>JARQOD010000005.1:78683388-78774040 GCA_033576555.1 Oophaga sylvatica
CCTATCTTGTTCTCCTACCTCTGTGCAGGGGCACTGCCATTAAATGGCAAATTAAGTTAAGACCCCAGTGGGCCAAAACCTCATAATTCTTCCTGCCATTACAGCATGGCCAAAATTTTGAAATGACACAAATATTATATTTTCACAGGATCTGCTGCCCCTATTTTTATGTTGTTTGACAATGTTTTTATCACAGACAGAAAAATATTGCAAAATATAGTAACAAAAGCTTTAACAGTTAGAATTATTAATGCAGCAAGTCAATATTTGCAGTGTTACCTTCTTCTTCAACCTTGCAATTCTCCCTGGCTTGTTACCCTGGTGGAAGGCACCGCAGTACCCTAAAGTGGGAGAGATAGCAGTTCAATCCATACCCATTCACTCAATATAACACAACACCCCTTAGGGTAGTGTATGACTCTTAGGGAGTGGTCATGTGCATTGTTGAGTGATTAGAGTAGTCGTTTCCTGTCCTCGGACAGAGCAGACGTGTGGAGTCTAGCTGGGACTTGGAGGTGGAAGCAGTCCAGCCGTCTATCAGCAGTTCAGCAAGTGAGGCCATAAGGGCGAGATAATAGATCACCTCAGCCTGGTCAGAGCTGTACCTCACTTGAAGACATTGATAAAGAAAGAGAAGAGTTTAGTACAGAAATACTTCAGTCTCCTGTCTCAAGACAGTGAAGGTTCAGAGCGTGCTCCTGCCTAGAAGATTATGAGAGTTGGCAACTAACTCTGAAGGAAGAAAAGAAGGGAGTGATTATATGACTTTTTGCAAGTGTGAGTGTTTATGCTACAAGCGCGGACAAGGCGAAGGCACAGTGGAAGGAATATTTAAAAGTGCTTTTGGATTGGAGAAGTCCTGCACATGTTACCGGTCACTGGGGACCGAAGGATCACTATAGCTTCACGCATAGTGGTACGAAAACCAGAGGCTTACCGGACCTTAGGTCGCGGCAAGCAGCCCTGAATAGTCGGTACGTAACTGGGTCAGGGGGAGTGAGGACCTTGAGTCTCTGCAGGACAAGATAGGAATTTAGCTCTCTCACGGGGAAGGCTCCGACCACAAAACTGACTGGGCAGTACAGCTTTGGAATAGCGGGAGTTAATAGAGGGAACTACGCTTCATGCTGGTTGTACTCATCGTTGTGAAAGTAAAGGAGGCCCCTAATTGTCCAGCTGCTATCTTGAAATACATTCTCCTTGGATCAGCCTCCCTGGGATTGCCTTACCATCTTACAAGTAAAAGGTATGGAAGACGCTGACCGTGTGAGATGAGTTTTTATTTGCATGCCTGCACAACCCTGCTTTAACTACCGACCTGAGGGAAGAGTCCCCCTGTAGGGGACCGACATCTAGCTGCCTCACCATCCCCTCAGAGATCTACAGCAGCGCTGGTACAACTTACCAGAGACTACAGGTGGCGTCACAAACTGTAAATATATCTATCCCCTGTAAATATACCCCCCAACATACGCCAGACCGCCAGGGCCACAGACCGAGCCACCGCTACCTGTGACAATCCCATAGACTTCCATGGGCTCGTCTGAGTACCCCATTGCCCTGGTAATCCACAATTGTGGTGGCGGGTCGATACAACTTTGGCGTCACGAACAGGATGCGAAACTCGCAAAATTGCGAGCCCTGTGTGCCTATGGAATTGTTTTTGTGAAAAAGGACTGTTTGCACTTTTGGCGCCAAAAATCGCCATCTTTGTCGCCATATTCGCGCCCTCAGGCGCTGGAGAAGAAGGTGGGAGTGCTTTCGTGGGCGTGCACCCCCATGTGGCGCGAAGAAAATGCCTTGCCCTCTCAAAGTGCTATTACACATGTGATCCTGCCCTACAGCAAAGGAGGTCCGCCTCCTCTTCACCTTCCCTGTGAGGAGGAGGAGACGCAAACCCCGCCTCCACGGAAGAGACCGGATGTCTCTGAAAGATGAAAGAACGCTCTGGAACATCATGGAAGCAGGACGTGTGCAGCCGAGCAGGGAAGCGGAGGGAGGCAGGCCCCGCTCCCCAGCCAAGCTGCCACCAGCACGGAACCATCCGTGGTCCTGCACTGCAGCAAGCGTTGCTAGAAATTCAGGAGGAGAATACACGCCTGAAAAGATGGTCCAGCACCAATCTGGATTTGAAGAGGATCGAGAGGCGCCGGCGTACCAGGAGCAGCGGAGGCTGTGGGACGCGGTGTTCTCTCCCTTCGACGACCCCCTACGTCTGGAGTTACCAAAACTTCTGCTGCCCAAGGCGAAGGAGCAACCGGAGGCTGCTCCCGAAAGTACCGATCCTGATCCCACCGGTGAAGCGGTGGAGGCGAAGGAGGTTGAGGAGGTACCGCCAGTCCCGGAACGCCCGCCCGGCCAGGAGGCCGCAGCAGAAGATCGATCCCCGGCAGGGACACCGGAGGGGTCCTGTCCGTCGTTACCAGACGTGGACTGGGACGAGATGGCGCGCCTGGATGACGTCGCCTACACCGCCCAGTGGAACATGAGTGGCAGCGTCGTGAGGAGAAGCAGAAACGCCAGCAGGAGGAAGAGCGGGAGCTCAGCGGAACCGACAGCGGCAGCATGCAAGGCTGATCGCGGACAAGGAGAGTGTCCGTCGAGAGAAAGGTACCCTGAGGGAAACCGCGGCGGCAGGGGTGTGTGACTGAGTTCCAGCTCGGAAGGGCTGGGGCTTCATAAGAGAACCGGGCCTCTACCCAGGGGTCTTTGTCAGCAGGCGTGACGTAGAATCTCACCTACCGCAAGGCCATCCCGGGAGGGACCTAATAAATGGAGACATTGTCACGTATACACGGCACTGGGGTATGAAGGGATGGTATGCCCTTAATGTCACCATCGTCCGTGACCCGTCCCCGACGCAGGTAACGTCACCACTACCGCAGCGTCCCCGTCTCCAGCTCAAATAGCAAACAGGCCGTGCCCCAGCATCGCCCCCTGCAGGTACTTCGCAAGTGGAGCAACCCCTGTTTTATTCTTCGCTCACTCGTCATCCTTCCACATCGCAACTTGCGACCCAGTTTCCATCGCAATCTATGACACGATCGATATCGCTAACTGTAACGCAGATTGAAACGCAATCGGTGTCTCGCAAGGAGAAAGTACCCGTTGCGCCCTAGAGGTTCGCACGAGAACTGTGGCGACTCAAACCCTAATAGCAGGTCACGACTTGTTAGTCATGGGATCTAGGGACCATTGCATTGTTCCAGCCCCTGGGATGGAAAATGTAGTTGAAATAAATAAATAGTAAAAAGAACCGGTAAGATCCAGACAGGGGTCTACCATATGTAACTTTGTAAAATTTGAGAATGTTTGCCAATCTTGCACTTTATTGCTAGAGATAGTTTCTATGTTTTCTATATTTAGTAGAATGCCCGGCTGGGTAAACAGACAAAAAGTTTGCACTTTTATTATTATAATGTGATATAATATGTGTCGTTTGCTAACAATGGACTCAGAGGCTGAGGACTGTGCCAGCCCAGAACTTATCCTGTAAATAGTTGCGCTTCGGTGCCTAATATTGGTTTTACATAAAACCAGCACAACTACCTCTGAATACAAAAACCCGTGTGGTGTGGCACTGAGTGAGGTCTGCATTTGGATGTCCTGCAGCCCACCCAGGACCCACGTTGAAGGTTTGGTGCGGGTCCTTCACAAGAATACTGTGTATTATTGAATGTTTTGATGCCTTAATACTTTTGTATTTTTCTATATTCAATGTTGTTGTTTGCAACTTTCAAGACATCCTTACCTCCCGGATGGGACGAATTAATGTTTAATGTTGATGTTTAATGCATAAACAAAATTGTCTCTTTGTATTTTACAGCCCGGGAGTGCTGTCTTTTACCATGGGGGAATGTGTAGCCCTGGTGTGAAGGCACACGCAGTACCCTGGAGAATGTGTGGAGAGATAGCAGTTCAATGCTCTATACCCATTCACTCAATATACACTAGACACCCCCTTAGGGTAGTGTAGTGACTCTTAGGGAGTGGTCAGTGTGCATTCGTTGAGTGATTAGAGTAGTCAGTTTTCCTGTCCTCGGACAGAGCAGACGTGTGGAGTCTAGCTGGGACTTGGAGGGAGGAAGCAGTCCAGCCTGGTTCTATCAGCAGTTCAGCAAGTGGAGGCCAGTAAGGGCGAGATATAGATCACCTCAGCCTGGTCAGAGCTGTACCTCACTTGAAGACATTGATAAAGAAAGAAGAGTTTAGTACAGAAATACTTCAGTCTCCTGTCTCAAGGACAGTGAAGGTTCAGAGACGTGCTCCTGCCTAGAAGATTACTGAGAGTCTGGCAACTAACTCTGAAGGAAGAAAAGAAGGGAGTGATTATATGACTTTTTGCAAGTGTGAGTGTTTATGCTACAAGCGCGGACAAGGCGAAAGGCACAGTGGAAGGAATATTTAAAAGTGCTTTTGGATTGGAGAAGTCCTGCACATTGTTACCGGTCACTGGGGACCGAAGGATCACTATAGCTTCACGCATAGTGGTACGAAAACCAGAGGCTTACCGGACCTTAGGTCGCGGCAAGCAGCCCTGAATAGTCGGTACGTAACTGGGGTCAGGGGGAGTGAGGACCTTGAGTCTCTGCAGGACAAGATAGGAATTCAGCTCTCTCACAGGAAGGCTCCGACCACAAAACTGACTGGGCAGTACAGCTTTGGAATAGCTGGAGTTAATAGAGGGAACTACGCTTCATGCTGGTTGTACTCATCGTTGTGAAAGTAAGGAGGCCCCTAACTTGTCCAGCTGCTATCTTGAAATACATTCTCCTTGGATCAGCCTCCCTGGGATCTGCCTTACCATCTTACAAGTAAAAGGTATGGAAAGACGCTGACCGTGTGAGACTGAGTTATTTATTTGCATGCCTGCACAACCCTGCTTTAACTACCGACCTGAGGGAAGAGTCCCACCTGTAGGGGACCCGACATCTAGCTGCCTCACCATCCCCTCAGAGATCTACAGCAGCGCTGGTACAACTTACCAGAGACTACAGGTGGCGTCACGAACTGTAAATATATCTATCCCCTGTAAATATACCCCCCAACATACGCCAGACCGCCAGGGCTACAGACCGAGCCACCGCTACCTGTGACAATCCCATAGACTTCCATGGGCTCGGCTCTGAGTACCCCATTGCCCTGGTAATCCACAATTGTGGTGGCGGGTCGATACACATGCTCTCAATCAACTTCTGGACCAAATCCTGACTGATAGCAGTCCATTCTTGCACAATCAATGCTTTCATTTTGTCAGAATTTTTAGGTTTTTGTTTGTCCACCTGTCTCTTGATGATTGATCACAAGTTCTCAATGGGATTAAGATCTGGGGAGTTTCCAGGCCATGGACCCAAAATCTCTATGTTTTGTTCCTGAGCCATTTAGTTATCACCTTTGCTTTATGGCAAGGTGCTCCATCATGCTGGAAAAGGCATTGTTGATCGCCAAACTGCTCTTGGAGGGTTGGGAGAAGTTGCTCTTGGAGGACATTCTGGTACCATTCTTTAGTTATGGCTGTGTTTTTAGGCAAGACTGTGAGAGAGCCGATTCCCTTGGCTGAGAAGCAACCCCACACATGAATGGTTTCAGGATGCTTAACAGTTGGCATGAGACAAGACTGGTGGTAGCGCTCACCTTGTCTTCTCCTAATGAGGCGTTTTCCTGATGTCCCAAACAATCGAAAAGGGGATTCATCAGAGAAAATAACTTTACCCAGTCCTCAGCAGTCCACTGCCTGTACCTTTTGCAGAATATCAGCCAAGCACCAGCCTCCTTTTAAAGTGTCCAGTGGTGTCATTCTTACTTAATCATGACAAATTGATCTCCAGCCATGTCCTCATCAACACCCACACCTGTGTTAATGGAGCAATCACTGAAAAGAGGTTAGCTGGTCCTTTTAAGGCAGGGCTGCAATGATGTTGAAATGTGTTTTGGGGGATAAAGTTCATTTTCTAGCCAAATATTGACTTTGCAAGTAATTGCTGTTAAGCTGATCACTCTTTATAACATTCTGGAGTATATGCAAATTGCCATTAGAAAAAGTGAAGCAGTAGACTTTGTAAAAATTAATATTTGTGTCATTCTCAAAACTTTTGGCCATGACTGTACTTTACCAGATAAAACATTCATTGTAAGGATTCAATGACATGGCATCTTCTTTTTTTTTTTTATTATAGTTTTCATTGCATTTTAACTGAATTTGATATAATGCCATTATTCAGCGGTGATTAACAAGTGATGTTAGTTGGTTACTAGGCATCATGGTTTTATGTAGTTGAGGTTTTCACAAGGGGAATACATAGAAATTATGAGGCCCCATAGCAAAAATTGTAATTGCCCTCCCACCTTCTCCACTCACAAAACATAAAAAAATAATATTCAGCAGGAGCACAGAAGAGCATATCTCACAACGTAGCACCTTTACAAAGTAATTTTTCTCCTACTGAAGCCCCTAGATTCCCTTTTTATTGCACCCAAAAAATATGATGCCAATAAAAGTGCCCCACCAAACACAGTATCTCCACATGTACAGTATGATGACCCTACTGAACACCCCTGGCAAAGTATGATGCACAACTGTGACCCCAACACAGCTCTCCACACAATAAATGGCCCTATATGCAGTTAATGACCCCCACAAGCCTCCACACAGTATGATGGTCCCAACATAACCCTCTGCACAGTATGATGGCCCCAGGATGACGATACAGTTGGAAGTGCAATGCCCAGTGGTGAGCCCTTGTTACGGCACCAGACCCCTTCGACTTACAAGATACCTAGGGGACACATGATCTGCCGCTATTAGTGGAATGCCACTGGATTTTACTCTTATGTACAGTTGAAACCAGAAGTTTACATACACTATATAAAAAGACACATCTGCATGTTGTTCTCAATATCTAACATGAAATCAGAATAAATCTTTCCCGTTTTAGGTCAGTTAGGATTACCATAATTATTAATAGTTGCCAAATGCCAGAATAATGAGAGATAGAGAATGCTTTCAGGCATTTTTATTACTTACTGCAAAGTGAAAAGTTTACATACATTTCATTAGTATTTGGTACCATGGCCCTTAAACTGAATGACTTGGGTCAAACGTTTGGGATATCCTTCCACAAGCTTCTCCCAATAGTTGGTCGGAATTTGGGCCCATTCCTCCTGACAAAACTGGTGTAACTGCTCCAGGTTTGTAGGTCGCCTTGCTCGCACCGGCCTTTTCAGTTTTACCCATACATTTTCAATAGGACTGAGATCAGGGCTTTGTGATGGCCACTCCAAAAGTCTAAGTTACTTACCATTAACGGTATTTTTCGAAGTCCATGACAGCACTACAGAGAGAGGGGATCCGCCCCTTAGGAACAGGAAACCTACAGATATAAAAGGGCGGCACCTCTCCCACACATCAGTTGGATTACAGAGCATAAGAGGACATCAAGGTTAAATGGTATACAGCAAAAAAATTTCATGCATCACACAGTAACATTAATCAATTGTTTATTACATGTGGACTACATAAGAGGAAGAAGTGCACATAGAACCTGGGTGGGAATGTAAGGGTGCTGTCATGGACTTCGAAAAATACCGTTAACGGTAAGTAACTTAGACTTTATTCGAACGTCCATGACAGCACTACAGAGAGAATTACAGAGAGTAATAACTACTTAGGGAGGGACTACTGCCTGCAGCACCCTTAGTCCGAAAGAAAGGTCTGAGGAAGCACCCAAATCTAATCTATAATGAGTGTAAAACGTGTGTGGAGAAGACCACGTAGCTGCCTTACATATCTGGTCAATCGAGACTTCTGCCCTTTCTGCCCATGAAGTCGCCACCGCTCGAGTGGAATGCGCCCTCAGCCTCTCAGGTGGCTGCTTGCCCCTCGAGGTGTATGCCAGAGAAATTGCTTCCCTAATCCATCTGGCCAATGAGCTCTTTGTTAATCTACGGCCTTTGTTAATTCCTTGAAAAGAGACAAACAATGCATTGTCCCGTTTCCAGGGATCAGTGACTGCCAAATATTGCAGCAGACATCTTCTAACATCTAAAGTATGAAGTTTCATCTCTTTTTGATTAGATGGATTAGGGATGAACGAAGGGAGAATAATTTCCTGTGTTCTGTGGAAAGCGGAAGACACCTTAGGTAGGTATGCCGGATCTGGTCTAAGTATTATCCTGTCATTCAGGACCTGAGTGTAAGGAGATAGTCTAGATAGTGCCTGGATGTCACTTACCCTCCTAGCCGAGGTTAATGCTACCAGGAAAGCGGTCTTAAGGGAAAGAATTTTTATTGATGCTGCTGATATAGGTTCAAAAGGGGGCTCTGTTAAAGCAGTGAGAACAAGATTTAAGTCCCATGGCATGATTCTCACCTTTACTATGGGTCTCGACCTACCCGCAGCTTTAATGAATCTACTGACCCAGTAATTATTTGCGATGTTGCAACTAAAGAGTGCCCCCAAAGCTGAAACTTGCACCTTAAGGGTGCTTGTGGAGAGACCTAAGTCCAGACCCTTTTGTAGGAATTCTAGAATCTGGTTATCGGTGTTGTGTCCCCTGCTACAACCGCCGAGCTCTGAAGAAATTTCTTCCAAATCCTAGCGTAGATCCTAGTTGTAACCTCTTTTCTGCTTTTAAGGAGAGTATTAATTACATTAGCAGAAAACCCCTTATCTGTCAGCAGCGACCGTTCAAAATCCACGCCGTCAGGTGGAGGCCCGCTACTCGAGGATGGTAGACTGGACCCTGGGAGAGCAGATCGGGAATGTCCGGCAGGACCCACGGGTCGGCTATCGACATGTTTCTGAGACATGAAAACCATGCCCTCCTGGGCCAAAAAGGAGCGATTAATATTATCCTTGCCCTGTCCTTCCTGACCTTCCTCAATACTAGGGGGAGTAAGGACAGGGGAGGAAGGCGTAGGCTAGATTGAAATCCCACTGTAATAGAAGAGCGTCCACTGCCAGAGGGCGTTCTTTGGGATTCAGAGAGCAGAACTGTCTCACTTTCCTGTTGCTTTTGGTAGCAAAGAGATCTACTTCCGGTAGACCCCATTTCCGCACAATTAGGTCGAAGATGGAAGTCTTTAATGACCACTCTCCTTGGCTCAGGAGATTGCGGCTTAAGAAGTCCGCCTTGGTATTTTCTTCTCCCCTTATATGTAGAGCCGTTAGAGAAAGAAAGTGTCGTTCTGCTATCTGAAGTAGGCGCCTTGCCACTTCCATGAGAGGACCGGAACGAGTACCACCCTGGTGGTTGATGTATGCGACTGTGACCCGATTGTCGGAGAGCACTCGAACGTGGTGACCCTGTAGATAGACAAGGAGTTTTTTAATCGCTAGCTCTACCGCTGCTAATTCCTTCATATTAGAAGACATTTGAATTTGATCCTGCTCCCATGAGCCCTGAACCATAACGTCCCCCATATGAGCCCCCCACCCAGAGGGGCTAGCATCTGTTGTGACTATTCGGGATATGTCATATTCCCAGGGAACCCCCTTAGACAGGTTTGTCTCATTCTTCCACCAATCCAGGGATCTTATAGTAGCCTGGGACAAGGATAGCTGGCCTTCCAGGTAACCACCTAGCAAATTTTGATACAGCAAGACCTCAGCTTGCAGTGCCCTTGTGTGAAATTGGGCCCACTGAACCGCGGGAATGCAGGACGAGAGGGAGCCCAAAAGAGACATGGCCTTCCTAAGCGACATAGAGGGGTTACTGGAAGCGTTTAGGACCTGGTACCGTAAGCGAATTAACTTGTTTGACGGTAAACTACAGTTCTGATTTTGTGAATCCAGAATTAGCCCTAGAAATTGCTGAACCCTCATCGGATTCAAACGAGACTTTTTGGTATTTATTAGCCATCCCAGCCGCTCTAAGGTAGAAATCGCTCTTTTCAGTTGCTCTAGGCAATGCTCTGCCGTCTTTCCTATGATAAGAAAGTCGTCAAGGTAGGGGACTATGAGCATATTTGATTCACGTAAGTGGGCCATGACCTCCGACATAACCTTAGTGAATACTCGTGGGGCAACCGCCAAGCCAAAGGGAAGGGCGCTAAATTGAAAATGTCGCAGTGATTCCCCCATCTGGATTGCTACTCTGAGGAAACGCTGATGCTCCATATGGATCGGAATGTGGTAATAAGCGTCTTTCAGATCTAACACCACCATAAAGCAATTTTCAAACAGAAGCTTTATTGCTGAGCTGACCGTTTCCATTTTAAATGGGTGAATAATCAGGAATTTATTGAGGGCTTTCAAATTAATAATTGTTCTAAAAGACCCATCCAGTTTACGGATCAAAAACAGAGGGGAGTAAAACCCTTACCCCGCTCTGCTTCTGGTACCTCCACTAAGACATTCTTAGCGCAAAGCTCCTGAACCTCCAACTCTAGAGCGGCCTGCTCCGATGGCGATGACCTGAGTGGGGTAATTTTAAAGTTATCCCAAGGTACCGAGGAGAATTCTAACCGCAGCCCTGTAGCTATGATGTTAAGGATCCAGCTACTGTTTGAGATTTCTGACCAGGCCGGGTAGAAGGCCTTCAATCTGCCTCCTACCTGCCTTGCTAGTCATTGCGAGGGTTTTTTTGTTTCCCTAGGTGGACCTCTAAACATAAACCCTGTACCTCTTCGCCTCTTTTCATCCCATTTGGCTCGTTCCCTGGACGACCTTCGGTAGCTGAACCTCCTTCTGCTGAAAGGTCTTTTATAGGAAGGGGTTGATAGACTGGGAAACTTTTTCTTGTCGTCCCCTGCCTTTTCTAAAAGTTCGTCCAGGACCGGGCCAAAAAGATATTCGCCGTCACACGGAATGGAACAGAGGCGAGATCTGGCTTGAATATCGCCCGGCCAACATTTCAGCCATAATGCCCTTCGTGCTGCATTAGACAGCCCTGCCGCTCTGGCAGCCATTCTTACTGAGTCCGCTGAGGAATCAGCCAGGAAAGCCGCCGCATTCTGAATTATTGGCAAGGTCTTCCGAATTGTCCCCCTGGAGGTTCCATCTGTTAACTGGGAAGCTAACTGGTCTAGCCAGACCATCAATGACCTGGCTGCGCAAGTGGCTGCAACTGCCGGCCTCAGGGCACCTGCCGACATCTCCCATGTGCCTTTCAAGAAGGAATCTGCCTTCCTGTCTAGTGGGTCTTTCAAAGACCCCATATCATCAAATGGGATGGAGGATTTTTTAGAAGCCTTCGCCACTGCTGCATCCAGCTTCGGGGCCTTATCCCATTTACCCGTCAGGGGATCTTCAAAGGGATATCTCCTTTTAAACGCTTGGGGTAAGGAGCCTCTTTTTTCAGGCTTCTTCCACTCTCTGTCTATAAGGCCTTGGATGCTACTGTTTAGTGGAAAGGATCTCCGTTTTTTTGGATCTAGACCACCAAACATCAGATCCTGTACTGAGGGCTCTGGTTTCGCCTCCTCTACTCCCATGGTGGACCTAACTGATTTGACAAATTTGTCCATCTGGTCCAAGGGAAAACAAAAACGGGTAGCGTCTTCCGTAGAAGACGAGGAGGAAGCCGAAGAGGAAGGCGAGGAGGGTCCTGACACAACTTCACCCCTATCATGGGCGGCAGGCGACTCTGAATCAGATAAGACTGGTACATTTCTACGCCTGGAAAATTCTCCGTGTCTTGAGGACGCTTTCAACTCTGCTCTTATTATCTCCTTCAGGCTTTCGGTGAAATCTGGAGTCTCCTCCGCTATCTAAAAAGGGAAGGGGCATAGGGGGGGTTTACTATGTCATTCCATGCCCCTGCCCTTCCCCTTAAAAATGCCCTACCGTCTGTTGCATGCACGGCTGGCACAACCTCTTAGGGCAAGCGTCAGGCAGAGGGCAAGCGCAAAAGGCACATTCCCTGTGCTTGCTTTTCACCGAACACTTCTTCCCCTAGTACAGACAAAATGGGGAAAAAACTCTATTACTGGGTATTCTAAATCTGACGATCTCTTACCCAGATTGTACAGCAGTAGGTACCGGATCACGGGGAGGGGCTTTTTCCCAGCTGCGGAACTTCTGCGGCTGGTGCTCCTGGCCATTGAAGAGGAGCGCTCTGTCTGCTGCTGCTGGCTCTCCTGTTGCACCGAGGGAGCTTCTGCAGTGTCCATCATGAAAATGGGGCAGAAGCGCTTTACCTCTTTCCTAGGCTCCTTATATCCTCCCCCGGATATCCGGATCAGCAGGTCTGGCCAGGGGTCCACCCCCTCCTACTCCCCGCCCCACGGCCCCCCCTGCACCTCCCCGCCATCCCCACAGCAGGCGCCGTCCGACGATGCAGCCGCCAAAATTTTCAAAAACGCCGGCCGGCGTCTCACTTCCGGTTCCGGTGGGAGACTCCGCCCCCTTTTCTCCTCCGCTCGCACTGACCGATGGAGGTAAGCATAATCCCCCGCTGCATCGCCCCCCCGAGCGGAGATCTCCCCCGACCCCAGCCGCGCCGCTGCAACAGCGGCGCACGACTGAATTTTCAAAAACCCCGCCGCGCCGTCCATAGCAGTGACGCGCGGCGGGAAATTCAAAACCGCCCGCCGCGCCGTCCATAGCCGTGACGCGCGGCGGGAAATCCAAAACCGCCCGCCGCGCCGTCCATAACAGTGACGCGCGGCGGGAAATTCAAAAAACCCCCGCCGCGCCGTTCACAGCAGTGACGCGGCGGGAAATTCAAATTTAAAAATTTTTTTTTTTTTTAAAAAAATCACGGCTGCATCCTCAAGAGGCCCCCACCATGACAGGACCACAGGAGAGGACAGGGAGAAGGCACCGGGACCAGGGAGAGGGGGGGGAATACTTACCTACCGGCGCTGGCTGGGAGACAGAGATCGTCTGGATACTGCTCCACCTGCTCCGCACACTGCCGTGGAATCCTACCCGGACCCACCGTGGCGCTTCCAGGGGCTCCGCACCGGCCGAGGTAGGAGATTCCCCCCCGCTACCTGGGTCGACCGGCCGGCCTGGGTCCTCCTGAAGATCTTCATCTGTAGGAAACCCGTCCTTTAGGAACAGGAAACCAACTGATGTGTGGGAGAGGTGCCGCCCTTTTATATCTGTAGGTTTCCTGTTCCTAAGGGGCGGATCCCCTCTCTCTGTAGTGCTGTCATGGACGTTCGAATAAACATTGACTTTGTTATCCTTAAACAACTTTGTTACCATTTTGGCAGTATACTTCGGGTCATTGTCCATTTATAAGACCTATTTCCACCCAAGTTTTAACTTCCTGGCTGATGTCTTGAGATGTTGCTTCAGTAATGCCACATATTCTTCTTTTCTCATGATGCCATCTATTTTGAGAAGTGCACCAGTCCCTCCCGCAGCAAAACTCCACAACATGATGCTGCCAGCCCCGTGTTTCACAGTTGAGATGGTGTTCTTAGGCTTCCAAGCTTCTCCCTTTTTCCTACAAACGTAACTATGGTCATTATGCCTGAAAAGTTCAATTTTCGTTTCATCAGACCACAGGACATGGCTCCAAAAATTAAGGTCTTTGTTCCTGTGTGCATTTGCAAACATTAATCTAGCTTTTTATGTTTCTTTTGGAGTAATGGCTTCTTCCTGGCAGAGTGGACTTTCAACCCATGTTGATACAGTACTTATTTCACTGTGGATATTGACACGATCTTACCAGCTTCCGTCATCATCTTCACAAGGTCTTTTGCTTTTGTCCTTGGGTTGATATGCACAGGTCAGACCAAAGCATGTTCTTCTCTGTCACATAGAACCCGTTTCCTTCCTGAGCGGTATCATGGCTGGACATTCCCATCTTGTTTGTACTATATATATATATATATATATACATATATATATAATTACCTTCAGGTATCTTGAAATTGTACCCAAGCATGAGCCAGACTTGTGCAAGTCCACAATTCTCTTCCTGATATCTTGGCGGATTTCTTGAGACTTTCCCATGATGCTACACAAAGCAGCAGTGTGTTTCAGGTGTTCATTAAAATACATCCACAGGTGTGTCTCTAACTCAGATGTTGCCAAAAAACCATCAACCACGGCAAGGTGACCTCCCTCTGATGGGTTCCTATTCTACTGTATATACCTCTCTTGAGCTATTCAAATGGGTAAGTAGAACTGGTATACATCACCTGCTGGTTAATGGGAGGAGTGCAGAGTCAGGCTGGAGGCAGTCACACCCCCAATAGTAAAATATAAAGAAAATACCTGGCCAGCCGCGGTTGATGGGCACACATGGATTGGCCAATTTATGAGCTAAGAACCTTCATTTTTGTAAGTTCATCTTAAACTTTTTATTGAAGGTTTCCACAACATAGTGTAACAAAAGTATGACATTGCAATATAAGGTCAAGCAACATCACACTTTCAATATTAAGATAACAAACAAAGCAAATAAAACATAATATCCTACACGATACACCTTACCATTCATCGCACCTCTTAACTAACCAGTTCTGTTTAGGAGCTGTAAGCTCGTACCAGCTTAGATTATAATAGACACATTTAAATCTACAGAAATCAGAGCTTCCATGGTCCGGAGGTGATATACAGCAGGGATTATATCGCAAGATTGAGGAAACCATAGCATTAGGAGCTAAGTGTGTCAAGGGTGAATTGCACCATTTTCCCCAAATCTTATGAAACTTCTGGGGACATCCTCTGTTCCTATATAATATTTTCTCATAGGGAATGATGTCATTCATAACTTCTTCCATAGATTAATTGAAGGGGATCTCCCTCCCATCCATCTCAACACCACTGCTTTCCTAGCCATAAACAGAACCTCTCGAAGAAATATTCTATCATAATGAACCCACATCTCTTCATCCACAACACCCAGGATGCATAACTCAGGAGTACATTCAATTGGTATCCCCATTATCCGCTCCAGTGTAGTCATGACATCACTCCAATATCTTCGTATACTGTCACAGCTCCAGATAAGGTGCCAAAAATCCGTTCCTGGTTCCCCGCATCTATGACATTCATCCGTTGGGTATTCGGGATTATCCCATATCTGAATCTCCCCGATCTGATCAGTGAACTTGTAAGGTTCTGTGTACATGTTCCTGAAACTCAGTTTGTTCGTCAGCCATTTTACTTTCTGTCTTGCTGCAGCTATCTTGCCCTCAGTCAAAATGGAGTTTCCAGCTTGCATGTTCCCGCCCTGATTCTCTCCTTTTGCTTCTTAAGCAGCCACAGCTGAGCAATCAGTGCTTCAGAATCTAGCCTGCAGTGAACCTGTGACCTGACTCCTAAAGCCTTGGACCTTGTACTCCAGCTATTCCTACTGAGGAACTCTGAAGCACTTGTGGACTCTGAACCCTGCTCTTTGAAAGACCCACGTTTGCATGGACTTACGGTAACAGAGAAGAAGATCCTGAACCTGTTGTGGAGAGTGATTGCTGAGCTTAGATTACTCTGGCCTGCTGTGTCTCCTGCTTCTGTGTCTGCAAACTGTGTGACTATTTTTGCCAACTTGTATGAAGTAATACAAGACTTTCTATATCAAACCTGTGTCTCATGTATTTTCATCGCACCCAAGCACAAGACGCTATATGAACTGTACTACATACATTACAAGATTCTGAAGCCAAAACGTTAGTGTCTGCTGGGTCTGGAAAGGCTGTGTCTGCTGTAACTGTGGATATCGGATGTCCGGTTGTACTTTCTGTGATGACAGTGGTTGTGACTTCTCACAACCATTCCAGGTGAGCAATTCCCTTAAGTGTTTTTTTTTCTGCAGTGTTACCACAGGTAAACACTATTGTTTTTTTTTTTTCTCTTTTCTCTTTTTTGTCTGCTGTAACTGTGGATATCAGATGTCCCGGTGAACTTTCTGTGATGATAGTGGTTGTGACTTCTCACAACCATTCCAGGTGAGCAGTTCCCTTAATTTTTTTTCTCTCTGCAGTGTTACCACAGGTAAACACTATTGTTTTTTTTTCTCCTCTCCTCTTCTTCCAGTACTCCTGTCTTAAAAGATCTGGAAAATGGAGGCCCGCATAAAGGAACTTTGCGGAGTGACTGATAATATCCTTGCAGATTTGCAGAATATAAAGACCCGTTTTTCAAGCCTACAGGACCTCACTAATCACAATTTGCAAGTGTTTGGACAGACTGCCCAGGATTTGCGAGCCAGGATTGAGGTTCTAGAAGAGCGAGTCCAGGCTCCTGCCGTAGCCCCGAGTTCTGGGATTCCCAAGTTGCCCCCTTTTCGTTTTGGCGGTGAACGTGAGAAATTCAGGGGATTTATTAATCAATGCAATCTTTTTTTTTTCTGCACATGCTTCACAATTTCCCACTGAACGATCTAAGGTGCTTACTATAATTATGTTGCTTACCAACAAGGCTTTGATGTGGGCAAACCCTCTGATTGAGACTGAGGATGATTGTTTGAATCACCTTGATGCTTTTATTTCAGCCATGGGGCAGGTGTTTGATGACCCCAATCGAGGTGCAACAGCTGAAGCAGCCATGTTAGCTTTGTGCCAAGGTAAGCACTCGGTAGCTGAATATGCCTTGGATTTCAGGAGATGGGCCCTTGATACCACCTGGGACAGTTCCGCCAAAAAATCTATTTTTCGAAAGGGGTTATCTCCACTGATTAAGGATGAACTTGCTCGTGCCGACCCTCCCACTGCGTTAGGTGACTTTATTAACTACTGCATCCGTATTGATACTCGTCTGACTGAACGCAGGCAAGAGAGATGGTTCGAAAGCAATCGCACTAACCTTTTCCTACCTTCCTCTCCAGCTAAGGAACCTTTGAGTAGGATTACACGGGAACCTGAACCTGAACCCATGCAGGTAGACTCTTTACAACGACGGGTTAGTGATGCACGCAAGGAACATCGTTTTAAGGAAAATCTATGTTTCTATTGTGGTAAGTCAGGGCACTTCATTATAAACTGCCCCAGCCGTTCTCGTAAGACTACTGCAGCACTCATTCATTGTGAGTGTTGCGAGAGGGGATCTGTCAGGTCCGAGCCTCAGGCTCCAGAGAGATCTGCAGCAACAGATCTTGATTTCTCGGACTTAAACTCCGTTACCTCTGAGGACGTTGACTGTGTAAACGCTGCCATTTTTCAAGTTTCCTCAGCGGTGTCCCAGCTGAGTTGTAAGAAAAACAATTCTCATTGCTTTCTTTCCATCAAACTCTGGGTTGACTCAGCTTGGGTGTCTAGCTCTGCTATGATCGACTCAGGGGCAAGTGGAAATTTTATGGATGTCTCCTTTGCTCTGAAACAGGGAATACGTTCAGTGAAGAAGGCTACTCCAGTACAGATGGAAACTGTGGATGGCTCCCTGCTGACCTCTGGACCAGTGGATCAGGAAACAGAGCCTTTGAGGGTTCTAAAGGGGAAAGATCATCAAGAGAAACTGTCCTTTATGCTTATCTCTTCTCCCCACTTTCCCATTATTCTAGGGCTACCATGGCTGCAGGCTCAGAATCCTACCATTAACTTGGAGACCAAGGAATTACACTTTCCAGAGAAACAGATGAGTCCAAAAGTTTCAGCTTGCTCTGTTCCTAAAGGAACCATGTCAGTCCCTGAACTACCAGCTGTATACCAGGACTATGTGGATTTATGTGACAAGAAGAACGCTGACCAGCTTCCTCCTCACCGTCCATATGATTGTCCAATTGAATTATTGCCTGGAGCAGAGATACCTTTTGGTAAGATCTACCCCCTGGCGGGGCCCGAGCTAAAGGCTTTAAAGGATTACATAGACGAAAATCTAGCCAAGGGCTTCATACGCCCCTCTTCATCTCCTGCAGGTGCACCCATCTTCTTTGTAAAGAAGAAAGATGGATCTCTGAGACCATGCGTAGACTATAGGGAACTCAATAAGGTTACTGTTAGAAACCGTTATCCATTGCCTTTAATCCCTGAGTTATTGGAGAGAGTGCGACATGCCAAAATTTTCTCTAAACTAGATCTTCGTGGGGCCTATAACTTAGTCCGTATTAGACCTGGGGATGAATGGAAGACTGCATTCAGGTCACGCTATGGACACTTTGAATATCTAGTTATGCCTTTTGGTCTGAGTACCGCCCCAGCCACTTTCCAACACTTGGTGAATGACATCTTCAGGGATCTCCTAGATACATTCGTGGTAATTTATTTGGATGATATTCTAATTTTTTCTAACTCCACAGAGGAACATCATGGACATGTGAGAATGGTCTTGGAACGTCTAAGACAAAATCATCTTTACATCAAACTTGAAAAGTGTGAATTCCATAGGACCGAAATTCAATTTCTGGGGTATGTACTGTCTACACAAGGAATTAGTATGGATGGAAGCAAAACCCAAGCCATCAAGGATTGGCCAAGTCCTAGAAATGTGAAGGAGGTACAGCGCTTCATCGGGTTTGCCAACTTCTATAGACGTTTCATTAGAAATTTCTCTGAGGTAGTGTCACCTATCACCCAACTTACCCGGAAAGAGTCTAGGTTCTCCTGGACTCCCCAAGCCCAGGAAGCATTTTCCCGTCCAAAAGATAAATTTACCACTGCACCTATCCTAGTACATCTCAACCCCGAGCTTGCCTTCATAATAGAGGTGGATGCTTCAGACTGTGCCGTTGGAGCTATACTCTCTCAGAGAACAGGTGAGAAGAATGTCTTGCATCCCTGTGCCTTCTTTTCCCAGCAGTTGTCTTCGGCTGAGAGGAACTACGATGTGGGCAATAGAGAGTTGTTGGCCATTATTGCCGCCTTCAAAGAATGGAGACACCTTCTTCAGGGAGCTGCACAGCAAATAGTCGTCCTGACAGATCATCGTAACCTTGAGTTTATCAGGTCGGCTAAGTGCCTGACTCCTCGCCAGGCTCGCTGGAATCTTTTCTTAAACCAATTTAATTTTATCATTTCTTATAGACCAGGATCGCGCAATGGAAAGGCTGATGCACTCTCTAGGATTTACTCAGCAGAGACACGTCCAATTACTCCTCCTAAGACTATTCTTCCTGACTCTAGATTCCTAGGAGTAATTCATAATCAAGACCTACTTAAGGACATCAAGGAAGCATACCATGCGGATTCCTTTTTGGCACAACCCCCAAGGGACGTAAGTCTTGTCTTTAAGAATGGTGTGTGGATTCAGGGACAACGCCTGTATATTCCTGAAACAGTCAGATTGAGAGTATTGCAACTCATTCACGATTCCAAGATAGCTGGGCATAGAGGAATTCTAAAGACACAGGAATTTCTCTCTCGTTTCTTTTGGTGGCCCACTTGCAGGAAGGATGTTTTAAACTATGTCACTTCATGTGAAGTCTGTGCAAGATGCAAAACACCTCGCTCCTCACCAACTGGTCTGTTACAGCCTCTTCCCACCCCGTCCCGCCCGTGGGGATCCATTTCTATGGACTTCATTGTGGAGTTACCAACCTCTCAAGGGAAGAACACCATTCTAGTGGTGGTTGACCGTCTAACAAAGGCAGCTCATTTTATCCCTTGTGTCGGCTTACCCACTGCAAAACAGACATCAGATTTGATGATTAAAGATGTGTTTCGCTTACATGGAGTACCGGATGAGGTTATTTCGGATCGAGGGGTGCAATTCACTTCTAGGTTTTGGCAAAATTTCTGTGCAGCATTGGACATTAAAGTAAACCTTTCTTCTGCTTTTCATCCCCAGACTAATGGACAGACCGAACGAACCAATCAAACCCTGGAGCAGTATCTCCGCTGCTTTATCTGCCACCTACAGGATGATTGGGTGGATCTACTTCCATTAGCTGAGTTCTCGTATAACAACTCTCAGAGTGCCTCCACTAAGCAGTCTCCTTTTTACTCTAATCTAGGTTATCATCCTAACATTCTACCACGATTTCCCATAGAAACGCCTTTACCAGCAGTGGCTGAAAGAATCACGTCTTTACAGAAGAATATGGATCTTCTAAAGGAAAATCTGGAATCGGCTCAGGAAAGGTACAAGAAAGCAGCAGATAAATTTCGTAAACCTGCACCAGCTTTCAAGGTAGGAGACTTGGTCTGGCTGTCAACCAGAAATCTTAAGTTAAGGATTCCATCGTCTAAGTTGGGACATAAGTACATTGGACCCTATAAAATCAGTAAAATTATAAGTGCCGTTGCTTGTCGTCTTCAACTGCCCAGAACTATGAGAATTCACCCTGTCTTTCATGTATCCCTACTAAAGGCTGCGACACCAATACGTTTCCTGGACGTTCTTCTCCTTGCCCTGACCCAGTGCTAGTCGATGGTCAGGAAGAATTTGTGGTGGAAAGGATTTTAGATTCCAGGTTGTATAGAAATCAGTTACAATATCTGATTAAATGGCAGGGCTACCCAGTGGAGGACAACTCATGGGAACCAGTCAATAACGTTAATGCTCCTCGCTTGCTCCGTCAGTTTCATCAGAGGTACCCACACAAGCCTGGCCTGAGGTCATCCGGAGGTTGTCCCTAAGGGGGGAGTAATGTAAGGTTCTGTGTACATGTTCCTGAAACTCAGTTTGTTCGTCAGCCATTTTACTTTCTGTCTTGCTGCAGCTATCTTGCCCTCAGTCAAAATGGAGTTTCCAGCTTGCATGTTCCCGCCCTGATTCTCTCCTTTTGCTTCTTAAGCAGCCACAGCTGAGCAATCAGTGCTTCAGAATCTAGCCTGCAGTGAACCTGTGACCTGACTCCTAAAGCCTTGGACCTTGTACTCCAGCTATTCCTACTGAGGAACTCTGAAGCACTTGTGGACTCTGAACCCTGCTCTTTGAAAGACCCACGTTTGCATGGACTTACGGTAACAGAGAAGAAGATCCTGAACCTGTTGTGGAGAGTGATTGCTGAGCTTAGATTACTCTGGCCTGCTGTGTCTCCTGCTTCTGTGTCTGCAAACTGTGTGACTATTTTTGCCAACTTGTATGAAGTAATACAAGACTTTCTATATCAAACCTGTGTCTCATGTATTTTCATCGCACCCAAGCACAAGACGCTATATGAACTGTACTACATACATTACAGAACTTCATAATACGTTTACTTTCTTTCCAAACTTGTATTGCTAAATTGTGCTCAAATAACTAACCCTGAGGTGGCATATATGAACCTTCCAATATTGCCCACGGTGTATGCCCATCCAAAAGCTACATAAGATGTGCCTCTGCATTATTAAACCCGTCCCTAATTGGCCAATGTTTTAAATGATGCAATTGACCAGCTAGATAATATAAATACAAGTCAGGGACCGCGTGACCACCCTGGTTTTTAGGCCTCTGTAGGGATTCAATACTCAATCTAGATGATCCCCTTATAAACGTTGCTATTATGCTATGTAATTAAAAAAAAAAAAAACCCTTAGGGACCCTTATTGATATGTGCTCCAGCATGTATAAACATTTAGGAAGAATTATCATTTTTAGCAATCCAATTCTACCCGCAAAAGACAGGGGAAGACGGGACCATATCTCAAATTTCTTCCTCATCATATCTCCTAAGGTGTATATATTATCTTTAAGATCAATCGGGTTTTGATTAATTATACCTAAATTTTTACATTTTTGTACTACTGGTAGACCACATAGCACAGGCACCGTTATGTTATCCACTAGCGGCATAATCACAGATTTGCTCCAATTGATTTTAAGCCCTGATAGTTCCCCAAAGCGATTAATAAGGTCAATTGCCCTTGGCAAAGATTGATCTAGTCTGTCCAGAAAAAGTACTAGATCATCGGCATACAGTCCCACCTTCTCCACCCTGGAATCTATATTGATTCCCTCCACCTCAAGATCCTGTGTAATCCCGAGTGCAATTGGCTCAATCGCAAGAGCAAAAAGCATTGGGGATAGTGGGCAGCCCTGTCTAGTTCCTCGTATGTCCTATCTGCGTTAGAACCTGCACCCTTCTGATATTAGAGGAAGTGGATCTTCTTGGCATAAAGCCGGATTGATCTTCATGTGTTATGCTTAGAATTACTGCTTTAAGCCTATTGGCAATAAGTTTAGTGAGTATTTTATAGTCTGTATTAAGCAGAGATATGGGACGATAAGAGCCACATTCCTCAGCAGGTTTATCTGGCTTTGGTATTACCACTATAGTGGCATCATAAAAAGATTGGGGGAGCGAGTGCCCAGCCAGCGCCTCGGAAAAGGTCTGCAGCAAAACTGGACCTATCTGATCAATACATATATCTTTTATATAGTTCTATGGGTATGCCGTCAGAGCCAGGAGTTTTCCCATTAGAGAGAGACATAGTAGCTTCCTGAATCTACTCCAGCGTAATGTCTCTATCCAAGAACATCCGATCCTCATCAGACAATCTGGGAAATACTATATGGTCTAGATACTCGTCAATTTCTTCGATAGTATGATTCAGTTGCGAGTATATGACTCTCTAAAATATTCTGTTTGCAATTTGATCAGATTTAAGTAGTGGGTTCCTTCCTTGGTATTAATGGCTAGCACAGGTGGAGACATTTAATTTTGTTGGACTATAAGAATTTACTCGACTGATTGCCCAATTCAAAGTAAGTCTGTTTAGAGAAAAAAAGTTTTCTCTGGGTTTTTTCCTGCAAATGCAACAGATATTCCCTCCCCTTGCAAGTGAATCTAAGGCTAAGTGCACACGATCAGGAATATTTGCATTTTTTTCGTGGCAAAAATGCTTGAAAAACACAAGCATTAAGCATACTATTCATTTTAATGGATTCCGCATTTTTTGTGCACATGTAACGTTTTTTTCCACGAAAAAACGCTTTGCGCAAAAAAAAGCAACATGTTCATTAATTTCACGTAATTGCCGCGATTTCTTCACCATAGACTTCTATTGGAACGCTTGAAATCCGCAAATATTCAAAATGTTTACGGATTTCAAGCGCTTTAGCTGCGGTGAAATGGGAAGTGACATCATGGCCATCCCATCATGTCATCCCATAATCCAGGAACACGAGAATCCCATAATTCCCGTCTCCCTGGATGATGGTAGCCAACATGAGTGGTATGACAGGATGTCGCGCAGATGATTAGTGTGGTAAGTGTCTCTATGTGTGTGGAGTATTTGCGGTGTATATGGGGTGTATGAGTCGTCAGACATAGGCCGATGAGACTACTACTCTCATCGGCCTATGTCTGTTCCCCCTCAGTGGATGCAGCAGGCTCAGCTCGATGGGAGCTGTAGTTCCCATTGAAATGTTCCTGCTGTGAAAAAAATCTGTTAAAAAAATGTCTGACCCTCGCCCCCCCTCATTATTTCGCCGGTATTTTGCCTTTTTTTTTTAGTAGCCATGGCCCTATCGCTTCATTATTTTTTTATTTGTTCCCCAAGTTTTTTATTTTTTTTATTCCCAAAATTTATTTTCATTGGTGGCCAGTGGTTACCCTATTATTATTTTTTGTTCCCCAAGTTTTTTATTTTTTTTATTCCCAAAATTTATTTTCATTGGTGGCCAGTGGTTACCTGTGGAAATAAATTATACTTACCAGTCCCCGCCGACCGCCACCTAAAATAAAAGTAAAAAAAAAACAACATATACTCACCTACACACCTAATTCCCCGATTACCTTGTTCAATATAAAATAACAAACCACAAAATATACCTACCCTCCGCAGAATCTAAATACATAAACGAGTGTCCCACGATGATCTAAAGTTTAGAGCAGCCACACAACATGTGGCTGCTCTAAACCACCACCGCCGATACAATGAACGGGGCTGTAAAGTGGCCCCGTTCATTGTATAACGAGTTCACCCGAATGCAGCTCGGGTGAACTCGTTGGGAGCCGAAGACTCCAGCGGGACTTAGTGCGGCTGCGCGGAGTCCCCGTCTGACTGGAGGTGATCTGACAGCGTGGGAAAGTTTTCCACGCTAATCAGTTCATCTCCAGTGAGCCGTGGAGGCTGCTGCAAACATGAGGAAATCATTCTGCGAGAGTTTACAATGGGGCTGGTAGCATTAGCACTGGTCCCCGTTGTAAACTTGTTAACCCCCTTGTGATGGATTTACAGCGTGGGACCTGACTGAACTGCGGATAGGTATGGATATTGTTGCTTTTTTATTTTATTTTTTTCTTAGGTCCATGGTTTATTTTTGGATTACCTGAAAAATAAAATGTGGTCAAAAACTTGTTGTCTTTCTTTAATTAAAAATATTATAATTAATGTGTATGTGTTTTTTTAACACTTTAATATTCTAGCGTTAATAATGGATAGTTGTCTTACTGACAGCTCTCCATTATTAAAGCGGCTTAATGTAACCTTTCAATAGCAAGGTTACATTAACCCCTTATTACCCCATATCCCACCGCTACTCGGGAGTGGGAATAGAGAGGCTAAGTGGCAGAAAAGGCACATCTATAAGATGCGCTTTTTCTGGGGTGGGTGCTGGCAGATTCTTTTTAGCCTTGGGGGCCAAAAAAACCATGGACCCTCTGTAGGCTATTATTATCTGCCGTCACTCACTGGCTTTCCCACTCTGGCGGAGAAAATTGTGCGGGAGCCCACGCAAATTTTTTCTTTATTTCTTGGCTGAAATTTAAACCATACACTTGTAATATTTTACAAACCCAAGCGACTGCATTTATTACACCCTGACATACAAAAATCGTTTTGATATCACATGGTTTACTGTATGTAAACCATGTGTCATATCATGTCAGGTTCTGTTCTGATTTTTGCGTTAGGGTTATGGCTACGGTTGCGGCTATGGTTAGGGTTATGGGTAGGTTTATGGTTAGGGTCAGCACCGGGCAAGTGCCGGGGCCCTGAGCAGGTGTGGGGGCCCACTTGCCATCAAAGACACCGGCGTACTATGAGGGGCCCTGTGCCAGTGCCAGCACCCACGAATGGGCCCCCCTGCTAGCTCAGGGCCCCAGCACTTGCAATACTTACCTCTCCCTGCTCCACCGCTGTGACATCTTCCACGTTTCCTGACAGTGACATTCAGGTCAGAGAGCGCGATGACGTCACATCTGTACTCCCTCTGCCTGAATAGTCCAAGTGCAGAGAGCTGGAAGATGGCGACGCTGAGGAGTCCAGAGTAGAGCAGTGCACAGCGAGGAGAGGTATTTAATTTTTTTTAATGTTTGGAGCAATATATGGGGCTCATCATACACTGGAGCATCATATATGGGGCACATTATACACTGGAGCATCATATACGGGGCCCATTATATATGGAGCATTATATAGGCCCATCATACACTGGAGCATCATCCTTGGGGCCCATCATATACTGGAGCATCATATGGGGACCATCATATACTAGAGCATCGTATATAGGGCCTATCATACACTGGAGCATTATAAATGGGGCCCATCATACACTGGAGCATCATATGGGGTTCATTATATATGGGGCATTTCATGGGAAATGCAGAAATTGTTGAAAAAAAGACGGATTTTGGTAAGAACTTACCTGTAAAATCCTTTTCAGCGAAGGAAGGAAAGGAGACACACTAGTAATGACTAGTGGGTAGGCGGAGCCCAGATAGGATTGACACCTCAGATTAAAAAGAGTGTTGACCGGCCCCTCCAGCTCGGGCTCCTCCTACTCCTGCTTCTTCAGTCGTACAAAAGCTTAGGGAAGAGCAAATATCACCAGAGGAGCAACATAACCCCTTCTGAAGGACTTCAGAGAAAAAAACAAGAATACAGGTTATGCATCCATGTAGGCAAAAAACCACACAGTTCCAGGTACTACTCACTGGACCTGACCACCGCGATGAGCTGGCAATGCTGGAAAGGAGCCGTAGCGCGTCAACCTCAGTCCAGATAATCGCTATCAGAAGAGGGTCACGCCGCATCTGAAAACACATCAACACACTTCTGCCATGGGCGGGTGCTGTGTCTCCTTTCCTTCCTTCGCTGAAAAATTTTTTACAGGTAAGTTCTTACCAAAATCCGTCTTTCAGCAGCAGAATGGAAGGAAAGGAGACACACTAGTAATGACTAGTGGGACGTCCCAAAGCAGTCCAAAAATTAAGGGTGGGAATATAACCAAGAAAAAACAGGCAGAATCCCAACAACCTTGGTAAATGCGCAACATGCGCCAAATACAAGTTAACTAGAACTTTACACTACAGCCGCCTGTAGGACCCTGCGTCCTAAGGCCGCATCAGCGGAAGCACTGACGTCCACCTTATAAAACTTTGTAAACGTGTGGACGGAGCGCCAAGTCGCCGCTCGGCAGAGCTGAGCTGCCGAAGCCCCTTGATGAAAGGCCCACGATGAGGCCACAGCCCTCGTGGAATGAGCACGAATCTTAATCGGGCAAGGTTCGCCTTTAAGTCGGTAAGCCTCCAAAATGGCTGACCGAATCCAACGAGCTATAGAGTCCTTGGAAGCTCGTTGACCACGTCGACGACCTGCTGGAATCACAAACAAGGAGTCTGACTTCCTAAAACCTTGAGTAACAGACAAATAGAACTTCAAGGCCCGCACTAAATCCAATGTGTGCAAAACCCGTTCCTTTGCATTCCTCGGGTCCGGGCAAAGTGAAGGCAAAACAATATCCTGGTTAACATGGAATTGCGACACTACCTTAGGTAGAAAGTCGCCCCGTGTGCGAAGCACTACTCGATCCGGATAAAATTCCAGGAAAGGAGGCGAGCAAGAAAGAGCCGCCAACTCAGAAACCCTTCTCAAAGAAGTGACTGCGACTAGGAAGGCAACCTTCCAAGAAAGCAAAGAAAGGTTAGCAGAATCCATTGGCTCAAAAGGCCCATGCTGAAGTGCCTCCAGGACAAGGTTGAGCCGCCAAGGAGACACAGGTGCCTTCCGCGGCGGAAACTGACGGGTTACCCCGCGAAAAAAGGAGCGCACGTCCCTACGCGAGGCGATAACTTTCCGGAACAACAGGGACAGGGCAGAAACCTGACCCCTCAGGGTGCTAACTGCCAAACCCTTGTCCAGCCCGTACTGTAGAAAAGCCAACAGATTGGGAATGGAAAAAATCCTCGGGTTCCTTGAAGAACCCAAACACCACGAGAAGAAGGCTTCCCAGGTCTTGTGGTAAATTCTAGTAGTAGCCGGACCTCTGGCAGCTCGCAGAGTGGCAATGACTTTGGCTGAAAAACCTCTACGGGTCAGTATTTCGGTCTCAAGAGCCACGGCGTCAAACGCAGAGACTTCAGGTCCGGATGACGGACAGGACCCTGGGTTAACAGGTCCGGGCGAAGAGGAAGTGGAAATGGGGTGCTGCTAAAAGCGACACCAGTGTCGAGAACCACGTCCTCCTTGGCCAATCTGGGGCTATCAACATAGCTGGGATTCTCTCCAGTCTGATCCGACGCAGCACCAGAGGAAGTAAAGATATCGGTGGAAACACATAGATTAGCTCGAATCGGTCCCACGGAGCCACCAGAGCATCCACCACCACAGCCTTCGGGTCCTTGTACCTGGACATGAAGGCCGGCAACTTGGCATTGGACCTGGATGCCATCAAATCCACTTGGAGAACTCCCCAAAGGGAGCACAGCAGTGCAAAGATCTCCGGATGAAGACTCCATTCTCCGGGATCCATCTTCTCTCGACTGAGAAAGTCCGCCGTGGTATTCTGAACTCCTGGAATGTGAATCGCAGAGATGGCTGGTACTCTGTCCTCGGCCCAATTCAGGATCAGAGACACTTCCACCATGAGCCTGGAACTCCTCGTCCCGCCTTTGTGGTTGATATACGCGACCGCCGTTGCGTTGTCTGTCTGCACTCGGACTGGTAGACCGCTCAAAGGGACCGTCCAGTGTTGGAGGCAAAGGAAAATTGCCCTCAATTCCAAGATGTTGATCGGTAGAACAGACTCTTCCGATGACCATACTCCCTGAACCCAGAGATCGTTCCAGACACCCCCCCAGCCCGTCAGGCTGGCATCGGTGGTTATGACCGACCACCTCGGAGGAAGGAAAGACTTCCCCAGTGATAACGTTCCTGGACGTGACCACCAACTTAGGGACTCTCGCACCCTGCGAGAGATGAGGATACTGCGATCCAGTGCAATCTGCGATCGATCCCAATGACTCAGAATGAGCCTTTGGAGGGCTCTGGAATGAAACTGGGCAAACGGAAGTGCTTCCATGGAAGCCACCATCAGACCTAAAAGGCGCATACACTTCCGAAGGGACATTGCTGTCGAAGACTTCATAGTCTGTACATGTCGAAGGAGACATGCCCGCTTGTCTGGAGGTAGGGACACCACTGCCCGTACCGTGTCGAAATGCATCCCCAAAAACAGGATTGACTGCGACGGTTCCAGAGACGACTTCTCCCAATTGACCAGCCACCCGAAGTCCTCCAGGAGCTGAAGGGATAGATTGCGAGCCGTCACCGCCTCCTCCTTTGAGGACGCCACAATCAAAAGGTCGTCCAGATAGGGAATAATCGTGACTCCCTGTCTTCGAAGAATTGCCATGAGAGGCGCTAGAATTTTTGTAAAAACTCTGGGCGCTGAAGCCAAGCCGAATGGCAGGGCAACAAATTGGTAATGGTCCTGACCTATGGCAAAACGAAGGAAGCGCTGGTGAG
Organism: Oophaga sylvatica; assembly: GCA_033576555.1. NCBI lineage: Eukaryota > Metazoa > Chordata > Amphibia > Anura > Dendrobatidae > Oophaga > Oophaga sylvatica. The sequence continues at coordinate 78,711,839 of JARQOD010000005.1, forward strand.
CCCTTCCGATGGGAACATGCAAATAAGCGTCGCGAATGTCGATTGACACCAGAAAGTCGTTCTGCGACAGAGTTGCCACAACGGAGCGAAGTGACTCCATGCAGAATTTTTGGGTGTGGACATGCTGATTCAATCTTTTGAGATCCAGAATAGGACGAAATTTGTCCTCTTTTTTGGGGACCACAAAGAGATTTGAATAAAAACCTTTTCCCCGGTCCTCTGTTGGAACCGGTATTACTACAGTCATGGCCAAAAGTTTTGAGAATGACACAAATATTAATTTTTACAAAGTCTACTGCTTCACTTTTTCTAATGGCAATTTGCATATACTCCAGAATGTTATAAAGAGTGATCAGCTTAACAGCAATTTCTTGCTAAGTCAATATTTGGCTAGAAAATGAACTTTATCCCCCAAAACACATTTCAACATCATTGCAGCCCTGCCTTAAAAGGACCAGCTAACCTCTTTTCAGTGATTGCTCCATTAACACAGGTGTGGGTGTTGATGAGGACATGGCTGGAGATCAATCTGTCATGATTAAGTAAGAATGACAACACTGGACACTTTAAAAGGAGGCTGGTGCTTGGCATCATTGTTTCTCTTCTGTTCACCATGGTTATCTCTAAAGAAACACGTGCAGTTATCATTGCAATGCACAAAAATGGCCTAACAGGGAAGAGTATCGCAGCTAGAAAGATTGCACTTCAGTCAACAATCTATCGCATCATCAAGAACTTCAAGGAGCGAGGTTCCATTGTTGCCAAAAAGGCTTCAGGGCACCCAAAAAAGACCAGCAAGCGCCAGGACCGTCTCTTAAAAGTGTTTCAGCTGCAGGATCGGGCTACCAGCAGTGCAGAGCTTGCTCAGGAATGGCAACAGGCAGGTGTGAGTGCATCTGCACGCACTGTGAGGCGGAGACTCTTGGAGCAAGGCCTGGTCTCAAGGAGGGCAGCAAAGAAGCCACTTCTCTCCAGAAAAAACATCATAGACAGATTGATATTCTGCAAAAGGTACAGGCAGTGGACTGCTGAGGACTGGGGTAAAGTTATTTTCTCTGATGAATCCCCTTTTCGATTGTTTGGGACATCAGGAAAACGCCTCATTCGGAGAAGACAAGGTGAGCGCTACCACCAGTCTTGTCTCATGCCAACTGTTAAGCATCCTGAAACCATTCATGTGTGGGGTTGCTTCTCAGCCAAGGGAATCGGCTCTCTCACAGTCTTGCCTAAAAACACAGCCATGAATAAAGAATGGTACCAGAATGTCCTCCAAGAGCAACTTCTCCCAACCCTCCAAGAGCAGTTTGGCGATCAACAATGCCTTTTCCAGCATGATGGAGCACCTTGCCATAAAGCAAAGGTGATAACTAAATGGCTCAGGGAACAAAACATAGAGATTTTGGGTCCATGGCCTGGAAACTCCCCAGATCTTAATCCCATTGAGAACTTGTGGTCAATCATCAAGAGACGGGTGGACAAACAAAAACCTAAAAATTCTGACAAAATGAAAGCATTGATTGTGCAAGAATGGACTGCTATCAGTCAGGATTTGGTTCAGAAGTTGATTGAGAGCAAGCCAGGGAGAATTGCAGAGGTCCTGAAGAAGAAGGGTCAACACTGCAAATATTGACTTGCTGCATTAACTCATTCTGTCAATATAAGCTTTTGTTACTCATATGTTTGCAATTATTATATTTCTGTCTGTGATAAAAACATCTGTCAAACACACACATAAAAACCAGAGGGCAGCAGATCATGTGAAAATATAATATTTGTGTCATTCTCAAAACTTTTGGCCATGACTGTACACTCTTCTGCAGAAGGAATTCCACCTCTCGTAGCAGAGCGGCAAATAGCTCGGGCTCTGACGGAATGCGAGACTGGCAAAAACTGTCCGGGGGTCGAGAAGAAAACTCTATGAAATAGCCTGCCGACACAACTCGCGTTACCCAGGAATCCGGAACGCGGGAAATCCAATTCGCCTTGAATTGGAGCAGGCGACCCCCCACTCGAGAGCCCTCGAGTGAGGACCTGGCGTCAGTCTGCCTTGGCGGGCTTCTTGTCAGTTTCCCACTTGTCTTGACGGAAACTTTGTTTCCAAGGGGTGCGGGATTTCTGAGAAGACTTCTTTCCCGAAAAAGAGGGACGACCCGATCCCCAAGAAGACTGACCGGATCGTCCCCTAGACTGAAAATACCGCCGACCATTACCGGCACTAGGTCTGCCAGACGTAGAAGCCATAGCCCTTCGCTGTGGTAAAGCCGCTTCTTTAGCCTTTGCCTTGGCAATCAGCTCTGTGAGATCAGATCCAAATAGCTGACCACCCTTGTAGGCTAAAGACAGTAAACCCTGCTTGGAAACCGCGTCCCCGGTCCACTGTCTAAGCCACAGTGCTCTTCTGACTGTGACCGCTGAGGATTGCGTCCTGGATAATAATGACGCAGTATCCAGACCTGCATCACAGCTATATCGGGCTGCAGTCTCCAATAAATCGAGAAGTCCATCTATCTCGGATAATGGAGATCTATTTTGCAACGCCTTCCGTAAACGGACCAACCAGCACAGGGAAGCCTTAGAAGCACACATGGATCCTAGTACTGCTCTGAATCCATGACCTGCAGCTTCATAGATGGATTTCGCCGCCATCTCCTTTTTTCTGTCCAGCGGCTCTTGCAGACTCGCTTTCCCTTTAACCGGAAGCAATGAGGATTTACTAAGCTGGGATAAAGGAACATCCACTTCAGGAGAAGGAATCCAATTATCCGTCAATTCCGTTGAACACGGATATAATGCTTCAAAGAACCGTGTCCCTTGAAAACGTTTATCTGGACACAGACGTTCCTTCTCCACTACCGTATTAAGCTCTTCCAGAGCCGGTAATGTTGACCGCGACTTATGGTACTCCTGGTACATGCGGCCCGACTTACCAGGCCGTGTAGTTACCTCCTCCGGTAACTGTAACGCCTCTCTCATAGCTTCAATTAAAGCCTCTGTTCGGCTCACAAGAGAGAAAGAATGTCCCTGCCGATCCTCCTTATCCGAATCGGATAACTCCCCTTCTGAGTTTGAAGGAGAACCCTGTCCGCATTCCATATCAGATACCTCTGATTCGCTACGCGGAAAAGATGGCACCGGCCTGCGCCGCTTCCTGTCATGAGAGGATCTAGCTGACACCCACTGACCTAAAAGGTCAGACAAGCCATTAATTGACTGAGCGATGGCATCTAATTTGGTATCGCTGTAAATCGCAGCGCTTGATGCCGTCAAAGTCTGCGTATCAGATACTTGCGACTGATCCTGTAGCAGATCTGGCAGATGGTCCGCACCTTCCGGACCCTGAACCGACATGTCAGCAGTAAATGGCAGGTCAAAACCCTGTTAGTAACTGGAAACAGTGTGGTTACTAAGCAGACTGAGCAAGTACGCTGAAGGGTTAAAGCTCTTAAAGAAGAGAGTTACCCCAGCTATCTCTCAGTATATAAATAACCTCCTGCATTCTGATCCCTACCGGGTAGAACCTGCAGCGGTTATTGCTGAAAGGGTTAACCCTTCATAGGGGTTAATGCTGCCAACTCCCCACAACTCCCTATATAAAATAAAAGGAGTGTGCGAGTCCCAGGTCTCTATAAGAGAACGCGGCTGCAGATAAACGCTATCTGTCACTTGGAACACAGATAGGTTCTGCTCTGTGGGGTGATGATTCACTCACCCAGCTGGCCTCGGTGAAAGTATACCTTAAACAGGAGGAGCGGAGCATGAGGAGCCCGGAGCCTCTGTAATGGCCGCCGCGCTGAGAGAAGACGGAAGAGAAGGACAGTGAAGCTGCAGTCTCCTTAGAGCGATTCCTGTCACAAAAAGAGCGGGATCTAAATAGAGTAGGATTCACCGCACACAGAGACTGATAATCATGCAAAAAGAGGTTTGTTTTATTAAACAATATCCAATCCAAAAAGAAAAAATAGGTGACAGTGCCATATAGAATAGTTGTACAATATACTGATACCCAACGTTTCGGCCCCTCCCGGGCCTTACTCATGGATAACTAAAAGAAACAAAAAATTTAGTGTGAGATACATATATACAGTGACAAGGTATATACAACATGTACAATATAATTTAGAGCGGATTAGATATCAGAGAGATATCGGATGATAGATCTTGATATGTAAAGAACCAGAAAATAGAATCTAGGTAGAGAATATCGCTTGAACAACAGTATATAGCAATTGAGTGTCTAGTTCAAAGTATAGGGCACACTCTTTAATACACAAAGAGATCCTATGTAGATTTACCTTAATAGTATAGGTACAAAGAGAGGACTGGCACAAAAGAGCAATAGAGAGTTCCTGCAAGCGTCCCTTGTGACACAATCAATGCTGTTGATAATATTGAGAACAGATGTTTTAACAATAGAACAAAATAACAAATTATAGTCATAACATCAAAAAGTTCTGTTTTACCTGATGTGTGACCAAGGGAGAGAATGGACTGTGTCCTGAATGTAGGCAGGGATTAGCCTGGGTGAGATGACAATAGCCTATTTATGAGATGTATTGTGTTATGGTGGTATGAGACATGACAGGGGAAAAGACTGAGACAGGGGAGTGAGTCATACCTAGTTAAATTTGCGTGGCGGCGTTCCAATATCCCGTCTAATAAAGCAGCCTAATAGGTACAGCCTGTAGAGGTGATATTAGGAGTCTGATAAGTATGAATAAGCGCTGACAGAGCCTGGTACAGAGGAAACACAAAAAGACATACCCAGAGAGGTTGCTGTGGTTGAATACAGGCGGCGCTCCCGCGCCCTGCCTTGTGCTGAATGGTCCAGACCGCTCTGGGGGTTGTGGGAGGTTTTGTAAGCGGCGCCGTGTGACGTTGGACCGGATGTGCGTCATCCGGACCGGAAGTGACACGGCGCTCATTGTCAGACATGCGCAATGGTGATGGAAATCGCCATTTTGTTGGTGGGGATAAAATGACACATCAGTGTGAATTTGGGCATGAGCATGCGCTGTCACTCAAATAGCTGTCTTATTGTTATGCTTAGACTAGGACAGACCGCTAGATATGGTCCCAATGGAATAGACATGGTAAGACATCACACAGGTTGAAAGGGGAAAGGAGACAGTAAGGAAGGCTATAGGGAAAAAAGGGGGCATGTGTGTAATGTTATATAGCCAAGATGATGGGGCATAAGGGAGATGTATTGTTATATAATTGATGAGAACAATAGATAAAATAAAAAATGAAAACCAATGATAAAGGGAAGTCAGCGTGTCTGCAAGAAAATAGTAAGATAATTAGAAAAATTAGTGTATTATAGGAGCCAATCCATCTCCCTATTGAGACCCCGTGGAGATAATGTATCCAACTTGTGGATCCAGTAACTTTCTCGTAATTTTAAGCGTCTTACACGATCCCCTCCCCTCCGGGACCTAGGAACGTGTTCAATAATTTGGAATTTCAATTGAGCCACGGTGTGTTTGAATTTGGAGAAGTGATCCGGTAGTGGTAGCCAGTTTTTGCCACATCTAATCGTCGATTTATGACTAGCGATTCTGTCTTTTACATGTTGGGTTGTCTCACCCACGTATAGGAGGCCACATGGGCATTTAATTATGTATACGACAAAATTTGAATTACAAGTGTGGTATCCCTGAATCGGAAATGATTTGCCCGTACGTGGGTGAGTGACAGCATCAGCTTTGATGACGTTCGAACAGCATGCACAATTCAAACATGGGAAAGTGCCTTGGCGACGAGTGGCAAGTTGGCTCTGTATTGAAGTGGGGCGAGCGCTCCCAATGTCAGCACGTACCAATTTATCTTTTATGTTAGGAGCTCGTCTACTGCACATCAAGGTGGGTGCCTTGAATGCCTCAATCGAGGGATATGCCCTAGATAGCAGAGACCAATGCTTCCGTATTACGAAATGTATCTTAGACATTAAAGGATGGTACGTGTGTACGAAGGGTACTCTCTCAGTCTTGGTCAAGGAAGGATTATTTAATGGTGGGTTAAGGGTACGAATTTTCTCCAGTTCCAAAAGTCTGGTCGGGTAGTCTCGTTCCCTAAATTTCTGAATTGTTTCATCCAAACGTGTCGGGAGTATGTCCGGATTTGTGACAATCCTAGAGATACGTGTGAACTGAGACCGAGGAAGGCTCTCCTTGGTTGTCCTGGGATGGCTACTAGAGTAATGGAGCAGGCTGTTGCAGTCAGTTGGTTTACTGTATAGATCTGTTGTTAGGTTGCCCACCGAATCTTTTTGTACAAGAGTGTCGAGAAAGGGGATACTGTTTACGTCATATTGCATAGTAAATTGTAGGTCCACATCGAGAGAATTTAAATATGAGTGGAATGCATTTAATGATTCAGTAGTACCTGACCAGATAAAAAAGATGTCGTCAATGTATCTGTAATAACATTGTATTGATTCCAAGTATGCTATGGTTGGATATATGAAGCTAGATTCAAAAGCATGCATATACGCATGCTGGCGCCACGTTACTGCCCATGGCGGTCCCCCGCAGTTGTAGATAGAAGGTGTCCTCGAATAAGAAGTAATTGTCATGTAATACCATAGTGAGGAGATCAACATAAAATTGAATGGACCCCTGTGACATGGAAGAAGTCTCCAGTAGTGCTTTGGTAGCTTGTATGCCTTTGTTGTGAGAGATAGAAGTATACAGACTATTAATGTCCATGGTTACCAGTATGCTGTCTGGCGAGGAGATTTTAAGGTTCCTGCTAGTTCTAAGAAAATGCCCAGTGTCCAATAAAAAGGAAGGAGTTGTCTTCACTAATGGTGTTAAAACCTTCTTGAGGAAGACTGAGAGTGGTGAAAGTATAGAGTCCGTAGACGCTACGATTGGTCTTCCCGGGGGATTGATGAGAGATTTGTGTATTTTTGGTAGGATGTAAAATACCGGTATGTTGGGATGTGAGTTGGTTAGAAAGGTCGCTGTTTTTTTATCTATAATAAGTTTGTCAAGGTACGTACTGAGAAGGGATTGGACTCTACGATTGATCTCAAGAGTGGGGTCCCCTGGAAGTATTCGGTAGGTGTTAGAATCTGATAGTTGGCGCCTAACCTCACTAACGTAGAGGGAGCGTTCCATGACAACGGTAGCTCCCCCTTTGTCAGCGGGTTTCACAACGATTTCCTTGTTCTTACGTAATGCCGATAATGCCTGATTCTCAGAGGATGTCAGGTTATTACGATGGGGAAAAAAACCTAGCCGTTGTTCATGTATCAAGGACTTTACATCGCGATCTACAAAAGAGATAAATGTTTCGGCGGCATGCGCAGTCTGAGGTGGGTTGAACGAGCTAGGGTTTCGTAGACCCAGGTTATCAATGGAACATACTGCCAATGAGATGTCCTCATTGGCGGATGTTCTAGTATCGGCGGTATCCGCCTTTGTTCCAAAGTATGTTTTGAGTCTTATGGTACGGTAGAATCGTTGGAGATCTTTCTCCAATTGGAAGGCGTCCCAGTTGGGGTGGGACAGAAGGATAGCCCTTTCTGTAATACACTGAGTTCCGCTGGAGAAAGTGTGTGGTTAGAGATGTTGATTACCAAGTTCGATGCGGTCCTACCTGCGACCTTGTCGCCATTCTTTCGCCTCGATCGTCTCGTCGGTCGTTGCGATTTTGTCCTCCCCTGTGGCCTTGTCCTAAAAAATGAGATCGCGTGGAACCAGTGGAAGAGTCGCTTTCCGCGCTGAAAGATCCTTGTCTCCGATTTGGTTGACGACGCCACGTTGTTGGACCGGAGTAGTCGCTCCATCGATATACTCTGTTGTTTGTATAATCGTTACTGGATCCACAAGTTGGATACATTATCTCCACGGGGTCTCAATAGGGAGATGGATTGGCTCCTATAATACACTAATTTTTCTAATTATCTTACTATTTTCTTGCAGACACGCTGACTTCCCTTTATCATTGGTTTTCATTTTTTATTTTATCTATTGTTCTCATCAATTATATAACAATACATCTCTCTTATGCCCCATCATCTTGGCTATATAACATTACACACATGCCCCCTTTTTTCCCTATAGCCTTCCTTACTGTCTCCTTTCCCCTTTCAACCTGTGTGATGTCTTACCATGTCTATTCCATTGGGACCATATCTAGCGGTCTGTCCCTAGTCTAAGCATAACAATAAGACAGCTATTTGAGCGACAGCGCATGCTCATGCCCCAAATTCACACTGATGTGTCATTTTATTCCCACCAACAAAATGGCGATTTCCATCACCATTGCGCATGTCTGACAATGAGCGCCGTGTCACTTCCGGTCCGGATGACGCACATCCGGTCCAACGTCACACGGCGCCGCTTACAAAACCTCCCACAACCCCAGAGCGGTCTGGACCATTCAGCACAAGGCAGGGCGCGGGAGCGCCGCCTGTATTCAACCACAGCAACCTCTCTGGTATGTCTTTTTGTGTTTCCTCTGTACCAGGCTCTGTCAGCGCTTATTCATACTTATCAGACTCCTAATATCACCTCTACAGGCTGTACCTATTAGGCTGCTTTATTAGACGGGATATTGGAACGCCGCCACGCAAATTTAACTAGGTATGACTCACTCCCCTGTCTCAGTCTTTTCCCCTGTCATGTCTCATACCACCATAACACAATACATCTCATAAATAGGCTATTGTCATCTCACCCAGGCTAATCCCTGCCTACATTCAGGACACAGTCCATTCTCTCCCTTGGTCACACATCAGGTAAAACAGAACTTTTTGATGTTATGACTATAATTTGTTATTTTGTTCTATTGTTAAAACATCTGTTCTCAATATTATCAACAGCATTGATTGTGTCACAAGGGACGCTTGCAGGAACTCTCTATTGCTCTTTTGTGCCAGTCCTCTCTTTGTACCTATACTATTAAGGTAAATCTACATAGGATCTCTTTGTGTATTAAAGAGTGTGCCCTATACTTTGAACTAGACACTCAATTGCTATATACTGTTGTTCAAGCGATATTCTCTACCTAGATTCTATTTTCTGGTTCTTTACATATCAAGATCTATCATCCGATATCTAATCCGCTCTAAATTATATTGTACATGTTGTATATACCTTGTCACTGTATATATGTATCTCACACTATATTTTTTGTTTCTTTTAGTTACCCATGAGTAAGGCCCGGGAGGGGCCGAAACGTTGGGTATCAGTATATTGTACAACTATTCTATATGGCACTGTCACCTATTTTTTCTTTTTGGATTGGATATTGTTTAATAAAACAAACCTCTTTTTGCATGATTATCAGTCTCTGTGTGCGGTGAATCCTACTCTATTTAGATTGATTGGCACCATTCTGGTCCAATTCACCAGCACCTTATCCTATATACCCTGAGTGCACACCATTTCTCTATAACAAAAAGAGCGGGAAGTGTGAAGCCACACCCCCCTCCGGCTTCAAAAAAAGAGCGCGAACTCCTCGCTCTCTGCTCTCCTCTGTCCTGCAGGTATCTGCCTGCGGACATAAAATACAGTCACCAAACATGTCATCTAATACATGTACCAGCGGCTGCCGCAGCAGCCGCTGAGAGCACACACACATTCACATAAAAATGCGGTACTCACCAGCCGAGCGCCACAGGGACCCCCAGGGGTTTGTGGCGCTGTGCCCATCGCTTCCCCCCCGGGCGGGGAACGCAGTGACCCCCGATGTGCGGTTTGCGTCCCCGCCAGGGAAGCAATCCTCATCCCCCATGGCCGGCGTGAAACTGCAGGGACCACCATACAGGGTATTACAGATCGCCAAGGGAGAGGTGGGGGTCCAGCAGCGCTGAGACCCCTGAGACCTCTAGACCACTTCTGGTGATCCAAGTCTCTTGTCCGATAAAAATAATAAAGTCTTCTGAGGAGCTGCTTCCAGCAGCGACTATCCTCTGGACCTCAAATTTTAGACTGGAGAAGCTGGAGTAGGAGGAGCCCGAGCTGGAGGGGCCGGTCAACACTCTTTTTAATCTGAGGTGTCAATCCTATCTGGGCTCCGCCTACCCACTAGTAATTACTAGTGTGTCTCCTTTCCTTCCATTCTGCTGCTGAAATCTAATGTTTCGACTGGCATATAAATTTTTGCTTTCTGTGTCGTGTCCGCCCGTAATGTTTGCATATGTGTATCAGTTTCTACAAAATGTGTATACAATATCATCAGGAATTTGAAAGAGGCATGTAGTGAGGGTTGTGTGTTTGTGCGCACATGTGTACATGGATTCATACATATCAACAGCAGTTTTGCATGTGTGTTTCAGTGTGTGTATATATATATATTTTTTAATCCAGAATGTTTGTGATAACATTTATTAACTTTGAATTTTAACATTGTAGATTGAGAAATATCCGGTCATATGGGACCGCGCCTCTGAAGAATACAAGGGGTCACTTTCAAAACGCGATGCCTGGACGGCCATTGTGAATGAACTCTATCCACAGTGGCCACAGCTACCAAAAGAGGGACAAAAAAAATGATTTGTAAGTATTTATTACAAAGTTGTGTACTTTTTGGAAATGTGCATATTGGAAATAAATTTTTTTTTTCGTTATTCATTTCAGTGGAAGATGTGAAAAAAAGATGGCGATCTGTCACCGACAGGTTCATTAAGTCACAGAGGACAGTAAGTGGGAGCTCACCAGCTAGGAGGAGGGTGCCGTTTGCAGACCAGCTGCAGTTTATTTTAAGCAGCAGGAATTTGCGGAGGTAAATGATAGATCAATTTGTGTTTAACTCCAATTTTCACATTGTCTTTTAATAACACGCCTTTTTTATTCCTTCCACAGAACTGACGGCAATATAAGGCCAGAAACACCACCGGTACATGAAGGCAACAGCCCGGAGCAGGGTCTTGGAGAAGATGTGGAGGAACTTCCCTTCTGTTACTCCCCAGATCCTCAGGGTGACAGGCCTTCTTCCGTTGTGTCATCCTTTTTGTCTGAACTTGGGACAGCATCATCTGCGGTGGAAGTAGCATCCATGTGTAGTGATGCTGCTCCTGCCTCTGGCATTGCGTCAACCAGTGCTGGTGGTGTGTCAAGGCCCACTGGGATGGGGGCTTTTTCTGCCCGTCCATTGACATCGTGAAGGGCGGCACCCAAGAAGGTAACAGACAGAGACTTCGTCTAGTGTGATTCAAGCACTCACTAGTCGAACCCTCGGTCTGATCGACAATTCGTCGAAGCAGGATGATCTGGACAAATTTGGCTCATTTGTAGCTGACCGTCTAAGATCCATGGCACGGGAGAGGCAGAACATTGTAATGTCAGCAGTGAACTTATTTTTAATGGCTGTTGACGTCCCATCCCCAATACCCCCGTCATCAGCTATAATGACGGGGATTCTTAACATTTTCAATGGACAAAGTGGCCCTTCACCACCACCAGCAGCTGCATCGCAGCGTTTTGGGCAGGCGACTCCATCCTATAGGCCCGACGCAGCTGAAGGCTATAATTATGGCCGCACAACAACACCTGCAAATAGTGGCCAGCATGCTGCTTCCACCAGTAGTAGCATCTTGTCCCAAGAATTGTTTCCCAGGTTTGGGTACGAGCCCGAGTACCACCAATTTTGACCACTTCATTCAAGACCAACCAGCACGGCCCTCCCAAAACAACCCCCCTCCCCTGTCCTGTTGACAGGTTGTTAACATCCACTTTTGATGGGTATTGTTGGACAATGTTTGTCCTAATATTTTTCCACGGTACAATATATAATTACATATATAATGTTTGTAATAAAATGCTTTTTTTTTACAACTGTGTCTGTGCTTATTTTTGAAAAATAACAATTTAGTATATGCTGCATTACAGTTTTGTTACTGTTGGTAATGGGATCAGCAAAAGTGTAAGTGAGAAACAGTCAAAAATGAATGGAGACAGTATTTAACATTTACATCAAAGTAAATATTTATTCAACTTTGTTTGGTTCATAACATCCGCTTCATTGGATGGTTATGTGATGGTGGTCTGGTGATAGGTGGGTGACACCCGGTGAGGGAATGTCGGGGTCACATTAACGTGGAAATGGCTGACTCCCGGCTATGGCATGTCAGGGTCACATGCTTGTGATTTTGGGTGATACCGTTAACGGTGGAGGCAGCTTCTTCCCTTGGACTCACGGTGCTCCTGAGCGAAAAGAAAACACGGCCAGGAGTAAAGCGGGGGGTGGGGAAGGGGCAATGCCCAGGGAAATCAGCAGACCTTACAACTTTAGAATCTCGATGACCCCACCCAGTGTCTCTTAATTGGAAATATATGTTCAAGAAAAACGGGTCTTGCTTTCGGTTAGATCTTCTCTGCTGTTCAGGCTGCTCAACACCGGCACTGGAGTATTGCCAGTGCACGGCACCTCCAGGACTCATGAAGTAGTCAGTGAAGGTTTCTCGCACACGCACACCCGAGTTGGATTGCCTTCCTTGACCCAAGTTGTCAACTCCAATTAATTCTGACAGCTCGTACTCCACATCTACGTCCGTGGTGTAATCACGAGCGTAGTTGTGGAGTACGCAGCATGCCTTTATTACAGTGTCAACGGTCTCCGTATCTAACTGGAATTGCATGTGTGAAATATCCTCCACTGACTAATCATGATCCCGAAGGTGCATTCCACATATCTTCGTGCACGGGTCAGCCGATAATTAAAAATCCTCCGCCGGTCATCCAGTGCCCTTTGTGGGTATGGCGCAGCAGGTTGGTCTTTAAGGGAAATGCCTCATCCGATACCATCACAAAGGGTACTGGATGTGTGGAACCTGGCAAAGGTCTTGGGGCTGGGAGCGTTCCGCCATCTCGAAGAATTTGCAGTCCAATCTGTGATGATTGCAACACCCGAGAGTCCCCAGAACTGCCATTAGCACCAACGTCGATGGCAACAAATTTGTAACGTTCATCAGCCACCGCCATCAGGACCACAGAAAAATACTTCTTATAATTAAAGAAGCGTGATCCTGAATGTGGTGGCTTCAGCACTCTCACATGTTTGCCGTTGACAGCACCTATGCAGTTGGGGAAATTGGCCACAGACTGAAAGCCTGCTGCAACCTGCAGCCAAGTCTCCTCGGTTGGGGTAGGCATCACGATGGGCTGCCACTTCTGCCAGATGACGGTACATGTGCACCTCACAATTTGAGATATGGTGGATTTACCAACCCTAAATTGGAGGTGCAGTGATGTGTAGCTCTCTCCTGTGGCTAAAAACCTGAAAAGAGAAAAAAAAAAAAATTTAGAAAATAAATAAAAAACAGAAGGCAAACTTAGAATAGAACAGTATACATTTGTATGGAAACATATATGGTGTTTTTCATAAATAAGATTCAAGCACTGAGTGACCTTTTTTTGTTGCACTGTGGCTGGCAGTATTATGGGGCACTGTGGCAGTTTAATTAGGGGGCACTCTGGCAGTATTATGGGTGCACTGTTGCTGGCAGTATTATGGGGGCACTGTTGCTGGCAGTATGTGGGCAAAATATGTTTGGAAAAAAAAAAGTACACTTACCGCAAGGTAATGAGCAGCCTTTCCTCAGCAGAGATGGCTCTTCGCTTGACTGTGTCCGCATAAGTTAAATCTTGAGACAGAAGGGCGAGTAGGCGATCGAATGCTTCTATTAAGAGCCTGCAAAACTGGACAAATTTGTCGGGATAACTGTAACAAAAAAAATTGGTTTAGCACATAGATTACAATTTGACATACCACCGAACAAAACATGAACGGAAAAAATATTTAGGTGCACACTGATGACATATACCTTTACCCCATAATATATCTTACCTCCTTAAATCTTGGTAAAGGAGACGGAAGTGACCCTTTTCTGTCCGCTCCTGAACAATGGGGTGCACCCACATTCTTCTTCGCCTCATCCTCCTCTTCCTCCGAGAGCGCTCCTATGGGAGAATATAGTGTTTATTACAAATAAAAAAAAAAGCCTATGTGCACACATTCGGGCTTGCGACGGGAAATACGCATGTTATTGATATGCGTATTCCCGCTAAAAAAAGGAGATTTTTGTGTACTCACCGTAAAATCCTTTTCTCCGAGACGCTCATTGGGGGACACAAGACCATGGGTGTTATGCTTCTGCCACTAGGAGGACACTAAGCAATACACAGAAAAGTTAACTCCTCCTCCTGCAGTATACACCCTCTGTTGGCTCAATCCTGAACCAGTTCGGTGCCAAAGTAGTAGGAGCTCATAACAGAATGCAATATGTCAAAATATCAAAGAAACAACGAGGCTACAGGCTAAACAAGGGTGGGAGCTGTGTCCCCCAATGAGCGTCTCGGAGAAAAGGATTTTACGGTGAGTACACAAAAATCTCATTTACTCCATCGCCTCATTGGGGACACAAGACCATGGGACGTCCCAAAGCAGTCCCTGGGTGGGAAGCCATAACAGCAGATGAAGCCTCGTGAACCACATGCATAAAACGCTTAAACAGTCAACAGACAACTTACAGATGCGCAACAGCTGATTGCAGAATTTGTCTGCCGAGTGCCGCATCTGAAGAAACTTGAGCATAGATTTGGTAATGCTCAACAAAAGTATGAAGACTGGACCAAGTCGCAGCCTTGCACACTTGTGCCGAAGCCTGGTGCCGAATGGCCCAGGAGGCCCCCACAGACCGAGTGGAGTGTGCCTTAATCCCAGCCGGGATAGGCTGACCTTTGACACGGTACGCCTCTTAGATCGCCAAACGGATCCATCTGGCTAACGTGGCCTTGGAAGCAGGAAAACCCTGTCTGTGTCCTTCCGGAAGCACAAACAGGGCGTCCGATTTACGAAAAGATGCAGTTCTCGAAATGTACCTTCGGAGAGCACTCACCAAATCCAAGGTGTGAAGGGCTTTTTCAGTACGGTGAATTGGCGCCGGACAGAACGAGGGCAGGACTATCTCTTCATTGATATGAAAAGCTGAAACGACTTTGGGCAAGAAAGAAGGAGAAGTCCTAAGGACTACCTTGTCTTGGTGAAAAATGAGAAAGGGAGGTTTACAAGACAAGGCTGCCAATTCCGATACCCGCCTGATAGAGGTAATTGCAACTAGGAAGACAACCTTCCAGGAAAGAAACGATAAAGGCACTTCCGGCAAAGGCTCGAAGGGGGATTCTTGTAACGCACTGAGGACCAGATTAAGATTCCAAGGCTCCAAAGGCCTCTTGTAGGGTGGAACGAGATATGACACTCCTTGGATAAAAGTCCTGACCTGAGACTTAGATGCAATCCGTCGTTGGAAAAGTACAGATAAGGCGGAAATCTGCCCCTTGAGGGAGGAGAGTGCTAACCCAGAGTCCAATCCTGCTTGGAGGAATTCCAGAATGGAAGGGATAGAAAAAACCAAAGGGGAACGACCTTTATCCTTACACCAGGAAAAGAATGTTTTCCAGACACGAAGATAAATGCGGACGGAAACCGGCTTCCTGGCATTGATCATTGTAGAGACAACTTTTTGAGAAAAACCAGCCTGGCCTAAGTTCCAGGCTTCAATGGCCATACCGTCAAATTCAGCGCTTTCGAATTGTGATGGTAAATTGGACCCTGTGAAAGAAGGTCCGGACGATCCGGTAATCTCCAAGGGACGTCTGCGACCAGACGCACTAGTTCCGCATACCACGGATGGCGAGGCCAGTCCGGAGCAACAAGAATGAGAGGAACGCCTTCCGCCTTGATCCTTCGGATCACCCTGGGGATTAACGGAAGAGGCGGAAAGATGTAATGAAGGCGAAATTGACTCCAAGGGAGGACTAGCGCATCCGAGCCGATGGCTAGTGGATCGCGGGATCGACTTATGAAAGTCTGAACTTTGGTATTCAGCCTGGATGCCATGAGATCCATATCCGGCATTCCCCAACACTGGCAAATGATTTGAAACATTTCCGGGTGCAGGGACCATTCTCCTGAGTCTAAGCCTTGGCGACTGAGAAAGTCGGCCTCCCAATTGTCCACTCCTGGGATGTGAACTGCGGAGATGGGCGAGCGGTTTGACTTGGCCCACCGCAGAATGTGTGATACCTCGAGCATCGCTGTTCTGCTCCGAGTGCCTCCCTGACGGTTGATGTACGCCACGGCCGTGGCGTTGTCTGACTGGATCAGGATGGGACGACCGGCCAGAAGATGATGGAAATGGAAGAGAGCTAGTTTTATAGCTCTGATCTCCAGTATTTGATCGGGAGACGGGTCTCTGGGAGAGACCAGGGGCCCTGAGCCGTGTGGTGAAGGAACACCGCTCCCCATCCGAGGAGACTGGCATTGGTGGTCACCACCAACCAATGTACAGGCAGAAAAGATTTCCCTTGATTCAATGATGAAACGTTTGTCCACCATTTCAGGGAGCGTCTGACTCTGGAGAAAGACGAAAGCGGCGACTTAAGGACGCTGGGTTCCTGTCCCAGACTGATATTAGCTCTTGTTGAAGAAGTCAAAGATGGAATTGAGCGAACGGTACTGCCTCGATGGAGGCTACCATTTTCCCCAGGACCTGCATGGCGACCCGTAGAGAGTGGGAGCGGCCTAGAGACAACAGGAGCACTCCCCGCCTCAGAGAAGCAATCTTCTCTGGAGGGAGAGATACCAACCCTTGGGAGGTGTCCAGAATCATTCCCAGAAAAGAAATCTTCTGAGAGGGGATGGGAGAGGACTTGTCCAAATTCACTAACCAACCCAGGCGAGAGAGGGTGTTGATAGTGATCTCGACACTCTCTGCGCAGGCCCGAAAGGTCGGTCCTTTGATGAGCAGGTCGTCTAGGTATGGGAGGACCACCACACCCCGAGAGTGTAAAAATTGACATGACGGCCGCCATGACCTTTGTGAACACTCTGGGGGCGGTTGCGAGGCCGAAGGGCAGAGCGGCAAATTGAAAATTATCCTCTCCGACTGCAAAACGCAGAAACTTTTGATGGCCTCTGAAAATCGGAATGTGTAGATATGAGTCTTTGATGTCGACTGACGCCAGGTATTCCTTTCTTTCTAGAGATGTGACAACAGAGCGGAGAGATTCCATTCTGAAATGGCGGACTCTGATGAATTTGTTCAGCAATTTTAGGTCCAGGATAGGACTCAAAGAGCCGTCCTTCTTGGGGACCACAAAAAGGTTTGAGTAAAACCCTTTGAACCTTTCCTCGTGAGGAACTGGGACGATGACCCCCCTGGTGCTAAGAATGTTCAAGGCCTGAAGAAAGGGAGTTGCGAGAGCCTTGGACTTTGGGGGGCGAGACTGGAAGAAGCGCCTTGGGGAAGAGACAAGAATTCGATCTTGTAGCCGGAGTCTACAAAATCTCGGACCCACCGGTCGTGAACGACCGACCTCCAGACCTCGCAAAACAAGAGTAGGCGGCCGCCTACCCTGTTTGGCTCCCCCGGCCCAAGCAAGGAGTCATTGGGAGGATAATTTTCGAGAGGAGGAACTCTTATTTCCCGACTGAGAGAATCTGTTTCTCCAGGGCTGAGAGGACCTGAAGGATGGTTGCGAGCCCCTGTCTCTGCGAGAAGAATGGGGTTTTCAACAGAGATGTTAAAGTCAAGAATGGCAACATATTGGTATTTAGTAAATCCTAATAGGATACCAATGTTGCTAGCCAAAAAGGACCCATATCAAGGTTCAAATATATTGAATATAAACCGATAAAGAGAAAAATGAACCTACACCATATATATAAAACTAGAAAATACTTTATTGAAAATTACTTAGTACATGACAAAAACAGATAAAAAGTGGGAGATCCAAAACAAGGACACCACGATCCACAGTATGTTATCAGAGGTATTACAGTTAGACATAGTCTAAAGAAAGATATATATATATACACATGCTAGTGCTCCCCTAACTCAAACACAATGTTGTTCAGGGAAAAAAATTCTAACAATGAACATCAAAAAAAGCACTAAAGCAAACAATAAAAGTGTAGACATAAATACCTCCAGTGGATCGTGGTGCCAGCCCCTACGTACGTTTCGGCTCTGCAGCCTTCTTCCGGGGGTCTAGGCTGCAGAGCCGAAACGTACGTAGGGGCTGGCACCACGATCCACTGGAGGTATTTATGTCTACACTTTTATTGTTTGCTTTAGTGCTTTTTTTGATGTTCATTGTTAGAATTTTTTTCCCTGAACAACATTGTGTTTGAGTTAGGGGAGCACTAGCATGTGTATATATATATATATATAATATATATATATATATATATATATATATATATATCTTTCTTTAGACTATGTCTAACTGTAATACCTCTGATAACATACTGTGGATCGTGGTGTCCTTGTTTTGGATCTCCCACTTTTTATCTGTTTTTGTCATGTACTAAGTAATTTTCAATAAAGTATTCTCTAGTTTTATATATATGGTGTAGGTTCATTTTTCTCTTATCGGTTTATAGAGAAGTATGGGTGCACGGGACGAGGTCGAGGCAGAGGACCAATTAAAGGAGCTGCGAAATGGCCGGGAATGACTTTGGTATTGGGACCGAAAGGGTAGATTGATTCTGCGCTGCGGAAGAAATTTACTTTTGCCACCAGTAGCGTCAGAAATAATCTGATCGACGCGATCTCCAAAGAGACGCCCTGATTGAAAAGGCAGCGAAGTCAAAGACCTCTTTGAAGCAGAGTCTGCGCACCACTCTCGGAGCCAAAGGGACCTCCGAATGGCGATAGCATTGGCGGCTGTGAGTGCAGCGCAATTAGCTGCATCTAGGGACGCATGGACCATGTAGTCACCAGCCCGAGTAATCTGATAGGCAAGATTATGTGCCTCGGAGGGAAGAGGGATATCACTAGTAACCTTAACTAGATCCTCAGCCCAGGCCACCATGGCCCTCGCCACCCAGGTGGCCGCGAAAGAAGGAGAGAGCGATGCTCCAGCAGCCTCAAAAATCGATTTAGCGAGGTTGTCGATCTGTCTATCTGAGGGATTCTTAATAGATGAGCCATCTGAAATGGACAGAAGGGTTTTTGAAGCCAAGCGAGATACAGGTGGATCTACTACTGGAGATTCGGTCCACTCTTTTGCTACAGTTGCTGAAAATGGGTATCGCGCTTTCAGAGACTTCAGTCCTGAAAAACGTCTGTCTGGTCGATCCCTATGTCCCTGAATAATGTCCGTAAACTCCGGGTGGTTACAAAACACCTTGTGAGGACGCTTAGCTCTTTTGAAAGAGATAGGATGATTCGGGTGAGACCCGGGTTCTTCATCTAGCTTCAGGGTTTTATTAACCGCCTCTATGAGAGAGTCTAGGGACTCTTGAAACTCTGGCGAGTTGGGGTCAACACCTATATCCGACTCGTACTCAGAATCATGATCACTGAGATCTCTGGGAGAGGGGGAACGAGAGCCTGAGCTCGCAGATGCCGAACCGCTAGATGGATTGGGAGATGCATTATGGCGGCGTTTTCTAGACGGCCGCTTTGCTGATGCCGTGGGTCGGCCCGTCTGATGAGGTCTCTCTGAAGGCTGACGGGCCCCTTTCTGGAAAAGGGACGCCCTGGCAAGAAGAGGAGCCACGGAAGGAATCCAAGGCCCTAGTCAGAGAATCCATGGACTGTGCCAGAAACGCAGGACCCGGCTCATTGGGATCAGGAATAGATAGGGGCTCCTGAACGGTAGTAGGGGGCTCCTGAGTGGTAGAAGCAGTTGGCTCTTGGGCACATGATGCACAGAATTGGGAACCATGCTTTGACGGCAGGGAAGTGTTGCATGAAGCACAGGCAGCATACACCACAGTGTGGTTTTTGTCAGGCCTTTTAGAGCCCTTTGATTGTGACATATTTTGCACCTGAGAGCCTGCTGCAGGAGAAGGGTTAAGCGCTGTGTAAGCTTACCCAGGTCCTGTGTCCGAGCCCACGAGAGGAAGATGAGGCGCTGAAGAATAGCCTGTTCGGTACCACAGCGTTGAGAATCCTGACAGGCCGGAAAGATGGCGGCCGAGATTTTGCTCTTTTGCGCTTCTCGTGGGTCACGAGAAGCGCCAGAAGACATGGGAGGGAAGAGAAGGAGAAACTAGGGAGGAGTTAATCACTCCCTGCCAATGGCTGGCCACTGGACAGCGCGTGATGTGGGCGGAGCTAACTGAGCGCGGTAAGCCCGCCCTCCTCTTGAGGCCTACCCCGGTCCGAAGCCGGGGCCTAAATTTGCGGCGCCGGCCCTGCGACGCAATAGAGATCGCAAAAGCGGCCGGCGCCGATCTTGTGACGCGATACAGGCTGGGGACTAACTTTTTGTGATGCCGGCCCTGCGACCTGAAAGGGATCGCAAGAGCGGCCGCGACGGGGACAGAGACGGGAATCCGAACGGCGGCGCCGCTGACGGCGCAGCAGACATCACTGTACAGAGCGCAATATTCTGCGGTTTTCAGATGTACTCACTGCAGAGCCTCCTGGCTCAGAGTACCAATGGCTGGCGCGTCCGTACGTCCTCAATCCACCATCCCTTTCATAGGGAGGCGGAGAGGGTTCCTTCCAATCATCCTAGCACCAGCCGCTTTCAATAGTGGTAGTGAGGGGTTCTCTTGTTCCAAAATTCTGGAGCGCGTCTTACAGCCGTCAGACACAGGGGGAGAGCGGGCCCATTGAAGGGATCTGTCGCCCGATGGTAGCGTTGCAGGAGGGGGTACGTGGAGGCGACACTCCGCGTTCCCGCCTGTTGATGGTTGTGGGAGATCGGGACTTTTCCTACAAGACCCGTCGCCCTTCCAAATAATGGAAAAAATAGTAAAAATAAAAATGGTAAAAATAACATTGGGGTCTGAAACCAGACCCTAGTGCCTCCTACAGACACTAAGCAAGAACTGGTTCAGGATTGAGCCAACAGAGGGTGTATACTGCAGGAGGAGGAGTTAACTTTTTCTGTGTATTGATTAGTGTCCTCCTAGTGGCAGCAGCATAACACCCATGGTCTTGTGTCTCCCAATGAGGCGATGGAGAAATAGCGTTTTGCAAGTGTCATTAGCTTGAAGAATGCTAGAGTTTTCCATGTGATCTGTAGCATCGCTTGGAAAACTGATTGACAGATTGATGACACGAGTCACACATAGTGTTTGACAAGTGTGACCTATTTTTTACTATTGATGATGCCTATGCCGCATCTATAGTAAAAAGATCTAATCTTAAAAATAATAAAATATAGAAACAAATCGTGATATTCTCACCTTCCGGCGGGCCCCGCAGCCTTCCTGCTCGTCAGCGATGTTCCCGGCAACTCCCGTTCCCAGTAATGCCTTACGAGAATCACCACAGATGACGTAGCATCACGCGAGACCGCTATGTCATCTGCGGTCATTGTCGCAATGCATCACTGGGAACGGGAGTTGCCGGGAGCATCGCTAATGAGCAGGAAGGCTGCGGGGCCCGCCGGAAGGTGAGAATATCACTTAATTGGTTTCACAGGGGTATGGTACCCAGGGTCTGGAGGAGAGTCTGCTCACCTCCAGACCCTGGGTACCATCCGCACATGAACCGCTCACTTTGCGCATGGTGGGCATAGCCACATGTGGAAAGTAAGCAGTTAAATGCATTCCAATGGCGGCGGAAAAAGAGTGAACATGCTGGTTTTAAGATGGGTTTTTTTGGCAGAAAAAAACAGCATGTGAAAAAAAATTGGGGAATGCATTCTAATAATAGGAAGCTTAATGCATGGGTTTCACAGTTTTTTGCAGCGGAAAACGATCACCAAAATGCAAATTATCCTGAACGTGTGCACATAAGGCTATTTTCACACTTGCGTTTTATCGCGCAGCGCATCTTGCGCTATCGGTCACACGTGCAATGTGCAATATTCCCCTGTCTTTAACATGGCGGCCGCAGGGTCTAGCGCTTGCACGCGCTCATCAGCGTTTGTCGTGCGCTGCACATTTTCCAGGTGTGCGGCCAGAGATGATAGAGACAGAGATGATAGAGACAAAGATGATAGAGACAGAGATGATAGAGACAGAGATGATAGAAACAGATGATAAAGACAGAGATGATAGAGACAGAGATGATAGAAACAGATGATAAAGACAGAGATGATAGAGACAGATGATAGATACAGAGATGATAGAGACAGAGATGATACAGATGATAGAGACAGATGATAGAGACAGAGATGATAGAGACAGAGATGATAGAGACAGAGATGATAAAGACAGATGATAGAGACAGAGATGATAGAGACAGAGATGATTGAGACAGAGATGATAGAGACAGAGATGATAGAAACAGATGATAAAGACAGAGATGATAGAGACAGATGATAGAGACAGAGATGATATAGATGATAGAGACAGAGATGATAGACAGATGATAGAGACAGAGATGATAGAGACAGAGATGATAGAGATAGATGATAGAGACAGAGATGATAGAGACAGAGATGATAGAGACAGAGATTATAGAAATGTGACACGTAGAGAACCCAATGTGGGGAAAAAAACAAATGCATGCAAAAACGCTTGAAATCGCATACAATTGCACACAAATGCTGCGTTTTTTTTGTCGTAATGCGCACGCTGATGAAACAAACTTTTGCAGCATTTACAAACCTCGTAATTTTTTTTTCCAAACTTTGTTATCCCAAACGCTAGAAAAGCGCGTAAAAAACGCTTAGAAAAACTGCATGAAAAACGCGTCAAAAATGCAAAAAACCCACGCGTTTTCCTCTGGCAAGTTGTCTGGTTTTGTTCAGGAAAATTCTGCTTCTGTTTTGCAACGTGTGCACTTAGCCTTACTGAATAATAACACAGTTTAGATTCAATATTTTCAGTGTTTGCATATATCTTGGCTCCTATAGAGTGCTGCTGTGTTTTCTTTTTCTATATAATGCAGCTATCGCAACTGGCACCTGTTCACATAGGAGGTGCTGGTCAGGTGTTTTCTTTATATTTTACTATTGGGGGCGTGATTGCCTCCAGCCTGACTCTGCACTCCTCCCATTAACCTGCAGGTGATGTATACCAGTTCCACTAGCCCGCTTAAATTGTAGGCTCATGGCACAGGAGAGACATCCGGTACCGAAACCACAGGATGTCCAAGCTAATAACTAATGGTTTTTCTGAGGGTTTCACAATTCCTCAATTTGCCAGGGTCGGATGTACATGAGTAGATAATTTGAATTCTGTAGACCAAGACCCAGAGGTTGTAAAAAATAAAATTAGCAATGAAATTTAGGCTGGTCAGAAAGTCGGCGGGCCTGTTTGTAGTGCGCCCATTTGCTAACTTCCGGCTTTCTTCTCTTGGGGTGCTCCCTAAAAAAAAGTCAAATTAATTAAGGTTGATTCACCATTAATCATACCCATATGGTTCATCACTAAATGATAGTATTGATAATATGACATCAGTCAGTTGCACATCATTTGATAAAGCAGCAGAAATAGTAAAGGGTTTTGGTCCAGGGGTATTAATGGCAAAAGCCAACATTTAACCAGCATTCATGTTGCTTCCAATCTGCCCAGACGGCTTTAATTCCCTGGGCTTCCGTTTTTTTTTTTTATTTTTCTTTGTAGATAAAGGTTTGCCAATGTGTTGTTCTTTATCTTGTGTTTATTTTGAGGCATTTTCTTCTTTTCTTGAATGGGTTATAGCGGTTAAGTTTCTGAAGGGTGGTTTGGCACATTATCTAGATGATTTCTTGTTTGTTGG
Source organism: Oophaga sylvatica (assembly GCA_033576555.1). Classification (NCBI taxonomy): domain Eukaryota; kingdom Metazoa; phylum Chordata; class Amphibia; order Anura; family Dendrobatidae; genus Oophaga; species Oophaga sylvatica. The sequence goes on from JARQOD010000005.1 coordinate 78,735,465, forward strand.
GCCCAAGGATTCAGAGGTACAGTATGTAATGAACTGTTGAAGACGTTTCAGTTAACGTGTAGTGAGTTTGGAATCCCGCTAACTAGGGATAAAACTATTCTTCCATGTAGCTGCATTGAATATTTAGGAATAACAACAGGCAGGGCAGCCTTATTGCTTATTACAGAAGGAATGAAGCTGATGTCAAAGACATCGAGTCGCTGCTGGGTTTATTTGCTTTTGCTTCTAGAATAATGCCAATGGATAGAGGTTTTTGTAGGTGTTTAGCTTTGCATATTGTTGGTATAACGAATATTTGCTTTCATGTTAGGATAACTAAGGAAATAAAGGAGGAATTGGAAATTTGGCTGGAATTTCTAAAATATTTTAGAAAAATATTTAGACTTGAGAGTCCTCAGTGGTTGATACCTTTTAATGGCTAACTGAAAAAATATTTTAATGATCAGATGTTATGATGTGATAGTTTTCTTCCAGTTGAGTGAGGTTTAGCTACAAATGCATCTTTGAATGGTTTTGGAGTTTACAGGAATGGGTATTGGTGTATCGGGAAGTGGCGTAGGGCCTGGGTGGAGTGTGGAGTCACAAAAAACTTGGTTTTCTTAGAATTGTTCTCATTATTGATAGCGGTAGTTATCTGGGGAAAGAATTTGGTCAATAGAAGTATTTTATTGAGGTCTAATAGTAAAGCCGGCGGTGTTTGCAGTTAAATGTTGGCAAAATGTCGTCTGATAGCCAAGCTGCTGAGACATCTGGTGTTACTGTGCTTAAAGTGGAATATATGGTTAAAGGCAGTGTTTAGTGAGAATGAGTGTTTCCCCATAGCTGATCCACTCTCTCGTTTACAGTTCAGCAAATTCTTCAGTCTTGTTTCAAATGCCCAGAAAAAGGGAGAGAAGTGCCCGAATTATCTTTGAGGATTAATTTGGTCTTCGCTATGGAACCATTGCATAGATACAGTAGGTAGCAAGCATGACATGGAAGGGTTATCTGGCGGCATAGGATATGTGGACTAGGTTTTATAATGCCAGAAAATGGGAGATAGGCAAAAGCTCAGAGCGGCTGCTTTTAAAAAAAAGGGCTAGCATATTCTAGTGGTAAGGAATTTGGCGGGTGTCTTTTTATTTCTCAAAATAAGGGGAGAACGGCCATTAAATTGCCATTTTTTGGTGAAAGATGTTGAAGGGATATAAAAAGGAGCATTGTCAGAGTTGGCAGATGCTCTATCATGCCATCTATACTAAAGGATTTATGCATGTATCATATACGGTAGTTGCAGTTTTGATAATTTTGAAGCATTATTTCCCACAGTGGCAGCTTTGTAATTTTTTGGAGCGCTACAAATAGGGGAGCTGCTGCCCAGGAGTAAAACAGGAAAAGGAGGACTGAATTTTGAACGTTATGTTAAGGACTTATCGTATTATTTTATTCATAGCAGATCTAAGGCTAGTTTCTCACTTGCGTCTGACCAACCTGCGTTGGTCAGCGTGTGGCCGCCTCTAAGCTCCGCCCTGGCAGCGCCTCCTCCCGATCGCTCCACCTGTGGGCGCATGACGCTGCATGCGACCTGCGTACCCTATCTTTAGCATTGGGTACGCAGGCTGTGCGCAGCTATGCGTTTGTCGCCGCTTGCGTCCTTTTGACGGTGCGCTGATCTGCGCCCAACGCACCGTGTTGCATTTTGGTGCGGTCGGCGCATCGTCAAAAGGACGCAAGCGGCGACAAACGCATGGCTGCGCACGACCTGCATACCCAATGCTAAATATAGGGTACGCAGGTCGCATGCAGCGTCATGCGCCCATAGGCAGAGCGATCGGGAGGCGCGGCCGGAGCTTAACGGCGGCCGTGCGCTGACCGACGCAGGTCGGACAGACGCAAGTGGGAAACTAGTCTAAGACGGACCAAGCTGGCAAAGGAAATCGGTTAAAGTTGATGGGCTAATCTGAAGATGATATTTGTCCTCTTTTCTTACTTAAAAAGTGCTTAATTTTGCGACCGGTAAGCCACTAAAAACTGTTGTTACACCGATCTAGTGTCCCCCTGTCTCAGGGTCAATTCAACTCTTAACGGGCTTGAGCATTGGCTAAGCTGTGTGTTGAGGTTAGAAAAAAACTAAAGAAAGGTTATAAGAGTGTCATGGGTGCATCGCCACGAAGATCGTCGCGATTGCACATTCTGACTTCTCACAGCTGAGCTGCTGTTTCTTTGTGTTTGGTAATGAGAGAGTTAATTTTACCTAGCTCTTTGCTAAGACTAGGTCCAGCCTCGCCCGGCTGCTTTGGATTATGTTCTAATTAGTTTCCTTTATATTCCTGCCAGTCTGGGTGTTTGATGCCGGTGAAAGCATTCATATAGTTTAGCAGACTGGATCGGTTCTGAGAATACTTAAGCTAAGAGCTCCTTAGTTGTTTTTACTCTTACAGCTTATAGTTTATCTCTGAGACCTTAGGTGTTCCTACTGTGTGTGAGTGTTGTATGTAAGACTTTATTTACTTTATTTCTTGTCTTTCTTGTATGTCTTTCTGTTCATTAACCGTTACCTGTTCATTCCCTTTGGTGGTATTCAGGGTCCTTCTTAGGACTAGAATACAGTTGGCAGGGATTGATAGGAGACAGGGTTTACGCTGGTGGCCTGGACCTCTGTACCTTTAACAGTACCTCCAGGTTGAGGGATTAGTTAGGACCCCAGTTTAGGGTCAGCTTAGACCCCGGTCACCCTCTAGCCGGAGACAGCGTATAACGGATTCCGTTTTGACCCACTGGACTTTCTGTCAGGTAAATCTATGTTATCATATAGCTATGCGCATGTTATATAGTATGTTGCCCTTTTGATATAGATTATTGTCATCACATATATATATCTGCTATACAGCGTGACATTTTCACCGGCCCATACTAAAGATTCTCCCCAGCTATCATGGATCCAGTAGCCCAGCTGGCCCGGCAGTTGCAGGGATTGTCCATGGAGTTGGCAGACATTAAGTCCAAGGTTCTGTCCCCCCCGGAGCAAACCAGATCTGAACCTAAGGTTGCTCTCCCGGACAGGTTCACTGGTGGGCGGGACAAATTTTTTACTTTCCGGGAGGCATGTAAATTGTACTTTCGGCTGCGGCCTCGGTCATCTGGGAGTGAAGAGCAGAGGGTGGGAATTGTTATCTCGCTCTTACAAGGGGATCCTCAATCTTGGGCGTTCTCTATTCCTCCAGGCTCCCCAGATCTCCAGTCAGTGGATCGATTTTTTACTGCCCTGGGTCTGGTATATGATGATCCGGATCGAGTCTCCCTTGCTGAAACAAGGTTGCGTAAAATACGGCAAGGAAATCGTCCAGCGGAGGAATATTCTTCTGAGTTCCGTAGATGGGCAACAGATACTCAGTGGAATGACCCAGCTCTTAGGAGCCAGTTTTGTCAAGGGTTGTCTGACAAATTAAAAGATGTGTTGGCTCAGTATGATTCTCCTCCATCACTGGAGGCTGCTATGGCCCTCGCTATTCGCATTGATAGACGTCTTCGGGGAAGACGCGAGGTAACTCCGCCCCCCGTGATGACTCCACCTACTACTAAAGTCCCTTATACTGAGGTTCCCCTGGTCTGTTCTGAGGAACCCATGCAGTTGGGAGGGACATCATTTTGTAGGAGGGAATCAGCGGTGCGCCGCAAGACTAGAAGGTGTTTCTTTTGCGGAGAGAGGGACATTTTGTTGGGGGGTGTCCATCCCGGACCTCTTTGAACCAAGGAGTTAACCTGGGAGTGTGTATTTCGTCCCCAAATCCCTCTCAGTTTCTCGTGCCTGCGGAGGTGGTGATTGGTACTAGAACTGAGAGGATTTCTGTTTTTCTTGATAGTGGGTCCGGGGCTAATTTGGTGGACACTCGGTTTGCCCAGGTGCATGGTATGCAACTGAGTGTATTGGCCAAACCGGTCCCTATACTCTCTATTGATTCTAGACCTCTTGGTCAAGGTAGCTTGGTACAAGCTGTTCATAACATAGATCTTCGAGTAGGGGCAATACATAAAGAGCAATTGTCTTGTTATGTGTTGGAGGGTCTGCCTGCTCCTATTGTGTTGGGACTTCCTTGGTTGGCTAAACATAACCCAGTGATTGATTGGCAATCCAGAAAGATAAGCCAGTGGGGTGAATTTTGCAAGAATAACTGCATGAGCACGGTCATCGGTGCGGTTGTGCCTAGGACTTTGCCTCCTTTTCTGGAGGACTTTTGGGAGAAGTTCTCAGAGGAGGGGTGTAAAGAGTTACCTCCTCATCGCACATATGACTGCTCAATAAAGTTGCTTCCTGATGCCTTATCTCGTACTTTCCCAGGGTCGGGAAGACGGATGATCCGGTTCCTATTCCTCAGGAGGGAGTTGTAGTGTCAGCTGTATGCTCTGAGCTTGAGGGGGAGGTATTGGGGGCTCAGGGGGACGCCCCTGTGGGACTTCCAGGGAGACTGATAGTTCCAGATCAGTTAAGACTGAAGGTTACGGAGAACCGTTACAAACGGATGGCTGATAGGGGGAGAGTTTCTGGTCGAGATCTGAAGGTGAATGATCTGGTGTGGTTGTCTACCAGGAATATAAAACTTAAAGTTTCCTCCTGGAGGTTGGGTCCCAGATTCATCGGGCCGTACAGGATCAGCTCCATAATTAATCCTGTGGCATTTCGTCTGGACCTCCCTCCTACGTTTAAAATTCATAATGTGTTTCACAAGTCATTACTTAAAAAGTATGTGGCACCAGTCATACCGTCACCTCTACCTCCTTCAGTGGTAGTCAATGATAACGTGGAAGTTCATTGGAGGGGGTATGGTCCTGAGGAGAGGACGTGGGTCCCTGCGTCTGATGATAACGCAGATCGATTGGTTCGGACCTTTCACACAATTTACCCAGACAGACCTGGTCATGAGGGTCCGGAGGCCCCTCGTAGAAGGGGGGGTACTGTCATGGGTGCATCGCCACGAAGATCGTCGCGATTGCACATTCTGACTTCTCACAGCTGAGCTGCTGTTTCTTTGTGTTTGGTAATGAGAGAGTTAATTTTACCTAGCTCTTTGCTAAGACTAGGTCCAGCCTCGCCCGGCTGCTTTGGATTATGTTCTAATTAGTTTCCTTTATATTCCTGCCAGTCTGGGTGTTTGATGCCGGTGAAAGCATTCATATAGTTTAGCAGACTGGATCGGTTCTGAGAATACTTAAGCTAAGAGCTCCTTAGTTGTTTTTACTCTTACAGCTTATAGTTTATCTCTGAGACCTTAGGTGTTCCTACTGTGTGTGAGTGTTGTATGTAAGACTTTATTTACTTTATTTCTTGTCTTTCTTGTATGTCTTTCTGTTCATTAACCGTTACCTGTTCATTCCCTTTGGTGGTATTCAGGGTCCTTCTTAGGACTAGAATACAGTTGGCAGGGATTGATAGGAGACAGGGTTTACGCTGGTGGCCTGGACCTCTGTACCTTTAACAGTACCTCCAGGTTGAGGGATTAGTTAGGACCCCAGTTTAGGGTCAGCTTAGACCCCGGTCACCCTCTAGCCGGAGACAGCGTATAACGGATTCCGTTTTGACCCACTGGACTTTCTGTCAGGTAAATCTATGTTATCATATAGCTATGCGCATGTTATATAGTATGTTGCCCTTTTGATATAGATTATTGTCATCACATATATATATCTGCTATACAGCGTGACAAAGAGTTTGGTGATCTTTGTATGTATAAGAAAATTTCAATAAAGGTCGTGGCCAAGTTTAATCCACCAAATAAACATGTGATGTGTGTTATTATTAGTTATTTGAGGTTAAATGTAAAGGAAAATAAATAATTTATGTGCTGTGTAATGCCATGTATTATGGTGATGTTCAGTATATAAAGTGTTAGAGCATAGTGTGAATATAGCATAAGGATAGGCTTAGGACAGCATAGGATGTAGAACAGGTTAGCATGAAGATAGGAAATGGTTAAGAGTAGGATTAGTCCAGTGGGTGGGCACTAGTGCTAATCAGAAGGGGGACACTTCCTGGTTATAGGAGTTTAATGTCAGCCAGTGAAGTGTGGAGTGGGTTCAATTTCAGGTGGGGTGGTGGGTTGCTAGGGGCAGCAACAAACAAACGTTCAGGGCAGTGGGAGGTCAAATGGAGATCCCTGATGGATATAGCAATCATGTCTGGAGCCTAGGGCTCAGACCAGGTACCACTCAGCGGGCCTATTCTTCTGACATCACGAGATAGGTGGACATGGAGTTACATGAGAGGCAGGTGGCCGGTTCCGGATGCACTGCTGGAGTTTACAATGATTCCCTGGAGCTGATGGAGTCAGCAGGCTTGGGGTAGTCCAGAATGAACATGTGGCAGAACTGAAGACGAGTAGTTGTACTAAGGAGAAAGTACATCTGGATTGCTGTGCCCTCCCACTTGTACCCACTTGACGAACTGGAGGCAGCAGAGGCCTGCTGCCTACAAGTGAGTGTAATGCATCACACACCCTACAGCAATCTAGGACTGGGACACTGATTGTCTGTAATGTGCCAGAATGCAACTGGACCACAGATCGCTCGCGACTACAGCTCTGCAGCATTTTACATAATCTTCAGATTTCATGATGCACTGCATACAGTCAAGGCACCCAATGCAAGAGATAGCAAAACAACCCCAAAACATCTTTGAACCTCTACCATATTTGACTATAAGTATTGTGTTCTTTTCTTTGTAGGCTCAGGACAGCTTGAAGTTCTTTGGAACTCGATTGGGGCTGCATATCCATCAGGACTATCCTGCGCTGCAACCTTTCAACAACTTTTCTCTGCCGTCCACATTCAGGTAGATTAGCTACAGCACCATGTGTTGTAATCTTCTTGATTATGTTGCACACCGTGGACAAAGGAACATTTAAAGTCTCTTGAGATGCACTAGTAACCTTGAGATTGATATTTTTCACCAATTTTGGTTCTCGAGTCTTCAGACAGTTCTCTTCTCTTTCTGTTCTCCATGCGTTGTGTGACACAGACACAAAATGCAAAGACTGAGTCAGCTTCTCTTTTTATCTGGTTTCAGGTGTGATTTTCATATTGCCCACACCTGTTACTTGCCCTAGGTGTGTTTAACCCCTCTCTGACATTAGACGTACTATCCCGACCATAAAACCCGTGCCATTCTGACCATGGACGGGATAGTACGTCATAGGCGATTAGCTGCGCTCCCAGAGGGAGCGCAGCTAATCGCCGCCGGGTGTCAGCTGATTATCACAGCTGACACCCGTGACTGTGTGTCAGGAGCGGTCACGGACCGCTCCCGGCACATTAACCCCTTGCACACCGCGATCAAACATGATCGCGGTGTACTGGGGGCACAGGGGAGGATCGCGCAGGGTGGGGGCTCCCTGCGCGCCCCCCTGAGACCCTCAGAGCAGCGTGATCGCGCTGCTCTGAGGGCTTCCTCCCTCCCAGGACCCGGATCCAAGATGGCGCTGGGGTCCTGGAGGGAGGCGGCTTCCTCAGTGCCTGCCGAGAGCAGGCATGAGGAAGCGTCCTGCACTGCCTGTCACATCGCTGGTGTGACAGAGTGCTGTGCACACTGTCACACCAGCGATCTGATGAAATACAGTGATGTCCCACCCTGGGACAAAGTAAAAAAGTAAAAAAAAGTAAAAATAAACATGTGTAAAAAAAAATCCAAAATAAAAGAAAAAAAAAAATATTCCCCAATAAATTCATTACTTATTGTAAATAAAAAAAATAAAACAATAAAAGTACACATATATGGTATCGCCGCGTCCGTAACGACCCACTAGTTAACCCTTTTGTGAACCCCTTAAAAAATAAAAAATAAAAACGAAGCAAAAAATCAGTGCTTTATCATCATACCGCTGAACAAAAAGTGGAATAACACGCGATCAAAAAGACGGATATAAAGAAACATGGTACCGCTGAAAACGTCATCTTGTCCCGCAAAAAACGAGCCGTCAACAGCATCATCAGCAAAAAATAAAAAAAGTTATAGCTCGCAGAATAAAGCGATGCAAAAATAATTATTTTTATATAAAATTGTTTTTATTCTATAAAAGCGCCAAAACAAAAAAATTATATAAATGAGGTATCGCCATAATCGTACTGACCCGAAGAATAAAACTGCTTTATCGATTTTACCACACGCGGAACAATAAAAACGCCTCACCCAAAAGAAATTCATGAATTGCTGATTTTTGTTCATTCTAACCTCCCAAAAATCGAAATAAAAAGCGATCAAAAAATGTCACGTGCTCAAAAATGGTACCAATAAAAGCGTCACCTCGTCCCGCAAAAATTAAGACCTCACATGACATTGTGGGCCAAAATATGCAAAAATTATAGCTCTCAAAATGTGGCGATGCAAAAAACTACTTTTTGCAATAAAAAGCGTCTTTTAGCGTGACAGCTGCCAATCATAAAAACCGCTATAAATAGTAAATCAAACCCCCCTTTATCACCCCCTTAGTTAGGGAAAAATAATAAAATAAAAAAAATGTATTTATTTCCATTTTCCCATTAGGGTTAGGGTTTCGGCTAAAGTTAGGGTTAGGGTTGGCGCTAAAGTTAGGATTAGGGTTAGAGTTAGGATTAGGGTTGGGACTAGGGTTAGGGGTGTGTTGGGGTTAGGGTTGGAGTTAGAATTGGGGGATTTCCGCTGTTTAGGCACATCAGGGGCTCTCCAAATGTGACATGGCGTCTGATCTCCATTCCAGCCAATTCTGCGTTGAAAAAGTCAAACGGTGTTCCTTCACTTCTGAGCTCTGCCATGCGTCCAAACAGTAGTTTATCCCCACATATGGGGTATCAGCGTACTCTGGACCCCAAGAGTTATTGTGAAATTTGTCCTATTTCTTCTGTTACCCTTGGGAAAATAAAAAACTGGGGGCGAAAATATTATTTTTGTAAAAAAAATAAGATTTTTTTGTTTTTAACGGCTGTACATTATAAACTTCTGTGAAGCACTTGGGGCTTCATAGCGCTCACCACACATCTAAATAAGTTCCTTGTGGGGGTCTATTTTCCAAAATGGGGTCACTTGTTGGGGATTTCCACTGTTTAGGCGCATCAGGGGCTCTCCAAATGCGACATGACGCCCCCAGACCATTCCATCAAAGTCTGCAATCCAAAACGTCACTACTTCCCTTTCCGAGCCCTGACATGCGCCCATACAGTAGTTTTCTCCCACATATTGGGTATCAGCGTACTCAGGACAAATTGGACAACAACTTTTGGGGTCCAATTTCTCCTGTTACCCTTGTGAAAATAAAATATTGGGGGCGAAAAAATCATTTTTGTAAAAAAAAAAGGATTTTTTTATTTTTACGGCTGTGCGTCATAAACTTCTGTGAAGCACTTCGGGTTCAAAGTGCTCACCACACATCTAGGTAAGTTCCTTGTGGGGTCTATTTTCCAAAATGGGGTCACTTGTGGGGGGTTTCCACTGTTTAGGCGCATCAGGGGCTCTCCAAATGCGACATGACGCCCCCAGACCATTCCATCAAAGTCTGCAATCCAAAACGTCACTACTTCCCTTTCCGAGCCCTGACATGCGCCCATACAGTAGTTTTCTCCCACATATTGGGTATCAGCGTACTCAGGACAAATTGGACAACAACTTTTGGGGTCCAATTTCTCCTGTTACCCTTGTGAAAATAAAATATTGGGGGCGAAAAAATCATTTTTGTAAAAAAAAAGAGGATTTTTTATTTTTACGGCTGTGCGTTATAAACTTCTGTGAAGCACTTCGGGGTTCAAAGTACTCACCACACATCTAGATAAGTTCATTGTGGGGTCTATTTTCCAAAATGGGGTCACTTGTGGGGGGTTTCCACTGTTTAGGCGTATCAGGGGCTCTCCAAATGCGACATGACGCCCCCAGACCATTCCATCAAAGTCTGCAATCCAAAACGTCACTACTTCCCTTCCGAGCCCTGACGTGCACCCATACAGTAGTTTTCTCCTACATATTGGGTATCAGCGTACTCAGGACAAATTGGACAACAACTTTTGGGTTCCAATTTCTTCTGTTACCCTTGTGAAAATAAAATATTGGAGGCGAAAAAATCATTTTTGTAAAAAAAAAAAAGTTTTTTTTATTTTAAGGCTGTACGTTATAAACTTTAGTGAAACACCTGGGGGTTCAAAGTTCTCACCACACATCTAGATAAGTTCCTTGAGGGGTCTAGTTTCCAAAATGGTGTCATTTGTGGGGGGTTTCCACTGTTTAGGCAGATCAGGAGCTCTCCAAACACGACATGGCGTCCAGCCAATTCTGCGTTGAAAAAGTGAGACGGCGCTCCTTCCCTTCCAAACTCTGCCATGCACCCAAACAGTAGTTTACCCCCACATATGGGGTATCAGTGTACTCAGGACAAATTGCACAATAACTTTTGGAGTCTTGTTACCCTTGGAAAAATAAAAATTCGGGTGAAAAGATCATTTTTGTGGAAAAAATATGATTTTTAAATTTTACGGCTCTACGTTATAAACTTGTGTGAAGCACTTGAGGGTTCAAATTGCTCACCAAAGATCTAGATAAGTTCCTTAGGGGGTCTAGTTTCCCAAATGGGGTCATTTGTGGGGGGTTTCCACTGTTTAGGCACATCAGGGGCTCTCCAAATGCAACATGGCATCCAATCTCAATTCCAGCCAATTTTGGTTGGAAAAAGTCAAATGGTGCTCCTTCCCTTCCGAGCTCTGCCGTGCGCCCAAACAGTGGTTCCCCCCCACATATGGGGCATCAGCGTACTCAGGACAAATTGGACAACAACTTATGTGGTCCAATTTCTCCTGATACCCTTGGGAAAATAAAAAATTAGTGACTAAAAGATAATTTTTGTGGGAAAAAAATAGGATTTTTTATTTTCATGCCCGGGCATTATAAACTTGTGTGAAGCACTTGGGGGTTCAAAGTGCTCACCAAAGATCTAGATAAGTTCCTTAGGGGGTCTAGTTTCCAAAATGGGGTCACTTGTGGGGATTTCCACTGTTTAGGCTCATCTGGGGCACTGCAAACGGAACATGACCCCCATCAACGTCTGCATTCCAAAACGTTACTACTTCCTTTCCAAGCCCTGCCGTGCGCCCAAACAGTTTTCCACCCCCACATATGGGGTATCAGCGTACTCAGGACAAATTGGACAACAACTTTTGGGGTCCAATTTCCTTGGGAAAATTCAAAAATTTAGGACTAAAAAATCATTTTTGTGGAATTTTTTTTTTTTTTATTCACACCCAGGCATTATAAACTTTTGTGAAACACTTGGGGGTTCAAAGTGCTCACAACAGATCTAGATAAGTACCTTAGGGGGTCTAGTTTCCAAAATGGTGTCACTTGTGGGGGGTTTCCACTGTTTAGGCGCATCAGAGGTTCTCCAAGCGCGACATGGCGTCCAATCTCAACTCCAGCCAATTTTAGTTTGAAAAAGTCAAACGGCGCTCCTTCCCTTACGAGCTCTGCCGTGTGCCCAAACAGTGGTTTTCCCCCACATATGGGGTATTGGCGTACTCAGGAGAAATTGCATAACAACCTTATCTGTCCATTTTCTCCTTTTACCCTTGTGAAAATAAAAAAAAAGTTTGTAAAAGATCATTTTTGTGGCTAAAAAGTTAAATATTCATTTTTTCCTTCCACGTTGCTTTAGTTCCTGTGAAGCACCTGAAGGGTTAATAAACTTCTTGAATGTGGTTTTGAGTACCTTGAGGGGTGCAGTTTTTAGAATGGTGTCACTTTTGGGTATTTTCTGTCATGTAGACCCCTCAAAGTGACTTCAAATGTGAGGTGGTCCCTAAAAAAAATGGCTTTGTAAATTTTGTTGTAAAAATGAGAAATCGCTGGTCAACTTTTAACCCTTATAACTTCCTAACAAAAAAAAAATTTTGATTCCAAAATTGTGCTGATGTAAAGTAGACATGTGGGAAATGTTATTTCTTAACTATTTTGTGTTACATATTTCTCTGTTTTAAGGGAATAAAAATTCAAAGTTTGAAAATTGCTAAATTTTCAAAATTTTCGCCATATTTGCGTTTTTTTCAAAAATAAACGCAAGTTATATGGAAGAAATTTTACCACTAACATGAAGTACAATATGTCACGAGAAAATCTCAGAATCGCGAAGATCCGTTGAAGCGTTCCGGAGTTATAACCTCATAAAGAGACAGTGGTCAGAATTGTAAAAATTGGCCCGGTCATTAACGTGCAAACCACCCTTGGGGGTGAAGGGGTTAAACATGCATCATGTTTGAAACAAAGTTGTTTACTCGCAATTTGGAATGGTGCCAAATATTTGGCCCATTTTGGGAGTTTTGTGTAAAATTCTGTCCAGTTTGCCTTTTTTTGTGTTGTTCCAATACACACAAAGGAAATGTACATGTTTATAGCAAAACATGCATAATTGCAATAATTTTCTGGAACAATTTCAAAGGTGCCAATACTTTCACCCATGACTGTATGTTGTGTGTGCCATCTGTTATGCTGCTGTTCTTTAATGCGTTGGAAAAAAAAATAACGATTGTACTGACCTTCCTTCTGCTCCTCTGCTGCATGGCGTCCTCTTCTGCAGCCGAATTCAGTGTGCAAGCGGTGGTAGCGCATTACATCACTGCCATGCGCCCCAACTCACATGGACGCTGTCAGCTTCTGGCGTCCGACTAGCTGTCTGCGTGTATTGCAGTGCATGGACTGACGGGTCTCTGCGTCACAATACACTTCAGTTGTATGGGCGTCCGAGGACGCACATCCCGTCGAAGTTTGCATTGGCGGGCCCCCCACCTGCGAAGGCCTGGTGGCGACTGCAATTGTTATAACCCCTGCGTTTCAGGTATGGTTTGAGGAAAAAATACTCCAGTTTCTCATCTGATCCAGCATCTGTAGCAAGTCTGATTCAACATCGGGAGACATTTGGGTTCCTTGAGCAGTTCATGCCTTCATGGGTAAAATCTGCTTTGGTCGCCCAAGTGGCATATTAGGCAGATAGGAAGGATCGTGAAGGACTGGAGAGAGGTGCAATAATGAGTGTCTGCATTCAACAGTGAAACATGATGGAGGTTCCGGCAAGTTTGGTGATGCATTTTAGCAAATAGTTTTGGTCAGGATAATAGGTGTCCTCAGTTCTGAGAAATACAGGCAGATACTTATCCATCATGCAATCAGGGAGGCATCTGATAATCACCAAATCTATTTTCCAGCAGGACAACATCAAACATACAGCCAATGTCATTATGAACCATCTTCAGAGTGAAGAGTGATGAGTCCTGAAAGTGATGATCTGACCCCCACAGAACTCTGATCTCAACATCATCCAATCTGTCTTGGATTACATGATGGGACAGAAGGATTTGTGTAAGTGACATCCATAGAAGATCTGTGGTTAGTTCTTGCTCTGCCGAGTTCCTTCAAAAACTGTGTTCAAGTGTACATAGCAGAACTGTTACTATGTTACTGTTTTGAAGGCAAAGGTTGGTCCAACACAAAAAATGATTTTAAGTTTCTATTTTGTTCATTCCCTTTGCATTTTAAAAATAAACTTAATACTTCTATTTTTGGAAAGCATTCTTACTTTACAGCATGTCTTCCACGCCTGCATAAACTGTTGCACAGTACTGTATATCAGTAGATGTTTTAATGAAGATTGCAGGCACAGTAAATAAGACACAGTTGATATCTCATTTCTGAAATTTTATTCAGTAGAGGTTCTTTTCCAACCAGTAGTTTACAAAAAAGAAACATAAAAAAATGAGCAAAACATGAAATATGTCTGATGAGAAAATAAAATAGTTTTAAATTCAAATAAACATTTCCACGACTTCTCAAGGTTAAGACCGAGCTAGACTTCACAGCAAGATGAGAAGAAGCTTTACAAACAAAGCCATGTGGGAAAATTAATAGCTCTCAGTCCCAGGAACCGGCAGTGCCCATACGTGATACCATCGCAGAAGAAAACAGCATCCGTGCCTCTGGGCCTGCCTATTTATCGGGCATGAGGAGCTTTCTGCTTACCCTTTAAGTGATGGAAAGCTAAAATGGAAACACTACAAAACAAATGGTAAGAATCATAGTGTGTAATGCCAATAAAAAATACCCTGTTCGCGAGCGTATAAGAAAGTGATTGTTCTAATGCTTAGGTTTGCTTTATAGTCTATAAATAAAAAACGCGATGTGGACCGTGCACACGTATGGGCTTTTGGTCTACACCTGTCCTGTAGGCAGAACGGCTTCTCCATCAGTTTTGGAACGATGTCCTACCATACGACGTTCTTCACAAGCTGGATTTCAGCAGCTGGACAAATAGTCCTATGAAGCATGTGTAGGTCACCTTCAAATTGGTGCCCAATTATAATTACCAGTCTGTCAGACGTAAAGGAAAAATGCTGAAGAAATCTGGTACGAGTAAATCAACTCAAACTTTACAGTTAATTGTAATCTAACGTGACATTTTGTCAGGGAAGTTTGGAACAATAGTTTCAAATTGTACAAACAAAACTCACAGAAAATTCAGAATGCATATTTAAAATGATCGCTAAAGCTAAAAATACAGCTGTAGCCCACATTGCAAGTGCCCACTCACCAAAAATCTCACCTACGTGGTCCTCACCAGTTGTCGGATGCACGTGTATATTTTGCCAGGCCTGCAGTCTGCCTATATTCAGTCCCGAACAGTGATCGTCATGACTTGCTTGGCAATCGATAAAAAGTCCCCCTTACACATTAGATAGCTGTCTAATGGCTGGCCAACAGCTATCGTTCCCAAACTTGAGTCAGGAGGCTCCAGTCCTCAAGGCCCACCAACAGGTCATGTTTTCAGGATTTCCTTAGTATTGCCCAGGTGATAATTGCATCACCTGCACAGGCAATAATTCCATTACCTGTGCAATAGAAAGGAAATCCTGAAAACATGACATGTTGGTGGGCCTTGAGGACTGGAGTTGGGGAACCCTGCATTAGATGGTCAGACAATCCCAAAATCTCTAGTTCGTCAGTGGCTTGCGAGAGTATTTCCCCCACCCCCCATGGATTTTTATCTATTTTGTTACATCACAACCTGGGTTTAAATATTTTTGTAATCCGATTTGTGTGTAATATATCAGCACTAAATAGTCTAAGTTGGTGAAGTGAGAAAAATATAGGCATTCAATTAATGGGATTAACTAGCTAAAAATTGGCCTGTGTATATGTATTTACCCCTTTTGCTATGAAGCCCCTAAAAATTTTTTGGTGCAAGCAATTACCTTCATAAGTCACATGCTTAGCTGCAGATTTCCCAAGCAGAGACAGAAGTATTTGTCCATAGGAACACAATAAGTCGTATACTCCATAGAAGAGTGGGCAGAAAAAAGCCTTTACTTACACACAAAAATTGTAAGGCTCATTTTGAGTTTGCCAAAATAAATTTGGGAGACTCCCCCAATGTATGGAGTAAAGTGATGTGATCAGATCAGACCAAAATTGAACTTTTTGGCCACCAGGGTAAACGCCATCTGACGCCAATCCAACACAGCTCATCACCCAAAGAACACCATCCCCACAGTTAAATATAGTGGTGGCAGCATCATCCTGTGGGGATGTTTTTTGGCAACATGGACAGGGAAAATGGTCTGAGTCGATGGGAAAATAGATGGTGTGAAATACAAGGATATTCTTCAGCAAAACCTGTTTCAGTCTGTCAGTGATTTGAGACTGGGATGGAGTTTCACCTGGCAACAAGACAATGACCCAAAGCATACTGCTAAAACAACACTCAAGTGGTTTAAGGGGAAATGTGTAAATGTTTTGGAGTGGCCTATTCAAAGCCCAGACCTTAATCCAATTGAGAATCTGTGGTCAGACTTGAAGATTGCTGTTCACCTGGGGAAACCATCTAACTTGAAGGAGCTGGAGCAATTTTGCCTTGAATAATGGGCAAAAATCCCAGAGGCAAGATGTGGAAAGGTCATAGAGACTTATCCAAAGCAATTTTCCAGTTGTGATTTCCGCAAAAGGAGGCTCTACAAAGTATGACTTTAGGGGGGTGAATAGTTATGCACACTGAAGTTCTCAGTTATTTTGTCCCATTTGCTTGCTTCACAATAAAAATAAAACAAAATATTCACAATTATAGGCATGTTCTTTACATGAACGGATGCAAACCCTCGAAAAATCCCAGTGAAATTCCAGGTTGTGAGGTAGCAAAACACAGAAAATGACAAGGGAATGCTTTCACAAGCCACCGCATCTAAATTCTATGGTGGCTTTAAAGTAGCACTCAAATTTTGTTTTTGTAACTGCACCCTCACCTGATTGTCACACTCTGCACTTATATACAAGTGCACTTACTTACATGTAATTCAGACTCCAGTTTTCTTTTTGCCAGCCCTCATCTCGATTTCTAGTCTTTATCCTGCACGTTAATTTTCTATGCTATAAATCACATGTTGGAACAGTAAAGCATCACCAGAGCAGCTGGAGGCAACACCATCTCTGCATGCTGGGATGACATGGATTATCCGTCTCTCTATATGGATTATAAGTATACAGTCAGGGAGGCTGAACTGTGAGCTCCTGCATTAGAATTGTGTGACTGGCACTGTGCAGTCATCATCATTATATTTGATACGAGCTTGAGTTCCCATTGTGGAGAACCTCAGGGGTGAACCATGCAACTGCATCATACATGAACTTCTATTGACTGACTTGGTGACACCCCTTCATAGAACATGCGTCATGTGATTCTGAGCAGGTCCTCATTCTATCACACAACTAAACTGAGGAGGAGAGGATTTCCCGGCAGAAAACCCACTAAATAAGGTAACATCTGCTGAAATATATATATACACATATACATACAACCGTAAGTGCTACTTTAAAGCCTATTCATGGTTTCTAGGTGGATTACTCAACCAATATGACTGAGACCTAAATTGTACTCACCCATCAGCAGGGACAGTGTAGGTTGGACTTTAGATGTTAGTATCATGGTAACAAGTAAGAGCATTTATTTATGTGACATTCTGTGTGAGCCAACAATCGGGATTACAGAAGGGCTTTAGTTTACACGTGTCATTGATAGGTCCTACTGTATTTGAAATATACATTTTTTTTTCCGATTCATGCACTATAGCTGCACAGTTTGGAAATTTTACCCAGCACAATCAAGTATAATGAGAATAATTAGAGCATAATTAGAACGGACTCATAAATAGCTTTGTAGACCTAGAATATAAATTGACTACACTGAAAACTACAACATGTAGCTATCTGTAGACCAAGGTCATCACTAAAGGGACATAACCATCTCAGCCCCTGTGCAGGGGAACTGCGAGGCCTGCTGCCGTGCCCTGCACAGCTGGGTGGTCGGGAGTGCAGTCAGACCGGCCTTTAATTCTCAGGATCACTGGGGTCTTACAGCTCTGACCCTTACCCATCATAATGTCATGGTATATACTAGTAATATGCCATCACTTTATGACATGGCAGTAAACCAGCAATGTAAATAACCATGTATAGATTTATTACCATTTTTTGCTCAAATATTGCCGTTCTGTGTCCACAGCTCCTATGCACACTTATTTGTCTTCATAGAAACAGGCTACAAACAAATCCTATTTATACTCCGAGTATGCAGCTATATATTTCCTCCGGCTGCCCACTAACCTACAGACGGTTGGGAGCAGGAGGTACATGCACGGGAGTAATGGCCTCCACAAGCATTACATGAAAGTCATCCAAACCCACCGATCTTGGGAAACCATCTGATGCATATGGGGCCCTCAGACTCTCCCCAGATTACGTCAAGGAACAGAAGGATGAGGCAGATGGAATTTCAACACCCAATCCTTTTGGTTTTAGGCGAGGTAAGCTGCTGGCAGAGGAGTCTGGCGGCAGCTTTCTCCTCCTCTCGGCTGAACCCGGTGTATGGGGGTGTGAGGAGAGATAGCGCTCTGCAGAACCAAAATTTGTCCAACAGTGATCTCACCAGCTTGACACATGGGTGCAGGATGAAATAACAGGTTTGTCTATAGTCTGCAACCACGGATACACAAGTTTGCAAGCTGTAGACAGAAAAAAAAATCTAACTTTTTTTTTTGTAAGGTTGTTTCACTTTGCATGGACCAAAATTTGGTAAATTTAGGCTTACCTACTGACTGAGTACAATAAATTGAAATTAATTTTTATCATTTTTTTTTCATCGTTAGGACAAACCCATAGGAAGGATTTAATATCTGACTATAGAAATAATTTTTTAAGGACCAGTTAAAAATGAAAAAACAATTCCCCACCAAAAACAGTGCAACACTTGGTGGTTCCAGAAAGTCTGTACAAACACCTGTAGTCCAGGGTGAAAAACAAAATAAAAGCGTAACTCCTCAATACCGAGTTAAGGCAGAGAAAAGCGGTACCTGTATTGTAATACTGACAAAAGCAAACCTCATATATTTTCCACAATGAAAGCAAGGCTTAAAAATAAATATATACAGAAAGATTATAAATCATCTTTGGTCTTCTAAACATTACATAAACTTTTTTTTTTCCTCCAACTTATTTTTTTTTCTTTTTAGCATTAAAGAAATTACAGCATTGATCATGGAACTGATCTTAAAGAAGAAAACAACTTGATACATTATGCATCTTATATTAAAAAAACAAAAAGACACATGTAATCCGGCCACAGCGGATTATTAAAGTGCTCAGAGTGGTAAGGAAAGTGGCTGCCTCGAGTAGGCCGTGCCCTATTGTAAAGGCAATGGGTGCGGGATCAGATTGTTTCTGCAATCTCCAAAAAGATAAGAAGGTTGAAAATAATAAAAAATAAAAAAATAAAAAATGAAATAAAAAAAAAGGGGGGAGGGGAGAATACTACATGCCGACCAAGCCAAGCATGGATGCTTTGTGCTATGATAATGTGCAAAGCTGACATTTCTTACACCACTGCTGCATGTAAGCGTCACAGATGGGGCCAGGATATAAAATGCCACCCGCCCTTTCGGGCCGGCTCATAAGAGATCCCTGTACTTCATGGTGCTAGTGGCAATCATTATGGTGACACTTGGTTTCTGGACACCTTACATGCGATACAATATTGAATGCGGAGAAACTGAGCCTTACACAAGGATCACCAACCATTTAGCCTCCGGGTACATCCTCCCTGTACTGGCCCATGGCCATCTCATGAAACACACAGCATACACTAAGCACCACTAATAACCTGGACAATCTGGAGCCACAAACACCAGAAACTGAAAGAACTTGAGAATTCAATAACGCATTCAGGAATGTCCACAGGGAAAGTAGATTGAACAGAATTTACATTTTCTGAAGATTACAGATTTGCCACAAAATCCGAGTTACATATAGATTTGTCTCCGATTTCACCCCCCGGCAAAGAGTGAAACATAAATTGACATGCTGTGGCTTTAACAGCTGCCACAAGTCAATTTCCTTGGAGATTATTTTCCAATTTCTGACGAAGAGATTTGGTCAAAAATATTGGTCACTTTGCAGTAATCAGTACTCCGAAAATCTAGATGAAGAATCTTCAGCGCATCCACCCCTGTGAACCTATCCTTTAGTAATGGTAATCATTCTAAAATTGCACAAAGTGAGATGATAAAGCGCCAGGACAGGACCATAAACATCTAAACAGAAGAGGAACCGAACAGAAAGCGCATGAAGGTGCAATAAACAAGACGAGCGCAGAGTCAGACACCGGATAGGCTCTGCTGACATGACCGTGCACATAGTATTAACTCAACAATGAAGTGCAGCCCCGGGGTGGACAGACAGCTCAGCAATCTGGCGAAGCAGTGAGAGCGCTGTTCATTACAGTCCTTCACGTCCCCATTCTTATTCCCACAAGTGCTCTTACTACTTACAGACCGCTAACTGTTCATCACAGCCAAGCTAAGGTCACACATATGTATAATATATATATATATATATACACACACATAGATGTATACACACATTCTATACATACATTTACACACTCTATACATATATATACACACACATTATGTATATATACATATATACACACACATATATATACATACACACACTTTATATTTATATATATATATATATATATATATACACACACAAATATATGTACATACGTGCTTGTGTGTATATATATATATATATATATATGTATGTATGTACACACACACACACAAACGTGGTCAAAATTGTTGGTACCCCTCGTTTAATGACAGAAAAATCCACAATGGTCACAGAAATAACTTGAATCTGACAAAAGTAATAATAAATAAAAAATCTATGAAAATGAAAGTCAGACATTGCTTTTCAGCCATGCATCCACAAAATTTTTAAAAAATAAAACTCATGAATTAGGCCTGGACAGAAATGATGGTACCCATTTTGTTGCAGAACCTTTTGAGGCAATCACTGCAATCAAATGATTCCAAGTCCAACTACAGTTTCTTATGTTAAAGAATTGCAATGTATCATCAGATTTCCTTTTTAGGGGCATGCATAGGCTTGAATAGGTGAGTTTCATCCTGCATACCATAGTGCACGCTGCAATTATTTTCATGTGCAGATTCGGTCTGTAAAAAATACAAAACACCCTGCTCATCTAAAACACCCTAGTTGAGTAGCATTGGTCCCAGCGATGTCCACGTCATCTCAGATTTATCATGGTCATGTGAACTTGGCCTCAGTGCTTCCCTTCGCTCACACAGTATTAACCTGAGACATGGTTACATTCGCTGCTCATTTTTTGTGTCTGACTGAGCCGTCCTGTTTATTTCACCATCATACTTTATCTGGCAGTTTCACCTTTTAGGGAGGTCTACAGGGCTGTATAGGAGATATGTCCTGTTGGTGGCACAAACGATCGCTCCCAAGCACGTGATGTCTACTGTACTAGGCAAATCATGAAGAGTACGACCGGTGTTAAACGCCATGTAAAACTACACATAAAAAATGAACTTTTACATTCCAGATGTCCTAGGAGCAGGGCATGGCCTTCCTTAAGTGCTTAAATCTCTTGCTAAGCCGATCAGCCCTCTGCACAACCCACCTGTTACATCATATTCTGAATAAACATCTCCCCCACACATGGAACATGGGGAGTTCTTCAGAAGAACGGGTACAACATGGACCCTCTGTGAGCATTAGAGTGGCCCCTCATATTCCCAAGTCTGAAAACACACAGTTTTTTTATGCAACTTTTGAGCTAAATCCAAAAATGGATCCAGTAGGATTGGAAATATAAGTCCTTCATTTCAATTTCCTATTCCTTTAGAATCAACTTCTGGTTTTTGCTCAAAATGTGTTTCCAGCCTTAAAGGAGTTGACCACTAAGATGACATTGATGATCTATCCTTAAGATTGGTAGACACTCAGCACCAGCACCGATCAGCTGTTGCCAAGATGTCAACGGTGCCTGGAGAAGGACATCCTGGGAACGGCAGACCAGCTTCTATGGAAGTGAGTAGTAGCAGATCTTCAGTACCCAGCAGTGGTCTCTGCACAGCATACGGAGCGGTCCTGTTCAGCTCCTTACACTGTTACACCAATCAAGCGGCTGGATTTAGAGTATCTGACATTGATGATCTAAGCTATAAATAGGTCATCAGAACCATAGTAGTGGATCACATAGTAGGTTGTCCCACAAATTCTTGTCTCCTATCCATGGCATATTTGATAAATGCAAGATCGCGGAGGGTTCCCATTGTTAAGTCTCCAACCAATCACAAAAGCAGGAGAAACGTCACCTCATTAAATGGCGTGGAGGTCAGACATGTTCGGTATTGCTCCTTTTACTATGGCATTGAGAGACAGTACAGAGCTTGGCAGGACCCCACATGTGCATGCTACTCAACCAGGTGGCACAGGACCCCTGTTCTTGTGATTGAAGGGGGCCTTACCAAACATGTATACCCAAAAACTAGCATTGGTCAACAATTTCTACAAATCAACACCAATAGTAAATTAGGCCTTATTCACACCTTTTATCCATGTGTTTGTATTTTGGAAGGAGGCCTATTTTGTCCCAATAAACTAAAAAAACCCACAGGAATGTCCCCTGACCACAGAGACGCCATTTTGTTTCTTTGTTATTGCTTTTAGGGTAGAAAGCCTAGTTTGTCTGAACTTTCCCAAGTGTCTCCTCAGATCCGGTCCATGTGTTGTCCGATGTTTTTACAGACTCATTAATGGGCAAGTTCAGGCTGCAGATCTGAACAGAGAAGCATAGATCTCAGATTTTTTTTTTGGGATGTGAGAATAGCCTCACTGCTTAAAATGGGTCCCAAAGGACAGCACATGGACGACAAACACTGGCGTCTGAATAAGGCCTTAATCTGTAAGGTCACATGTGGTGGTGAGGAGTAAACTTGGTGACACTGTCTGGTACTGGTCTACTGGGACTTTTCCAAATGTTTTCAGTAAACCCACAAAATAATAAAAATAATATAAAAGTAAAAACAAAATCAAATGAAAAAACAAAAAAATAAAAGAAAAACAATAATAACTATTTTTACCATCTAAAAAGGAAACCAGGCCCTGACTTGATTAATTCTGGGACAGGTGGTAAAGTCTAGTGTGGTTTCTTCAAGGTGGCCTCCTTTTTTTTTTACTCTGCTAAGTTTCTTCTTAAACTGGCCCCAAGGTTTCGCCTGAACCCTGTATGATTGCACAGTGCTGAGCACACTTGATAGACATCCCCTCGTCCTCCGAGTGGTGTGTCCTAGCACCACTAGGTCAACACAGCCAGGCCTAGAAAATGGACCCCAGGGAATGTGAAATTGTGAGCAGTATCTGTACTCCGCAAAGTACCGCCTGCATTAGTCAGGGCATGACAAAGCGACACGTCCCATCATCATCCCTGGCAGCTGTAAGATACTGGCACCTCGCGCCTCTTCCCTGCATCCAAACAAGACATTCAAATGTCATTGAAAGTTTTCCTATAATGAAAATGTATGAGGGTCCCGACAAGGCGTCACACAACTCCAGCCATCTTTAGGACAGCGAGTAGTCGTCTTTCCCAGTTCTTAGATGCCCACAATCTTGCGGGTGCTATGAACCTTTTCCCACAATTGGATTCTCTCTGAAAGGCAAAAACAGAAAACCAGTTATACCCACACACTGCCCCACTGGAAGACAACATCAGGCACCTGCTAGAAACTAAAATCTTATTCCTAAGGTAAAAGGATATTAAGAAGTCTCAATTATTATGAGTATTATCAGCCGTCATTTGATATCTGCGAGTGTCGTACTGACCTAGACCATGTGAACCGGCTGCCATGTCTGCTAGGAGAACAACACTGCTGATAAGACGCTCTCCTTTCCCATAACACCCGCTGTGTACAAGAGGGCGCGCACAATGGGCTTCAGCATTTTTGGGATATTTTAGGCTGTGTTTGGGTTATCACATCGTTCTTTGCCATACTGCTTTGTCTTAAGCAATGCTAGCTGAACATACTCCACTGAGACCACACCGAGGCCTTCAAAACCACGCCAGGAAATTGAGGACAGCAACAAGCTTTTCCCAGAACAGTGGTCATAAGATATATACATATGGAGCTTTTTTTCCCTTGTATTCTCTTTTAGGAGCAGTTTTTGTTTTGCTTAGTTTGTGTCTTATCCCAACATTAATAGGATACTCACTGGCTGCCATATTTTGCACTGGTGGAACCTTTCTTGTGTTTCTCGTGGGGTTCATTCAATTTCTCGACAATGGCTTTAATTTGCTGGAGGGTCTTAAAGGTTTCCACAGAATCGTCTATAGTGAAGTGGTAATCGCTGTGTTCCTGTGGGCCCTGGTACACTGCCATGCTCGCACAAGCCTCTGAAAAGAAAGGCAAAGTTTATTTACCAAAAGTAGCCATTGAAAGGGGAAATTTCAGAAATGCCATATACTAGCATGTAATGTAATATGGCCGGTGAAATGCCATATACCCTGGTGTCCTAGAGTATGAAATGTGCATAGATTGCTGTGTCCATAGCTCCCATGATGATGGCATTTACCCAAGTGACCGCGTTTCCAACTATGTCCTGTTATTCTTGATCTTATATAGCGTCATTAATTCCACAGCGCTTTACAGACATCATCATCACTGTCCCCCTTGGGGCTCACAATCTATATTCTCTATCCATATGTCTTTGGAGTGTGGGAGGAACCTGAAGGAAACCCGGGGAGAACATACAAACTCATTGCATGTGTTGTCCTTCGTGAAATGTGAACCCAGGACCCCAGTGCTGCAAGGCTGCAGTGCTAACCACCGAGCCACCATTAAGCGGCATACAGCAGGGAAGTGTGGCAGTAATGAATAAAAAGATAAACCGCGTCAGCAATCACGGTGTAACCCCTGAGTGCCCATGGGTACAGTATGTTAACAGACCACCATTGCTTATAGGTCCCACACGTTTTACCCTAATGAACACATCCTATAATTCAACAAACATGCATAAATTATATTCTCCCATGGACTAGAATATGCAGATGCACCTGCAGCAGGACTATACTAGTCGATGGGAGAATATCCTCCAACATGCCCTCCTGATGGCACCATAAGAGGCGAAATGCGTAGCGGTGCAGCATGTGTACAGATAAGTGGATACTTTCTGCATGTTGGCTGAATTCTATGAAGGATAGCTTATTTAAGCCTACACAGGTAGATTTCTTTATGTCCACAGAGCACCAGTTTGGTACTTGGTGCACTATTTATGTTGTTACTGTTTTGATGCAAATATTCAGATAAGCTCCCAATACCACATGATGGAGTGAGACATTTAATGAATAGTCTGAGATATGTCATGGTTATTTCTAACAATCTGTTTAGAATTTGTATTTTTGCTTAATTTTGTTATTAAACAGGGATGGGATTACCAGGGAGAGTCGACGAGGAGCGAGGGCGCTATTTTCGGGACCCTTACGGTGCCAAGCTCCGTTGGTAGGAAGGGTCAACAATAGGGTAATAGGGTAAGACCCCTACCATTAATCTATTATATACATCATGACCATTTTGTGAGAAGCACAGTATATGGACAGTGAATACTAGAAATGACCGATTATGGTGTGAAAAAGTGGTCTATCTGATGACAAATTGTGTCATTGTGCCCATCTGGAAGGGAGTTCCTTGCTGCTTCAGAGAGATGGTATTTAGCTAAGATCTCCAATCATCTAATTCTAGCCTGTCACATTTGGAGTAGACCGGTCTTGGGGTCTTTTATTTTTTATGTTATCACTTAATATATTTGAAAATCCTGTTTCCCATTAGCGGACAGGTAAGGGATTACTAGGGTGAGCCGTTGACGAGCAGGGGGGCACCACTGTCGTGACCCTGGGGTGCCGACCTCCGCGGTTCAGGCAGGGATCGACACTAGGGTAAGATCCTACAGACATAACAGAGTCAGTCTTACCATCCCTCTGATTGGATCCCCAGAGAGGAGAAATTATGTGTACCGTATTTTGTTTTATGTGAATATGGGTATTTTTAAGATTTAATATTAAAAACAGATTTTTTTTAGGGGAATTTATGGTATTCGATTTTGATATCCTCTTTCTAAATATATACTGTTAGTCGCAATGTGAAAGCACCCTAAGGTGTCAAAGGGGTTTCCGAGTTTGGTATGAAAGGCTGCAGACACTATGTGACTATAGACTTCTGATTCCTCACAGAGAATGGCGAGCATCGCCCGCTCTCAGGATTATTGCTGAATTACTCCAAATTATTGCCCATGAGATAACTCGACTAGCCTCTCTCAGAGCACTTTTATCGAGCAACGACAAGCAAGTCTAGTCGGCATGTGACCGCATGGATGCAAATGGCTTGCTGTCAGTATGCAGAAGTCTGAAGTCACAAGGACTGAAAGAAAACTTTCATTCCAAATCCTGTCAACCACTTTAAGTATATGTCTGATGTAACTCCAGGAACTGTTCATGATTTATACATCAAACATAAGATGCAATGTGGACTTCACAAACAGAGAAGAGCCCCTCAGAAGGTGTCCTAACTTCTCATACGAGCAAAACTCACTTATAAGAAAATACTGTATAGAGGTAAATGCTGCGCACCGCCGTGTCCTAAACAGGACTAGTACAGCGTTATCCGCGTCACACGCAGCCAGTTACATTTAGAACAAGTTACCTTCCATTTTCTGCAGTTTTGGCATGTTTGTGCTAAACAGAGAATAGATCTTTTCACATTCGCGATCTCCATCTATATCTAGAGCCACATCAGCTGGAACACCTCTGCGAAGACATAAAGTGATAATGAGCTCATGACACCATGTACGCGGCAGAGAACGCTCCGATTCCCAACTGCTGGGACAATGACTCAAGTGTAACGAATGTGATGGAGGGGACAATGTGAAATCTTCTGGCTTCCAAGTTGTTTGCTCCCCAGATAAAAGTTGTGGAAAGTATTACGCTGGGTGACTTCAATACTTAATAGTGGGTAAGGAAATAACGTGCTCCTTGGTTGTAAGTCCTTGCCGAGTGGTTAAAGGCGAGTCATCAGAATGCCAGCGATGAACGTTACTTCTCTTACCCACAGATCTGGCATCAATCCCAACCTGTCAAGTCAAGTCGGGCTCATTTACAATTATGCTTGTTTCTGACTATAAGTGTATTTAAAGCCACAATTTAGATAGTTGTTGGCACGACTGACTCATACACAGGCCGAGCGAGCGCTCCTGTGTTCTCTATGATAGAGCCGATGCCAGACTTCTCTGGTGGCTTATGTCCTACAAAACAAAAGGATCGGCAGTCTGAAATTTGGACATACTGATTCCTTAT
The DNA here is from genome assembly GCA_033576555.1 of Oophaga sylvatica. NCBI lineage: Eukaryota > Metazoa > Chordata > Amphibia > Anura > Dendrobatidae > Oophaga > Oophaga sylvatica. The sequence goes on from JARQOD010000005.1 coordinate 78,762,200, forward strand.
CTCCCCCGACATCATCTTTTCGGAGCCCCCATACACATTAGACTGTCGCCCAGACCAGTCTATATTGGCAGGTTTGGCCAATGTTAGTCTAATGTGCATTAGGACCTTAAACAGACCGGCGACCACCCTACAAATGCGTGAAAAGGACCATCATTCCCTACAGTATTCAGAGCCAGTCATCGCCAATACTTACACAGTGCAGGGGCTGCAGCCTTCAGTGTTCTCAGAAGATGCCTTGCAGCACAGCCAGGTCCCATTTATGAACGCAGACGGGTGATATCTGCTGAGCCTCCTATGATTTCGTCTGCTCACTCTGCTCAACACCTCGATCCACTCACTGGCCTCCACACAGTTACTGGCCTGGATGTACAGGGGCTTTTCACCATAAATCACCTGGAACATCTACAATGTGCACATAGATTACATACCGATAGACCATACCCTCTATACTATCTGTGCCGGTTGTGGTGAGAAATGCTACGGCATGCGAGGTGGAGGCACTTACATTATTCTTACTGAAGGCACTTTCATCCAGCTTCTCAACAGCCAGGATATTCTTAATAGCGATGCGGAAGACCGGCTCTTTATCTGCCCGAGATACAAGAGAGAGTCACACAACCGCTGGTTGTACTACAATACCATGCATTTTACCGTACTGGAAATAGTCCGACACATGCCACCCCCGATGGGGTAATAAGGTTACTGGTGGCTTCACCAGGCGACTGGAGACCTATAACTGGCTGTAATATGGGCAATAGGTCTGTATTAAACCATGAGCACATTTTCTTATAAATAGGCTTTCCAGTTGGTGTTGGGACATATATTGCTATACTGGGAAAGATAAAACCACTGCAGGATATGTAGAGAACTATTCACAGAGTGGTGTAAAGTCTGCATGAGATACATGAGGGTTAATAGGAACCGCTATGGGGTAAAGCTCATCAGGTTTCTCCTCCTTCCCTTCTACAGCTGGCCGATAAGAGTCAGCCGCGGTCGGGTCTTCTTAGGTTGTCATTTTGGACTAGAAAACCATAAGTTAAAATGACTACACTGCATATTTTCAGCCTAGTCCAGTAACGAGGTGCAGATTAGACGTTTGGCATAAATGGCGTTTCCACTACAGCCCCAACCAAAAGAGGAAGAAAAAAAAATAAAGTAAGTTCAAATATCTGCCGTCGGTTGGCTTCTGTCACAAATAGGATACAACGGCCATCAGAAAATTATTAATCATCCTTTTCAGTCATCCAAATGCCTGGGGAATATTTCCAACTTAAAGTGGTATTCCCATCTCCAAGATCCTATCCCAATATGTAGTAGGTGTAATAATAATATTAGCAAATACCTCCATTTAGAAATGTAGTATAGTTCTTCTGATTAGCTATGTCACTTACCCCATGTGCAGGGCATTGCAGTAGCTTAGGTATCCATGGTTACGACAACTGTCACTATATGAATGGTCATAACCATGGAGGATACCTAAGCTACTGCAATGGCCCTGCACATGGGGTAACCAACATAGCTAATCAGGAGAACTATACTACATATCTAATTGGTGGTATTTGCTAATATTATTAATATTATATCTATGACATATTGGTATAGAATCTTGGAGATGGGAATAAACTTTTAACCATTTTGCTGCCAAGGACATATCTCATACTTTCTTGCAGGGTGGCAACTTAGCAGAGGAGGACGTATGAGATACAGTGCCTACAAGTAGTATTCAACCCCCTGCAGATTTAGCTGGTTGACACATGCGGAATTAACTTGGCATTGTGACATTTGTACTGTAGATCAGCCTGGAAGTGGGAAATGCACTGCAGCAAAAATTTTTGTTTTAATTTTTTATTTTTTTTTAAAACCGTTAAAAGTTAATTCAGAGTGTCATTTATTATTCAACCCCTCAAACCACAAGAATTCTGTTTGGTCCCCCTAAAGTATTAAGAAGTAGTTCAGGCACCAAGAATAATGAGCTTCACATGTGTGGATTAATGATCTCTTTTGCCAGCCTTTTCTGACTATTTAAGACCCTCCCCAAACTTGTGAACAGCACTCATACATGGTCAACATGGGAAAGACAAAGGAGCATTCCAAGGCCATCAGAGACAAGATCGTGGAGGGTCACAAGGCTGGCAAGGGGTACAAAACCCTTTCCAAGGAGTTGGCCCTACCTGTCTCCACTGTTGGGAGCATCATCCGTAAGTGGAAGGCTTATGGAACTACTGTTAGCCTTCCACGGCCTGGACAGCCTTTGAAAGTTTCCTCCCGTGCCGAGGCCAGGCTTGTCCGAAGAGTCAAGGCTAACCCAAGGACAACAAGGAAGGAGCTCCGGGAAGATCTCATGGCAGTGGGGACATTGGTTTCAGTCAATACCATAAGTAACGTACTCCACCGCAATGGTCTCCGTTCCAGATGAGCCCGTAAGGTACCTTTACTTTCAAAGCGTCATGTCAAGGCTCGTCTGCAGTTTGCTCATGATCACTTGGAGGACTCTGAGACAGACTGGTTCAAGGTTCTATGGTCTGATGAGACCAAGATCGAGATCTTTGGTGCCAACCACACACGTGACGTTTGGAGACTGGATGGCACTGCATACGACCCCAAGAATACCATCCCTACAGTCAAGCATGGTGGTGGCAGCATCATGCTGTGGGGCTGTTTCTCTGCCAAGGGGCCTGGCCATCTGGTCCGCATCCATGGGAGGATGGATAGCACGGCCTACCTGGAGATTTTGGCCAAGAACCTCCGCTCCTCCATCAAGGATCTTAAGATGGGTCATAATTTCATCTTCCAACAAGACAACGACCCAAAGCACACAGCCAAGAAAACCAAGGCCTGGTTCAAGAGGGAAAAAGTCAAGGTGTTGGAGTGGCCTAGTCAGTCTCCTGACCTTAACCCAATTGAAAACTTGTGGAAGGAGCTCAAGATTAAAGTCCACATGAGACACCCAAAGAACCTAGATAACTTGGAGAAGATCTGCATGGAGCAGTGGGCCAAGATAACTCCACAGACCTGTGCCGGCCTGATCAGGTCTTATAAAAGACGATTATTAGCTGTAATTGCAAACAAGGGTTATTCCACAAAATATTAAACATAGGGGTTGTATAATAATTGACCCACACTTTTATGTTTAAAATTTATTAAAATTCAACTGAGCAACATAACTTTTTGTTTTGTAAGATTTATGCTTCTGTTAATAAATCCTACTCTCGTTTGCAGTTTGAAGGCTCTAACTTATTTGCATCTTATCAAACCAGCTAAATCTGCAGGGAGTTGAATACTACTTGTAGGCACTGTATGTCCTTGCTACTAATTGTCTATAACTCAGCATGGATTGCTGCTAAAGGAGACGTTTCAGTTTTCTGCCCAGTGTACAACCACATGTAGGGTTATTGCCAAACTTATAACTCTTGCAATTTTCATACTGATCATTGGGAATATTGTAGACCAGTACTTCCTGTACTTTCCGGAAATCGACTTGTACATTAGAAACAACAGACTGACGTGTCTAATGAGCGTGTGCAAAAGTGCAGGGAGCATGTGTAGTATCATGTACTGTACAGTGCATTATGTACTGCGAATGGTGGCTCTTCTGTTATCAGATGTGTATAGAGGAGCTATCTGTCATTATAATCCTGTCTGTGAGGATAATAAGACTTCCGAAAAGTTTCTGTGAAGAACAGGAGGTAGGAATTTAAATTGTCCCAGTGCAATATTTCTCAGTCTTTTTTTATTTTTAATACACATTGTGATGTGAAAAAAGCTCCAAAATAAAAAAAAAAAATAGTTTGGAAAAAATAAAATAAAAAGAACAGCAAATTTTATCATGATAAACTCATTTTAACCCCTTCATGACATATGACGTCATTGTCTCTCATGTGGCTGCTTGGGAAAATTTATTGCCCAACTCTGGACTAGAGGATGATGCCAGGGAAAACTAGAGTAGAGTCTCACGGACATAACAAGGCATATATCAGCTGAAGCAGTAACAATAATCCACAAAATAAAATGACCCTGCCCTTTGAGTTATCACTATCACTTTTAAAGTGATTCTGTCAGCAAATTATTGCCATCTAATCTGAGAGCAGCATAATGTAGGGTCAGTGAGAATTCCAGGAGATGTGTCTGCTGGTTATTGTAGTTTCAATACAATCAGTATTTATTAGCAGGAGATTATTACTACAGGACTAGGTCTCACGTGCAGAGTAGTCAGGGTAATCGGTGTAACCCCGCCCCCACCACTGACTGGCAGTTGGTACAATGTACACAGGAAGCTGCCAATTGGGGTGTGGGAGGGGTTATATACAGCTCAGCAATCTAACCACTGCCACATCTACAGCAGATAAAACAGGGATTCTATCAAGACCGCAACAAGCAGTTTAGTAAGTGACACATCGCTGGAATCAGGCTCTTTTGTCTTATAGAGAAAGCAGAAAATTCCAGCTGACAGATGAAGTCCAAAAAGGTGCATTTTATTTTCCAAGGTACATGAGGCAAAGATTAAAATTGTGTGATCTCAAAAAAGAACATGCAGGCATCTTTTGTCTTATATTATAATGCTTTCAGATTACAAAGCAAAATTTCCTTTGACCCCTTTCTGACATCAGATGTAATATTCCGTTCATGTGACCTGGGCCAACTTGACCTGGGACGGAATCGCGATCACCCGAGCACATGGGGGGTGTGCGGGCGATCGCCAGCTGATTCTGATAGCTGACACCCGGCACTAGGTGCCAGGAGCGGTCACAGACCGCTCCTGGCACTTTAACCCCAAAATGCTGCGATCGAACACGAAGCCGGCAGAGGGCTGACAGCCCCTCTGCCTCTGGATTGGAAATCTCGCGACGTGACACGGGGTTCCGATCGTTGCCATGGTGACCTAATGTCGTCATGACGACATCCGGGTCACCAGAGCTAGGAAACTTGCTGATCATGCACAGTGCATGATCAGCAAGTCTCTGTCAGTGCAGTGCTGACAGCTTCTATGGCGATGCTGCTTCATCTCCATGCTATAGAAGTGATCAGCCTGCAAAGCCATAGTGGGACAAAGTAAAAAAAGTTAGAAAAAAAAGTAAAAAAAAAGTTTATTTTAAATAATTGTAAAAATATATATTTTTTAAAATAATAAAAAAAAATCAGCCGGGCTGAGTTGCGGTGACTTCGGTGAGATCCCTTCTAGCACCTTGAGCACTCATGGTGCTAGCGGGGATCTAACCGCAGCTCAGCCCGGCTGGGAACGGAGCCTTAGTGACCGGAGGTAACTTCTATGACGTCACTGCCGGTCACTGACACTGTGTTCCCAGCAGCTCATTCACCAGTGGTTCTCAGCCTGGACGGTCGCATCTAATCATCCCCCAGACATGGATTACAGCGTAGGACAGAATGACGGAGAGGTGAGGGATATTGTTGCTTTTATATTTTAGTTTTATTACAGAACATCGAGGGCTTCGGTGGAATTAGGTGTTAGGCGAGTATAGCTGTGTTTGCTATTTTTAAACAAAAAAGTAAAACTGTGTTTTGTTTTATTTCTAATAAAATACCTTATTCTGGCTGTGTCTTTATTTACCATGTAACTATAGGATTAGTAATGGATAGGTGTCTTATAGACGCTTCTACATTACTAAGCCCTGGGCTTGATGTCACCTGACAATACAAAGGTGACATCAACCCCACAAATATGAACCCCACTTGCCACCGCTACAGGGCATGTGGAAGAGCTAATAGATGTGCCTTTTCTGGGCAGCTGTGGGCTGCTATTTTAGGCTGTGGGGGGTCAATAACCATGGCCCCTTACCAGCCTGAGAATACCAGCCCCCAGCTGTCTGCTTTAGCAAGGCTGGTTGTCAAAAATGGGGGGACCCCTCGCAAGTCTTTTGAATTATTTATTTAAATAATTAAAAAAAAAAAAAACAGTGTGGGGACCCCTCTATTCCTGATATCCAACCTTGCTGAAGCTGACAGCTGAGGGTTGCAGCCCCAGCTGTGAGTTTTACCTGGCTGGTTATAGAAAATACAGGGGAACCCATTCCGTTTTTTTCATTTATTTATAGCGCAGGCGGCGGCTGATGAATACCCCCATCAGACGCTCCTGCTGTCACTGTTATTAGCAGCAGCAGGGTAAGCTGATGGGAGTAACAGTCCTATCAGCTGCCACTTTCTGTCTCTTTTATCACTTAAATGTAACTCTCATTATTCTCCCATGCTTGCACCGATCGCTGGCAGAGCAGAGGTGAATGATGAGAGCCATGTTCAGCACCCAGCGCTGGGGAACAGCGCTTGCTGTAACGCTTCTTCCCCGGTGCCGATGCGTGTCACATGGATGACATCCATGTGTGTTATGCGTGTGCAGGACGTTTTGTGGCCCGTGCAGACATTAAAAAAAGGACATGTCAGCATGTTTTGCCCACGGACACACAGTCCGTGATAGAGCTCCGTTCCTCCCGAGTCTCTCGTATGGCTAAGTAACACTGTACAGCCACATATGGGGTATTGCCACGTTCAGTAAAAATTGTGGGACAAATTTTGGTGCCATTTTTACCCACTTCTTGTGGGAAAGACGGATTTTGGTAAGACCTTACCTGTAAAATCCTTTTCAGCGAAGGAAGGAAGGGAGACACATTCATTACCAGTGGGTAGGCGGAGCCCACACAGGATAGAACACCTCAGATTAAAAAAGAGTGTTGACCGGCCCCTCCAGCTTGGGCTCCTCCTACTCCAGCTCTCCAGTCCGTACACAAGCTAAGGAAGAGCAAAAATCACCAGCGGAGCAACATAACCCCTTCTGAAGAACTTCAGAGAAACAACAAGAAGATAGGTTATGCATATAACAGAAAAAAACACACAGTCCCAGGTACTACTCACTGAACCTGACCACTGCGATGAGCTGGCAATGCTGGAAAAGAGCCTTAGCGCGCCGACCTCAGCCCAGATAATTGCTATCAGAGAAGGGTCACGCCGCATCTGAAAACACAACAACACACTTTTGCCATGGGAGGGATCTGTGTCTCCCTTCCTTCGCAGAAAAGTATTTTACAGGTAAGGTCTTACCAAAATTCGTCTTTCAGCAGCAGATGGAAGGAAGGGAGACACATTCATTACCAGTGGGACGTCCCAAAGCAGTCCAGAAATTAAGGGTGGGCAAAAAACCAACAGAGGCAGATTCCCAACAACTTAAATAAATGCGCAACTAGCGCTAAATACAAGTTCACAAGAACTTTAAACTACAGCCGCCTGCAGGACCCTACGTCCTAAGGCCGCATCAGCAGAAGCACTGACGTCCACCTTATAAGATTTCGTAAATGTGTGGACGGAACGCCATGTCGCCGCCCGGCAGAGCTGAGCTGCCGAGGCCCCTTGATGAAAGGCCCACAATGAACCCACAGCCCTCGTGGAGTGAGCTCGAATCTTGATCGGGCAGGTTCGCCCTTAAGTCGGTAAGCCTCTAAAATGGCTGACCGAATCCAACGAGCTATAGAATCCTTGGAAGCTCGTTGCCCACGTCGACGACATGCTGGAATCACAAACAGAGAATCCGACTTCCGAAAACTTTGAGTAACAGACAAATAGAACTTCAAAGCCCGCACTAAATCCAATGTGTGCAAGGCCCGTTCCTTCGCATTCCTCGGCTCCGGACAAAGCGAGGGCAACACAATATCCTGGTTAACATGAAATTGTGATACCACTTTAGGTAGAAAGTCGCCCCGTGTGCGAAGCACTACGCGATCTGGGTGAAACTCCAGAAAAGGAGGCGAGCAAGAAAGAGCCGCCAACTCAGAAACCCTTCTCAAAGAAGTGACCGCCACTAGAAAGGCAACCTTCCAAGAGAGCAAGGAAAGGCTAACAGAGTCCATAGGCTCAAAAGGCCCATGTTGAAGAGCCTCCAAGACAAGATTGAGCCGCCAAGGAGACACAAGCGCCTTCCGCGGCGGAAAATGACGGGTTACCCCACGAAAAAAGGAACGTACGTCCCTACGTGAGGCGATAGCCTTCCGAAACAGCAAGGACAGAGCAGAAACCTGCCCCTTCAGAGTGCTAACTGCCAAACCCTTGTCCAACCCGTATTGCAAAAAGGCCAACAAATTGGGAATGGAAAAAATCCTCGGGTTCCTAGAAGAACCCGAACTCCATGAAAAGAAGGCTTCCCAAGTCTTGTGATAAATCCTAGTAGTAGCCGGACCTCTGGCAGCTCGCAGAGTGGCAATGACTTCGGCTGAAAAACCTTGACGGATCAAGATTTCGGTCTCAAGAGCCACGCCGTCAAACGCAGAGACTTCAGGTCCGGGTGACGAACGGACCCTTGGGTTAACAGGTCCGGGCGAAGAGGAAGTGGAAATGGAGGCGCTGCCAGAAGCGACATCAGTGTCGAGAACCACGTCCTCCTAGGCCAATCTGGGGCTATCAACATAGCCGGGACTCTCTCCAGTCTGATCCGACGCAACACCAGAGGAAGTAAGGATATCGGCGGGAACACATAGATCAGCTCGAATTGGTCCCAAGGAGCCACCAGAGCATCCACCGCCACAGCCTTCGGGTCCTTGTACCTGGACATGAACGTCGGTAACTTGGCATTGAACCTGGATGCCATCAAATCCACTTGGGGAGTCCCCCAACGTGAGCACAGCAGTGCAAAAATTTCCGGATGAAGACTTCATTCTCCAGGATCCATCTTTTCGCGACTGAGGAAGTCCGCTGTGATATTCTGAACTCCTGGTATGTGAATCGCAGAGATGGCTGGCACCCTGGCCTCGGCCCATACCAGGGTCCGAGACACCTCCATCATGAGCCTGAAGCTCCTCGTCCCACCTTGATGGTTGATATACGCGACTGCCGTCGCGTTGTCTGTCTGCACTCGGACTGGTAGACCGCTTAAAGGGACCGTCCAGTGTTGGAGGCAAAGGAAAATTGCCCTCAATTCCAGGATGTTGATCGGCAGGACAGACTCTTCCAACGACCATACTCCCTGAATCCAGAGATCGTTCCAGACACCCCCCCAGCCCGTCAGGCTGGCATCGGTGGTTATGATCGACCACCTCGGAGGGAGGAAGGACTTCCCCAGGGATAACACTTCCGGACGTAACCACGATCCTAGAGACTCTCGCACCCTGTGGGAGATGATGACACTGCAATCCAGTGAAAACTGCAATCGATCCCAGCGGTTCAAGATGAGCATTTGGAGAGCCCTGGAATGAAATTGGGCAAACGGAATTGCCTCCATCGACGCCACCATCAAACCCAGAAGGCGCATACACCTTCGAAGGGACATTGCTGTCGAAGACTTCATAACCTGTACATGTCGAAGAAGACTCGCTTGCTTGTCTGGAGGCAGAGACACCACTGCTCGTACCGTGTTGAAATGCATTCCCAAAAACAGGATTGACTGCGACGGTTCCAGAGACGACTTCTCCCAATTGACCAGCCACCCGAAGTCCTCCAGGAGCTGAAGGGATAGATTGCGAGCCGTCACCGCCTCCTCCTTTGAGGACGCCACAATCAAAAGGTCGTCCAGATAGGGAAGAATCGTAACCCCCTGTCTTCGCAGAATCGCCATGAGAGGTGCCAGAATTTTCGTAAAAACTCTGGGTGCTGAGGCCAACCCGAATGACAGGGCCACAAACTGGTAATGGTCCTGACCTATGACAAAACGAAGGAAGCGTTGGTGGGCCCTTCCGACGGGAACATGCAAATAAGCGTCCCGAATGTCGATTGACACCAAAAAATCGTTCTGCGACAGGGCCGCCACAACGGAGCGAAGTAACTCCATGCGGAATTTCCGGGTGCGGACATGCCAATTCAATCTTTGAGATCCAGAATGGGGCGAAATTTGTCCTCCTTTTTGGGGACCACAAAGAGGTTGTAATAAAACCCTCTTCCCCGGTCCTCCGGCGGAACCGGTACCACCACACCCTTCTGCAGAAGGGAATCGACCTCCCGCAGTAGAGCGGCAAATAGCTTGGGCTCTGACGGAATGCGAGAGTGGCAAAAACTGTCTGGGGGTCGAGAAAGAAACTCTATGAAGTAGCCTGCCGACACAACCCGCGTCACCCAGGCGTCCGACACGCGGGAAGCCCAAGTTTGTTCGAATTGGAGCAGGCGACCTCCCACTCGAGAGCCCTCGAGTGAGACCCTGGCGTCAGTCCGCCATAGCGGGCTTTTTGTCAGCTTCCCGCTTGTCTTGGCGGAAGCTCTGTTTCCAGGGAGTGCGGGATTTCTGAGCGTTCTTTTTTCCTGAAAAAGAGGGACGACCCGATCCCCAAGAAGGCTGACCGAACCGTCCCCTGGACCGAAAAGACCGCCGACTACTACCGGCACTATGCCTGCCAGACGCAGAAGTCACAGCTCTTCGCTGCGGTAAAGCCGTTTCTTTTGCCTTTGCCTTGGCAATCAGCTCCGTGAGGTCAGATCCAAATAACTGACCACCCTTGTAAGCTAAGGATAGCAAACCTTGCTTGCAAACCGCGTCTCCGGTCCACTGTCTAAGCCACAGTGCTCTCCTGACTGTGATAGCCAAGGATTGCGCCCTGGACAGCAGTGACGCAGTATCCAAACCTGCATCACTCTTAAAAAGCCCATCTACCTCGGATAGAGGGGATCCATCTTGCCATGCCGTCCGTAGACGGTCTAACCAGCTTAGAGAAGCTTTACAAGCACACATGGATCCTAGTACTGCTCTGAATCCCTGACCCGCGGCCTCGTAGATGGATTTCGCCGCCATCTCCGTTTTTCTGTCCAGCGGATCCTGCAAACTCGCCTTCCCTTTAACAGGAAGTAATGAGGATTTGCTAAGCTGGGATAAAGGGACATCCACTTCAGGAGAAGGAATCCAATTATCAATCAACTCCGTCGTACACGGATACAGCGTCTCAAAAAACCGTGTCCCCTGAAAACGCTTATCTGGACACAGGCGTTCCTTCTCCACTGCCCCATTAAGCTCATCCAGAGATGGTAATGCTGATCGCGACCTATGCGACTCCTGAAACATCCGGGCCGACTTACTAGGACGTCTAGTTACCTCCTCCGGTAACTGTAACGCCTCCCTCATGGCTCCAATAAAAGCCTCTGTATGGCCCAAAAGAGAAGCAGAGAGTCCCTGCCGATCCTCCTTATCCGAATCGGACACCTCCCCATCTGAGCTTGAAGGGGAACCTCCATGAACGAGATCTCCGAGTCGCTACGCGGGAATGAAGGCACCGGCCTGTGTCGCTTCCTCTGAGAGGATCTAGCTGACACCCAATAACCTAGAAGGTCAGACAGGCCATCAATAGAACGAGCGAAGGCCTCCATTTTGACATCACTGAAACTCTGACCGCTGCGCCTGACGCCGTTGAGGTCTGCGTGTCAGATACGCGAGACTGATCCTGTAGCGGATCTGGGAGACGGTCCGCACCTCCTGGACCCTGATCTGACATGTCCTCACACAGTATATGGCAGGTTAAACCTGTCAGTAACTAGGACAGTGTGGTTTCTTAAAGAAGAAAAGAACGCTGAAGGGTTAAAGCTCTTAAAGAGAGAGCTACCCCAGCTGTCCCCCAATTAAGGGTTAACCGCCTAAGAAGGGGTTAATGCCGCATACTCCCCAAACCCTTGTTAATGAAAAGGGTGTGCGAGCCCCAGGTGCCTCTTATGAGGTAGCAGCTGCAGTACCTCAAGGGTATGCCACACTAAAAACAAGAACGCCAACGAGATCGCTAAATATTGCGCTGTTTTGTACATCGTAATGACCGCCAAAGTCGTTAAGGAGATCGCTAACCGCTTATGCATCGTTAATGAGATCGTCCAGAGTGGCAGCTACTAGCGACATTAAAACGATCACAAAAAACGATCGCATTAGTATGCGTCGTTATT
>JARQOD010000005.1:78774140-78978845 GCA_033576555.1 Oophaga sylvatica
CACACCCTTTTCGCTGGGGTAAAGCCGTTTCTTTTGCCTTTGTTGGGAATCAGCCCCGTGGGGTCAGATCCAAATAACTGCCCCACCCTTGTAAAAAGGATAGCAAACCCTTGCTGCAAACCGCGTCTCCGGTCCACTGTCTAAGCCACAGTGCTCTCCTGACTGTGTAGCCAAGGATTGCCCCCTGGACAGCATTGAGCAGTAACCCAAACCTGCATCACTTAAAAAGCCATCTACCTCGGATAGAGGGGATCCATCTTGCCATGCCGTCCGTAGACGGTCTAACCAGTTAGAGAAGCTTTACAAGCACACATGGATCCTAGTACTGCTCTGAATCCTGACCCGCGGCCTCGTAGATGGATTTCGCCGCCATCTCCGTTTTTCTGTCCAGCGGATCCTGCAAACTCGCCTTCCCTTTAACAGGAAGTAATGAGGATTTGCTAAGCTGGGATAAAGGGACATCCACTTCAGGAGAAGGAATCCAATTATCAATCAACTCCGTCGTACACGGATACAGCGTCTCAAAAAACCGTGTCCCCTGAAAACGCTTATCTGGACACAGGCGTTCCTTCTCCACTGCCCCATTAAGCTCATCCAGAGATGGTAATGCTGATCGCGACCTATGCGACTCCTGAAACATCCGGGCCGACTTACTAGGACGTCTAGTTACCTCCTCCGGTAACTGTAACGCCTCCCTCATGGCTCCAATAAAAGCCTCTGTATGGCCCAAAAGAGAAGCAGAGAGTCCCTGCCGATCCTCCTTATCCGAATCGGACACCTCCCCATCTGAGCTTGAAGGGGAACCCTCCATGAACGAGATCTCCGAGTCGCTACGCGGGAATGAAGGCACCGGCCTGTGTCGCTTCCTCTGAGAGGATCTAGCTGACACCCAATAACCTAGAAGGTCAGACAGGCCATCAATAGAACGAGCGAAGGCCTCCATTTTGACATCACTGAAACCTCTGACCGCTGCGCCTGACGCCGTTGAGGTCTGCGTGTCAGATACGCGAGACTGATCCTGTAGCGGATCTGGGAGACGGTCCGCACCTCCTGGACCCTGATCTGACATGTCCTCACACAGTATATGGCAGGTTAAACCTGTCAGTAACTAGGACAGTGTGGTTTCTTAAAGAAGAAAAGAACGCTGAAGGGTTAAAGCTCTTAAAGAGAGAGCTACCCCAGCTGTCCCCCAATTAAGGGTTAACCGCCTAAGAAGGGGTTAATGCCGCATACTCCCCACAACCCTTGTTAATGAAAAGGGTGTGCGAGCCCCAGGTGCCTCTTATGAGGTAGCAGCTGCAGTACCTCAAGGGTATGCCACACTAAAAACAAGAACGCCAACGAGATCGCTAAAATATTGCGCTGTTTTGTACATCGTAATGACCGCCAAAGTCGTTAAGGAGATCGCTAACCGCTTATGCATCGTTAATGAGATCGTCCAGAGTGGCAGCTACTAGCGACATTAAAACGATCACAAAAACGATCGCATTAGTATGCGTCGTTATTTGATCGTTAGCGGGAGCGTTCAGTGTGGCATCTGCGCTGTGGGGGTGAAGGGGTTAAGCTTCTGCCCTGAGAGGCAGAAGCGACTCACCCAGCTGGCCGCGGTGTAGTGTCCTTTTCCTTTGGGCTGACACCCAATTCGGTCGGGGGGAGCGGAGAGAGAGAAGCCCGAGGAGGCTGTCATAATGGCCGCCGCGCTAGATAGGCCGGAAGAGAAGAGGCAGGAAAGATCGCGCGCTTAGAGCGCTTCCTGCCCGAGAAGACCGGGAAAGCGCGTTCAAAAAAATGCGCGCGAACTCCTCCGCTCTCCGCTCCTGCCCCGCTCCCATGTCCTGCAGGCATCCACCTGCGGACAAAAAGACACTAGTCACCGACATGATACATGTAGCAGCGGCTGCCGCAACAGCCGCTGAAGCACTCACATACATTAAAAAATGCAGAGTACTCACCCAGCTGAGCGCCACAGGGACCCCCAGGGATTTGTGGCGCTGTGCCCATAGCTTCCCCCCCAGGGCGGGGAACGCAGTGACCCCAGAAGCGCGGTTTGCGTCCCCGCCAGGGAAGCAATCCTCATCCCCCAGGGCCGGAAAGAGGAATGTGATGTAACCATCACAGAAAAGCGATAACGGGTATCAAAAGTGTATGAAAAAATCTTTATTGAATACAGACAAGGATGCTTATATACAAAAGTTAAAATAGGCAAGAACAATGCAGGCAATAGGACCACACCGACACGTGCGTGTCCAGAAAGGCAGGAAGACTGACCGACCCAGGTGATAAATAACATGTGAATAACAAAATCACTGGTCAGTGCATATTTATTCTAAACCCGTATATATATGTGAAATCCAAACATGTCAATATAAAGATGTTAAACCTATGTAGGCAAGGATAACAGCCCTGTATATAAGAGCATTGAAGGAGATGCATAAGCTGCAGCAACAATTCTAAGATGACAAGTGTCATAGATAGCCCATGATTACCTCCAATAACAGATGACGGGTGGGAGCCTGGGTCGGCGCGTCTGCCCCGACGCGCGTTTCGGCATGATTGCCTTCGTCAGGGGGCGTATGTAACATTGAAACCGGGAGGCTTAAATACCGGTAAACCGGAAGTTTTACCCCCGCGAACCGGAAGTGACGCCTCCGTTGCCGCAACAACCTGGAGTGCTGAGCGGCGCCGGCGTCATGTGGGAGGGAACAGGCGGCGCCATGGTAACCATCCACATGGAGACGCCGGACGCCGCACAACACGCGGTGAGCAGCAGGGAGGCGTACAAGATCGCGGTGCAAAACTGTATGGGAAACAGTATCAGGTCAGAGATAGAATCCGAAGGACAAATGGGTCCACATATATTTGATAACAATACTGAGTATTATTTCAAAATCAAAGTTACAAAAAGAAAAAAGACAATATATTGTGCACATCAAAAACATGGACCATTATGAAGAATAATAATACCGCCAGAGAATATATGTAAAAATAAAATAAATAATACATATGCACACAGCCAATTTGTACTGAAATGAATGGAAAATATATATATATATATATATATAAATAAATACACACCCATATACAACGAATGAGAATATATACTATACATATACACACATATATATTTCTGCAGACAAAAACATATAGAAAATGATTGAATCAAATAAATCATAAAAATAAATAAATAATAAATGTGAATAATAATAATGATGATAATAATGGTGGTGATGATAATAAAGATGGAAATGAAAAAATAAATAAGTAAAAAAGAAAATATAAATGAAAAAAATATATAAAAATAAAAATAAAATTAAAAAATAAAAAATAAATAATAAAAAATAAAGAAATTATATAAAACAGATAAATAATGAACGGTGAATGAATAATGAACATAATGACAAAATGGCAACAGGAACAAATGACTATTCTATTGGACTGTTATTAATTGATGGTGTATTCGCTGGAGAGTCCATAGTAGAAAAGAAAATGGAATATTCGTAAATGAACGAAGATGTCCCTCCGAATTGTGAAACATGACCGTCAGATATGAAATGCCTCAAATCAAAATAGAGTGAATGCCTAGAACAATAAAATAAATGTTAAAACCGGTTAAAAGAAACGCTTTCGAGACTGCACACGTGCTCATTTGTAGGCCATGACCCAGTGAAAAGGAGATCACAAGAAGGACACAAAACTCAGATTTTCGTTCAATCCTGATGGATGGACTGTGTTCAAAGTCCAGATCCATCTGGTCTCTAATTGACTCAAGCGTTGAGTGATTTTACCACCACGTATACCCAGATCTAAGCAGTCAATGCCTCTAACTTTGAAGCCTTTACTGTCACAATTGTGATGGATTTTAAAATGTTTAGGTATACTCTTAAGCACGGACGTATCCGTCTCATCCGCTGCTGCCTCAATGCCAAGCACATGCTCCCTGATCCGGACCTTCAACTGGCGAGTAGTGAGTCCGACATATATCAGGGAGCATGGGCATGTGGCATAGTAGATGACGGCCCTAGTGTTGCAGGAGATGTTTTTTTGAATTTTAAATATCCTCTTGCCTGAGGAATCTGAAAAAGAGTCCGTGCGTAGCATGTTGGTACATGCTACGCAACGGCCGCAGGGAAAAGAACCTCTGCGTTCACTACCGGTATTTAAGCCTCCCGGTTTCAATGTTACATACGCCCCCTGACGAAGGCAATCGTGCCGAAACGCGCGTCGGGGCAGACGCGCCGACCCAGGCTCCCACCCGTCATCTGTTATTGGAGGTAATCATGGGCTATCTATGACACTTGTCATCTTAGAATTGTTGCTGCAGCTTATGCATCTCCTTCAATGCTCTTATATACAGGGCTGTTATCCTTGCCTACATAGGTTTAACATCTTTATATTGACATGTTTGGATTTCACATATATATACGGGTTTAGAATAAATATGCACTGACCAGTGATTTTGTTATTCACATGTTATTTATCACCTGGGTCGGTCAGTCTTCCTGCCTTTCTGGACACGCACGTGTCGGTGTGGTCCTATTGCCTGCATTGTTCTTGCCTATTTTAACTTTTGTATATAAGCATCCTTGTCTGTATTCAATAAAGATTTTTTCATACACTTTTGATACTCGTTATCGCTTTTCTGTGATGGTTACATCACTTTCCTCTTTCTTTGTCTAAATTGGCGATGGGTTTAGTATCACAGTCCTGACTAGATGGCACACATCCAGGGACTTTCCATTTATTTGGTGTGCCTTTACCTTGTCTCAGTCTCCATTTATGATATTTATGTCCTTTCTGTGTTCCGCACAGGTTCTTGTTTTGGAGACATGGACTACAAGGCCAGGGAGCAGACCTGGCTAGGACAGGCCGAACAGGTTTTCGGCGAGGGCAGTGCCGGCACCCAGTGTGCTGGAGATCACAATTTGGACACAACTTATGATTCATTGCAATTTTTATTGACCAAACGCACCAGATTATGGTGGAACCGGTTATTTTTGGAGAAATATATTGCACGTAAATTAATCCCTAGGGGTCTAAGAATACGCACGGTACCCACATTTGTAGTTGATGATCAGATATTTATCACAGAATGGGAAGAGGCGTGCAATTTGTGTTCAGTTACATTTATGCAGTTACTCATCAAACATAATACTAAATCTATTGATGAGTTAGATAAGGATATTGATCGTGTCCTATCCGAATTACGGTCAGGTTGTTCTGGTGAGAAATTACAGTCATATGAAACATTATTGGAAAAGGCTTTGGAGGGGACTGTGAAGAAAATCAGTGAATCTCAATCATCTAAGTTAAACAGAGATACAAGGGATTATCAACAAAAAAATGTGTATCGTTGGAAGAAACCACACATTAGACCAGACAACCTACAACGTTCAGCATCTAGCATTTCAATCTCCTCATTGAGTGCACAATCTGATATTTCTACATCCTCAATTGTTACCCGCTCAGGTGCTATTTCTAAAAAGACGAGATATTCTAATTATCATCCATACAGGAGACAAGATCACCGTCACCATGATGAGGAGCAGGGTAAAAATAAGGTAATCAATCTAAGCCATCATACTCTCTCTGTGACCGATTGTTCTCTCCTATCTAAGGGTTTGACTTTTTCACCGTCAGCAGGCCTTGACGCCTTTACGGTAGTCAAGGACCTGCATATTTTTGCAAGATCCTTATTGTTTAAACGATTCTTTTATAATGATGATGTGCATAAACTCTTTCCTACAGAGGAGGAACAATCGGCCATAAGAATCTTGGAGGAACTGTCTGAAGAACACAATTCTTCACCTGGAGGTAAGATACCTCCGTCCATTCGTCCGCGCTCCAGGAAGTTCCCCCCTCTCTCGAACTGTAGTGCCATTGATCTTTTTGTTAAGGTAGTCACCGAAGAAGTGGGCACTATTTCATCTCGTATCGTTGATGATAATTTGACTATGAGTGAACGTAATCGTCTTCAATACCTGCGGAATCTCCCTGATGTTGTGATTAAGTCTGCAGACAAGGGGGGGTAACATCGTGATATGGCCTAAAACAATGTATGAGAAAGAGGCGTTCCATCAACTGAACAACAAAGTTTGTTATAAGAAATTGACATACAACTAGAGTTGAGCGATACTTTCCGATATCCAAAAGTATCGGAATCGGAATGGTATCGCCGATATCACTAAAATATCGGCGATACCCGATACCGATACCGGAAGTCCCATGTAAGTCTATGGGAACAAAATATCGCAACTAAAAAAACCTCTTTCTTTCCTTGTAAACACTAAATATACATACATAGAATACATATATATATATACATGTCATTGTGACATATATATATACATATATGTATAGTTTATACACTTCTACATAGTAAAATATCCTCTGATTCAATTGCCGGGTAAAGCCGGCTTCTGTGAAAAGACAGAAGCACCCGACATGAAATGACACTTGGTGTACATAGGGTTAACCATGTCTTTTCATGTCCTTTGCTATCTGATTTGCACAAACAATTACATCAGTCTATGTGTGCAAAATTTCACACCTGTAGGGGTTAATTAAAGGTGTAAATTCGTTGTAAAAAAAAACGGACTTTTTTGCTACGAATTTACACCTTTAATTAACCCCTACAGGTGTGAAATTTTGCACACTTACACTCATGTAATTGTTTGTGCAAATCAGATATCAAACTACATGAAAAGACATGGTTAACCCTATGTACACCAAGTGTCATTTCATGTCGGGTTCTGCATTTTCACAAAAGCCGGCAATTGAATTAGCGGCTATTATACTATGTAGAAGTGTATGAACTATAAATATAAATATATATATATATGTGTCACAAATTCAATGACATGTATATATATATATGAGGTGTAAAATTGCGGAAAAAAAATGCGTGGGCTCCCGCCCTATTTTCGCAACCAGACAGACAAAGCCAGTGAGTGGGGGCAGATAATAATAGCCCAGAGAGGGACCATTTTTTTTGGCCCCCCCGGCTACTTAACATCTGCCCCCAGACACCCCAGAAAGGGCAAATCTCTAATTAGATTTGCCCTTTCTGGCACTTTGCCCGTCTATTCCCATTGCCCTGTAGCGGTGGCGAATGGGTTAATAAGGGGTTAAAATGACCTTGCAATTGAAAGGTCACTTTAAGCCAGGTTAATAATTGAGAGCTGTCAATTAGACAACTATCAATTATTAATCCTATTGTATGAAAGAAAAATCAAACACACACACTTTAATAAAAAAGAAGTTTAATGAAATAATCACACAGTTTTTGACCATATTTTATTTACCTGCTAAAACCATTTCCTGTAATAAAAATAAAATAATAAAGCAAAATTATTCTTACCAATCCGATGCACAGTCAGGTCCCACGGTGTAATCCTTCAGAAAGGGTTAATGTTTACTGCAGGGACCGCAGCTAATGCTGCAGCCTCACAGTAAACCCCCAAATGAATGAGCTCCTCTCCTGGCTGACAGGAGAGGAAGTGGAAAGCTTAATTGATTGCTTTCCACTTTCACTTCAGGTCAGCCAGGGACACCATCAGTGACGTCAGAGGGAACTGATTAACAAAAATAGGGGTTCCCTTCGAAAAAAAAATGGCGTGGGGTCCCCCCTATTTTTGTTAACCAGCCAGATGAAGCAGACCGCTGAGGCCTGGATTTTCAGGCTGTTAAGGAGCCAAGATCCATGGACCTTGCCAGGCCTGATTAATACCAGGCCACCCGCCAGTCTGCATATACTTGGCTGATTAACAAAAATTAGGGGATCCCCTCGAAAAAAATTGGCGTGGGGTCCCCCCTATTTTTGTTAACCAGCCGGATGAAGCAGACCGCTGAGGCCTGGTTTTGCAGGCTGGTAAGGATCCAATATCCATGGACCTTGCAAGCCTGATAATACCAGGCCACAGCAGTCTGCTTAGCTTGGCTGGTTAACAAAAATAGGGGATCCCCTCGAAAAAAAAACGGCGTAGGGGTCCCCTATTTTTGTTAACCAGCCAAGTAAAATGCAGACTGCTGCGGCCTGGTATTAAAAGACTGTCAAGGCCCATGGATTTTGGCCCTCAACAGCCTGATAATACCAGGCTACAGCAGCCCCACATTTGGCGCATCAAAAGATGTGCCAATTGTGGCACTTTACCCGGCTCTTCCCACTTGCCCTGTAGCGGTGGCAAGCGGGGTAATAAGGGGTTAATGTCACCGTTGATTGCACGGTGACAATAAGCCCGGTTAATAATGGAGAGGTGTCAATAAGACACCGATCCATTATTAATCCCAAAGTTTTTAAATGTGTAAAAAAAAGACACAGCAAGAAAAAAGTCTTTTAATGAAATAAAAGAGACAACACAGTTTTCATTTTTTTATTACTCTCTCATTCCTGCGACGCCATCGATCTCCTGTAAAAAAATAAAAAAAACAAACCAACAGTATACCACCTGTCCGACGCAGTCCATAGTAACGATAGTCCCACGACGATCCAGCTCTGCTACATCGGAATGACAGGCAGAGCCTGACATCTCGGCGCAGCACAGCTGCTTACCAGCTTCCCCGGCGGTGACGTCATCGGACTGCTTTACGGCCGCGATTACCCAGCAGTCACTGCAGTTATCGCGAGAAACTGCATGTGACCGCCGGGGAGAAGAGGATGGCGGCCATTAAGCAGTCCGGGATGTGACCGCCGGAGATCTTCTGCCGGGTAAGTGCCGCTGACTCCTGACAGACCCGACCGACGGACACTGACAGTGACAGTGACAATTCCGATTCCGGTATCCGATATGACGAAAATATCGGTACTCGGAATCGGAATTCCGATACAGCCAATATCGGCCGATACCCGATATTTGCAGTATCGTATCGCTCAACACTACATACAACCCCTTGTCTGCTTTCTCATCGCGACTCAGGGAGATTCTAATTAGGGCAAGGACAGCTGGTGTGATCACCAATGAACTTGAACTGGCCCTTATAGTTAAAGAACCTACGATCCCCACTTTCTACTTGCTCCCTAAGGTGCACAAAAATACACTGAATCCACCGGGTAGACCTATAGTTTCGGGACGGGGGAGCTACCTGGAGTGCGTAAACCAATGGATTGATTTTATGTTACAACCACTGGTGGAAGTTCTACCATCTTATCTTAAGGATACGAACCAGCTACTCCAGAGAGTTGATGGTCTTTCGCTTGGCGATAACTCATTACTGGTTACAGCTGATGTGGAATCGCTGTATACCAGTATTAGACATGAGGACGGGATAAGAGCAATCAAATTTTTCCTAAATTCATCCACACTTTCTCTGGACATCCAGTCTCTGATTTTAGAATTACTGGAATTCACACTAAAACATAATTTTTTTGTGTTTAAGGGGTCCTTTTTTCTGCAGACCCAGGGAACGGCCATGGGGGCGGCGTTCGCGCCCTCCTATGCTAATCTGTTCCTGGGTCTGTGGGAAAGGGACCTCTTCCTGTCGGATCAGCAGGCATCTATGGACCGCGTCCTTTTATGGACGCGGTACATAGATGACATCCTGCTGATCTGGCAGGGGGATGACACCTCAGCAGGGGAATTTTTTCAAGGATTGAATTGCAATGATCTGAATATCAAGTTGACCTTTGTCCATAGTTCCAACAAGATTGAATTTCTTGACGTAACGTTGAGTAAAGACACCACACAGGCTATACAGACCAGTATCTTTAGAAAACCTACTGCCACTAATGTTTTGTTGCACGCCTCATCCTCCCATCCTGAGCACATGATACGTTCTATTCCCGTTGGACAATTCCTACGGCTACGTCGGATTTGCTCAACGGATATGGAATTTGTTAATTTACGAATATTCCATTTTCTTTTCAACTATGGACTCTCCAGCGAATACACCATCAATTAATATCAGTCCAATAGAATATTCATTTGTTCCTGTTGCCATTTTGTCATTATGTTCATTATTCATTCACCGTTCATTATTTATCTGTTTTATATAATTTCTTTATTTTTTATTTATTTTTTATTTTTAATTTTATTTTTATATATTTTTTTCATTTATATTTTCTTTTTTACTTATTTATTTTTTAATTTCCATCTTTATTATCATCACCACCATTATTATTATCATCATTATTATTCACATTTATTATTTATTTATTTTTATGATTTATTTGATTCAATTATTTTCTATATGTTTTTGTCTGCAGAAATATATATGTGTGTATATGTATAGTATATATTCTCATTCGTTGTATATGGGTGTGTATTTATTTATATATATATATATATATATATATATATATATATATATATATATTTTCCATTCATTTCAGTACAAATTGGCTGTGTGCATATGTATTATTTATTTTATTTTTACATATATTCTCTGGCGGTATTATTATTCTTCATAATGGTCCATGTTTTTGATGTGCACAATATATTGTCTTTTTTCTTTTTGTAACTTTGATTTTGAAATAATACTCAGTATTGTTATCAAATATATGTGGACCCATTTGTCCTTCGGATTCTATCTCTGACCTGATACTGTTTCCCATACAGTTTTGCACCGCGATCTTGTACGCCTCCCTGCTGCTCACCGCGTGTTGTGCGGCGTCCGGCGTCTCCATGTGGATGGTTACCATGGCGCCGCCTGTTCCCTCCCACATGACGCCGGCGCCGCTCAGCATGCCAGGTTGTTGCGGCAACGGAGGCGTCACTTCCGGTTCGCGGGGTAAAACTTCCGGTTTACCGGTATTTAAGCCTCCCGGTTTCAATGTTACATACGCCCCCTGACGAAGGCAATCGTGCCGAAACGCGCGTCGGGGCAGACGCGCCGACCCAGGCTCCCACCCGTCATCTGTTATTGGAGGTAATCATGGGCTATCTATGACACTTGTCATCTTAGAATTGTTGCTGCAGCTTATGCATCTCCTTCAATGCTCTTATATACAGGGCTGTTATCCTTGCCTACATAGGTTTAACATCTTTATATTGACATGTTTGGATTTCACATATATATACGGGTTTAGAATAAATATGCACTGACCAGTGATTTTGTTATTCACATGTTATTTATCACCTGGGTCGGTCAGTCTTCCTGCCTTTCTGGACACGCACGTGTCGGTGTGGTCCTATTGCCTGCATTGTTCTTGCCTATTTTAACTTTTGTATATAAGCATCCTTGTCTGTATTCAATAAAGATTTTTTCATACACTTTTGATACCCGTTATTGCTTTTCTGTGATGGTTACATCACATTCCTCTTTCTTTGTCTAAATTGGCGATGGGTTTAGTATCACAGTCCTGACTAGATGGCACACATCCAGGGACTTTCCATTTATTTGGTGTGCCTTTACCTTGTCTCAGTCTCCATTTATGATATTTATCCCCCAGGGCCGGCAGGGTTCTGCAGGGACCACCTTACAGGGTAATACAGATCCGCCAAGGGAGAGGTGGGGGTCCAGCAGCGCTGATACCCCTGAGACCTCAAGACCACTGGGGCCCAAGTCTCTGTCCGATAAAAATAAAAAATCTTCTGAGGAGCTGCTTCAGCAGCGACTATCCTCTGTGACCTCAAATTTTAGACTGGAGAGCTGGAGTAGGAGGAGCCCAAGCTGGAGGGGCCGGTCAACACTCTTTTTTAATCTGAGGTGTTCTATCCTGTGTGGGCTCCGCCTACCCACTGGTAATGAATGTGTCTCCCTTCCTTCCATCTGCTCCTGAAAATGTAAATTTTTTGGCTAAAACAAAATTTTGGTGTTAAAAATGTAGTTATTTTGTCTTCACTGCCCAATGGTATAAAATTCTGTGACACACCCATGGTGTCAATATGATCACTGCACCCCTAGATGAATTCATTGAGAGGTGTAGTTTGTAAAATGGGGTCACTTATGGAGGGGTTCTGCTGTTTTGGCACCTCAGGGGCTCTCCCAGTGGGTCATGCACCTGCAAACCATAACAGTAAAATCTGCCGCTCCTTGCCTTCTGAGTTTTGCACTATGCCTGAAAAATGTTTCCCGATTACATGTAGGGTATTGGCACACTCAGGAAAAAATGGACCTCGGCTTGTTGTAAAAAATTTCCTATTAGCACTTAGAAAAATTAAAAACATGGGGCTAAAACAACATTTTAGTGGTAAAAATGAAATTTACTCTTTCTTCACCGCTCAATGGTATAAAATTCTGTGAGGCACATGTGGTGTTAATATGATCACTGCACCCCTAGATTATTTCATTGGCGAGTGTAGTTTGTAAGATAAGTTCACATATAGGGGTTTTCTGTTGCTCTGGCACCTCAGAGGCTCTGCCATGTGACATGGCACCCTCAAACCATTCAAGCAAAATCTGAACTCCAATTTGGCGCCTCTTCCCTTTTGAGCTTTGCACTGTGTCTCAAAAGTAGTACTCCCCCACATATGGGGTATCAGCGTACTCAAAAGAATTCATACAACAACTTTTGGGGTCCAATTTATCTTGTTACCCTTGGGAAAATAAAAAATTGGGAGCGAAAAGATCATTTTTGTGGAAAAAAAATCTGATTTTTTAGTTTTACGGCTCTAGGTTATAAACTTCTGTGAAGCACTTCGGGGTTCAAAGTGCTCATCACACATCCAGATAAGTTCCTTGGGGGGGTCAAATTTCCACAATGGTGTCACTTGTGGGGAGTTTCCACTGTTTAGGCACATCAGGGGCTCTCCAAACACGACATGGCTTCCAATCTCAATTCCAGCCAATTTTGAGTTGAAAAAGTCAAACGGCGCTCCTTCCCTTCCGAGCCCTGCGGTGCGCCCAAACAGTGGTTCCCCCCGCATATGGGGTATCCACGTACTCAGGACAAATTGCACAACTTTTGGGGTCCAATTTCTCCTGTTACCCTTGGTAAAATAAAAAAAATTTGGATCTAAAGTAATTTTTTTGTGAAAAAAAGTTAAATGTTCATTTTTTATTTTAAACATTCCAAAAATTCCTGTGAAGCACCTGAAGGGTTAATAAACTTCTTGAATGAGGTTTTGAGCACCCTGAGGTGCAATTTTTAGAATGGTATCACTTTTGGGTATTTTCTATCATATAGACCCCTCAAAGTGACTACAAATGTGATGTGGTCCCTAAAAATAAAATGGTGTTGTAAAAAGACGGATTTTGATAAGAACTTACCTATAAAATGCTTTTCAGCGAAGGAAGGAAGAGAGACACACTAGTCATTACTAGTGGGTAGGCGGAGCCCAGTTAGGATTGACACCTCAGATTAAAAAGAGTGTTGACCGGCCCCTCCAGCTCGGGCTCCTCCTACTCCAGCTTCTCCAGTCGTACCAAGCTAAGGAAGAGCAAATATCACCAGCGGAGCAACATAACCCCTTCTGAAGGACTTCAGAGAAAAGACAGGAATACAGGTTATGCATGCAACAGAAAGAAACCACACAGTTCCAGGTACTACTCACTGGACCTGACCACTGCGATGAGCTGGCGATGCTGGAACAGAGCCTTAGCGCGCCGACCTCAGCCCAGATAATCGCTATCAGAGAAGGGTCACGCCGCATCTGAAAACATCAACACACTTCTGCCATGGGAGGGAGCTGTGTCTCTCTTCCTTCCTTCGCTGAAAAGGATTTTACAGGTAAGTTCTTGCCAAAATCCGTCTTTCAGCAGCAGGTGGAAGGAAGAGAGCCACACTAGTCATTACTAGTGGGACGTCCCAAAGCAGTCCAAAAATTAAGGGTGGGAAAAAAACCAAAAGAGGCAGAATCCCAACAACCTTGATAAATGCGCAACAGGCGCCAAATACAAGTTAACTAGAACTTTAAACTACAGCCGCCTGCAGGACCCTACGTCCTAAGGCTGCATCAGCGGAAGCACTGACGTCCACCTTATAAAACTTTGTAAACGTGTGGACGGAGCGCCAAGTCGCCGCTCGGCAGAGCTGAGCTGCAGAGGCCCTTGATGAAAGGCCCACGATGAAGCCACAGCCCTCGTGGAGTGAGCTCGAATCTTAATCGGGCAAAGTTCGCCTTTAAGTCGGTAAGCCTCCAAAATGGCCGACCGAATCCAACGAGCTAGAGTCCTTGGAAACTCGTTGACCACGTCGACGACCTGCTGGAATCACAAACAGAGAGTCTGACTTTCGAAAACCTTGGGTAACAGACAAATAGAACTTCAAGGCACGCACTAAATCCAATGTGTGCAAAGCCCGTTCCTTTGCATTCCTCGGGCCCGGACAAAGCGAGGGCAAGACAATATCCTGGTTAACATGAAATTGCGACACCACCTTAGGTAGAAAGTCGCCCCGTGTGCGAAGCACTACTCGATCCGGGTAAAACTCCAGGAAGGGAGGCGAGCAGGAAAGAGCCGCCAACTCAGAAACCCTTCTCAAAGAGGTGACCGCCACTAGGAAGGCAACCTTCCAAGAAAGTAAAGAAAGGCTAGCAGAGTCCATAGGCTCAAAAGGCCATGCTGAAGATCCTCCAAGACAAGGTTGAGCCGCCAAGGAGACACAGGCGCCCTCCGCGGCGGAAACTGACGGGTTACTCCGCGAAAAAAGGAACGCACGTCCCTACGCGAGGAGATAGCCTTCCGAAACAGCAAGGACAGAGCAGAAACCTGACCCTTCAGAGTGCTAACTGCCAAACCCTTGTCCAGCCCGTACTGCAGAAAAGTCAGCAAATTGGGAATGGAAAAAATCCTCGGGTTCTTTGAAGAACCCGAACACCACAAGAAGAAGGCTTACCAAGTCTTGTGATAAATCTTAGTAGTAGCCGGACCTCTGGCAGCTCGCAGAGTGGCAATGACTTCGGCTGAAAAACCCTGACGGGTCAATATTTCGGTCTCAAGAGCCACGCCGTCAAACGCAGAGACTTCAAGTCCGGATGACGAACGGGTCCATGGGTTAACAGGTCCGGGCGAAGAGGAAGTGGGAATGGAGGTGCCGCCAAAAGCGACACCAGTGTCGAAAACCACGTCCTCCTTGGCCAATCTGGGGCTATCAACATAGCCGAGATTCTCTCCAGTCTGATCCGACGCAGCACCAGAGGAAGTAAGGATATCGGCGGGAACACATAGATTAGCTCGAATTGCTCCCACGGAGCCACCAGAACATCCACCGCCACAGCCTTCGGGTCCTTGTACCTGGACATGAAGGTCGGTAACTTGGCATTGAACCTGGATGCCATCAAATCCACTTGGGGAGTTCCCCAACGGGAGCACAGCAGTGCAAAAATCTCCGGATGAAAACTCCATTCTCCGGGATCCATCTTCTCGCGACTGAGAAAGTCTGCCGTGATTCTGAACTCCTGGATTGTGGATCGCAGAGATGGCTGGCACTCTGGTCTCGGCCCATACCAGGATCCGAGATACCTCCACCATGAGCCTGGAACTCCTTGTCCCGCCTAGATGGTCGATATACGCGACCGCCGTCGCATTATCTGTCTGCACTCGGACTGGCAGACCGCTTAAAGGGACCGTCCAGTGTTGGAGGCAAAGGAAAATTGCCCTCAATTCCAGGATGTTGATCGGCAGGACAGACTCCTCCGACGACAATACCCCCTGAATCCAGAAATCGTTCCAGACACCTCCCCAGCCCGTCAGGCTGGCATCAGTGGTTATGACCGACCACCTCGGAGGGAGGAAAGACTTCCCCGGGGATAACGCTTCCGGACGCAACCACCATCCTAGAGACTCTCGCACCCAGTGGGAGATGATGACACTCCAGCGAAGTCTGCGATCGCCAACGGCTCAGAATAAGCCTTTGGAGGGCCCTGGAATGAAACTGGGCAAATGGAAGTGCCTCCATGGACCACCATCAAACCCAGAAGGCGCATACACCTTCGAAGGGACATCGCTGTCGAAGACTTCATAACCTGTACATGTCGAAGGAGACATGCTTGCTTGTCTGGAAGCAGAGACACCACTGATCGTACCGTGTCGAAATGCATCCCCAAAAACAGGATTGACTGCGACGGTTCCAGAGACGGCTTCTCCCAACTGACCAGCCACCCGAAGTCCTCCAGGAGCTGAAGGGAAAGAATGCAAGCAGTCACTGCCTCCTCCTTTGGGGACGCCACAATCAAAAGGTCGTCCAGGTAGGGAAGAATCGAAACCCCCTGTCTTCGAAGAATTGCCATGAGAGGCGCCAGAATTTTTGTAAAAACTCTGGGCGCTGAGGCCAACCCGAATGGCAGAGCCACAAACTGGTAATGGTCCTGACCTATGGCAAAACGAAGGAAACGTTGGTGGGGCCTTCCGATTGGGAAGTGCAAATAAGCGTCGCGAATGTCGATTGACACCAAAAAAGCGTTCTGCGACAGGGCCGCCAGAAAGGAGCGAAGCGACTTCATGCGGAATTTCCTGGCGTGGACATGCTGATTCAATCTTTTGATATCCAGAATGGGCCGAAATTTGTCCTCTTTTTTGGGGACCACAAAGAGGTTAGAATAAAACCCTCTTCCCCGGCCCTCCGGCGGAACCGGCACACCACATCTTTCTGCAGAAGGGACTCTACCTTCCGCAGTAGAGCGGCAAAAAGCTCGGGCTCTGACGGAACGCGAGGTTGACAAAAGAACTGTCTGGGGGTCGAGAAAGAAACTCTATGAAGTAGCCTGCCAACACAACCTGTGTCACCCAGGCGTCCGACACGCGGAAGCCCAAGTCGGTTTGAATTGGAGTAAACGACCCCCCACTCGAGGGCGCTCGAGTGAGACCCAGGCATCAGTCCGCCTTAGCGGGCTTTTTGCCAGCTTCCCGTTTGTCTTAACGGAAGTTCTGTTTCCAGGGTATGCAGAATTTCTGAGAATTCCTTTTTTTTTTTTTTTTAAAAAGAGAGAGACGACCCGAACCCCCAGAGGGCTGACCGAATCATCCCCTGGACCGAAAGGACCGCCGACAACTACCGGCACTAGTCCTGCCAGACGCAGAAGTCACAGCTCTGCGCTGCGGTAAAGCTGTTTCTTTTGCTTTTGCCTTGGCAATCAGCTCTGTGAGGTCAGATCCAAATAGCTGACCACCTTGTAAGCTAAAGATAGCAAACCCTGCTTGGAAACCTCGTCCCCAGTCCACTGCCTAAGCCACAGTGCTCTTCTGACTGTGACTGCCGAGGATTGCGCCCTGGATAGCAGTGACGCAGCATCCTCCAACAACCTGAAAAGCCCATCTACCTCGATAGAGGGGATCCACCTTGCCACGCCGTCCGTAGACGGTCCAACCGGCTCAGGGAAACTTTACAAGCACACATGGATCCTTAATACTGAATCCATGACCCGCGGCCTCGCAGATGGATATTGCTGCCATCTCCGTTTTTCTGTCCAGCGGATCCTGCAGACTCGCCTTCCCTTTAACAGGAAGATTTGCTAAGCTGGGATAAAGGGTCATCCACTTCAGGAGAAGGGATCCAATTATCAATCAACTCCGTAGAACACGGATATAAAAACGTTGTAAAGCCGATCGCGACCTATGCGATGAAACATCCGGGCCGACTTACCAGGACGTCTAGTTACCTCCTCCGGTAACTGTAACGCCCTCATGGCTCCAATAAAAGTCTCTGTACGGCCCAAAAGAGAGGCAGAGTGTCCCTGCTGATCCTCCTTGTCCAAATCGGACATCTTCGTTACGCGGGAAGGAAGGCACCGGTTTGTGTCGCTTCCTTGAGAGGATCTAGCTGACACCCAATAACCTAGAAGGTCAGACAGGCCATCAATAGAAACTAGCAAGGGCCTCCATTTTGACACCACTGGAACCTCCGACCGCTGCGCATGACGCCGTCGAGGTCTGCGTGTCAGATACGCGAGACTGATCCTGTAGCGGATCTGGGAGACGGTCTCTGACATGTCCTTGCACAGTATATGGCAGGATCAACCTGTCAGTAACTAGAACAGTGTGTTTCTTAAAGAAAAAACAAACGCTGAAGGGTTAAAGCTCTTAAAGAGAGAGCTACCCTAGCTGTCCCCCATTAAGAGATAACCACCTAAGAAGGGGTTAAAGTAGCAAACTCCCCACAACCTTGATAATGAAAAAGGTGTGTGAGCCCCAAGTGCCTCTTATAAGGCCGCAGCTGCAGGACAGCTATGCCACACTTAACAGAAAAAACGTTCAACTCGCTAAAAAATTGCGCTGTTTTGTATATCGCAATGACCGCCAAAGTTGTTAAGGAGATCAGTAATCGCTCCAGATTGGCACCTACTAGCGACATTAAAAACGATCACACAAACGATCGCATTATTATGCGTCGTTATCGGGATCGTTAGTGGGAACGTATAGTGGCAGTAACTTCACTGTCGCAGACTCCCCACAACCTCTTTAACCCCTTCACCCCTAAGGGTGGTTTGCACGTTAATGACCGGGCCAATTTTTACAATTCTGACCACTGTCTCTTTATGAGGTTATAACTCTGGAACGCTTCAACGGATCTTCGCGATTCTGAGATTTTTTTCTCGTGACATATTGTACTTCACGTTAGAAGTAAAATTTCTTCGATATAACTTGCGTTTATTTTTGAAAAAAACGCAAATATGGCGAAAATTTTTAAAATTTTGCAATTTTCAAACTTTGAATTTTTATTCCCTTAAAACAGAGAAATATGTCACATAAAATAGTTAAGAAATAACATTTCCCACATGTCTACTTTACATCAGCACAATTTTGGAACCAAAATTTTTTTTGTTAGGAAGTTATAAGGGTTAAAAGTTGACCAGCGATTTCTCATTTTTACAACAAAATTTACAAAGCCATTTTTTTTAGGGACCACCTCTCATTTGAAGTCACTTTGAGGGGTCTATATGGCAGAAAATACCCAAAAGTGACACCATTCTAAAAACTGCACCCCTCAAGGTACTCAAAACCACATTCAAGAAGATTATTAACCCTTCAGGTGCTTCACAGGAACTAAAGCAACGTGGAAGGAAAAAATTAATATTTAACTTTTTAGCCACAAAAATGATCTTTTACAAACTTTTTTTTTATTTTCACAAGGGTAAAAGGAGAAAATGGACAGATAAGGTTGTTATGCAATTTCTCCTGAGTACGCCAATACCCAATATGTGGGGGAAAACCACTGTTTGGGCACACGGCAGAGCTCGTAAGGGAAGGAGCGCCGTTTGACTTTTTCAAACTAAAATTGGCTGGAATTGAGATTGGACGCCATGTCGTGTTTGGAGAGCCCCTGATGCGCCTAAACAGTGGAAACCCCCACAAGTGACACCATTTTGGAAACTAGACCCCCTAAGGTACTTATCTAGATCTGTTGTGAGCACTTTGAACTCCCAAGTGTTTCACAAAAGCTTATAATGCCTGGGTGTGAAAAAAAAAAAAAAACAATTTTCCACAAAAATGATTTTTTAGTCCCAAATTTTTGAATTTTCCCAAGGAAATTGGACCCCAAAAGTTGTTGTCCAATTTGTCCTGAGTACGCTGATACCCCATATGTGGGGGGGGGGAACTGTTTGGGTGCACGGCAGGGCTTGGAAAGGAAGTAGTAACGTTTTGGAATGCAGACGTTGATGGGGGTCATGTTCCGTTTGCAGTGCCCCAGATGAGCCTAAACAGTGGAAACCCCCCCCAAGTGACCCCATTTTGGAAACTATACCCCCTAAGGAACTTATCTAGATCTTTGGTGAGCACTTTGAACCCCCAAGTGCTTCACACAAGTTTATAATGCCCGGGCATGAAAATAAAAAATCCTATTTTTTTTCCCACAAAAATTATTTTTAGTCACTAATTTTTTATTTTCTCAAGGGTAACAGGAGAAATTGGACCACATAAGTTGTTGTCCAATTTGTCCTGAGTACGCTGATACCCCATATGTGGGTGGGAACCACTGTTTGGGCGCACGGCAGAGCTCGGAATGGAAGGAGCACCATTTGACTTTTTCCAACCAAAATTGGCTGGAATTGAGATTGGATGCCATGTTGCATTTGGAGAGCCCCTGATGTGCCTAAACAGTGGAAACCCCCCACAAATGACCCCATTTTAGAAACTAGACCCCCTAAGGAACTTTTCTAGATCTTTGGTGAGCAATTTGAACCCCCAAGTGCTTCACACAAGTTTATAACGTAGAGCCGTAAAATTTAAAAATCATATTTTTTCCACAAAAATGATCTTTTCACCCCAATTTTTATTTTTCCAAGGGTAACAAGACTCCAAAAGTTATTGTGCAATTTGTCCTGAGTGCGCTGATACCCCATATGTGGGGGTAAACCACTGTTTGGGTGCATGGCAGAGTTTGGAAGGGAAGGAGCGCCGTCTGACTTTTTCAACGCAGAATTGGCTGGACGCCATGTCGTGTTTGGAGAGCTCCTGATCTGCCTAAACAGTGGAAACCCCCATAAATGACGCCATTTTGGAAACTAGACCCCTCAAGGAACTTATCTAGATGTGTGGTGAGAACTTTTAACCCCCAGGTGTTTCACTAAAGTTTATAACGTACAGCCGTAAAATAAAAAATCTTTTTTTTTTTTTACAAAAATGATTTTTTCGTCCCCAATATTTTATTTTCACAAGGGTAACAGAAGAAATTGGAACCCAAAAGTTGTTGTCCAATTTGTCCTGAGTACGCTGATACCCAATATGTGGGAGAAAACTACTGTATGGGCGCACGTCAGGGCTCGGAAGGGAAGTAGTGACGTTTTGGATTGCAGACTTTGATGGAATGGTCTGGGGGGCGTCATGTCACATTTGGAGAGCCCCTGATGCACCTATACAGTGGAAACCCCCCACAAGTGACCCCATTTTGGCAAATAGACCCCACAAGGAACTTATCTAGATGTGTGGTGAGCACTTTGAACCCCGAAGTGCTTCACAGAAGTTTATAACGTACAGCCGTAAAAATAAAAAATCTTTTTTTTTTTTTTACAAAAATGATTTTTTTTGCCCCCAATATTTTATTTTCACAAGGGTAACAGGAGAAATTGGACCCCAAAAGTTGTTGTCCAATTTGTCCTGAGTACGCTGATATCCAATATGTGGGAGAACACTACTGTATGGGTACACGTTGGGGCTCGGAAGGGAAGTAGTGACGTTTTGGATTGCAGACTTTGATGGAATGGTCTGGGGGCGTCATGTCGCATTTGGAGAGCCCCTGATGCGCCTAAACAGTGGAAATCCCCAACAAGTGACCCCATTTTGGAAAATAGACCCCACAAGGAACTTATCTAGATGTGTGGTGAGCGCTATGAAGCCCCAAGTGCTTCACAGAAGTTTATAATGTACAGCCGTAAAAACAAAAAAATATTTTTTTTGTACAAAAATGATATTTTCGCCCCCAGTTTTTTATTTTCCCAAGGGTAGCAGAAGAAATAGGACAAATTGCACAATAACTCTTGGGGTCCAGAGTACGCTGATACCCCATATGTGGGAATAAACTACTGTTTGGACGCATAGCAGAGCTGAGAAGTGAAGGAGCACCGTTTGACTTTTTCAACGCAGAATTGGCTGGAATTGAGATCAGACGCCATGTCACATTTGGAGAGCCCCTGATGTGCCTAAACAGCTGAAACCCCCCAATTCTAACTCCAACCCTAACCCCAACACAACCCTAACCCTAGTCCCAACCCTAACCACAAACCTAACCCTAAACACCCCTAATCCCAATCCTAACCCTAATCCTAACTTTAGCGCCAACCCTAACCCTAACTTTAGCCGCAACCCTAACCCTAACCCTAATGGGAAAATGGAAATAAATACTTTTTTTTTAATTTTATTATTTTTCCCTAACTAAGGGGGTGATAAAGGGTGGTTTGATTTACTATTTATAGCGGGTTTTTATGATTGGCAGCTGTCACGCTAAAAGACGCTTTTTATTGCAAAAATAGTTTTTGCATCATCACATTTTGAGAGCTATAATTTTTGCATATTTTGGCCCACAGAGTCATGTGAGGTCTTATTTTTTGCGGGACGAGTTGACGTTTTTATTGGTACCATTTTTGAGCACGTGACGTTTTTTGATCGCTTTTTATTTCGATTTTTGGGAGGTTAGAATGAACAAAAATCAGCAATTCATGAATTTCTTTTGGGGGAGGCGTTTATACCGTTCCGCATGTGGTAAAATTGATAAAGCAGTTTTATTCTTCGGGTCAGTACGATTATGGCGATACCTCATTTATATCATTTTTTCATGTTTTGGCGCTTTTATAGAATAAAAACAATTTTATATAAAAAATAATTATTTTTGCATCGCTTTATTCTGCGAGCTATAACTTTTTTATTTTTTCGCTGATGATGCTTTATGACGGGGGACAAGATGACGTTTTCAGCGGTACCATGTTTTTTTTCTATCGGTCTTTTTGATCGCGTGTTATTCCACTTTTTGTTTGGCGGTATGATGATAAAGCATTGATTTTTTGCTTCGTTTTTTTTTTTTTTTTTTTTAAGGGGTTCACTAAAGGGGTTAACTAGTGGGACAATTTTATAGGGGGGTCGTTACGGACGCGGCGATACCAAATATGTGTACTTTTATTGTTTTTTTTTTTATTTTACAGGAAGAAGTGAATTTATTGGGAATATATATATATTTTTTTTATTTATTTTGGATTTTTTTTTTACACATGTTTATTTTTACTTTTTTAACTTTTTTACTTTGTCCCAGGGTGGGACATCACAGTATTTTATCAGATCGCTGGTGTG
Organism: Oophaga sylvatica; assembly: GCA_033576555.1. NCBI lineage: Eukaryota > Metazoa > Chordata > Amphibia > Anura > Dendrobatidae > Oophaga > Oophaga sylvatica. The sequence continues at coordinate 78,796,731 of JARQOD010000005.1, forward strand.
ACAGAGTGCACAGCACTCTGTCACACCAGCGATCGCACAGGCATAGATGCAGGCTTCTCAGTGCCTGCTCTCGGCAGGCACTGAGGTAGCCGCCTCCCTCCAGGACCCCGGCGCCATCTTGGATCCGGGTCCTGGGAGGGAGGAAGCCCTCAGAACAGCGCGATCACATCGCGCTGCTCTGAGGGTCTCAGGGGGGCGCGCAGGGAGCCCCCACCCTGCGCGATCCTCCCCTGTGCCCCCAGTACACCGCGATCATGTTTGATCGCGGTGTGCAAGGGGTTAATGTGCCGGGAGCGGTCCGTGACCGCTCCTGACACACAGTCATGGGTGTCAGCTGTGATAATCAGCTGACACCCGGCGGCGATTAGCTGCGCTCCCCTCAGGAGCGCAGCTGATCGCCTATGACGTACTATCCCGTCCCCGGTCATACGGGCCCAGGTACCATGGACGGGATAGTACGTCCGATGGCAGTAAGGGGTTAATGAAGATGGTGTGCGAGCCCCCTTATGGGATAACAGCCGCAGGACAGCACAGTCTGACACTCATTTGTGCCTCAGAAGGCGCTCGCGCTGTGGGGGTGAGGGGGTTAAGCTTCTGCCCGGGCGGGTAGAAGTGACTCACCCAGCTGGTCACGGTAACATCTTGCCGGGAGGGGAGGAGAGAGAAAACCCCGAGGTCAGCCTGTTTTCAGTAATGGCCGCCGCGTCCGATGTGCTCCATGAGAGAAGCCGGAAAAGGAGACTGCAGTAAAGCGCGCGCTCAGAGTGGTGCAACTCCTCTCTCTCTCTCTCCTATGTCCTGCAGGCATCAACCTGCAGACAAAAACTACTAGTCACCGGCATGTATACTGTAACAGCGACTGCCGCAACAGTCGCTGAATCACTCAGACACATTAATAAAAATGTGGAGTACTCACCAGCCGAGCGCCACAGGGACCCCCAGGGGATTGTGGCGCTGTGCCCATCGCTTCCCCCCCAGGGCGGGGAACGCAGTGACCCCCGATGTGCGGTTTGCGTCCCCGCCAGGGAAGCCATCCTCATCCCCCAGGGCCGGCATGATTCTGCAGGGACCACCATACAGGGTAATTACAGATCCGCCAAGGGAGAGGTGGGAGTCCAGCAGCGCTGAGACCCCTGAGACCTCTAGACCACTTCTGGTGATCCAAGTCTCTTGTCCGATGAAAACACGGATTTTGGTAAGAACTTACCTGTAAAATCCTTTTCAGCGAAAGGAAGGAAGAGAGACACAGTATTCATTACTGATGGGTAGGCGGAGCCCCAGATCAGGATGTCACCTCAGATCAAAAGAGTGCTGACTGGCTGGCCCCTCCAGCTCGGGCTCCTCCTACTCAGCTCCAGTCGTACCAAAGCTTTGAGGAAAAGAGCCAAGATCATCAGCGGAGCAACATAACCCCTTCTGAAGGAACTTCAGAGAAAAAACACAAGGATACAGGTTATGCATGCAAAGAAAGCCAAAAACCACAGAGTTCCAGGTACTACTCACGGAACCTGACTACTGCTATGAGCTATCAGATAAGGGTCGCGCTGCACCTGAAAACATCAACACACTTCTGCCTTGGGAGGGTGCTGTGTCTCTCTTCCTTCCTTCGCTGAAAAGGATTTTACAGGTAAGTTCTTACCAAAATCCGTGTTTCAGCTGCAGATGGAAGGAAGAGAGCCACAGTATTCATTACTGATGGGACGTCCCAAAGCAGTTCAAAAATAAGGGTGGGAAAAACCAATAAAAGGCAGAAACCCAACAACCTTAACAACAAAGCGCAACCAGCGCTAAACACAAGTTCATCCAGAACTTTAAACTACAGCTGCCTGCAGGACCCTACGTCCGAGGGCTGCATCAGCGGAAGCACTGACGTCCACTTTATAAAACTTTGTAAACGTGTGGACAGAGCGCCAAGTTGCCGCTCGGCAGAGCTGCACTGCCGAGGCACCTTGATGAAAAGCCCACGATGAGGCCACAGCTCTCGTAGAATGGGCTCGAATCTTAATCGGGCAAGATTCACCCCGAAGACGGTAAGCTTCCAAAATAGCTGACCGGATCCAACGAGCTATAGAATCCTTGGAAGCTCGTTGACCACGCCGACGACCTGCTGGAACCACAAACAGGGAGTCCGTCTTACGAAAACCTTGAGTAATAGATAGATAAAACTTCAAGGCCCGCACTAAATCCAATGTGTGTAAATCTCGCTCTTTCGCATTCTTCGGATCCGGACAGAGTGAAGGCAACACAATATCCTGGTTAACATGAAATTGTGACACCACTTTAGGCAAAAAATCACCCCGAGTGCGAAGCACTACACGATCCGGAAAAAACTCCAGAAAAGGAGGCGAACAAGAAAGAGCTGCCAACTCAGAAACTCTCCTCAAGGAAGTGACTGCAACAAGGAAAGCCACCTTCCAAGAAAGTAAAGAAAGGCTAGCAGAAACCATAGGCTCAAAAGGTTTATGCTGAAGAGCCTCCAAAACAAGGTTGAGCCGCCAAGGAGACACGGGTGCCTTCCGCGGCGGAAACTTACGAGATATACCTCGGAAAAAGGAGAGCACGTCTCTATTTGAAGCAATGGTTCTCCGAAACAATAAGGACAGAGCAGAAATCTGACCTTTCAGAGTGCTTACTGCCAAACCCTTGTCTAGCCCATGCTGTAGAAAAGCCAACAGGTTGGGAATGGAAAATTTTCTCGGGTTCCGAGAGGACCCCAAACACCACGAAAAGAAGGTTTCCCAAATTTTGTGGTAAATCCTAGTAGTAGCCGGACATCTTGCAGCACGAAGGGTAGCAATGACCTCGGCTGAGAAACCTCTACGGTCAAGATTTCGGTCTCAAGAGCCACGCCGTCAAACGCAGGGACATCAAGTCCGGATGACAAACGGGCCCCTGAGTCAACAAGTCCGGTTGAAGAGGGAGTGGAAAAGGAGGTGCCGCCAACAGCGACATTATTGTCGAGAACCACACCCTTCTTGGCCAGTCTGGAGCTATCAAAATAGCTGGAATTCTCTCTAGTCTGATCCGACGCAGTACTAGAGGAAGGATATCGGCGGGAATACATAGATCAGCTCGAACTGATCCCACTGAGCCACTAGAGCATCCACCGCCACCGCCTTCGGATCCTTGTACCTGGACATGAATGTCGGTAACTTGGCATTGAACCTGGATGCCATCAAATCCACTTGGGGGGGTTTCCCCAGCGAGAGCACAGTAGTGCAAACACATCCGGATGGAGGCTCCATTCCCCGGAATCCATCCTTCTGCGACTGAGAAAGTCCGCTGTAACATTCTGAACCCCTGGAATGTGAATCGCCGAAATGGCTGGTACATTGGCCTCTGCCCAAATCAGAATTCGGGACACCTCTACCATGAGTCTGGAACTCCTTGTCCCACCTTGGTGATTGATATACGCGACAGCCGTCGCATTGTCTGTCTGCACACGGACTGGCAGACCGCTCAAAGGGACCGTCCAATGTTGGAGGCAAAGGAAAATCGCCCTCAATTCCAGGATGTTGATCGGAAGCACAGACTCTTCCGATGACCATACCCCCTGAATCCAGAGATTGTTCCAAACACCCCCCCAGCCCGTCAGGCTGGCATCGGTGGTTATGACTGACCACTTCGGAGGGAGGAAAGACTTCCCCAGGGAGAATGCCCCTGGACGTAACCACCATTCTAGAGAATCCCGCACCGCGCGAGAAATGGTGACACTGCAATCCAGCGATTGCGACTGATTCCATCGACTCAAGATGAACCTTTGAAGAGTCCTGGAGTGGAACTGGGCAAAAGGAATTGCCTCCATGGACGCCACCATCAGTCCTAGAAGACGCATACACTTCCGTAGAGACATTGCCGTTGAGGATCTCATAATCTGTACATGTCGAAGAAGACATGACTGTTTGTCTGGTGGTAGGGAAACTACCGACCGAAACGTGTCGAGATGCATTCCCAAAAAGAGGATTGTCCTCGATGGTTCCAGGGACGACTTCTCCCAATTGACCAGCCAACCGAAGTCCTTCAGAAACTGAAGAGACAAATCCCGAGCCGTCAACGCCTCCTCCTCCGAGGAAGCCATGATCAAAAGATCGTCCAGATAAGGGAGAATCGTAATCCCCTGTCTTCGAAGGATTGCCATGAGAGGCGCCAGAATTTTTGTAAAGACCCTTGGCGCTGAGGCTAAGCCGAACGGCAGAGCCACGAACTGGTAATGATTCTGACCTATGGCAAATCGAAGAAAGCGCTGATGAGCCTTTCCGAAGGGAATATGCAAATAGGCGTCGCGAATGTCGATTGACACCAGAAAATCGTTCTGTGACAGAGCTGCCACAACGGAACGAAGCGACTCCATGCGAAATTTCCGGGCATGGACATGCCGGTTTAATCGCTTGAGATCCAGAATCGGGCGAAATTTGTTCTCCTTTTTGGGAACTATAAAAAGGTTGGAATAAAAACCTTTTCCTCGGTCCTCTGACGGAACCGGTATCACTACACCCTTTTGTAGCAGAGATTCGACCTCTCGCTGTAGAGCGACAACAAGCTCGGGTTCCGACGGAACGCGAGACTGACAAAAAACATTTGGGGGTCGAGAAGCAAACTCTATGAAATAGCCTGCCGACACAATCCGCGTTGCCCAGGAATCTGGAACGCGAGCCATCCAAGTCGCCTTGAAAAGAAGCAGGCGACCCCCCACTCGAGAATCCTCGAGTGGACCCCTGGCGTCAATTAGACTTTGCGGGCTTCTTGTCAAGTTCCCGCTTGTCCTGGCGGAAACTCTGCTTCCAGGAAGTACGAGTTTTCTGAGAGGATTTCTTTCCTGAGAAGGAAGGACGACCCGATCCCCACGAGGAGTGACTAGATCGTCCTCGGCCCCGAAAGGACCGCCGACCACTATAGACACCAGGCCTACTGGACACCGAGGCCATGGCCCTACGCTGTGGTAATGCTGATTCCTTCGCCTTAGCCTTGGAAATCAGCTCTGTGAGGTCAGATCCAAAAAGATGGCCACCCTTGTAAGGTAAGGCCAACAACCCTTGTTTGGAAACTGCATCCCCGGCCCACTGTCTGAGCCATAAAGCTCTTCTGACTGTGACCGCTGAAGCTTGCGCTTTGGCCAGCAGAGATGCCGTATCCAGACCGGCATCAAAGATATAACAGGCTGCCGTTTCTAACCATTCACAAGTTTCCCGTATCTCAGATAACGGAGATTCATTGTGCAACTCCGTCTTCAGACGTGCCAACCAACTTAGAGAAGCTCTAGCAGCACACATGGATCCTAGCACTGCTCGGGAAACCATGACCCGCAGCCTCATAGCTTGCTTTTGCCGCCAATTCTGCTTTTCTATCCAAAGGCTCCTGTAAGCTCGCTTTTCCCTTAATAGGGAGTAGTGAGGATTTATTAAGCTGAGATAAAGACACATCCACTTCAGGAGCAGAAGTCCAATTAGCCTTTAACTCCGCAGAGCAAGGATAAAGTGTATCCAAGAAATGCGTTCCATGAAAACGCTTATCTGGACATAGACGTTCCTCCTCTATTACACTATTAAGCTCATCCAGAGCTGGCAATGTTGTACGCGAAGCACGGGACTCCTGGAACATGCGTGCTGATTTACCAGGACGACTAGTTACCTCCTCCGGTAACTGTAATATATCTCTCATGGCTTCAATTAATGCCTCCGTACGCTTCGCCATAGAGGAACGCCCCTGCGGCTCGTCCGCATCTGAATCGGATATTTCTCCATCCGAATTTAAAGGGGAACTCTGCCCAATATCAGATACGTCTGACTCGCTCCGTGTAGAGGCCGGTAACGGCCTGCGTCGCTTCCTCTGAGAAGAATTAGCAGACACATATTGACCTAAAAGGTCAGACAAGTTGTTGATTGATCGAGCGATATCGTCCAATTTTTCACCGCTGTCGACCGCAGCGCTAGACGTTGTGGAGGTCTGCGTATCTGATTGCCGCAATGGCACTGGGACATGGTCCGCGGCATCTGAACTCTGTTCAGACATGTCTCACCTGTATGAACAGGTCAAAGCGATAATACCAGCAAAAACTATGCGGTTTTTTTTTTTTTATATATGCTGAAGGGTTAACGCTCCACCAGGCAGGGTTACCCCAGCGGTATTCAGTCAAAAAATTTTTCTGGTAGAAATAACCCTCAGAAGGGTTAATATTGCAAACTCACCACAACATATATATATGAAGTGTGAGTCCCAGCCAATTTTATGTCTCTAATGAGACTGCAGCTGCAGGATAGCGATCGCTGCGCTGCAGGGTGAGGAATCAGCACTCACCCAGCTGGCCGTGGTGTCTTATGAGGAGAGGAGCGGTCTGAGGAGCCCAGGAGCCTGTGTAATGGCCGCCACAGTGAGGGAGTCGCAGGAGAAACGCCAGAGCGCGCGTCTTCCTGCTCAAAAGACCGGGAATAGATAGGCCACGCCCCCTGCTAGCTCAAATATTGAGCGCGAACTCCCCCGCTCCTGCTCCCTCTCTGTCCTGCAGCTAACTGCCTGCGGACAAAAGATCACCACATCTACAATGTAACAGCGCTGTCACAGCAGCGCTGAAGCATACTGACATACAGTAGTAGCGCTGTCACCGCAGCGCTGAAGCACTCACACATTATTATAATAAAAATTGTGTGGAAAACTCATCAGCTCAGCGCCACAGGGACCCCTAAGGGTTTCTGGCGCTATGCCCATGCTTCCCCCCAGGGCGGGAAGCGCAGTGACCCAGCGTGTGGTTTGCGCCCCCGCCAGGGAAAACTCTCCTCATCCCCAGGGCCGGCAAGGATTCTGCAGGGACCATTATGTAATTACAGATCCGCCAAGGGAGAGGCTGGTGAAAAACACTGATAAAAATGTAATAGCGCTGTCACCGCAGCGCTGAAGCATACTGATATACATGTAATAGCGCTGTCATCAGACGCTAAAGCACTCACACATTAATAATAAAATTTTGTGTGGAGTACTCACCAGCCAAGGCGCCACAGGGACCCTCAGGGGTTTCTGGCGCTATGCCCATGCTTCCCCCCAGGGCGAGGAACGCAGTGACCGCACGTGTGGTTTGCGTCCCGCCAGGGAAGCTCTCCTCATCCCCCAGGGCCAGCAAGGATTCTGCAGGGACTTTGAGTAAGTACAGATCCGCCAAGGGAGAGGTTGGGGTACAGCAGCGCTGGTACCCCTGAGACCTCTAGACCAACTAGTGATCCAGGTCTCCTGTCCGAATATAAAATAATAAAATCTTCTGAGGAGCTGCATTAGCAGCGACCATCCTTCTGGACCTCAAATCTTAGACTGGAGCTGAGTAGGAGGAGCCCGAGCTGGAGGGGCCAGCCAGTCAGCACTCTTTTGATCTGAGGTGACATCCTGATCTGGGGCTCCGCCTACCCATCAGTAATGAATACTGTGGCTCTCTTCCTTCCATCTGCAGCTGAAATAAAAAAATCTTCTGAGGAGCTGCTTCCAGCAGCGACTATCCTCTGAGACCTCAAATTTTAGACTGGAGAAGCTGGAGTAGGAGGAGCCCGAGCTGGAGGGGCCGGTCAACACTCTTTTTAATCTGAGGTGTCAATCCTAACTGGGCTCCGCCTACCCACTAGTAATGACTAGTGTGGCTCTCTTCCTTCCACCTGCTGCTGAAATGAGAAATTGCTGTTCAACTTTTAATCCTTATAACTTCCTAACAAAAAAAAATGTGGTCCTAAAATTGTGCTGATGTAAAGTAGACATGTGGGAAATGTTACTTATTAAGTATTTTGTGTGCCATATCTCTGATTTAAGGGCATAAAAGACGGATTTTGGTAAGAACTTACCTGTAAAATCCTTTTCAGCGAAGAAGGAAGGGAGACACACTAGTCATTACTAGTGGGTAGGCGGAGCCCAGATGGGATAGACACCTCAGATTAAAAAGAGTGTTGACCGGCCCCTCCAGCTCAGGCTCCTCCTACTCCAGCTCTCCAGTCGTACACAAGCTAAGGAAGAGCAAATATCACCAGCGGAGCAACATAACCCCTTCTGAAGGACTTCAGAGAAAAGACAAGAATACAGGTTATGCATGTAACAGGAAAAAACCACACAGTTCCAGGTACTACTCACTGAACCTGACTACTGTGATGAGCTGGCGATGCTGGAACAGAGCCTTAGCGCGCCGACCTCAGCCCAGATAATCGCTATCAGAGAAGGGTCACGCCGCATCTGAAAACACAACACACTTCTGCCATGGGAGGGATGTGTGTCTCCCTTCCTTCTTCGCTGAAAAGGATTTTACAGGTAAGTTCTTACCAAAATCCGTCTTTCAGCAGCAGATGAAGGAAGGGAGACACACTAGTCATTACTAGTGGGACGTCCCAAAGCAGTCCAAAAATTAAGGGTGGGAAAAAAACCAAAAAAGGCAGATCCCAACAACCTAGGTAAACGCGCAACTAGCGCTAAATACAAGTTAACGAGAACTTTAAACTACAGCCGCCTGCAGGACCCTACGTCCTAAGGCCGCATCAGCGGAAGCACTAACGTCCACCTTATAAAATTTTGTAAACATGTGGACAGAGCGCCAGGTCGCCGCCCGGCAGAGCTGAGCTGCCGAGGCCCCTTGATGAAAGGCCCACGATGAACCCACAGCCCTCGTGGAGTGAGCTCGGATCTTAATCGGGCAAGGTTTGCCCTTAAATCAGTAGGCCTCTAAAATGGCCGACCGAATCCAACGAGCTATAGAATCCTTGGAAGCTCGTTGACCACGCCAACGACCTGCTGGAATCACAAACAGAGAGTCCGACTTCCGAAAACCTTGAGTAATAGGCAAATAGAACTTCAAAGCCCGCACTAAATCCAATGTGTGCAAGGCCAGTTCCTTCGCATCCCTCGGCTCCGAACAGAGCGAGGGCAACACAATATTCTGGATAACATGAAATTGTGACACCACGTTAGTGTAGGAAGTCGCCTCGTGTGCGAAGTACTACGCGATCCGGGTGAAACTCCAGAAAAGGAGGTGAGCAAAAAAGAGCCGCCAAGTCAGAAACCCTTCTCAAAGAGGTGACCGCCACTAGGAAGGCAACCTTCCAAGAAGCAAAGAAAGGTTAACAGAATCCATAGGCTCAAAAGGCCCATGTTGAAGAGCCTCCAAAACAAGATTGAGCCGCCAAGGAGACACAGGCGCCTTCCGCGGCGGAAACTGACGGGTTACTCCGCGAAAAAAGGGAACGTACGTCCCTACGCGAGTTGATAGCCTTCCGAAACCGCAAGGACAGAGCAGAAACCTGACCCTTCAGAGTGCTAACTGCCAAACCCTTGTCCAGCCCGTACTGCAGAAAGGCCAACAAATTGGGAATGGAAGAAAATCCTCGGGTTCCTTGAAGAACCCGAACACCACGAAAAGAAGGCTTCCCAAGTCTTGTGATAAATTCTAGTAGTAGCCGGACCTCTGGCAGCTCGCAGAGTGGCAATGACTTCGGCTGAAAAAAACCCTGACGGGTCAATATTTCGGTCTCAAGAGCCACGCCGTCAAACGCAGAGACTTCAAGTCCGGATGACGAACGGGCCCTTGGGTCAACAGGTCGGGGCGAAGAGGAAGTGGAAATGGAGGTGCTGCCAGAAGCGACACCAGTGTCGAGAACCACGTCCTCCTTGGCCAATCTGGGGCTATCAACATAGCCGGGATTCTCTCCAGTCTGATCCAACACAATACCAGAGGAAGTAAGGATATCGGCGGGAACACATAGATTGAAATTGGCTCCACGGAGCCACCAGAGCATCCACCGCCGCAGCCTTCGGGTCCTTGTACCTGGACATGAAGGTCGGTAACTTGGCATTGAACCTGGATGCCATCAAATCCACTTGGGGAGTTCCCCAACGGGAGCACAGCAGTGCAAAAATTTTCGGATGAAGACTCCATTCTCCGGGATCCATCTTCTCGCGACTGAAGAAGTCCGCCGTGGTATTCTGGACTCCCGGAATGTGAATCGCAGAGATGGCCGGTACCCTGGCCTCGGCCCATACCAGGATCCGAGACACCTCAACCATGAGCCTGGAACTCCTCGTCCCGCCTTGTTGGTTGATATACGCGACCGCCGTCGCGTTGTCTGTCTGCACTCGGACTGGTAGACCGCTTAAAGTGACCGTCCAGTGTTGGAGGCAAAGGAAAATTGCCCTCAATTCCAGGATGTTGATCGGTAGGACAGACTCTTCCGACGACCATATTCCCTGAATCCAGAGATCGTTCCAGACACCCCCCCCAGTCCGTCAGGCTGGCATCGGTGGTTATGACCGACCACCTCGGAGGGAGAAATGACTTCCCCAGGGATAACGCTTCCGGACTTCCTAGAGACTCCCGCACCCTGTGGGAGATGATGACACTGCAATCCAGGGAAGCCTGCGATCGATCCCAACGGCTCAGAATGAGCCTTTGGAGGACCCTGGAATGAAACTGGGCAAACAGAAGTGCCTCCATGGACGCCATCAAACCCAGAAGGCGCATACACCTTCGCAGGGACATTGCTGTCGAAGACTTCATAATCTGTACATGTCGAAGGAGACATGCTTGCTTGTCTGGAGGCAGGGACACCACTGCTCGTACCGAAACGCAGAGACTTCTGTCGAAATGCATCCCCAAAAACAGGATTGACTGCGACGGTTCCAAAGACGACTTTTCCCAATTGACCAGCCATCCGAAGTCCTCCAGGAGCTGAAGGGATAGATTGCGAGCCGTCACCCGCCTCCTCCTTTGGGGACGCCACCATCAAAAGGTCGTCCAGGTAGGGAGAATCGAAACCCCCTGTCTTTGAAGAATTGCCATGAGAGGCGCCAGAATTTTTGTAAAAACTCTTGGCGCTGAGGCCAACCCGAATGGCAGAGCCACAAACTGGTAATGGTCCTGACCTATGGCAAAACGAAGGAAGCGTTGGTGAGCCCTTCCGACTGTAACATGCAAATAAGCGTCGCGAATGTCGATTGACACCAAAAAGTCGTTCTGCGACAAGGCTGCCACAACGGAGCGAAGCGACTCCATGCGGAATTTCCGGGTGTGGACATGCCGATTCGATCTTTTGAGATCCAGAATGGGGCGAAATTTGTCCTCCTTTTTGAGGACCACAAAGAGGTTGGAATAAAACCCTCTTCCCCGGTCCTCTTGCGGAACCGGTACCACCACACCCTTCTGCAGAAGGGAATCGACCTCTCGCAGTAGAGCGGCAAATAGCTCGGGCTCTGACGGAATGCGAGATTGGCAAAAACTGTCTGGGGGTCGAGAAGAAAACTCTATAAAGTAGCCTGCCGATACAACCCGCGTCCGGGACGCGGGAAACCCAAGTCAATTTGAATTGGAGCAGGCGACCCCCCACTCGAGAGCCCTCGAGAGAGAGACTCTGGCGTCAGTCCGCCTTAGCGGGCTTTTTGTCAGCTTCTCGCTTGTCTTGACGGAAACTTTGTTTCCAGGGAGTGCGGGATTTCTGAGAGGTCTCTTTTCCTGAAAAAGAGGGATGACCCGATCCCCAAGAGGGCTGACCGAACCGTCCCCTCGACCGAAAAGACCGCCGACTACTACCGGCACTAGTACTGCCAGACGCAGAAGTCACAGCTCTTCGCTGCAGTAAAGCCGTTTCTATTGCCTTTGCCTTGGCACTCAGCTCCGTGAGGTCAGATCCAAATAGCTGACCACCTGCTTGAAAACCGCGTCCCCGGTCCACTGTCTAAGCCACAGTGCTCTTTTGACTGTGAGCGCCGAGGATTGCGCCCTGGACAGCAGTGACGCAGTATCCTCCAACAACTTGAAAAGCCCATCTACCTCGATAGAGGGGATCCATCTTGCCACGCCGTCCGTAGACGGTCCAACCAGCTCAGGGAAACTTTACACGCACACATGGTGCCCTGAATCCATGACCTGCGGCCTCGTAGATGGATTTTTCTGCCATCTCCGTTTTCCTGTCCAGCGGGTCCTGCAGACTTGCCTTCCCTCGCTAAGCTGGAATAAAGGGGCATCCACTTCAGGAGAAGGAATCCAATTATCAATCAACTCCGTAGAACACGGATACAGTCTGAAACATCCGGGCCGACTTACCAGGACGTCTAGTTACCTCCTCCGGTAACTGTAACGCCCTCATGTCACCAATAAAAGCCTTCGTACGGCCCAAAAGAGAGGCAGAGTGTCCCTGCCGATCCTCCTTGTCCGAATCGGACATCTTTACATGGGAAGGAAGGCACCGGCTTGTGTCGCTTCCACCTAGAAGGTCAGACAGGCCATCAATAGAACTAGCGAGGGCCTCCATTTTGACATCACTGGAACCTCCGACCGCTGTGACGTCGTCGAGGTCTGCGTGTCAGATACGCGAGACTGATCCTGTAACGGATCTGGGAGACGGTCCGCACCTCCTGGACCCTGATCTGACATGTCCTCACACAGTATATGGCAGGTTAAACCTGTCAGTAACTAGGACAGTGTGGTTTCTTAAAGAAGAAACGAACGTTGAAGGGTTAAAGCTCTTAAAAAGAGAGCTACCCCAGCTGTCCCCCATTAAGAGTTAACCGCCTAAGAAGGGGTTAAAATCGCAGACTCCCCACAACCTCTTTATGAAAATGGTGTGCAAGCCCAAGTGCCTCTTATAAGGCAGCAGCTGCAGGACAGCTATGCCACAGTAAATCGCAACGACCGCCAAAGTCGTCAAGGAGATCGCTAACCGCCCATGCGCCGCCAATGAGATTGCCCAGATTGGCAGGCACCAACGACATCCAAACGATCACACAAAACGATCGCATCAGCACGCGTCGCCACCGGGATCGCCAGCGGGAATGCATAGCGGCGGCAACTTTAATGTCGCAGACTCCCCACAACCTTTTTAATGGAAAGGGTGTGCGAGCCCCTCTTATGAGGTAACAGCTGCAGGACAGCGCAGTCTGTCACCCATTTGTGCCTCAGAAAGGCGCGTGCGCTGTGGGGGTGAGGGGGTTAAGCTTCTGCTCTGCAGAAGCGACTCACCCAGCTGGTCGCGGTGTAGCGTCTTGTCGGGAGGGGGGGAGAGTGGGGAGCCGGAGGAAGCTTTCCGCTCCCTGCTTCAGTAATGGCCGCCGCGCTGTGCCTCCGATGTGCTCCATGTAGAAAAGCCGGAAGATGAGACAGCAGTAAAGCGCGCGCTCAGAGCGCCGCGAAAATTAAAAAAAAAAAGGCGCGCAACTCCTCTCTCCCCCGCTCCTATGTCCTGCAGGCATCCACCTGCGGACAAAAAACACTAGTCACCAACATGTATACATGTAACAGCGGCTGCCGCAGCAGCCGCTGAAGCACTCAAAACACATTAAAATGTGGAGTACTCACCCAGCTGAGCGCCACAGGGACCCCCAGGGATTTGTGGCGCTGTGCCCATCGCTTCCCCCCAGGGCGGGGAACGCAGTGACCCCAGATGCGCGGTTTGCGTCCCCGCCAGGGAAGCAATCCTCATCCCCCAGGGCCGGCAGGGTTCTGCAGGGACCTCCATACAGGGTATACAGATCCGCCAAGGGAGAGGTGGGGGTCCAGCAGCACTGAGACCCCTGAGACCTCTAGACCCTGAGTCCAAGTCTCTGTCCGATAAAAATAATAAAATCTTCTGAGGAGCTGCTTCAGCAGCGACTATCCTCTGAGACCTCAAATTTTAGACTGGAGAGCTGGAGTAGGAGGAGCCCGAGCTGGAGGGGCCGGTCAACACTCTTTTTAATCTGAGGTGTCTATCCCATCTGGGCTCCGCCTACCCACTAGTAATGACTAGTGTGTCTCCCTTCCTTCATCTGCTGCTGAAAATTCAAAGTTGGAAAATTACGAAATTTTCTAAATTTTCGCCATATTTCCATTATTTTCACAAATAAGCGCAAGTCATATCAAATAAATTTTACCACTAACATGAAGCACAATATCTCACGAGAAAAAAATGTCAGAATCACCGGGATCCATGGAAGCGTTCCAGACTTATTACCTCCTAAAGGGACAGTGGACAGAATTGTAAAAATTGGCCCAGTCATTAACGTGCAAATCACCTTTGGGGGTAAAATGCAATAGAAGTCTAACAGCAGGTGCTTGCACCCCGAGAAAGCCAAAAATGTCCAGCACCCCCATGGGCAGTATATCCTCTAACACTAGTGAACTTCTAAAAGCAGCAGCCCCGGCTGTGATAGTGGACAGAAAAGCTCACTGTCGAACGGCAGAAGAGTCTTAACAAGACACGAAAAAGTTATCATATATCATCAAATATGGAGAATGAGGCGACACATCCAGTAATATGGCGCCTGTATTTCCCATGTGACCATTCAGCGGCAATAAACTTTTCTTAACTTTAAACACAATATTCACCTTTTTGCTTGTGGTAGGCAAATTCTCGACTCGTTAGTGAAAAATATCTCTTATTGAAGCTCTTCTTTCCGAGTCTGCGGCCCTGTGCTCGTTTGCACATCTCTCTGAAGTAGAAGATGAATAGTTATGAATTATTATGAAGGAATGTGTTTTCCTAGATATGTGATCAGCGAAGGGAGGGGATGTGGCTGGTGTAAAGGTGCAGAACATTTCCACAGCACACAGAGAATGTTACACAGAAATTTGTATGACAAATTAGTCTTGGGCCACGTTCACACCTTCAGTATTTGGTCAGTTTTTTTACCTCGGTATTTGTAAGCCAAAACCAGGAGAGGAACAATCAGAGGAAAAGTATAATAGAAACACGTCACCACTTCTGTATTTATCACCCACTCCTGGTTTTGGCTTACAAATACTGAGGTAAAATGCTGACCAAACCCTCCCCTCCCCTGGTCCACCACCGATCTCTTCACAACCACCCTACAGTAATGAAGCGTGTACAAATCACGAAGGTGGAACAGGGTCGCATTATTGACAAATTGGATCCAAGTGGATGTACCCATAATGTTTTTATGCACATCTACAGACTTGACAGGTCTCAACTAAAGGGGTATTTTTTGCCATATTGAGACTCTCAGCAGGTTAGGAGACTTATAGGCAATGCTCTCTGGAGAAAAGGAATGTATATTAGCGCTGTCACAGAAGAAACAAAGCAGCTCACTAGTGCCACCCATTGGAGGTAGCTTCCCGGTGAGTCGATGTCTGACCCTTAGTGATGAGCGAGTATGCTCGTTGCTCGTGTTTTCCCAAGCATGCTCGGGCGGTCTCCGAGTATTTGGAAGTGCTCTGAGATTTAGTTTCTGTTGCCATAGCTGCATGATTTGCGGCTATTTGACAGCCTGAATACATGTGGGAATTCCCTAAAAAACAGGCAATCCCCACATGTATTCAGGCTGTCAAGTAGCCGCAAATCATGCAGCTGCGACAATAGAAACTAAATCTCCAAGCACTTCCAAATACTCGGGAGACCACCCGAGCAACGAGCATACTCGCTCATCACTACTGACCCTGTAACAGGCCTTACAAGGGTATGTGAACACAAAGTCTTTTAGATGCCGGTATACCCTCCGAGTCTTGCAAGCCGAAGACACTTCATGAAAATGCTGGCTTTGTTTTCCCATAATGTCTTTCCGGTCGTTTTGTGTGACGGCTGTGCAGCCAATGTTTTTCTTCCTCCACGTATTAGGTGGGAGCCACCTGAAGAATGGTCAGCTCACTTCTTTTAGCGGTTTCATAGAATCCTAGAATGGTAGAGTTGGAAGGGACCTCCGGGGTCGTCGTGTCCAACCCCCTGCTCAATGCAGGATTCACTAAACCATCTCAGACAGATGTCTGTCCAGCCTCTGTTTGACGACTTCCATTGAAGGAGAACTCACCACCTCTCGTGGCAGCCAGTTCAAGTCATTAATCATCCTCATTTTTTTTTTTTTTCTCAAAAAACTAATCTGTATCTTCTCCTTTTTAGTATCATTCCATTGCTTCTCGTGTTTCCATGTGCAAATGAGAATAATGATGATCGCTCTACACTGTGACAGCCCTTCAGATATTTGTAGACAGCCATTAAGTCTCCTCTTTTCTTTTTTGCAAGTTAAACATTCACAGATCCTATAACCGTGCCTCGTAGGACATAGTTTGCAGTCCGCTCACCATCCTGGTAGCTCTTCTCTGAACTTGATACAGTTTTTCAATGTCTTTTTTTAAACTGTGGTGCCCAGAACTGGACACAATATTCTAGTGTTTGGTGTCTTTACAAGTGTGAAGCAGCTGAAAGAAGCTCAAAGACTGAACCTATGGACAGCCAGTCGTTTCTACATTGATGTGCATATGTTAATTTTTCAAGTTTATTTAGAGCTTTTTCCGGCTGGTTAAGGAGTGTACCTGCCTGAAAAAGACATTGTGTGCACATACCCTATCAAGACTAAGGATATTTAGGCAAACAAGAGTTTTCTCCACATGCAAGACCCTGATCTGTAGACTGCAGTTTCAGGCTTGGAGCTTGGACATTGGAGTTATAGGGAAGCAGCTCCAATGAGTGGCAATTAGTGATGAGCGAGTATACTCGTTGCTCGGGTTTTCCTGAGCACGCTCGGGTGATCTCCGAGTATTTGGAAGTGCTCGGAGATGTAGTTTCTGTTGCCGTAGCTGCATGATTTGCGGCTATTTGACAGCCTGAATACTTGTGGGGATTCCTTAAACAGACATGTATTCAGGCTGTCCAGCAGCCATAAATCATGCAGTTGCGGCAACAGAAACTAAGTCTCCGAGCACTTCCTAATACTCGGAGACCACCCGAGCATGCTCGGGAAAACCCGAGCAACGTGTATACTCACTCATCACCAGTGGCGACGCTTACTCCCATCTGTTGGTTAGTAATCAACTGACATTAAATAGAATAGATGCGATTTGATTTGCAGGACCTGGTCCATCAGACATGTCGATAATCTGTGGTTGATGAACGGGAGTCCTGAAACCATCTCCTACCTCCTGGCAATCACAACTATTATTTTGATTAGCCGGCCTGGCGTTACGTCAACGATGCGGCATTTTGCACGTGACATTGCATCAGGCCAGCTAATCAAAAGAAGATTGCCAGGAGGTAGTTCTGAGGGCTCCCGTCCATAGCTTGAAGAAGCGGCTATTAGATAAAACCATGCACTTACCCTTCTTTCAGGATCACCGATTCACTCATTCCACTTGGTTCTTTACTTTCAGTGGATGAAATTTCTTCTATAAACTGTGCGATAAGAAATAACATTAGGATACAGAGCAATAGATAAATGACCCTAACTCTGTAATTCAGCCCTCTTGTAATGGGCACTACCTTACGTAACACAGGCTGACTTATCCTGCATTCATCAGTATCATCCATGTACTGTGAATGAACAGCATGTGGCTCACATCACGCTCCACCATTACTAGTCCTACTGTGATGTGTCTTTGTGCAGGGCACCGCTGCCATCTAACCTTTTTAACATCTGCCGTGTAGGTCTCTTCCTCGAACATCTTATAGAATTCACACATGAATGGTTCTTTGAAGCTGGACTGTGGAGGGGACAGGACAAGTTGCAGAACTTAAGATATAGATGAAAGGCAAAAAAAAAATCCCATCCTGATGAAACTTACAGTTTTACTTTTGGACAAACTGCCAACGCTTCCAAGAGTCTGAATGGTTTTTGATATGAGTGTTAACACGCGGGAGGTCTGTGCATCCTGTGCAGGAGAAACAGATGAAAGAAAAAGCTAAAATATTTATGCCAAATCAAGAACTGTCCATATTGGTCATGTCATATCCTCATATGCTTTATACACAAGAGCAACCCTATGTGGGAGCTAGGAGATAACCTAGCGAGCGTCTGCCCCAGCCTAATGCATGTGGTCATGACTCACCTGGGGGCCTTTGTTAGACCCCAGCCTAACATGCATGTAGTCATGACTGACCTGGGGGCTTATGTTAGACCCCAGCCTAACATGCATGTAGTCATGACAGACCTGGGGGCCTTAATTAGACCCCAGCCTAACATGAATGCAGTCATGACTGACCTGGGGGCCTTTGTTAGACCCCAGCCTAACATGCATGTAGTCATGACTGACCTGGGGGCCTTAATTAGACCCCAGCCTAACATGCATGTAGTCATGACTGACCTGGGGGCCTTTGTTAGACCCCAGCCTAACATGCATGTAGTCATGACTGACCTGGGGGCCTTAATTAGACCCCAGCCTAACATGCATGTAGTCATGACTGACCTGGGGGCCTTTGTTAGACCCCAGCCTAACATGCATGTAGTCATGACTGACCTGGGGGCCTTAATTAGACCCCAGTCTAACATGCATGTAGTCATGACTGACCTGGGGGCCTTTGTTAGACCCCAGCCTAACATGCATGTAGTCATGACTGACCTGGGGGCCTTAATTAGACCCCAGTCTAACATGCATGTAGTCATGACTGACCTGGGGGCCTTTGTTAGACCCCAGCCTAACATGCATGTAGTCATGACTGACCTGGGGGCCTTAATTAGACCCCAGTCTAACATGCATGTAGTCATGACTGACCTGGGGGCCTTTGTTAGACCCCAGCCTAACATACATGTAGTCATGATTGGCCTTGGTTAGACCCCAGCCTAACATACATATAGTCATGACTGGCCTGGGGGACTTAATTAGACCCCAGCCTAACATACATGTAGTCATAACTGACCTGGGGGCCTTTGTTAGACCCCAGCCTAACATGCATCTAGTCATGACTGACCTGGGGGCCTTTGTTAGACCCCAGCCTAACATGCATGTAGTCATGACTGACCTGGGGGCCTTAATTAGACCCCAACCTAACATACATGTAGTCATGACTGACCTGGGGACCTTTGTTAGACCCCAGCCTAACATGCATGTAGTCATGACTGGCCTGGGGGACTTAATTAGACCCCAGCCTAACATACATGTAGTCATAACTGACCTGGGGGCCTTTGTTAGACCCCAGCCTAACATGCATCTAGTCATGACTGACCTGGGGGCCTTTGTTAGACCCCAGCCTAACATGCATGTAGTCATGACTGACCTGGGGGCCTTAATTAGACCCCAGCCTAACATGCATGTAGTCATGACTGACCTGGGGGCCTTTGTTAGACCCCAGCCTAACATACATATAGTCATGACTGACCTGGGGGCCTTAATTAGACCCCAGCCTAACATGCATGTAGTCATGACTGACCTGGGGGCCTTTGTTAGACCCCAGCCTAACATACATATAGTCATGACTGACCTGGGGGCCTTCGTTAGACCCCAGCCTAACATACATGTAGTCATGACTGGCCTTGGTTAGACCCCAGCCTAACATACATATAGTCATGACTGACCTGGGGGCCTTTGTTAGACCCCAGCCTAACATGCATGTAGTCATGACTGACCTGGGGGCCTTAATTAGACCCCAGCCTAACATGCATGTAGTCATGACTGACCTGGAGGCCTTTGTTAGACCCCAGCCTAACATGCATGTAGTCATGACTTACCTGGGGGCCTTAATTAGACCCCAGCCTAACATGCATGTAGTTATGATTGACCTGGGGGCCTTTGTTAGACCCCAGCCTAACATACATATAGTCATGACTGACCTGGGGCCTTTGTTAGACCCCAGCCTAACATACATGTAGTCATGATTGGCCTTGGTTAGACCCCAGCCTAACATGCATGTAGTCATGACTGACCTGGGGGCCTTAATTAGACCCCAACCTAACATACATGTAGTCATGACTGACCTGGGGACCTTTGTTAGACCCCAGCCTAACATGCATGTAGTCATGACTGACCTTGGGGCCTTAATTAGACCCCAGCCTAACATGCATGTAGTCATGACTGACCTGGGGGCCTTAATTAGACCCCAGCCTAACATGCATGTAGTCATGACTGACCTGGGGGCCTTTGTTAGACCCCAGCCTAACATACATATAGTCATGACTGACCTGGGGGCCTTGGTTAGACCCCAGCCTAACATACATATAGTCATGACTGAACTGGGGGCCTTTGTTAGACCCCAGCCTAGCATGCATCTAGTCATGACTGACCTGGGGGCCTTGGTTAGACCCCAGCCTAACATACATATAGTCATGACTGACCTGGGGGCCTTGGTTAGACCCCAGCCTAACATACATATAGTCATGACTGACCTGGGGGCCTTGGTTAGACCCCAGCCTAACATACATATAGTCATGACTGACCTGGGGGCCTTTGTTAGACCCCAGATTCTATGTCAGCCCATCAGCACTGCCCAATCCTGAGGCACTGATATGGAGATGGAGGGAGCACCCTTTAACCTCCCAGATTTAGCAGTCGCATTGTCCACAGTGTCTAGATGTTAACGGTGCTGATGTAGTTGTGAAGCCTGGTCTTCCCAGTCACCCCTGGTGTAAAGTGACAGTGGATTACAAGGTTTTGCATTGCCACCAGCACCAGCAGACTAGTAAAGAAGTCAACTGAGAGCTGAAGTTAATAAACAGAGGCTCAAAGTGAACTGCCCAAGGCTGTAACATACATAATCATTCTGCGGTAGGTATGGGTGCTTTCACACTGCGTCCTTCACCACGTTCATTGGTCTTGTGGGGGCTTACACCAGAAAATGGATTTCGGGAGTATGCACCGATGGGCCATTGTAGATTGCGTCAGGGTGTCCGCTTCCTGTAGGCATAAAATGATGCAAGACAAAGCACAAAGTGACTCCATCATACTCAATGGTCTCATCGGTACATACGCCTGAAACTCGTTTTGCAGGGTGATTAGATATAAGCCCCCATGGGACCACTGAACGCGGTGAAGAACGCAGCGTGAAAAGGGCCTAAGAGGTTAATGTGCACCAACACACGGGCGCTTCTGGAATCTGAGAGAAGCCACTCGATAGGCAGCCTTGGGACAACTACTAATCTTGTCACTTATATTACTTTTGATAACTCTTCCCCACTGTAATGATCTGCTCAGGTTTTGCTTACTTGGTTCAGTTTTAGATTATTATATACAAAAAGAAATCGAATATTGCATGACTAACACTAATAACTATTGAGTAGGTTCTACTAAACATGATGATTATTATTGGAAGGGATCGGTAACAATATACAGCACTGTGCAAACGTTTTAGGCAGGTGTGGGAAAAAAATATGGCAAAGTAAGACCGCTTCCAAAAATAGAAGTGTTAACAGTTTATTTCTGTAAATTAACAAAATGTAAAATGAATGAGCAAAAGAAAAATCTAAACCAAAATTTGGTGTAATCTTTTATTTGCCTTCAAAACAGCATCAATTCTTTTGAAGGAACGTTGAGAGGGAGGTTGTTCCAAACATCCTGGAGAACCAACCACAGATCTTCAGTGGGTGTAAGCTTGTGCAAATCCTTCTGTCTCTTCCTAGACAGACTCAATGATGATGAAATCATGGCTCTGTGGGACCTATATCATCACATATCTGTCTGTATTTCTCAGCATTGAGGACACCAAGCAATGGGCAATATTGAGGACTGTAGACGCAGAGGTTGGACAAGAAAACTTAGAGCAGCAAATGAAAGACACATCATGTTTACTTCCACTCGAAATCATACAATGTTTAGAAGTGCCATCAGCTCAGAACTAGCAGCAACCAATGGGACCCCGAAATTGTTCAGAGAACTCTTGCAAAACTGGTCTTCTTGGAAGAATTGCAGCTAAAAAGTGATATATTCATCATGGAAGCAAAGCCAAGCCAAGCCACTCATCTATGCACCAAAACATAAAAACTGGGGTGCAGAAACATGGTGGCATGTGTTCCAGACTGATGAGTCAAAATGTGAAATATTTGGCTGCAACAGAAGGAAGATTGTGAGCGAAGGGCTGGGGAGGGGTACAGTACTGAGTGTCTGCAGGCAACATGGAAGCACGGTGGAGGATGCTGGCAAGTTGGGGCTGCACTTCAACAAATGGAGTTTGGGATATGGCCATGATTAGCAATATCCTCAGTGCTGAGAAATAAAGGCAGATACTTATTTATCATGTAATGCCACCGGAGAGGAATCTGATTGTCACCACATTTATGTTGGAGGAGTATAACGACACCAAATATACAGCGAATGTCATAGAAAAGTATCTTGAGAGTAAAGAAGAACAAGGAACCTGGAAGAGATGATCTCAGCATCAGCGAGCCTGTCTGGGATTACATGAATAAACAGAAGGATTTATGTAAGACATCCACAGATCTGAGGACAGCCCTCCACAATGTTTGTAGCAACCTCCCTGACGAGTTCCTTCACAACCTGTACACAAATGTATCTTGAGGAATTCATGCTGTTCTGAAG
Source organism: Oophaga sylvatica (assembly GCA_033576555.1). Taxonomy (NCBI): domain Eukaryota; kingdom Metazoa; phylum Chordata; class Amphibia; order Anura; family Dendrobatidae; genus Oophaga; species Oophaga sylvatica. The sequence continues at coordinate 78,818,902 of JARQOD010000005.1, forward strand.
GAAAAGGGCAGCCGCACCAAATATTAATCTGAGCTATATTTCCCACTTGTTCATTGATAAAACTAAACAATTACCATTTTTGCCACGTCTGCCTAAAACTTTTGCACAGTACTGCAGATGCAGGAACTTACTGGATGGTGGGATCTTAAATGGAAGATGTGAGGAGATACGACGGCGACAGCAAAGAATCGCAAGAAGACGAAGCTGCTGACAGCAGAGTATTGAACATGGCGGTCATCTGCAGAGGGAAGACAAGGAAAACAACAGTCACAATGAGCACTTCAGGAGATCAGACATCTTGAAACCACAGCATCCTTGTTCTAGAGCCCATAAACTGCCGGCCCCCCAATCTGAAATGATCACAGAAATAGCTGACGACAGCGCCCCCACCAGTCAGATCCCCAGTAATCAGCATATTCTCCTCTATGCTATGAATCGGATAGGAGAGTATTTGAGTTTTTTTGCAATAACCCTTTAATCGCTCTGCAATAGTATTTATATCACAAATATATTCATTTGGGTGGTCCCCATATTACATGCCTCTGGCTTGCACAGGAGACACATCTATTATACCATGAAGCCTGCCTCGTGGAATAGAGGAGGCGCTCCTTTCTCATGTAAAGGCATCAGATCATCCATGTATATGTATCTTTCCTCTCTATAGGAGAAGTTATACATGAAATAAGCCACCTTGGAGAAAATAAAACTGCACAATAGGGACAGCGACCCTCTTTATTCAGCTGCCACCTCTGTGTCATAACTCAGCAGCAAGAAGCAGCTAAGCAAGATAAAGGATAAGATGTGCCCTAGAAGCCCACCTGCTACACTGACCTCAGCCGCAGTCTATAACCAAGCCCCCAAAGCAGTGGCACATGCAAGTCTTGATATCCCAGCATTAGTAAGACATCTTTTATAATGAAATTAAGTTGTCTGGCATTATCATTTCTTGGAGCATGGGTGGTCATACATGAATGGAGTCATACCTCCTGACACCTCTGTATATCCAGACAAGCGCCTCTGGTGGTTGACACTAGTTCCAGTAGTGATGACTATGCCATCAAGATGTCACCGGACCACTGATGCCTGAGATCGGCTGCACAGGTCAGGCGTCTGGAACGCTGTTTCTTTGATGACTTGCTGTTCCAACCACTGGACCGCTGCAGACTCTCTCAAACTTCAGTGGTCCTGTTGCATCGGACGTCAGCCTTCACCACCCCTGCAGCATGCACTGCAATCACAATGGTGACAGCAGGTGAAAAGGTTTATTGCAAAGAAGATATGTCAACCCTGGACAAGCCCTTTCAATCTTTATAGATATCTGTATAAACGCACAGATCATACATAGACGTTTATCCATCATCTTCTCAACTGTGCACTTGAGAATTGCTCTGAAAACGGAAGCAGAAATGAGTTGAACGGTGAAAATAAGTTATCCGGAAATAAGATAGGTATGTTGGGTATCGGTGGGGTGCTGAGTGATGGGACAGGCAGCCATTGCCAAAATGGGGGACTTGTATCCACATTATACTGAAGCGGCAGAGCGCATGCTCGACCACTGCTCTATTCACTCCCTTTTGGGCTGCTGGGCACTCTGTTCGGCTTTTTTTGGTAGTCACACACAAAGTGAATTTAGCTGTGGTCAGCACTCCACCAAACCTTGTAATGGGGATAAAAGTTCCCCATTCTGCCGATCAGGGACGGTCCTACTGTTAGGAAACCCACCGATCAGCAAGTCATCACATACTCGGCGGATGAAGGATAACTTGCTTTCACCGGACAACCCCTTTATCCCTCCCCACTAGGATTACTGCCTACTAGTGATGAGCGAGTGTGCTCTGATAATGTGCTATCTGACCATGCTCGGTGCAAACCGAGTAACTTTGGCTCGCTGGAATAATATGTTTTAGTCCCCACTCCTGCATGTGCGCCGAAGACACTCAGCACCCAAGCATGCTCAAGTAACACCTTATCCCAGCACGTTCGCTCATCACTACTGCCTACACAGCTCCTTAGAATAACCCAGCGGGATCCTTACTAGGGAAATGTCTAACAGCCATGTGTCGTAGTGATGAGAACAGGTCGCACATCACGGTGGGGCAGCTCATGCTGGATTTCACTATACACGAGAACACCTTGTCCACATAATGTCTCAGATTGTCCTGTAGAGAAAAATACAACCATACGTTATACATTGATCACACAGAAAAACAGCTGTCCCACAAGGCCACCCCCTGTCCGCATACACGGATGTCATAAATGGCGGTGCCGCTTGTAATCCCCATTAATAGCCCAGAAACTAGCGCAGTAACATCTCGACCATACCTGCATTAAACAGAGGGCCAATCATTCACTGGTCATATGTAAAACTACATTTCCTGTGTGGTCGTCACTGCTTGGGGAAAGGAACAGATAAGGGAAACTCTCCGTACCCTCCACAGCAAAAGCAGACATTTACATGTGGTCTTGGGAACTGAGCCAGCAACGATCATCGGCTGACTGTCAGATTAGGGCAGTTTTGGTTGCAGGTTTTTTTAACCCAATGCCAGAAATGGATGCAGTGCAGAAATGAAATATAGACACTGTTCAAGTCACATACTAAATCCCTAATAATTATTATTATGCTTTCACCAAGGCAAATCGAGGCATGAGCGACCAATGAATGGCGTCCATCACTGCAGCAATGGAAACTGCCTGTAAGTGACACATCGCCCTCTGCTGGCTGACATCATGATTGCACCTGCTTATCTTCAACTCTGTAGCACAAGAGATTAATGATATGAAAAATAGAGCAGCAGCTTCTAACTGGAAAACCTGGTGGATATTGGCAGCCGCACTTCACTGGTTAGTAATGGCCACTTTACATCTGCAGATTTTGCAGATTATGTAATAAAACAAAACAATGTTATTTTTAGTTGTTTTTTTGTTTAATTACGCTTAATACAGTGGGTACTGAAAGTATTCAGACCCCTTTAAATTTTTCACTCTTTGTTTCATTGCAGCCATTTGGTAAATTCAAAAAAGTTCTTTTTTTTTCTCATTAATGTACACTCTGCACCCCATCTTGACTGAAAAAAAACAGAAATTTAGAAATTTTTGCAAATTTATTAAAAAAGAAAAACTGAAATATCACATGATCATAAGTATTCAGACCCTTTGCTCAGAAACTCATATTTAAGTCACATGCTGTCCATTTCCTTGTGATCCTCCTTGAGATGGTTTTACTCCTTCATTGGAATCATAGAATGTTACAGTTGGAAGGGACCTCCTGGGTCATCTGGTCCAATCCCCTGCTCAAAGCAGGATTCACTAAATCATCCCAGACAGATGTCTGTCCAGCCTCTGAAGACTTCCATTGAAGGAGAACTCACCACCTCTCGTGGCAGCCTGTTCCACTCATTGATCACTCTAACTGTCAAAAAGTTTTTTCTAATATCTAATCTGTGTCTCCTCCCATTCAGTTTCATCCCATTGCTTCTAGTCTTTCCTTGTGCAAATGAGAATAAAGATGATCCTTCTACAATGTGACAGCCCTTGAGATATTTGTAGACAGCTATTAAGTCTCCTCTCAGTCTTCTTTTTTGCAAGCTAAACATTCCCAAATCCTGCAACCGTTCCTCATAGGACATGGTTTGCAGACCGGACACCATTCTGGTTGCTCTTCTCTGAACTTGCTCCAGTTTGTTGATGTCTTTTTTAAAAAGTGGTGTCCAAAACTGGACACAGTATTCCAGATGAGGTCTGACCAAAGAGGAGTAGAGGGCAATAATGACCTCACGTGATCTAGACTGTATGCTTCTGTTAATACATCCCAGGATTGTATTTGCCTTTTTTGCTGCTGCATCACACTGTTGACTCATGTTCAGTCTGTGATCTATTAGTATACCCAAGTCTTTTTCACATGTGCTGTTGCTTAGCCTTATTCCTCCCATTCTGTATACGCTTTTTTCATTTTTATTTCCCAGATGTAGTACTTTGCATTTTTCCCTGTTAAAAACCATTCTGTTAGTTGCTACCCACTGCTCCAGTTTATTTATATCTTTTTGAATCCTCTCTCTCTCTTCTCTAGTATTAGCTATCCCTCCTAGCTTTGTGTCATCAGCAAATTGAATCAGTTTACCCTCAATTCCTTCATCTAAATCATTGATAAAGATGTTGAACAATACAGGGCCCAAGACAGAGCCCTGTGGTACCCCACTTGATACATTCTTCCAACTGGATGTGCAGCCATTTACTACCACTCTTTGGGTCCTATCACTAAGCCAGTTATGAATCCACCTAACAGTTGCCTTGTCCATTCCATACTTAGTCATTTTTTCAATAAGGATTGTGTGAGATACTTTGTCAAATGCTTTGCTGAAGTCAAGATAGACGGATTTTGGTAAGAACTTACCTGTAAAATCCTTTTCAGCGAAGGAAGGAAGAGAGACACACTAGTCATTACTAGTGGGTAGGCGGAGCCCAGATAGGATTGACACCTCAGATTAAAAAGAGTGTTGACCGGCCCCTCCAGCTCGGGCTCCTCCTACTCAGCTCTCCAGTCGTACACAAGCTTAAGGAAGAGCAATATCACCAGTGGAGCAACATAACCCCTTCTGAAGGACTTCAGAGAAAAAAACACAAGAATACAGGTTATGCATGCATTTAGGCAAAAGACCACACAGTTCCAGGTACTACTCACTGGACCTGACCACTGCGATGAGCTGGCGATGCTGGAACAGAGCCTTAGCGCGCCGACCTCAGCCCAGATAATCGCTATCAGAGAAGGGTCACGCCGCATCTGAAAACAACAACACACTTCTGCCATGGGAGGGAGCTGTGTCTCTCTTCCTTCCTTCGCTGAAAATGATTTTACAGGTAAGTTCTTACCAAAATCCGTCTTTCAGCAGCAGATGGAAGGAAGAGAGCCACAGTCATTACTAGTGGGACGTCCCAAAGCAGTCCAGAAACTAGGGTGGGAAAAAAAAACCAAAATAGCCAGAATCCCAACAACCTAGATAAATGCGCAACAGGCGCCAAATACAAGTTAACTAGAACTTTAAACTACAGCCGCCTGCAGGGCCCAACGTCCTAAGGCCTCATCAGCGGAAGCACTGACGTCCACCTTATAAAACTTTATAAACGTGTGGACGGAACGCCAGGTCGCCGCTCGGCAGAGCTGAGCTGCCGAGGCCCCTTGATGAAAGGCCCACGATGAAGCCACAGCCCTCGTGGAGTGAGCTCGAAACTTAATCGGGCAAGGTTCGCCTTTCAGACGATAAGCCTCCAAAATGGCCGACCGAATCCAACGAGCTATAGAGTCCTTGGAAGCTCGTTAACCACGCCGACGACCTGCTAGAATCACAAACAGAAAGTCTGACTTCCGAAAACTTTGAGTAACAGACAAACAGAACTTCAAGGCCCGCACTAAATCCAATGTGTGCAAGGCCCGTTCCTTTGCATTCCTCGGACCCAAGCAAAGCGAGGGCAACACAATATCCTGGTTAACATGAAATTGCGACACCACCTTAGGTAGAAAGTCGCCCCGTGTGCGAAGCACTACTCGATCCGGGTAAAACTCCAGGAAGGAAGGCGAGCAGGAAAGAGCCACCAACTCAGAAACCCTTCTCAAAGAGGTGACCGCCACTAAGAAGGCAACCCTCCAAGAAAGTAAAGAAGGGCTAGCAGAGTCCATAGGCTCAAAAAGGCCCATGCTGAAGAGCCTCCAAGACAAAGTTGAGCCGCCAAGGAAACACATGCGTCTTCCGCGGCGGAAACTGACGGATTACTCCGCGAAAAAAGGAACGAACGTCTCTACGCGAGGCGATAGCCTTCCGAAACAGCAAGGACAGAGCAGAAACCTGACCCTTCAGAGAGCTAACTGCCAAACCCTTGTGCAGCCCGTACTGCAGAAGGACCAACAAATTGGGAATGGGAAAAATCCTCGGGTTCCTTGAAGAACCCGAACACCACGAAAAGAAGGCTTCCCAAGTCTTGTGATAAATCTTAGTAGTAGCCGGACCTCTGGCAGCTCGCAGAGTGGCAATGACTTTGGCTGAGAAACCTCTACGGGTCAATATTTTGGTCTCAAGAGCCACGCCGTCAAACGCAGAGACTTCAAGTCCGGATGACGAACGGGCCCCTGGTTAACAGGCCCGGGTGAAGAGGAAGTGGGAATGGGGGTGCTGCCAAAAGTGACACCAGTATCGAGAACCACGTCCTCCTTGGCCAATCTGGGGCTATCAACATAGCCGGGATTCTCTCCAGTCTGATCCGACGCAGCACCAGAGGAAGCAAAGATATCGGCGGAAACACATAGATTAGCTCGAATTGGTCCCACGGAGCCACCAGAGCATCCACCGCCACAGCCTTCGGGTCCTTATATCTGGACATGAAGATCGGTAACTTGGCATTGAACCTGGATGCCATCAAATCCACTTGGGGAGTTCCCCAACGGGAGCACAGCAGTGCAAAAAATTTTCGGATGAAGACTCCATTCTCCGGGATCCATCTTCTCGCGACTGAGAAAGTCCGCCGTGATATTCTGGACTCCTGGAATGTGTCGCAGAGATGGCTGGCACCCTGGTCTCGGCCCATAACAAGATCCGAGACACCTCCACCATGAGTCTGGAACTCCTCTTCCCTCCTTGATGGTTGATATACGCGACCGCCGTCACATTGTCTGTCTGCACTCGGACTGGCAGACCGCTCAAAGGGACCGTCCAGTGTTGGAGGCAAAGGAAAAATTGCCCTCAATTCCAGGATGTTGATCGGTAGAACAGACTCTTCCGATGACCATACTCCCTGAATCCAGGGATCGTTCCAGACACCCCCCCAGCCCTTCAGGCCGGCATCGGTGGTTATGATCGACCGCCTCGGAGAGAGGAAAGACTTCCCCAGGGATAACGCTCCTGGACGTAACCACCATCCTAGGGATTCTCGCACCCTGTGAGAGATGATGACACTGCAATCCAGCAAAGCCTGCGATCGATCCCAACGGCTCCGAATGAGCCTTTGGAGGGCCCTGGAATGAAACTGGGCAAACGGAAGTGCCTCCATGGACGCCACCATCAAACCCCGAAGGCACATACACCTTCGAAGGGACAACGCTGTCGAAGACTTCATAACCTGTACATGTCGAAGGAGACTTGCTTGCTCGACTGGAGGCAAACACACCACTGCTCGTACCGTGTCGAAATGCATCCCCAAAAACAGGAATGATTGCGACTGTTCCAGAGACGACTTCTCCCAATTGACCAGCCACCCGAAGTCCTCCAGGAGCTGAAGGGATAGATTGCAAGCAGTCACCGCCTCCTTCTTTGAGGACGCCACAAACAAAAGGTCGTCCAGATAGGGAAGAATCGAAACCCCCTGTCTTCGAAGAATTGCCATGAGAGGCGCCAGAATTTTTGTAGAAACTCTGAGCGCTGAGACCAACCCAAATGGCAGAGCCACAAACTGGTATCCTGGCAAAAACGAAGGAAGCGTTGGTGGGCCCTTCCGATTGGAAAGTGCAAATAAGCGTCGCGAATGTCGGTTGACACCAAAAAATCGTTCTGCGACAGGGCCGCCACAACGGAGCGAAGCGACTCCATGCGGAATTTCCGGGCGTGGACATGCCGATTCAATCTTTTGAGATCCAGAATGGGCCGAAATTTGTCCTCTTTTTTGGGGACCACAAAGAGGTTAAAATATAACCCTCTTCCCCGGCCCTCTGGCGGAACCGGAACCACCACACCTTTCTGCAGAAGGGAATCTACCTCCCACAGTAGCGGGCTCTGACGGAACGCGAGATTGACAAAAAACTGTCTGGGGGTCGAGAAAGAAAACTCTATGAAGCAGCCTGCCGACACAACCTGTGTCACCCAGGTGTCCGACACGCGGGAAGCCCAAGTCGGTTTGAATTGGAGTAAACGACCCCCCCACTCGAGAGCGCTCGAGTGATACCCTGACGTCAGACCGTCTTAGCGGGCTTTTTGTCTTAACGGAAGTTCTGTTTCCAGGGAATTTTTTTTTTTTTTGAAAAAAAGAGAGACGACCCGAAACCCCCAGAGGGCTGACCGAATCATCCCCTGGACCGAAAGGACTGCCGACAACTACCGGCACTAGTCCTGCCAGACGCAGAAGTCACAGCTCTGCGCTGCGGTAAAGCTGATTCTTTTGCCTTTACCTTGGCAATCAGCTCCGTAAGGTCAGATCCAAATAGCTGACCTGTTTGGAAACTGCGTCCCCAGGCCACTGTCTAAGCCACAGTGCTCTTCCGACTGTGACTGCCGAAGATTGCGCCCTGGGTAGCAGTGACGCAGTATCCTCCAACAACTGGAAAAGCCCATCTACCTCGATAGAGGAGATCCACCTTGCCACGCCGTCCGTAGACGGTCCAACCGGCTCAGGGAAACTTTACAAGCATACATGGATCCTTAATCTGAATCCATGATCCGCGGTCTCGCAGATGGATTTTTCTGCCATCTATGTTTTTCTGTCCAGCGGGTCCTGCAGACTCGCCTTCCCCTTAACAGGAGGATTTTGCTAAGCTGGGATAAAGGGACATCCACTTCAGGAGAAGGATCCAATTATCATCAACTCCGTAGAACACGGATACGGTGTCTCAATTTTCTGGACACAGGCGCTCCTTCTCCACTGCCCCATTAAGCTCATCCAGTGATGGTAAAGCTTGATCGTGACTGAAAACATCCGGGCCGACTTACCAGGACGTCCAGATACCTCCTCCGGTAACTGTAACGCCTCCAATAAAAACCTCTTTACGGCCCAAAAGAGAGGCAGAGTGTCCCTGCCGATCCCCCTTGTCCGAATCGGACATTTTCGTTACGCGGGAAGGAAGGCACCGGCTTGTGTCGCTTCCTGACATGAGAGGATCTAGCTGACACTCAGTAACAGAAAATCAGACAGGCCATCAATAGAAACTAGCGAGGGCCTCCATTCTGACACCACTGGGAACCTCCGACCGCTGCGCTTAACGCCGTCGAGGTCTGCGCGTCAGATACGTGAGACTTTTCCTGTAGCGGATCTGGGAGATGGTTGCACAGTATATGGCAGGTTAAACCTGTCAGTAACTAGAAAGTGTGTTTCTTAAAGAAAAAACGAACGCTGAAGGGTTAAAGCTCTTAAAGAGAGAGCTACCCCAGCTGTCCCCCATTAAGAGTTAACCGCCTAAGAAGGGGTTAAAGTCGCAGACTCCCCACAACCTTAATAATGAAAAGGGTGTGCGAGCCCCAAGTGCCTCTTATAAGGCAGCAGCTACAGGACAGCTATGCCACACTTAACAAGAAAACGTTCACAAGATTGCGCTGTTAGTAAATCGCAATGACCGCCAAAGTCATTAAGGGGATCACTAATCGCTTATGCGTTGTTAATGAAATCGCCCAGATTGGCAGCTACTAGCGACATTAAAAATGGTTACACCAACGATCGCATAGTATGCGTCGTTATCGGTCGTTAGCAGGAACGTATAGTGGCAGTATTACTGTCGCAGACTCCCCACAACCTCTTTATTGAAAAGGTGTGCGAGCCCCCTTATGAGATAACAGCTGCAGGCAGCGCAGTCTGCCACCCATTTGTGCCTCAGAAAGGCGCCCGCGCTGTGGGGTGAAGGGGTTATGCTTCTGCCCTATAGTAGAAGTGACTCACCCAGCTGGTTTCCATACTCTGTGCAGCGCCTGCCGGGATGGGAGGAGAGCGATTCCGAGGGAGCTTCCAGCCTGTCAGTAATGGCTGCCACGCTGTGCCTCCGTGTGCTTCATGAGAGAAGCCAGAAAAGGAGACTGCCGTAAAGCGCGCGCTCAGAGCGGCGCGAAATTCAAAAAAATAAAAAAGCGCGCACTCCTCTCTCCCTCCTCACTATGTCCTGCAGGCATCCACCTGCGGACAAAAAACACACAGTCACCGGCATGAATACTGTAACAGCGGCTGCCGCAGCAGTCGCTGAATCACTCACACACATTATAAAAATGTGGAGTACTCACCAGCCGAAAGCGCCACAGGGACCCCCAGGGGTTTCTGGCGCTATGCCCATCGCTTCCCCCCAGGGCGGGGAACGCAGTGACCCCTGCAGCGCGGTTTGTGCCCCCGCCAGGGAAGCCATCCTCATCCCCCCGGGCCGGCAGGGTTCTGCAGGGACCACCATATAGGGTAGTACAGATCCGCCAAGGGAGAGGTTGGGGTCCAGCAGCGCTGAGACCCCTGAGACCTCTAGACCACTTTAGGTGATCCAAGTCTCTTGTCTGATAAAAAATAATAAAATCTTCTGAGGAACTGCTTCCAGCAGCGACTATTCTCTGAGACCTCAAATTGTTAACTGGAGAGCTGAGTAGGAGGAGCCCGAGCTGGAGGAGCCGGTCAAATTTAATCTGAGGTGTCAATCCTATCTGGGCTCCGCCTACCCACTAGTAATGACTGTGGCTCTCTTCCTTCCATCTGCTGCTGAAATAATATATCTACAGCATTTCCATGATCCACCCAGTCAGTGATTCTGTCATTGAAGGAAATTAAATTAGTCTGACATGACTTATTAGTTACAAACCCATGCTGGCTCTGGTTAAGCACTTCATTCTTGTCCAGGTACTTACATACATGTTGTCTAATAATTTGTTCAAAGATCTTTCCTAGAGTTCAGCTGTGTTTAATTAAACTGAGACTGTGGCCTCCATAATCCTTAAATGGAAGAAGTTTGGGACCACCAAAAGTCTTCCTAGACCTGGCCATCCAGCCAAACTGAGCAATCGTGGGAGAAGAGCCTGGGTGAGAGAGGTAAAGAAGAACCCCAAGATCACTGTGGCCGAGCTCCACAGATGCAGTAGGGACATGGGAGAAAGTTCCACAAAGTCAGCTATCACTGCAACCATCCACCAGTCGGGCCTTTATGGCAGAGTGGCTAAACGGAAGCCTCAGTGCAAGACATATGAAAGCCCACATAGAGTTTACTAAAAAACACATGAAGGACTACCAGACTATCAGAAGTAAGATTCTTTGGTCTGAAAAGGCGAAGATAGAAGTTTTTGGTGATAATTCTAAGCGGTATGTGTGGAGAAAACCAGGCACTGCTCATCACCTGCCCAATACAATCCCAACAGTGAAACATGGTGGTGGCAGCATCATGCTATGGGGGTGTTTTTCAGCTGCAGTGACAGGACGACTGGTTGCAATTGAAGGAAAAATGAATCCGGTCAAGTACAGAGATATCCTGGATGAAAACCTCTTCCAGAGTGCTCTGGACCTCAAACTTGGCCGAAGGTTCACCTTCCAACAAGACAATGACCCTAAGCACACAGCTAAAATAACAAAGGAGTGGCTTCAGAACAACTCTGTGACCATTCTTGATTGGCCCAGCCAGAGCCCTGACCTAAACCAATTGAGCATCTCTGGAGAGACAGGAAAATGGCTGTCCACCAACGTTCACCATCCAACCTGAGGAACCTGGAGAGGCTCTGCAAGGAAGAATGGCAGAGGATCCCCAACTCCAGGTATGAAAAACTTGTTGCATCATTCCCAAGAAGACTCATGGCTGTACTAGCTCAAAAGGATGCTTCTACTCAATACTGAGAACAGGGTCTGAATACTTATGACCATGTGATATTTCAGTTTTTCTTTTTTAATAAATTTGCAAAAATTTCTACATTTCTGGGTTTTTTCAGTCAAGATGGGGTGCAGAGTGTACACTAATAAGAAAAAAATGAACTTTTTTGAATTTACCAAATGGCTGCAATGAAACAAAGAGTGAAAAATTTAAAGGGGTCTGAATACTTTCGGTACCCACTGTATTAAGCGTAATTAAAAAAAAACCCAAAAAACTAAAAATAACATTGTTTTGTTTTATTACATTATTACTCGAACATTTAGAAATACTTTGCCCGAGATGTAATTATGATGAGACTGAGTACCTTTGTTTTCTTATTAGGATGTAATAGAATTAGATTTGCAGGACTCCGGTGCACAGGCCAGGTCATTACTCTGTGACTGCTGGATGGAAGCTCTGCAAATATCACCTCCCTGAATCCACAACTGTTCTATTGATTAGCAGATCTGGTTTGATGTCATAAGTGTGTCACAGCACAATGATGATGTTGCACCAGACCAGATCAATAGAAGAGTCGGGAATGCCTGGAAGTTAGGAGACTAGAAAAGGCGGAGATATCTGGAGGTTAGAAAAATAGAAGATAGAAGAGGCGGGGATACCTTGAGGTTAGGAGAATGTAAGATAGAAGAGGCAGGGATACCTGGAGGTTAGGAGAATAGAAGATAGAAGAGGCGGGGATACCTGGAGGTTAGGAGAATAGAAGATAGAAGAGGCAGGGATACCTGGAGGTTAGGAGAATAGAAGAGGCGGGGATACCTGGAGGTTAGGAGAATAGAAGAGGCGGGGATACCTGGAGGTTAGGAGAATAGAAGAGGCGGGGATACCTGGAGGTTAGGAAGATAGAAGAGGCGGGGATACCAGGAGGTTTGGAGAATAGAAGAGCCGGGGATGCCTGGAGGTTAGGAGAATAGAAGAGTCGGGGATGCCTGGAGGTTAGGAGAATAGAAGAGTTGGTGATGCCCGGAGGTTAGGAGAATAGAATAGTTGGGAATGCCCGGAGGTTAGGAGAATAGAAGAGTTGGTGATGCCCGGAAGTTAGGAGAATAGAAGAGTTGGGAATGCCCGGAGGTTAGGAGAATAGAAGAGTTGGGAATGCCCGGAGGTTAGGAGAATAGAAGAGTTGGGAATGCCCGGAGGTTAGGAGAATAGAAGAGTTGGGGATGCCCGGAGGTTAGGAGAATAGAATAGTTGGGGAAGCCCGGAGGTTAGGAGAATAGAAGAGTTGGGGATGCCCGGAGGTTAGGAGAATAGAAGAGTTGGGGATGCCCGGAGGTTAGGAGAATAGAAGAGTTGGGAATGCCTGGAGGTTAGGAGAATAGAAGAGTTGGGGATGCCCGGAGGTAAGGAGAATAGAAGAGTTGGGGGTGCCTGGAGGTTAGGAGAATAGAAGAGTTGGGCAGCCCGGAGGTTAGGAGAATAGAAGAGTTGGGAATGCCTGTAGGTTATGAGAATAGAAGAGTTGGGAATGCCTGGAGGTTAGGAGAATAGAAGAGTTAGGAATGCCCGGAGGTTAGGAGAATAGAAGAGTTGGGGATGCCCGGAGGTTAGGAGAATAGAAGAGTTGGGAATGCCTGGAAATTAGGAAATTGCCAGAGCTCCCGTCTGGCGGTTAGGTGTAATGACCCGGATGCTGGACCAGAGTTCAGCGAATTGATTCTCCCAATTCTAATGGTTGGGGCATGAAAGGAACAAAGCTACAAGTAAAGCTGAACATGCACCTTGTGATTGTCGACATTGTCACCTTCCCTTAGTCGGTTGGGGTCGATCTCACAGGGTTTGGGAGAGTCACATATCTAGAACAGAGTAAAGAATGCATATCAACACAGAGCACTATTTTTTGTAACCTAAAAACAAACATGGTGCAAAAGTGCCACGGGATGCAACTAAAAAATACCTTACCCATTACTTTAGGACTGTATGGTACATGTGGCTTTTTGATGGTCTTACTGTTCTCTAAGCATGGTTTTACATGGCTTTTGCGTTCACACTGATTATACCTGTACACCCTTCCTAGTGTTCAGCCCACAGCTTTCCTGGCTTCTCTACATACATATGTTGGGGGTATGCGTTGGCCATGTATATGTTCTGTCCGGGAGAGAGGAGTAATCTGCTGCCACACACCTCTGGTCGTGGCTTACATCCTCGGGAAAATAAAGGTACTGTCAAACTAAGCGAGATCGCTAAAGCGTCAGCGATTTCATGACGCAGTAGCGATCTCGTTAGTGACTTAGCTGTGTGTGACATGTAGCAGCGATGTGGCCCCTGCTGAGATGTCGCTGATCGCTCATGAACGTTCTGAGCCGTTTTTTGGTCGTTGGTGTCCCGCTGGTGAGACTGAATCGCTGAGTGTGACACCCTTTATGAACCACTTTACCAGCGGCGCAGTCGGGACTAGGCTTTCCCAACGACTGCAGAGGTCATTATACAGATCGCTGATCTCTGATGAGATCTTTGTGTTTGGAAGCTAACTAGCGACCACATAGCGATCGCACCAACGATCTCGCCAGGTCGTGTCCTTGTCGTGATCGCTAGTGAGATCGCTAAGTGTGACAGTGCCTTAAAAGACTGGTACAACATGCTCTAATCTTCTTTCCCCTGTCATCATCTGATAAGGATCACATTAGATTGTTGCACAGCCAAATAAAAAGAGGAGCTGCTTTTCAGCGCTGCTCCTCACCCTCATAGCATGCTCATAATCACCATGCTGTATTAGCTCTGAAAACAATGAGGAGCAATTGCTCGCAATCCAACGAAAATTTTATATCTCTTTTTTGTATTTGTTTTTCCCTCCAAGAGCTGTAACTCATTTTATCCCCACCAACATAGCCCCATGACAGCTTGTTTACTGTGGAACGAGTTGTAGTCTTGAATGACACCATTCATTTCAACATATAATTTACTAACAAACTGTATATTTAAAATATTTTTTAGTGATTAAACTATTCAAAAATGTGTTAAAAAAACCAAACCCAAATGCTCTGCAATCGGGTCATTTACATTCCGTCGTCAGAGATTGACAGCTAGCTTAGGCACTGGCCAGGCATGGAACGGGCTCAGCTCCTGAACCCGCTAAATAAACCCCAACCCATAAAGGAAGTACCAGTATGTCCTATGTCTGGAAGGGGTTAAAGGTGATAACTTTCAAACCTGGGAATAACCTTTTAAATACAGATTTTTGGGAGTTGAGAACCATTTTAATAACAATCTATAAAAGGCATATTTGAATCCCTGATAATTTCATGCATTACCTCATCTATAACATTCTTCAATGTTACTTTCAGATAATGGTCTCCAACAATCTTCATGGTCTCATCCATACAACGAGTGGCCAAAGAGTTCCCCCGAAAGATCGTATTGGCTTCTCTGTAAAGCAAAGCATTACATGGATGATTATGGTGGAAGGAGCTATTACAGAGTAGTCTGTCTGTCGATATGGGCACGCACTGGGTGTCATTCAGGTCCAACTGTGCAATAGTCGTCACAAACTGAACTAATTTCTGATGGTGAAGAAGGAGCCGGACTAGAGGGAGGATGGCATCGTTCTTGTCTCTACAGATCTCTCCCAGGATGAAGGCAGCTGAGGCAGTGATGGGCTGAAAGAAAGGCAAACCAAAGACTATCACCAGAATTCTATCATCTTTGGAAACAGTATAATATACCCTCCTCAACATTGAAGCTGCAACACCAAGAAAAGTCACGTAATTATGGAAATTGCTGGATGGATAGAGTTTTTAGTAATATGTAAAGAATCAAAAATTATTGAATATGATCACCATGTACAAAAATCCCTGCACTTACAGCCTTGGCTGCTATCAATGAGGTTACTAATAGTTGTCTGACCAATGTTCTACCACACTGAATGCACTTGGGAACACAAATCATCAAGATCCACTGCTGGCTGCTCTCTTTATAATTGCTGACCAACGACGCCCCAGATCTGCTTGACTAGGCCCCTCTACTCTTCATTCCAGCTTAGTGTTACAGTGATTTGGGGGAATCAGTGGTACAGCCATTTCTTCAAAGTGTCCCAGAAGCCATTTTTCAACACGACAACGCCGGGCCGCATGTTGCTCATGACAGTGTGAGCAGCTTAAGTGGCCAAAAC
Source organism: Oophaga sylvatica (assembly GCA_033576555.1). Lineage (NCBI taxonomy): Eukaryota > Metazoa > Chordata > Amphibia > Anura > Dendrobatidae > Oophaga > Oophaga sylvatica. The sequence goes on from JARQOD010000005.1 coordinate 78,834,576, forward strand.
TTGCCATCATGGCCTGTAGTGTCTACGATCTTGGCCCACATCTAAGGGCCCCGTCTCACATAGCGATACACCAGCGATCCCGACAACGATCAGGATCGCTGGTGTGTCGCTACATGATCGCTGCTGAGCTGCCAAACAGGCAGCTCAGGCAGCGATCAGGACAGCGACACTGCGGGTAACGTCGCTTAGTTACCCGCAGTGTACGTTGGATGCCAGCCTGCTGGTGCAAGGAGCTGGTACAAATATAAGAACGCTAACCAGCTCACCGGTTTGTAGAAGCACGGATCCTCCGCTTGATCAAACGTGAAGATACATGAGAAAATGAAGGAAAAAGGGATCCAGCTTCAATAAAATCTTCATCTTTATTGATTCATAAAAACATGAATAATGGCATGCTCCTGGACAAGCTCAGGACAAGGCTACGCGTTTCGATCACAGGGATCTTTATCACAGCTGACATATTCAGACAAAGGCACATATTTAAGACAAAGGAAGACCAATCACGATCAGAAAAAATGTCATGTGATTTTTGACAAGTCCTTTAACAATTTGCACATAACGAATAAAGAAACAAAAACAATATTTGCACAAATAAAATCAATGCAAAGAAATAAAATTAATAATGGAACATCAATTCGTTTCTTTTGTTGAGACCAAATGGATGTCTGGTATGTAGATTAAAGATCCAGAAAGCTTCACGTGTGAGGAGTCGCTGACGTGCATCTCCACCTCGGGCAGACAGGTTAACACTTTCAATACCTGTGACTTGGAAGGAAGAAACATTGCGAGCATGCTGAAAAATAAAATGTTTAGCAGCAGCAGAAATATTGCGATTCGAAGAAACATTCTTTATATCCTGCAAATGTTCAGCGATCCTGATTTTTAATTTCCTAGTGGTGCAGCCTATATAAGATAAATTGCAAGTAGTGCACATAATTTTATATACCACATAGCATGAATTACAATTGATATATCTTTTAATGGTATAAATCGCAGTGCTGTCATTATTTTCAAAGGTTTTCGTTACACAAACATATTTGCAAAGTGCACATCTATTGTGGCCACATTTATAAAAACCTTTATGTTCTAACCACGATGTTTTATGAGAAGAGAAATTATTACTGAACATGCTTGGAGAAACTTTGTTACCAATAGATGGCGCTTTCCTTGAAACAACATTAATACCTGATGAAAGAATGTCAGCAAGAGAGGGATCTTCATATAAAATAGGCAGCGATCTCAAAATGATTTTTTTGATGTCCCCAAATTGAGGACTATATTGAGCACAAAAATATGGTTTCACTGCAAGATCATTTTTTTGTTGTCGCCCTCCACTAATGAGATCCTCTCTGTTTTTATTACTTACAATTGTTCGTGCTCTTTTTAATGACCATTTAGGATAATTTCTGTTTTTTAATTTTGTATCCACACAATTAAATTCCGTTTCCAAAGCTGTAGGATCGCTGCAGTTTCTCAAAATTCTGGTATATTCACCCAAAGGAATCGATTTAATAGTATGTTTGGGGTGACTGCTTGCTGCATGCAAGATAGAATTACCAGCACAAGGTTTGCTGAACGTTTTAGTAATAATAACAGAGTCATGTACCCCATATAAATCAAGATCCAAAAAAGAAATTTTGTTATGATGAAATTTATGAGTAAAACACGGATTTTGGTAAGAACTTACCTGAAAAATCCTTTTCAGCGAAGGAAGGAAGAGAGACACAGTAATTCATTACTGATGGGTAGGCGGAGCCCCAGATCAGGATGTCACCTCAGATCAAAAGAGTGCTGACTGGCTGGCCCCTCCAGCTCGGGCTCCTCCTACTCAGCTCCAGTCGTACCAAAGCTTTTAGGAAAAAGAGCCAAGATCACCAGCGGAGCAACATAACCCCTTCTGAAGGAACTTCAGAGAAAAAACACAAGGATACAGGTTATGCATGCAAAGAAAGCCAAAAACCACAGAGTTCCAGGTACTACTCACGGAACCTGACTACTGCGATGAGCTGGCGATGCTGGAACAGAGCCTTAGCGCGCTGACCTCAGCCCAGATAATCGCTATCAGATAAGGGTCGCGCTGCATCTGAAAACATCAACACACTTCTGCCTTGGGAGGGTGCTGTGTCTCTCTTCCTTCCTTCGCTGAAAAGGATTTTACAGGTAAGTTCTTACCAAAATCCGTGTTTCAGCTGCAGATGGAAGGAAGAGAGCCACAGTAATTCATTACTGATGGGACGTCCAAAAGCAGTTCAAAAAATAAGGGTGGGAAAAAACCAACAAAAGGCAGAAACCCAACAACCTTAACAACAAAGCGCAACCAGCGCTAAACACAAGTTCATCCAGAACTTTAAACTACAGCTGCCTGCAGGACCCTACGTCCGAGGGCTGCATCAGCGGAAGCACTGACGTCCACTTTATAAAACTTTGTAAACGTGTGGACAGAGCGCCAAGTTGCCGCCCGGCAGAGATGCACTGCCGAGGCACCTTGATGAAAAGCCCACGATGAAGCCACAGCTCTCGTGGAATGGGCTCGAATCTTAATCGGGCAAGATTCACCCCGAAGGCGGTAAGCTTCCAAAATAGCTGACCGGATCCAACGAGCTATAGAACCCTTGGAAGCTCGTTGACCACGCCGACGACCTGCTGGAACCACAAACAGGGAGTCCGTCTTACGAAAACCTTGAGTAATAGATAGATAAAACTTCAAGGCCCGCACTAAATCCAAAGTGTGTAAATCTCGCTCTTTCGCATTCTTCGGCTCCGGACAGAGTGAAGGCAACACAATATCCTGGTTAACATGAAATTGTGACACCACTTTAGGTAGAAAATCACCCCGTGTGCGAAACACTACACGATCCGGAAAAAAACTCCAGAAAAGGAGGCGAGTAAGAAAGAGCTGCTAACTCAGAAACTCTACTCAAAGAGGTGACCGCTACTAGGAAGGCCACCTTCCAAGAAAGTAAAGAAAGGCTAGCAGAACCCATAAGCTCAAAAGGTTTATGCTAAAAAACTTGCAAAACAAGGTTGAGCCGCCAAGGAGACACAGGTGCCTTCCGCGGCGGAAACTTACGAGCTATACCGCGGAAAAAAGGAGAGCACGTCCCTATTCGAAGCAATGGTTCTCCGAAACAATAAGGACAGAGCAGAAATCTGACCTTTCAGGGTGCTAACTGCCAAACCCTTGTCTAACCCATGCTGCAGGAAAGCCAACAGATTGGGAATGGAAAATTTTCTCGGGTTCCGAGAAGACCCCAAACACCACGAAAAGAAGGTTTCCCAAGTTTTGTGGTAAATCCTAGTAGTAGCCGGACTTCTCGCAGCACGAAGAGTAGCAATGACCTCGGCTGAAAAACCTCAACGGGTTAAAATTTCGGTCCCAAGAGCCACGCCGTCAAAGGCAGAGACATCAAGTCCGGATGACAAACGGGCCCCTGAGTCAATCAGTCCGGTTGAAGAGAAAGCGGAAAAGGAGGTGCCGCCAACCGCGACATTATTGTCGAGAACCACACCCTCCTTGGCCAATCTGGAGCTATCAAAATAGCTGAAATTCTCTCTAGTCTGATCCGACGCAGTACTAGAGGAAGTAAGGATATCGGCGGGAATACATAGATCAGCTCAAACTGATCCCACTGAGCCACTAGAGCATCCACCGCCACAGCCTTCGGGTCCTTGTACCTGGACATGAACGTCGGTAACTTGGCATTGGACCTGGATGCCATCAAACCACTTGGGGAGTCCCCCAACGGGAGCACAGTAGTGCAAAAAACTTTCGAGTGGAGGCTCCATTCCCCGGGATCCATCTTCATGCGACTGAGGAAGTCCACTGTAATATTCTGAACCCCTGGAATGTGAATCGCCGAAATGGCTGGTAAACTGCCCTCAGCCCAAATCAGAATTCGGGACACCTCCACCATGAGTCTGGAACTCCTTGTCCCGCCTTGGTGATTGATAAACGCGACAGTCGTCGCATTGTCTGTCTGCACTCGTACCGGCAGACCGCTCAAAAGGACCGTCCAATGCTGGAGGCAAAGGAAAATCGTCCTCAATTCCAGGATGTTGATCGAAAGGACAGACTCTTCCGATGACCATATCCCCTAAATCCAGAGATTGTTCCAAACACCCCCCCCAGCCCGTCAGGCTGGCATTGGTGGTTATGACCGACCACTTCGGAGGGAGGAAAAGCTTTCCCAGGGATAACGCTCCTGGACATAACCACCATCCTCGGGATTCTCGCACCCTGTGAAAGATGGTGACGCTGCAATCCAGCGAACCTTGCGATTGATCCCAACGACTCAGAATGAGCCTATGGAGAGCTCTGGAATGAAATTGGACAAACGGAAAAAAAACCTCATGGACGCCACCGTCAGACCCAGAAGGCGCATACCTTCCGAAGGGACACTGCTGTCGCAGACTTCATAGTCTGTACATGCTGGAACAGACATGCCTGCTTGTCTGGAGGTAGGGACAACACCGCCCGTACCGTGTCGAAATGCATCCTCAAAAACAGGATTGCCTGCAACGATTCCAGAGACGACTTCTCCTTTGAGGCCACAACCGAAAAGGCCGTCCAAATAGGGACGAATCGTAAGTCCCCGTCTTCAAAGGATTGCCATGAGATTTTGGCGTCAGAATCGTTGTAAAAATTCTGGGCGTTAAGGCCAAGCCGAATGGTCGAGCCACAACCTGGGTGAGGTCTTCCGACGGGAACATGCCAAAAAGCGTCGCGAATGTCGATTGATCGTTCTGCGACAGGGCTGCCATAACTGAGCGAAGCGACTTCATGCTCGGCTCTGACGGAATGTCAGAAGTCAGTCTGCCTTAGCGAATTTTTTTTTTTTTTTTTTTTGCCAACTTCTGCCTTAACAGAAGTTCTGTTTCCAGGGTATGCGGAATTTCTGAGAATTCCCCCTCTTCTTTTTTTTTTTTTTTTTTAAAAAAGAGAGAGACGACACAAACCCCCAGAGGGTTGGTCAGATCATCCCTTGAACCGAAAAGGACTGCCGATAACTATCGGCACTAGTCCTGCCAGACGCAGAAGTCACAGCTCTGCGCTGCGGTAAAGCTGCTTCTTTTGCCTTTGCCTTGGCATCAGCTCCGTGAGGTCAGTCAAATAGCTGCCTGTTGGAAAACTGCGTTCCATCCAAGTCACAGTGCTCTTCTGACTGTAACTGCCGAGGATTGCGCCCTGGATAGCAGTGACGCATTATCCTTCAACTAGAAAAGCCCATCTACCTTGATAGAGGGAAACTTGCCACGCGGTCCTTAGACGGTCCAACCGGCTCAGGGGAACTTAACAAGTACACCTAGATCCTTAATACCGAATCTATGATCCACGGCTACACAGATGGAAATTGTTGCCATCTCCGTTCTTCTGTCCAGCGTGTCCTGCAGACTCGTCTTTCCTTTTACCAGGAAGATTTGCTAAGCTGGAATAAAGGGACATTCACTTCAGGAGAAGGGGTCCAATTAACAAATAACTCCGTAGAAAAACGGATAGTTTGTAAGGTCGTCGCGACCCATGCGACCCTTGCAACATCCGGGCCGACTTACCAGGACGACTAGTTACCTCCTCCGGTAACTGTAACGTCCACATGGCTTCCACAGAAATTTTAGTACGGCCCCTGAGAGAGGCAGGGTGTCCCTGCCGATCCTCCTTGACCGAATCGGACTTCTTCGCTAAGCGAGAAGGAAAGCACCGATTTGTGTCGCTTCCTTGAGAGGATCTAGTTGACACTCCATAACCTAAAAGGTCATCAATAGAAACCAGTGAAGGCCTCCATTTTGACACCATTGGAACCTCTGACCGTGTATGAGTCGAGGTCTGCATGTCAGATACGCGAGGCTGATCCGTAGCGGATCTGGGAGAGGGTCTCTGACATGCCCTTGCATAGTATATGGCAGGATAAACCTGTCAGTAACCAGAGCAGTACTTAAATAAAAAACAAACGCTGAAGGGTTAAAGCTCTAAAGCGAGAGCTACCCCAGCTGTCTCCCATTAAGAGTTAACCGCCTAAGAAGGGGTTAAAGTAGCTGACTCCCCACAACCTTGATAATGAAAAAAGGGTGTGCGAATCTCAGGCGCCTCTTATAAGGTCGCAGCTGCAGGACAGCCATGCCACACTAAACAGAAAACGTTCCACAAGATCGCTAAAAGATTGCGCTGTTTTTTATAACGCAATGACCGCCAAAGTTGTCAAGGAGATCGCCAATCGCCCATGCGATTGCCCAGATTGGCAGCCACCAGCGACACCAAAAATGACACACAAACGATCGCAATACCACGCGACGCCATCAGGATCGCCAGCGGAAACGCATAGTGGCAGCATTAATGTCGCAGACTCCCCACAGCCTCTTTATTAATATTAAAAGAGTGTGCGAGCCCCTTATGCGAGAACAGCCGCAGGACAGCGCAATCTGTCACTCAGAAGTGCCCCAGACGGCGCCCGCGCTGTGGAGGTGAAGGGGTTAAGCTTCTGCCCGGCGGGCTAGAAGCGACTCACCAAGCTGGTCACGTATTCTTGCCGGGAGGGGAGGAGAACGATCCGGGGAGCTTTCAGCTTGCAGCGCTTTATCAGCAATGGCCGCCGCGCTCTGCCTCCATGTGCTCCATGTAGAGGAGCCGGAAATGGAGGCTGCAGTAAAGCGCGCGCTCAGAAGCGGCGCGAAATTCAAAAAATAAAAAGAGCGCGTACTCCCCTCCTTTCCCTCGTCCTGCAGGCATCCTCCTGCGGACATAGAAAAACTAGTCACCGGCATATGTATGTACAGCGGCTGCCGCAGCAGTCGCTAAAACACTCACACACATTTTACCAAAATGTGGAGTACTCACCAGCCGAAACGCCACAGGGACCCCCAGGGGTTTCTGGCGCTATGCCCATGCTTCCCCCCAGGGCGGGAAGCGCAGTGACCCCAGGTGTGGTTTGCGCCCCCGCCAGGGAAACTCTCCTCATCCCCCAGGGCCAGCAAGATTCTGCAGGGACCATTATGTAGTTACAGATCCGCCAAGGGGAGGCTGGTGAAATACACTGATAAACATGTAATAGCGCTGTCACCGCAGCGCTGAAGCATACTGATATACATGTAATAGCGCTGCCATCAGACGCTAAAGCACTCACACATTAATAACATTTTGTGTGGAGTACTCACCAGCCAAAGCGCCACAGGGACCCTCAGGGGTTTCTGGCGCTATGCCCATGCTTCCCCCCAGGGCGAGGAACGCAGTGACCGCACTTGTGGTTTGCGTCCCGCCAGGGAAGCCATCCTCATCCCCCAGGGCCGGCAAGGATTCTGCAGGGACCATTATGTAGTTACAGATCCGCCAAGGGAGAGGCTGGTGAAATACACTGATAAACATGTAATAGCGCTGTCACCGCAGCGCTGAAGCATACTGATATACATGTAATAGCGCTGCCATCAGACGCTAAAGCACTCACACATTAATAATAAAATTTTGTGTGGAGTACTCACCAGCCAAAGCGCCACAGGGACCCTCAGGGGTTTCTGGCGCTGTGCCCATGCTTCCCCCCAGGGCGAGGAACGCAGTGACCGCACGTGTGGTTTGCGTCCCGCCAGGGAAGCCATCCTCATCCCCCCGGGCAGGCAAGGATTCTGCAGGGACTATTGAGTAAATACAGATCCGCCAAGGGAGAGGTTGGGGTACAGCAGCGCTGGTACCCCTGAGACCTCTAGACCAACTGGTGATCCAAGTCTCCTGTCCGAATATAAAATAATAAAATCTTCTGAGGAGCTGCATTAGCAGCGACCATCCTCTGGGACCTCAAATCTTAGACTGGAGCTGAGTAGGAGGAGCCCGAGCTGGAGGGGCCAGCCAGTCAGCACTCTTTTGATCTGAGGTGACATCCTGATCTGGGGCTCCGCCTACCCATCAGTAATGAATTACTGTGGCTCTCTTCCTTCCATCTGCAGCTGAAATGTATGTTGAATGAATTAGAATTGATATAATCAATAAATCCGGATATGGCAGGTACATCACCACTCCAAATGATGAGTAAATCATCAATATATCTACCATACCAAGCAATCGAGTCAATAAATGGATTAGTAGCTGAAAAAATAAAAAAATATTCCCAATATGACATAACAAGATTAGCTAGGGATGGTGCAAATTTCGCACCCATCGCCACGCCAGATTTTTGTAAAAAAAATTTATTGTCAAATGAGAAAAAATTGTGGGTTAATAAAAATTGAATAACTTGTAAAATATAATTAATGAGATCCTGGGAATAATTACTGAATTTCGTTAAGACAAACTGCAGCGCTGTCATGGCAACATTGTAAGGTATACAGGTATATAAAGAAGTCACATCACAACATAACCAAGTATATTCTTTAAACCAGATTTTCTTGGAAAACATTCTCAGCACTTCTTTAGAATCTTTAATATAACCAGGAGTGATATGTACTAGTGGTTGAAGTAGTGAGTCAACCCATTCACCCAGATGTTCATTTAAAGATCCAATCCCTGAGACAATAGGTCTCATGGGGGGGATTTTCATATCCTTGTGAATTTTTGGGAGACCATGCATGATAGGGATAATAGGATGAGACACTGTGAGATAATCAGTTTGTTTTTTGGTTAGAATGCCAAGGCTGAAACCCTCATTGATAATTTGGATAATCTCACTTTTAAATTTATCAGTGGGATTTGTATGGAATTTTTCATATACATCACTGTCAGACAAGAGAGACATAATTTGAGAATGATAATCCTCTTTATTCAGGATAACTACCATGCCACCCTTGTCCGACATTTTAATTAATATCACCAGAAAACACTTGTGCCGATTTAAAAATCCTTCATGATAGGGTTAAAATGGGCAGCAGCAGAAATCATTCCAATTTAACAAAAGCCCAGAAAACTGCATTAGATGAGATCATAAGTATGTCAGATATAATAATTAAAATGTCGGACAAGGGTGGCATGGTAGTTATCCCGAATAAAGAGGATTATCATTCTCAAATTATGTCTCTCTTGTCTGACAGTCATGTATATGAAAAACTCCATACAAATCCCACTGATAAATTTAAAAGTGAGATTATCCAAATTATCAATGAGGGTTTCAGCCTTGGCATTCTAACCAAAAAACAAACTGATTATCTCACAGTGTCTCATCCTATTATCCCTATCATGCATGGTCTCCCAAAAATTCACAAGGATATGAAAATCCCCCCCATGAGACCTATTGTCTCAGGGATTGGATCTTTAAATGAACATCTGGGTGAATGGGTTGACTCCCTACTTCAACCACTAGTACAAATCACTCCTGGTTATATTAAAGATTCTAAAGAAGTGCTGAGAATTCCAAGAAAATCTGGTCTAAAGAATATACTTGGTTATGTTGTGATGTGACTTCTTTATATACCTGTATACCCTACAATGTTGCCATGACAGCGCTGCAGTTTGTCTTAACGAAATTCAGTAATTATTCCCAGGATGTCATTAATTATATTTTACAAGTTATTCAATTTTTATTAACCCACAATTTTTTCTCATTTGACAATAAATTTTTTTTTACAAAAATCTGGCGTGGCGATGGGTGCGAAATTTGCGCCATCCCTAGCTAATCTTGTTATGTCATATTGGGAATATTTTTTTATTTTTTCAGCTACTAATCCATTTATTGACTCGATTGCTTGGTATGGTAGATATATTGATGATTTACTCATCATTTGGAGTGGTGATGTATCTGCCATATCCGGATTTATTGATTATATCAATTCTAATTCATTCAACATACATTTTACTCATAAATTTCATCATAACAAAATTTCTTTTTTGGATCTTGATTTATATGGGGTACATGACTCTGTTATTATTACTAAAACGTTCAGCAAACCTTGTGCTGGTAATTCTATCTTGCATGCAGCAAGCAGTCACCCCAAACACACTATCAAATCGATTCCTTTGGGTGAATATACCAGAATTTTGAGAAACTGCAGCGATCCTACAGCTTTGGAAACGGAATTTAATTGTGTGGATACAAGATTAAAAAACAGAAATTATCCTAAATGGTCATTAAAAAGAGCACGAACAATTGTAAGTAATAAAAACAGAGAGGATCTCATTAGTGGAGGGCGACAACAAAAAATGATCTTGCAGTGAAACCATATTTTTGTGCTCAATATAGTCCTCAATTTGGGGACATCAAAAAAATCATTTTGAGATCGCTGCCTATTTTATATGAAGATCCCTCTCTTGCTGACATTCTTTCATCAGGTATTAATGTTGTTTCAAGGAAAGCGCCATCTATTGGTAACAAAGTTTCTCCAAGCATGTTCAGTAATAATTTCTCTTCTCATAAAACATCGTGGTTAGAACATAAAGGTTTTTATAAATGTGGCCACAATAGATGTGCACTTTGCAAATATGTTTGTGTAACGAAAACCTTTGAAAATAATGACAGCACTGCGATTTATACCATTAAAAGATATATCAATTGTAATTCATGCTATGTGGTATATAAAATTATGTGCACTACTTGCAATTTATCTTATATAGGCTGCACCACTAGGAAATTAAAAATCAGGATCGCTGAACATTTGCAGGATATAAAGAATGTTTCTTCGAATCGCAATATTTCTGCTGCTGCTAAACATTTTATTTTTCAGCATGCTCGCAATGTTTCTTCCATCCAAGTCACAGGTATTGAAAGTGTTAACCTGTCTGCCCGAGGTGGAGATGCACGTCAGCGACTCCTCACACGTGAAGCTTTCTGGATCTTTAATCTACATACCAGACATCCATTTGGTCTCAACAAAAGAAACAAATTGATGTTCCATTATTAATTTTATTTCTTTGCATTGATTTTATTTGTGCAAATATTGTTTTTGTTTCTTTATTCGTTATGTGCAAATTGTTAAAGGACTTGTCAAAAATCACATGACATTTTTTCTGATCGTGATTGGTCTTCCTTTGTCTTAAATATGTGCCTTTGTCTGAATATGTCAGCTGTGATAAAGATCCCTGTGATCGAAACGCGTAGCCTTGTCCTGAGCTTGTCCAGGAGCATGCCATTATTCATGTTTTTATGAATCAATAAAGATGAAGATTTTATTGAAGCTGGATCCCTTTTTCCTTCATTTTCGCAGGGAGCTGGTAACCAAGGTACACATCGGGTTTCCAGGCGCTGCGCGGTGCCTGGAAACCCGACGTGTACCTTGGTTACCAGTTCCACTGCAGCAGCGCGCTGGTATCCAATGTACACGTCGGGTTTCCAGGCACAGCCCCGCGCCTGGAAACCCGAAGTGTACCTTGGTTACCAGGAGATCGCTGGTCTCCTGCCTGTCACACGCAGCGATGCGTGCTGGCCAGCGGGAGACCAGCGATCAAAAATAAGTCCTGGCATTTCTGACACGACCAGCGATTCACAGCAGGGGCCTGATCGCTGGTACGTGTCAGACATAGCGATATCGCTGCTGAAATCGCTGTTTAGCAGCGATCTCGGTAGCGATCTCGCTATGTGAGACGGGGCCCTAAGACATCATTAATCAGTAACTGCAAAAGAAGCTGCCAGCAGCGGATCTTGATGATTTTCCCATGTGACTTCAGTGTGGTAAAACATTCATCAGATGACCATTAAAAACCTCATTGATATCAGCCAAGGCGTGTAAGTGCGGGGATTTCTGCATATGGCGCTCAGTCGATACTGAATAAACGGAGATGTTTTGAAAATCTTGTTTCCATTTTTTCACCATTCCATATCATTACGATGTCTATCCATCCTGTGATTTCCATAACTCCACAACTTTTCTTTCCTGATGTTGCAATTTCAATGTTGAGGAGCGTATAATATTAAACCATACAAAAAAAATTGATTGAAGTATTTATTCCAAGGAACAAATCAATAATTAAATCCATTTTCCCTCTGGTAGTTCCTCTAGTCAAAGAATCTGATGCCAGCTCTGACATCAATTATTAATGCAGCCATTATGTACACTGGTTGCCAGTGCTTCATCAAACATGTCTTTACATGCCACAGAGTAGGGATAAACCTGAGCTGTTAGTGCAATTTATCTACAACTTCTCTGTCAAGCAGAACACATCTTCCATCACTGGTCACATGAAATAATGGTGATGGTCTACGTGTAGGTGTTCAATGACAGTGGATTATAAACACGTCTTGATTTCACATGACCATGAGAATTACTGCATGATCATCCTTCCTATCCTAGTGACAACACTTCCAGAGACGCTCATGGCAGTAGGAGTTGTCATGGGAGTTACTGATCTACAAGGGCAGTGTGAATCAGAGATTTGCCAGAGCATTTGCATGCCCAGATGGCATGTTATCAATCAAACCCCGTCAGTGGCCAGTTTCACAGTCGTGGCCAGTGAATAACCGAAAGAGTAAGGTTCCAGGAAGAAGACAGAGGAGCCAAAACCGGGGGAGTGATGGATTAAAAGGGCGAGTATTGGTTAGGTTATTGTTTTGTCACACTCCCTGCCTTTTCAGGGAAAAGAATGTAGCGTTACCCATGTTGTCTGGGTTTTGACCAGCTAACCAGAGGAAAGCTGCCTAAGTTCCATTATTTGTGGTCTAAGGGGTAAAGTTTCTCCTTGTGGAGAGAGAGAGGCTTATTCGCCGTGCAATGCTCCCCTGGGAAATGTAATATGCAAATTGCCTCTTCAGAGAGGAGGAGGACTTGAACTCTATAGCGCCACCTGTTGGAAGCAGCGATACTACAAATCATTATCGACCCTTTAATGAGTCTTGAGATATGACTTAGAATAAAAGCCAAATCAGAATCTCAATTTGCAGACACGGTGTTTCGGGCTATTGGCCCTCGTCAGTGCAAAGTATGAGAACTGATTTAGCTAGGTGAGAGGCTCTGGACTAAGGTCTAAGGGGTAACATTTCTCCTTGCGGAACGTGACATACCGGCTCTGGCATGCAAAGGTAAGGAGGCTTATTCGTCATGCAATGCTTCTCTGGGAAATTTAATATGCAAACTGCCTCTTCAGAGAGAGGAGGAGGACTTGAACTCATACTTTGCACTTGCTAGGAGTAATACCCTGAAACACCATGCCTGCAAATTGAGATTCTGATTTAGCTTTCCTCCTAAGTCATATTGCAAGGGTCGGTAATGACTTGTAGGATTGCTGCTTCCCACAGGTGGCGCTATAGAGTTCAAGTTCTCTTCTTCACTGAAGAGGCAATTTGCAGAAGATTCCAGTATGGCGCTGGTGAGAACAGAGCCATAATTACACATAAATGATTTGATAAACGGCTATTGCTGCAATGTTTGCAAAACCTCTGTTCAGCAAAAAAGTAAAACAAGTCAATCAATGTCAGATGAAGACTTCATTCTCCACAAAGCCACAATATCTCTACCTGAATATCAGGCGATTTCATCAGCAGGGTTTTAAGTGGTATATAATATTCTGAAGGCAGCACATAGTCTTCTGTATAACAGATGCTTAGCCTTAGCGACCCCAGATCATCATACTTAGAGGATTTGCTTCCATTATCTTTTGGCTGGAGCAGATACCTGAAGAAGGAAAGTAAAAGAAGCACCGAGGTTAGAACAGAAGTAATGCAAAATCTGCTAGGCTGAACATCCAACACCTTCAATGCCTAAGGAGGCTCTTGTGACCCAAGGGTCCATCCATACAAACCACCTAGTGGCACTAAACCAATATACATGCCTGTGTACATAGGCAGACTGCAGTAACCGGAAAAGTGCAACTATTGATCCAGCGGATATGATTGATATTTCCTTCTCCAAGCCTCTCTAAACCAGACCTAGGAAAAACTGAGACTTTGGACGGAGTGGGGAGGGCGACTGTGGCATGCGATCAGCGAGCCTGTGCTGCCAACCCTTTTCCTTTCCTGAAGGGGACCGGAAAAGGGCCGGAAGCAGTGCCTCACTGGTTGTATGTTGCAGCTGTCCCCCCTACCTCCGTCCGATATCTCCATTTTTCCTAGGTCTGGTGGAGGGGGAATATGTGCACTCATTATTATTTGTTTGGGGACTGTAGAAGACATCAATGATTTGTGGGGATGCGGGTAATACTGTGGGGGGTCCTAATTCTGTTTTGGGGTGCAGTAGGATCAAACTGTGAGGATCTTTATTTTGTGTTGGGGTATGTGGGGGATCATATTGTTGAGGTCCACATTTTGTGTTGGGGGCCATCATACTGTGTGTAGGTGATCACATTGTGTTGGGGTCATCCTTCAGTGTTTTACAGACTGTGGGAGTCATCATTCTGTGTTTGGGAGTGGAGGTAGATAACACTGTTGAGGATCATACTGTGCTGAGGGTGCTGTGGGGGATCACACTGATGGGAATCGTACTGTGCTGAGGGTGCTGTGGGGGATCATACTCTTGGGGATCATACTGTGCTGAGGGTGCTGTTGGGGATCATACTGTGCTGAGGGTGCTGTGGGGGATCACACTGTCGGGGATCATACTGTGCTGAGGGTGCTGTGGGGGTCACACTGTCGGGGATCATACTGTGCTGAGGATGCTGTGGGGGATCACACTGTTGAGGATAATACTGTGCTGAGGGTGCTGTGGGGGATCACACTGTCGGGGATCATACTGTGCTGAGGGTGCTGTGGGGGTCACACTGTCGGGGATCATACTGTGCTGAGGGTGCTGTGGGGGATCACACTGATGGGAATCGTACTGTGCTGAGGGTGCTGTGGGGGATCACACTGTTGGGGATCATACTGTGCTGAGGGTGCTGTGGGGGATCACACTGTTGGGGATCATACTGTGCTGAGGGTGCTGTGGGGGATCACACTGTCGGGGATCATACTGTGCTGAGGGTGCTGTGGGGGTCACACTGTCGGGGATCATACTGTGCTGAGGGTGCTGTGGGGGATCACACTGTTGGGGATAATACTGTGCTGAGGGTGCTGTGGGGGATCACACTGTCGGGGATCATACTGTGCTGAGGGTGCTGTGGGGGTCACACTGTCGGGGATCATACTGTGCTGAGGGTGCTGTGGGGGATCACACTGTTGGGGATAATACTGTGCTGAGGGTGCTGTGGGGGATCACACTGTTGGGGATCATACTGTGCTGAGGGTGCTGTTGGGGATCACACTGTTGGGGATCATACTGTGCTGAGGGTGCTGTGGGGGTCACACTGTCGGGAATCATACGGTGCTGAGGGTGCTGTGGGGGATCACACTGTTGGGGATAATACTGTGCTGAGGGTGCTGTGGGGGATCACACTGTCGGGGATCATACTGTGCTGAGGGTGCTGTTGGGGATCACACTGTCGGGAATCATACGGTGCTGAGGGTGCTGTGGGGGGATCACACTGTTGGGGATAATACTGTGCTGAGGGTGCTGTGGGGGATCACACTGTTGGGGATCATACTGTGCTGAGGGTGCTGTGGGGGATCACACTGTCGGGGATCATACTGTGCTGAGGGGAATCACACTGTCGGGGATCATACTGTGCTGAGGGTGCTCTGGGGGATCACACTGTTGGGGATCATACTGTGCTGAGGGTGCTGTGGGGGATCACACTGTTGGGGATCATACTGTGCTGAGGGTGCTGTGGGGTTCATCACTGTGTTGGGGGTAATGTAGTCCTCTCTTAAGTCAGCTCTGGGATTGAGGAAGTGACTGTTGTCCAGTCATATCATCAGCTCAGAAACCTCAGCACAGACATAGAAATAATGGATAATGCTCAAGTGGTTTTGTTTCTTAAGGTCCAGCCGCAAGGAAACAGATATGGTGCGACGTGTAGACCTACATATTGGTCTTTCTTAACGACGTGTACGGTGAACGTCGAGATGAGCGATGGAGTCGTGGGAAGTATGACCATTTTTTAGGCTGCATATAGAACGCAATTGCTGGATCATCAGCTGATCGCTGCCATATTTACATTTCACATTTGACTGGATGATATGAACAAATTCTCTGCTTCTCCCATTGTGCTAGATTTTATAGAGCTTCCAAGCTGCGAAGCAAACATGACCTCTATAAGTGGAGAGAATGGCACAATGGTTTTCACTACAGCCTCAGTGGGTGATCGGGTCCGGATTCTGCAGATGGAGGATGTGGGGCAGCCACTGGCATCTTGATTTCCAGTTCTTGCCCATGTCTCTTACCTGGAAAGGTCGTCATGGGACAAAGCCTATAAGCTGGTACTAAGCAGTGATCCCTCATGAATCGTCTGATGGGAGTTATTTACCATGCCTGGTGGGACGAGTCGTTCCTCAGCACTCTCACTGGGATTCTGAGCTCTCCAAGAAACACATCTTGTGCAAGATTACCATTATTCCACAGGTCAACTCTGGAAAAGTAATGGGGACACAACAGTAAAAAACAAAATCACAAGCACTAGAGGATTCAATACATTATTATTTAGTCCACATAGTACTCAAACTACATAAAGTATTACAGGATTTAAAGGGAATCTGCCACTAGGTTTTTGCCACTAAATCTGAGAACATCATAAAGTAGGGGCAGACACCCTGATTCCAGCGATGTGTCACTTACTGGGCTGCTTGCTGTAGTTTTGGTAAAATCACTGTTTTATCTGCTGCAGATGTAGCAGTTCTCTGAATGTTGAGCTCTGTATAACCCTGCTGATTGGCAGCTTTCTGCCTATGCACAATATACATAGAAAAGTGTCCAATAAGTGGTGGGGGCGGGGTTATATAGAGCTCATGTATATGGAGGACTACATGGCAACTGGTTTACTAGACCTCTAGTGATCATTTCTAGCTGATAAAGCAGGGATTTGTATCAAAACTACAGCAAGCAGCTCAGTAAGTGTCCATTCCTATATTATGCTGCTCTCAGATTAGATTGCAAAACCTGGTGATAGACTCCCTAATTCACTCACCTATGTGGAGGCGGGGGATTATTGGTTTGCATATGCATGTCAATCTGGATGGATATAATATATGGATGCAGGGGGCAGGGAGAAGCTGCAGGAGCCCTGCCTCTTAGACTAGTCCTCCTTGTGAACAGTCCATGCTTGGCTTCTCAAAGTATGATTGTTGAAACACGGCAGCCTTTCAGAGTGAAGCATGCCAGGTGGAAATAACGGCGCTGGATCTACTGACAGGTTCCCAACTACCTGGACAGATCAGTTTTACCATAAACTAAGCATTCTTCCCCATGTAAAAGTAGTGGACATCCCCTTTAAAGGGAACCTGTCAAAATATTTTTGTTATGTAATCAGAGAGCAGCATGATGTAGGGGTAGAAATCCTGATTCCAGCGACTTATCACCAACTGGGCTGCTTTTGGCTTTAATAAAATCAGTGTTTCATCAGGAGATTATCAGTAGAAGACTAGATGTCTGTGCCATGTAGTCCTCCGGTTATGTGTAAAGGTACTGCCACACTAAACAATCCCGCTAGCGATCACGATAACGACGCATAATAATGCGATCGCTAGCGGGATTGTTTCTATATCGCTAAGTGCGGCCACATTTAGCGATATAGTTAACGACGCTATCGCCATTAGCGATCTTCTTAACGACTTTAGCGGTACAAAAGTACCGCTAAATCGCTAAGAAAAGGTGCCACACAGCGATATATACTTACCCAGCGGGAGCGCCGACGAGAAAATAGGGTCCGGAACGATACCAGCGACGAGCGAGATCACAGCAGGAAGCTCGTCGCTGGCAGATGCCGCACTGAACAACATCGCTAACGGGATCGCTAAATAGTGACGTTTTTTAGCGATCCCGTTAGCGATATTGTTCAGTGTGGCATACCCTTTACTCAGCCCCCACCACTGTGTCAGCTTTCTGTGTACGCTGTGCATAGGCATAAAATGGGCAATCAGTGGTGTGGGCGGGGTCATGCAAAGCTCATCAAGAGAACTGCTAGCTCTGCAGGAGAGAAAACAGTGCTTTTATCAAAACTGCAGCAAGCAGCACAGTAGGTGACAACACTGTTTCTGTCACTACATTACGCTGCTCTGGGATTAATCTGTCACCAGTTTGCCATTATCAACTAAAACTATCATCTTATCAGTGTCTATGCTGCATACTATAAATGGTTATTTAAACCCCTGACTCCCCCTGTAAAACCCCCAAAAATCTTTTAATTTTTATTGCAGGCAAACTTCAACTGTGAGAGACAGAATCTAAAAATAAAAACCAGAAAATCACATTGTATGATTTTTACATAATTAAATTGCATTTTATTGCATAAAATAAGTATTTGATCACCTACCAATCAGCAAGAATTCAGACTCTCACCGACCTGAAAGTTTTTTGTTACGAAGCCCTCCTACTCTGCACTCATTAGCTGTATTAATTGCACCTGTTTGAACTCATTACCTGTTTTTAATAAAAACAGCTGTCCGTACACACACACAATCACACTCCAACCTCCCCACCATGGCCAAGACCAAACAGCTAAGGACACCAAAGGCAAAACTGTAGATCTGCACAAGGCTGGGATGGGCTACAGGACAATAGGCAAGCAACTTAGTGAGAAGGCAACAAATGTTGGCACAATTATTAGAAAATGGAAGAAACACAAGATGACTGTCAATCTTCCTCAGTCTTTGGCTACATTATTATTATTATACATTTATATAGCGCCATTTATTCCATGGCGCTTTACATATGAAAAGGGAAAAATATAGACAGGTACAATAAACATGGGCTAGACAAGGGACGCACAAGTACAGAAGGAGAGAGGACCCTGCCCGCGAGGGCTCACAGTCTACAGGGATGGGTGAGGATACACTAGGAGAGGGTAGAGCTGGTCGTGCGATGGTTCAGTAGACTGAGGATCATTGCAGGTTGTAGGCTTGTCGGAACAGGTGGGTCTTCAGGTTCTTCTTGAAGGTTTCCGTTGTTGGTGAAAGTCTGATGTTTTGCGGCAGAGAGTTCCAGAGTATGGGAGAAGCCCGGGAGAAGTCTTGTATGCGGTTGTGGGAAGAAGAGATGAGGGGGGAGTCGAGAAGGAGATCTTGAGAGGATCGAAGGTTGCGTGTAGGTAGATAGCGGGAGACCATGTCACAAATGTATGGAGGAGAGAGGTTGTGGATGGCTTTGTATGTCATGGTTAGGGTTTTGAACTCGAGCCTCTGGGCAATAGGAAGCCAGTGAAGGGCCTGGCATAGGGGGGAGGCTGGGGAATAACGGGGAGACAGGTGGATTAGTCGGGCAGCAGAGTGTAGGATGGACTGGAGTGGTGCCAGAGTGCTAGAGGGGAGGCCAGACAGTAGGAGGTTGCAGTAGTCGAGGCGGGAGATGATAAGGGTCAGTAGGGAGGTGAGGTCAGGTCCAGATAGGTAGATCTGCGTGTCATCAGCGTAGAGGTGATACTGCAAGCCGTGGGATTCTATGAGCTGTCCCAGGCAAAAGGTGTAGATGAAGAGTAGGGGTCCTAGGACTGAGCCTTGAGGAACACCGACAGACAGAGGGCAAGGTGAGGAGGTGGTGTGTGAGAGGGAGACACAATATTCGGTCTGTTAGGTATGATAAGATCCAGGACAGGGCCAAGTCTGTGATGCCAAGAGATGAGAGAATCTGTAGCAGGAGGGAATGGTCCACGGTGTCGAAGGCAGAAGACAGGTCCAGGAGAAGGAGGGCAGAGTAGTGTCGCTTGCTCTTGGCGGTTAGTAGGTCGTTAGTGACTTTAGTTAGGGCAGTTTCAATTGAGTGATGCGGTCGGAAGCCAGATTGTAACCGGTCAAAGAGGGCACAGGAGGTGAGGTGGGAGGACAGTTCGAGATATACATGCTGTTCCAGTAGTTTTGAGGCGTAGGGGAGAAGAGAAATCGGGCGATAGTTAGACACAGAGGATGGGTCGAGGGAGGGCTTTTTGAGGATGGGTGTGATTGACGCATGTTTGAAGGATGAAGGAAAGACACCATTTGTAAGTGAAAGGTTGAAGAGGTGTGCGAGAGTAGGGATGAAGACTGTGGCAAAGTTAGGGATGAGGTGGGACGGGAGTGGGTAAAGCGCGCAAGTGGTGAGGTGTGATCTTGACAGGAGAGTGGAGAGCTGATCTTCTGTCATGGTGGTGAAGCTGGTTTTGGAAGAACAGGGCTGAGTGGCTAAGAGGGGCATTGGGGGCTGCAGGCCAAAGCCTTCTCTGATAGTATCAATCTTTTGCTTAAAGGAGGAGGCAAAGTCTTCAGCAGAAATGAGAGGAGAGGGAGGAGGTGCTGTGGGATGGAGTAGAATTGAAAGTGTTGAAGAGCTGTTTAGGGTTGTGAGACAGGGAGGATATGAGAGATGCGAAGTAAGTTTGTTTTGCGGCAGAGAGCTACATGCAAGGTCTCACCTTTTGGGGTAAGGATGATTCTGAGAAAGGTCAGGAATCAGCCCAGAACTACATGGGAGGAGCTGGTCAATGACCTGAAGAAAGCTGGGACCACAGTCTCAAACATTACAGTTAGTAACACACTACACCATCATGGATTAAAACCCTGCAAAGAACACAAGGTCCCCTTGCTCACGCCAGCACACATCCAGGACCATTTGAAGTTCATCAATGACCATCTGGATGATCCAGAGGGGGCATGGGAGAAGGTCATGTGGTCAGATGAAGACAAAACAAAACTTTTTGGTATCAACGCCACTCGCCATGTTTGGAGGAAGAAGGATAAGTTCAACCTCAAAAACACAGTCTCAACCACGAAGCATCGTGGGGGAATCATTATACTTTGGGGGTGCTTTTCTGCAATGGGGAAAGGACGACTGCACCGTATTGAAAGGAGGATGGATTGGGTCATGTATTGCGAGATTTTGGCCGACAACCTCCTTCCCTCAGTAAGAGCATTGAAAATGGGTCGTGGCTGGGTCTTCCAGCATGAAAATGAACTAAAACACACAGCCAGGGTAACTAAGGAGTGGCTCCATAAGAAGCATTTCCAGGTCCTGGAGTGGTCTAGCCAGTCTCCAGACCTGAATCCAATAGAAAATCTTTGGAGGGAGCTGAAATTTAAAGTTTTCCAGAGACAGCCCCGAAACTTGAAAGATCTGGAGAAGATCTGTATGAAGGAAGGGGACAAAATCCCTGCTGCAGTGTGAGCAAACTTTGTCAAGAACTACAGGAAACGTCTGACCTCTGTAATTGCAAACAAAGGTTTCTGTACCAAATATTAAGCTCTGGTTTTCTATTGTATCAAAAACTTATTTCATGGAATTAATTATATAAAAATCAAACAATGCGATTTTCTTTTTTTATTTTTATATTCTCTGCCAGTTAAAATGTACCTACCATAAAAATTACAGATCTCTCCATTTTTTGTAGGTGGGAAAACTTGCAAAATCGGCAGTGTATCAAATACTTATTTTCCCCACTGTAACCACTAATGGAGTGCAGCAGACGCTGAATAAGGTGATACTCTTAAGGTACTGTCACACTAAGCGAGATCGCTAAAGAGTCACCGATTTTATGACGCAGTAGCGATCTCGTTAGCGACGCAGCTGTGTGTGACATGTAGCGGCGATGTGGCCCCTGCTGAGATGTCGTTGATCGCTTATGAACGTTCTGAGCCGTTTTTTGGTCGTTGGTGTCCCGCTGGTGAGCCTGAATCGCTGAGTGTGACACCCTTTATGAACGACTTTACCAGCGTCGCAGGCGGGACTAGGTTTTCACAACGACCGCAGAGGTCGTTATACAGATCGCTGATGAGATCCTTGTGTTTGGAAGCTAACTAGCGACCACATAGCGATCGCACCAACGATCTCGCCAGGTTGTGTCGTTGTCGTGATCGCTAGTGCGATCGCTAAGTTGTGACAGTGCCTTTAGTCGGTATATGGCAAAACTGGTGACAGGTTCCCTTTAAGTACAATATTGTGTGCAGGAGGCATCTGAACTCCCTCTAGTGGTGACTGCAGAAAGAACAACTAGATTTTCTTAAATTCTATTACAGGAGATTAGGGAAGCTTCAAGCTAAAAAAAAAAATCCTAATGAGACATACTAAGAAATTATTACCACAAAATGCATTATTTATACATGAATGCATTGAAACATGGTCACTTTAAAAAGGAATTTTCAGCTAAAACCAGGAATTTGCTATCACAAATATTCAATAGGAAGTCTTGCAGACTCCAAAATAAATTTTTATTTTTCTCTGCTTTTTCGGGAATCAGCAGACAGAAAACGTTTGGATTATTCCTTAGCAACACAGCTTGTGGCCGACTATGATACATTCAGATCTTGTAAAAAATGAGGTGATCCGGATACAGCGCCCACATCCAGATGGAGCTGGCAGAGCACCATGATACTCACAAGTGGGGCAAGATGGCCATCACTTCATGGTGAGATTTCAAGCGATTGTCCCACAAATATCATTTACCATAGGTTATATGATAAACGTTTGACCACGAGTGACCCAGCTACCAAGACCCCCAATGATCCTGACACCAGGGGGCACAAATTCATGTGTGAACCAGGCAGCAGGGAGCATGTTCTTCAACCACCGCTCCTATATACAGTGGTAGCAGCAGGGAGGCTGTTCTTCAACCACCGCTCCTATAGACAGTGGTAGCAGCAGGGAGGCTGTTCTTCAACCACCGCTCCTATAGACAGTGGAGGCAGCAGGGAGCATGTTCTTCAACCACAGCTCCTATATACAGTGGTAGCAGCAGGGAGCATGTTCTTCCACCGCTCCTATAGACAGTGGAGGCAGCAGGGAGCATGTTCTTCAACCACCGCTCCTATATACAGTGGTAGCAGCAGGGAGGATGTTCTTCCACCACCGCTCCTATATACAGTGGTAGCAGCAGGGAGCATGTTCTTCCACCGCTCCTATAGACAGTGGAGGCAGAAGGGAGGATGTTCTTCAACCACCGCTCCTATAGACAGTGGAGGCAGCAGGGAGGATGTTCTTCAACCACCGCTCCTATATACAGTGGTAGCAGCAGGGAGGATGTTCTTCCATCACCGCTCCTATATACAGTGGTAGCAGCAGGGAGCATGTTCTTCCACCACCGCTCATATAGACAGTGGAGGCAGCAGGGAGCATGTTCTTCCATCGCTCCTATAGACAGTGGAGGCAGCAGGGAGCATGTTCTTCCACCGCTCCTATAGACAGTGGAGGCAGCAGGGAGCATGTTCTTCCACCGCTCCTATAGACAGTGGAGCAGCAGGGAGCATGTTCTTCACCAACGCTCCTATAGACAGTGGAGGCAGCAGGGAGCATGTTCTTCAACCACCGCTCCTATAGACAGTGGAGGCAGCAGGGAGCATGTTCTTCCACCGCTCCTATAGACGTGGAGGCAGCAGGGAGATGTTCTTCCACCACCGCTCCTATAGACAGTGGAGGCAGCAGGGAGAGTGGAGGCAGAGGAGGATGTTCTTCACCACGCTCCTATAGACAGTGGAGCAGCAGGGAGCATGTTTTCACCAGTGCTCCTATAGACAGTGGAGGCAGCAGGGAGGCATGTTCTTACCACCGCTCCTATAGACAGTGGAGGCAGCAGGGAGCATGTTCTTCCACGTGCTCCTATAGACAGTGGAGGCAGCAGGAGATTGTTCTTCCCACCTCCTATAGACAGTGGAGGCAGCAGGGAGCATGTTCTTCACCGCTCCTATAGACAGTGGAGGCAGCAGGGAGCATGTTCTTCCAACCCGCTCCTATAGACAGTGGAGGCAGCAGGGAGCATGTTCTTCAACCAACGCTCCTATAGACAGTGGAGGCAGCAGGGAGCATGTTCTTCACCACCGCTCCTATAGACAGTGGAGGCAGCAGGGAGCATGTTCTTCCACCGCTCCTATAGACGTGGAGGCAGCAGGGAGCATGTTCTTCACCACCGCTCCTATAGACAGTGGAGGCAGCAGGGAGACATGTTCTTCACCACCGCTCCTATAATAGTGGTAGCAGCAGGGAGCATGTTCTTCCAGTGCTCCTATAGACAGTGGTAGCAGCAGGGAGATGTTCTTTCACCGCTCCTATAGACAGTGGAGGCAGCAGGAAGCATGTTCTTCCACCGCTCCTATAGACAGTGGAGGCAGCAGGGAGCATGTTCTTCCACCACCGCTCCTATAGATAGTGGTAGCAGCAGGGAGCATGTTCTTCCAGTGCTCCTACAGACAGTGGTAGCAGCAGGGAGGATGTTCTTTCACCGCTCCTATAGACAGTGGAGGCAGCAGGAAGCATGTTCTTCCACAGCTCCTATAGACAGTGGAGGCAGCAGGGAGCATGTTCTTCCACCACCGCTCCTATAGATAGTGGTAGCAGCAGGGAGCATGTTCTTCCAGTGCTCCTACAGACAGTGGTAGCAGCAGGGAGGATGTTCTTTCACCGCTCCTATAGACAGTGGAGGCAGCAGGGAGCATGTTCTTTCACCGCTTCTATAGACAGTGGAGGCAGCAGGGAGCATCTTCTTCCACCACCGCTCCTACAGACAGTGGAGGCAGCAGGGAGCATGTTCTTCAACCACCGCTCCTATAGACAGTGGAGGCAGCAGGGAGCATGTTCTTCAACCACCGCTCCTATAGACAGTGGAGGCAGCAGGGAGCATGTTCTTCAACCACCGCTCCTATAGACAGTGGAGGCAGCAGGGAGCATGTTCTTCAACCACCGCTACTATAGACAGTGGAGGCAGCAGGGAGCATGTTCTTCAACCACCGCTCCTATAGACAGTGGAGGCAGCAGGGAGCATGTTCTTCCAGTGCTCCTATAGACAGTGGAGGCAGCAGGGAGCATGTTCTTCCACCGCTCCTATAGACAGTGGAGGCAGCAGGGAGCATGTTCTTCCACCGCTCCTATAGACAGTGGAGGCAGCAGGGAGCATGTTCTTCCACCACTCCTATAGACAGTGGAGGCAGCAGGGAGCATGTTCTTCCACCGCTCCTATAGACAGTGGAGGCAGCAGGGAGGATGTTCTTCCACCCCTCCTATAGACAGTGGAGGCAGCAGGGAGAATGTTCTTCCACCGCTCCTATAGACAGTGGAGGCAGCAGGGAGCATGTTCTTCCACCACCGCTCCTATAGACAGTGGAGGCAGCAGGGAGCATGTTCTTCCACCGCTCCTATAGACAGTGGAGGCAGCAGGGAGCATGCTCTTCCAACACTCCTATAGACATTGGTAGCAGCAGGGAGCATGTTCTTCCAGTGCTCCTATAGACAGTGGAGGCAGCAGGGAGCATGTTCTTCCAGTGCTCCTATAGACCGTGGTAGCAGCAGGGAACATGTTCTTTCACCACCGCTCCTATAGAAAGGGGAGGCTGCAGGGAGCATGTTCTTCCACCGCTCCTATAGACAGTGGTAGCAGCAGGGAACATGTTCTTTCACCACTGCTCCTATAGAAAGGGGAGGCTGCAGGGAGCATGTTCTTCCACCGTTCCTATAGAAAGGGGAGGCTGCAGGGAGCATGTTCTTCCACTACCGCTCCTATAGACAGTGGTAGCAGCACGGAGCATGTTCTTCCACCACCGTTCCTATAGAAGGGGAGGCTGCAGGGAGCATGTTCTTCCACCACCGCTCCTATAGACAGTGGAGGCAGCAGGGAACATGTTCTTCCAGTGCTCCTATAAAAAGGGGAGGCTGCAGGGAGCATGTTCTTCCACCACCGCTCCTATAGAAAGGGGAGGCTGCAGGGAGCATGTTCTTCCACCACCGTTCCTATAGAAAGGGGATGATGCAGGGATCATGTTCTTCCACCACCGCTCCTATAGAAAGGGGAGGCTGCAGGGAGCATATGTTCTTCCACCGCTCCTATAGACAGTGGAGGCAGCAGGGAGCATGTTCTTCCACCACCGCTCCTATAGAAAGGGGAGGCTGCAGTGGCTGCACATGCTACATTTACAGAAAGGACAAAGACCCTAAATCGTGATTGGAGGGCACTCCAGCAGTTGGACCACAAGAGATCATTTATTTATCATTATCAGCCCTGTGTAAAAGTCATATATGATGTTTATGGGCAACCCATTTACGGTTTAATTTTATTAATTCCCTACCCCAGTAGACTGTTGGTTGAAAATGAGTGTTCAAACCAAGTACAGATGCTCGGTGCATCATGGTGGGGCCAATCATTTATAGACACCTTCCTCCTTGTTTTCCCAATATCTGCTTCCCCCTCCTCTTCACTGACTGACAGCTCAAGCTTCATTGAGTCAGAGAAGGGCAGAAATAGATGGAAAACAAGCAGGTGGGAAGGTGTATGTAAATGACTGGCCACAATATGGCTGTATAAGGGCTTGTGTTTTTGCAGGACAATCTGTACTTTTGAATGACACCATTGATTTTAACATAGTGTACTGGAAAATGGGAAAAAAATCCAAATGCGGTGAAATTGCAAAATAAAGTACAATTTCACATTTGTGTTTGTTTTTTCTTTTATTTCCCATGTTCACTATATGATAACACTGATCTGGCAATATGATTCCCCAGGTCAGTACGAGTACGCAGATACCAAACATGTATCGTTTATTTTTTTTTTTAAGTGGTGAAAAGAAATGTTGAAATTTGAGTGAAAAAAAAAAGTTTTAGAATTTTCTGAGACTCGTAAAGTTTTCATTTTTTGGGATCTGGGGCTGTGTGAGGGCTTATTTATTTGCTTTTGTCGCCAATTTCCGAGACCCATAGCGTTTTCATTTTTCGAGATCTGGGGCTTATTTTTGTGCCCTGAGCTGATATTTTTATTGATACCATTTTGGGTAGCTACGATGTTTTGATCGTCTGTTATTGCATTTCATTGCAATGTTGTGGCGGTCAAAAAACTTCTGGTGTTTTTTTTTTTATGGTTATGCCTTTTACCAATCTGATTAATTTATCCAATATTTTGATAGATTGGACATTTCTGAATGCATCAATACCAAATGTGCATTATTTTTTTTTTCAATTGTTTTATTTTCAGTGTGGCAAAGGGGCGTCATATGAACTTGCTTTTTTTTTCATATTATTAAACACTTTTTTCTCCCTTTACTTTAATAGTCCCCCTTAGATTTGAAGCTGCGATCGTCCAATCATGATCTCCTATGAATGCTGGCCATGAGCCAGCGTTTACAGGAGATTTACAATGACAGGGTATGGGAATCTTCTGCAGACCTCTGGCTGTTTTAACAACTAATTGGTGCCCCTTGATCACGTGACAGGGGCGCTAATGGGCAGGATCTGTAATGTGATTCTGGCTCATTGGATTTAACGATGAACAGTTGACTGAAGCTCCACCCGCGGCTGTTAAAGGCACATCATGTGTGAGGAAGATGCAGGATTGACGCCAGAGCCAGCATCAATAGTCTGGAACACGACATCAAATGTCCTGAAGGAGTTAAAGGCCAATCTTCTGTTGATGTCATATCATCGGAGCAGCTTCATCTCTTCCGCTCCGCTCTGCTGATGGGGTGCGACTGCTGAGGTCATGCTAATTTACGGATGGCTCCCAGCTGCCTTACTACAGGCTGTCGGCAGCCAAATGGCATGATATTGGCAGTGTTGCCCCGACAACAGAGCAGAGCGGAGTGGAGTGGAAGAGTTGCTCTGCTGGCGTTAAAGTCAAATGAAGTAAGAGAATCACCGGCAGGAGGGCTCCGTGACCAGGCAGAGCTGGCAGGAGGGCTCCGTGACCACGCTGAGTCGGCAGGAGGGCGCCGTGACCACGCTGAGCCGGCAGGAGGGCGCCGTGACCACGCTGAGCTGGCAGGAGGGCCCCGTGATCACGCTGAGCCGGCAGGAGGGCGCTGTGACCACGCTGAGTCGGCAGGAGGGCTCCGTGACCACGCTGAGTCGGCAGGAGGGCGCCGTGACCACGCTGAGCCGGCAGGAGGGCTCCGTGACCACGCTGAGCCGGCAGGAGGGCTCCGTCACCACGCTGAGCCGGCAGGAGGGCTCCGTGACTACCCAGAGCCGGCAGGAGGGCTCCGTTACCACGCTAAGCCGGCAGGAGGGCGCCGTGACCACGCTGAGCTGGCAGGAGGGCCCCGTGATCACGCTGAGCCGGCAGGAGGGCGCCGTGACCACGCTGAGTCGGCAGGAGGGCTCCGTGACCACGCTGAGTCGGCAGGAGGGGCGCCGTGACCACGCTGAGCCGGCAGGAGGGCGCCGTGACCACGCTGAGCCGGCAGGAGGGCTCCGTGACCACGCTGAGTCGACTGGAGGGCGCCGTGACCACGCTGAGCCGGCAGGAGGGCGCCGTGACCACGCTGAGCTGGCAGGAGGGCCCCGTGATCACGCTGAGCCGGCAGGAGGGCGCCGTGACCACGCTGAGTCGGCAGGAGGGCGCCGTGACCACGCTGAGCCGGCAGGAGGGCGCCGTGACCACGCTGAGCCGGCAGGAGGGCTCCGTGACCACGCTGAGCCGGCAGGAGGGCTCCGTGACCACGCTGAGCCGGCAGGAGGGCTCCGTGACCACGCTGAGCCGGCAGGAGGGCTCCGTGACCACCCAGAGCCGGCAGGAGGGCTCCGTTACCACGCTAAGCCGGCAGGAGGGCGCCGTGACCACGCTGAGCCGGCAGGAGGGCTCCGTGACCACGCTGAGTCGGCAGGAGGGCGCCGTGACCACGCTGAGTCGGCAGGAGGGCGCCGTGACCACGCTGAGTCGGCAGGAGGGCTCCGTGACCACACTGAGCTGGCAGGAGGGCCCCGTGACCACGCTGAGCCGGCAGGAGGGCTCCGTGACCTCCCTGAGCCGGCAGGAGGGCTCCGTGACCACGTTGAGCCGGCAGGAGGGCTGGGCCGGCAGAGATCAACACAAGGCAAAACAACTAGCAATTAAATGCCTGTAAGTGCTTAACCCTTTAAGAAAATACAAAAGTTCAGGATAACCCCTTTAAAATCGACAATACATTATATCATTATTTTGCTACGAGCAAAACTGTTGTCAGCAAGGATTTACGATAAATATTTTCGTACAATATGTCTGTATGAAACGCTTTGAAATGACATGAGAAAAACCCACCACAATGCAGAGCTCCGGTACAGCAAAATCACAGTATAGAGAATAAAGCGATGTGTAAGGCAAGAAGGAAACAGGTATGGCTAATGAAACAAAGCCATCTACTGTGAGGATCTTGTTGGTGTAAATTAGCATGTAAGACAAAGGCTGCATGTGACAAGCGCCCACGCATCCCTCAGAAAAGAAGTTGCTCAATAGCAGAAGTGGGGCCTGTCAAGCGCCTATGATCAGGTTACAAAGCAGTTTCCACACAGACTGGCAATAATATTCAGTCACAACAGTGTTATCACTGATCTGCCGGGTATGACAGCATCCTAACACACGGGAGCGGAGGATTGGGAAGAGATGATCTCCTGTGAAGATACCGATAGGAGGCTGTGCTCGGCGGGGAGCAAGAAAACACAAACCCATGCATTACCTGTTAATGAGAACTGGAGGAAGAAGCACACAGGCCCTAGACATGTGCACTGTTGGGCCACACGATAGGAAAGTGTCCCCATATACATTACATGGACGTGAGGATTGGGGACACCTGCACATTACACCTACAAGAGCTTCTATGACCTCTCATTCTAGATCCGGAGACATTAATGTGGAGTTGGTTTTCCCTTAGCAGATATAACAGCTCCCACTCTTCTGGGAAGGTTTTCTACAAAATTTTGGTAGTGTCTAGATACAGTAAAGATGTATATCTTTGTACAGTGTTAGCCAGTAGATAGAAAAATATTTGAAGTTGAGAGTCCTCAGTGGTTGATACCTTTTAATGATGGTGATGGTGACCTTTGACACTCTTAATGCTGGAATGAACCTGTCACACGGATTTATGACGTTTTACATCAATTAAGGAATTTACTCCAAAGACCCTGTGAGAACATCACAAAACATTACCAGACCCCAATCAGAGGGCAATAAAACTTTCACTCTCCTTCTCTATGAACTGTTCCAATATTTATGCTCATCCCTCTGCCATAATGACTAATTCTGCTTCACGTCACCTGTCTTACCTATCGCATTTTTTCTGTGCTGTGTTGTGTATAAATATGTGATTCTTCAGATTTTGTATTAGTCTAGCCTGATGAAGAGACCTGAGTAGTCTCGAAAGCTTGCAATTTGTTACCATCTTTTCAGGTAGTGTCTAGAGAAATTTTTACACATTTATCCAGAAGAGCATTTGTGCAGTCAAACACCGATGTTGACCGAGAAGTTTACAAAGTAAATCCCAAATATGTTGGTTGAGGTCAGGGCTCTATGCGGACGGTCAAGTTCTTCCAGACCAATCTCATCCATCATGCCTTTATGGACCTTGCTTTGTGCTCGTTGGCACAGTTATGGTGGAACAGAAAAGGGCCTTCACCAAACTGTTCCCATAAAGATGGAAGCTATAATTGTCCAAAAGGTCTTGTATGCTGAAGAATTAGGATTTCAATCCACTAGAACTAAGGGGCTGAGGCCGACCCCTGAAAAACACCACCATAGCATTGTCCCTCTTCCACCAAAATGTACCGGAGGCAGAATGTAATCAGGTGCATAATGTTCTCTGGGCATTCACCAAACCCAGACCAGTCTATCAAACTGACAAGCGAGATCTGTCACCCCACAGAACACATTTTCACTGCTCTAGTGGTGGCAACTTTACACCTAATATTGTGCTTGGTGATGTAAGGCTTGCATAGAGCTCCTTCATCCTTGGAAGTCCATGCCATGAGTCTCCCAGCAAGTATATAGCTTTTGTGCTGATGTTACTGCCAGAGGAGGAATTTTGCTGACTTTCCTGCCCTCTGCTCCTGAGCACTCAAGAGACCCGGCTCTGTAAGGCTACGTGGTCTCCACTTTGTGGCGGAGCTGCTGTGGTCCCTACCACCTTCTAGTAATATCACTCATAGGTGACGGTTGAATATTTAGGAAGGAAGAAATGTCATGAACTGATTTTTTACACTAGTGGTGGCTCCTATTACCAGACCGTGCTGATATCAGTGAGCTCTTTAGGATGAGACATTTTCTTTACAAATATTAGTAAAGGCAAACGGCATGGCGAGGGTCCGGATGTTATATATATGGATTACCAGGTGTGCCCCAACACTTTTGTCCATACAGTGTATACGATACTGTGCCCTAAATTTGACTACAAAGGTCAAACAAACGTCAATGAGTGGCTGTAAACCAGTCATACAGAGGCCAAAGGGACATTATTTTGGCCTCCATCCAATGAATGGAGCCCATGGATTCGTTCTACATCTCTATCCTGGCTCATGCAGTAAACGTACTCCACACACCCAATGGGAACAGAGCCTTATAGGAAATGTTCTGATTTTTCCGTCAGACAAGTTACTTTACTACTCTTTAATTCCTAGATTAGGTTTTCCTAAATGTATTGAAACCAATAATAGGTAAGGTAGAGGCACTCAAGAAAACTGCAGACACATGCCGCTTACCGTCCCATGACTGGACTGTAATGGTGACAAAAAAACTGAAAGTAAGAAAGCAGCATGGAGACAAGGAAATCAGTACAAATGATATGATGGGACATCCAAACATCACATCTGAACGCATATCCGGCGATCTGTCACTAGACTTCACAATACAAACTCCATACTAAACATTTATCTGGTTGAGACTGGTGTACTTGCCATTAAAATCCATTTGAAATTGCCCATGTAATCTTCAAATTACAAATTGACATTTTTAGGAGTCTGGCTAAAACGCTTATTTTAATATTGGGCTAGGAAAGTTTCAAAACAGACTATACAGCCATTCTGAAATTGATTTTCAAAGTAAGTACAACAGCCTCTTAAGGTCTAAGAGATCTAAGCACTTTGTATTGTGACATCTGAACACCGATCCACTTTAACATACCATGAGCACAAACCAATTATCTAGTGTTTGCAGAGACGTACAAATTAAAGGGAACCTGTCAGCAGGATTTATCACTATAAAGTAAAGGTATGGCCATAATGGCGCTGTTACACTTATTAAACACATGCCTTTTTTGGAAGTAATCAGATCAGTGTTTTTTTTTTTTTTTTTTTTTTCAAATTATGGTTTTAAGTTTTCTTCTGATTACGTTTTTTGTGCATCGGGTTGGGCCTGGGGGGTTGAGTCGTCTTCTGCTCTGGCCTCTCCGCCTCCCTCCTGTATTTCTACATATGTCACTGATTATTTTATTTGCCTCCGTTTGGAAATTTTGCGCCACAGCCGTAATCATTAGGTAGGCGGCACGTGTGCAGTGTGAGATTCCACGTCTGGTCTTCCATAAAATGGCACCAGACTCGGCGCATGCGCAGATCAAGATCTAAGCCGACATCTCCATCTGCACATGGGCTGGCTCCATTTGATCGATGACCAGACGTGGACTCTCACACTACGCATGCGCCGCCCACCCAATGATGGCGGCGGTGCAAAATCTCCTAAAGGAGGCAGGCCACTGACTAATCAGTGACCTGTAGAAACACAAGAGGCAGGAGGAGGGGCCAGAGCAGAAAAAGACCCAACCCCCCCAGGCCCACCTCGATGCACAGAAGACGTCATCAGAACAAAATGTAAAACCATGATTAAAAAAAGAACCACTGATGATCGGATTCCTTCAACAACGGGATCAATTTAATCAGTGAAATAGCGCCATTGTGGCCATACCTTTACTTTATAGCCATAAATCCGGCTCATAGGTTCTCTTTAATTATTATCGTTCTTAGGATCACCCAGGGAATTGAAGCAGTTACTATCCTTTTCTCTGTTCTAATATGTGACAGGGCCTAAAATGCCCAGCAGATCGGTGGTGATTCAGATCCCGATCAATCACTCAAAACACTCGGGTGGTATCAGATTCTTCTCGGGGGCGTGTATAATCTCCACCTCTGAAACATTGGCCAATCATAAAGCAGGAGGTGTCGCAGAGGTGGCACACACAGGACACACCTCCAGAGATGGTCAGGCCAGGGAATCGCAGCGCGAGTAACCCTCACTACCGATACCTCCTGGTTCATACATCGCAAAGACAGGAGGAAAGCAGGAGCTGTAGGTCATCATGGGAGCTAGTGGAGGGCAGTCACACTCTTTTTGGCATGCATCATCACTTACTCCACTCAACAAAAGAGAATCCCAAATGGGTTCCTATCTGATAACGCAGGTGAGCACATATTTAACATAAAATCAGGGAAGCCGAATTCATGACCACTCACAGAGCATACAATGCCCACCTACAGCCATCAAAATTATGAGGTTTCGCTGACTGGGTTGGGTTTCGGCTACCGAACATGCTCTTTTTATCCCCAACGAGAGCTGCACTGTACAACTTGGCTCCCAGGAAATAATTTATTATCCATAACTATAAAACTTTCTGTTCTTAGTATTTTGATCCAGATGACAATCACAAATCACACAGCTCCACACTGTATGAACCTGGAGGTATCGGCGGCAAGGATAACTCATTCTGAGAATCCTTGGTCTGGGGCGTTTTCTGAGTGCTTCACCTCTGCGACGCCTTCTGCTTATGATTGGCCAGTGTCACAGAGGTGGAAATAGTACACGCCCCTTGAGAATAGTCTGTTACCGCCCATGTGGTGGAAGGGAAAATTTAGATAACAACTATACCAGCTCATATGTCTGGAACAACAAGGTCCATTACCAAATGGAAAAAAAAAGTGTTATTCAGATTTTCAGCCCCTATCTTAGGGTGTAGCCAGTTTAAAAGGTAAAAAGTTACAAAATAACCCTTTTAAAAGGGAACCTGTCAACAAAAAAAACCAAAACATTATTTAACTGCAACTATAGTGCTAATCTGCAGATAAATACACTTTTCAAAATGTCCAGGTATCTAACCTCAAATTCAGCTGTGGTGGGAAAAAAATGAAGTCATTCTCCCTGCAGCTGATCACTTCCAATTATTGGGGTGGCACAGAGGGAAGAAATCAGTCAGTGCTCACTACTCTGTAATCAGACCTCAGAGCTATGACTGACAGGCAGCTCTGTACAGAGAAGGATGTCAGTCATGGAGTAGGGAGTGTGATCACACTGCATTGGTGCCATCCCAATGAATGGAAGCGTGTGCAGGGAGAATATGATTTTGCTTTCTCCCTGCAGCCACAATTCCAATTGGGAAGCCACATATTTAAAATCAAATTTAGATAGTATGGCTGCAGTTAAATATCATTTTTCTTTTTGTTTGTCTATACTGACAGGTTTCTTTTAAGTAAATGGATACAGACAGGAATATATTTGAATACCTTTGCATATTCATATACAACCGGTAGTGACCAGAAACGAGTGGTCAGAAGGGTCTTACTCCTAACAACTCATCAGCAGTGCGAAAAGTCAGTAACAAAACAAATGTCGGGAGCTTTACAGGGAGAAGCTGATGCTACAATGCAGATTTCTGATTCTGAAACAGGAGGTCAGTCCAGATTTGGAGTAAAAGTTAAAAAAAAAAAAAATTGTGGACTACAAACCTTACTTCAAGTTTCTCAATATCTTCTTCCTCTACTTGAAACTGGGATTTCTTAGTGTAACTGCTTGACCTTGTCACCTAGAAAAACGGAAAAAAGTTATTATTGTAAAAGGTCTATAACAAAGTTTCAGCAATGTCCTCCAGAGAAAGGGAAGGGAGAAGGAGACGAAAAAGAGTGTGACGGCGAAAATCCTACAAAATACAGAGTGACCTTTATTGGTCATGCTTCTATAATCAAGAAAATATGCCATGAAGGGGATTTACTCCATAATGAAATAGTGTGTAAGACTGCCAATGATTAGAAACAAACGCTATAAAAAACAAACAAAAAAAACTCCCAATACAAAGGATTAATATTAAAAAACATGTCATTTTCATTCACCTCAAAGTAGAATTTCTCATTAAATTGCGGATTGCTCGTCTTCTTCTTCACTTTCGTTTTCTTTTGATCATTTCTGAAAGTCAAGGAGTCACAAAGCTCATCAAGATACAAAGGAAATAAGCTTCACAAAACAATCACAAAGATGGCATTTACAGGTTTCCATCATGGTGACTATTATTTTACCACTACTTTTTTTTTTCTGGTAAAAATGACTGAAACTTGGGCAAAGACCCCAAACAAGTCTCCAATACATACTGTATGCGTACAGAACCTGGTTTTGCTTTATTATTATTTCTGGACCATTTATATTTTGCTCCCATAGACACACACACACACACTACGGCCAGTCCCAATGAACCTAGGAGTATATTTTTTTCAAGTGTAGGAAAAACCCCAGAGTACCCCAGCTAAACACATGGAGAGCATATAAACTTAAAGGGAACTTGTCGCCCCCCCCGGGAGTTTTGAAGTAAAAGAGCCACCTTCAGAAGCACTAATGCAGCAGTCTGTGAAGGTGGCTCTTTTTTTTCTGTGCCCCTGCAACGCTGAAATATTCAGTTTTATAAATCGGTCCCCATACCTTAGATGGGTCACTGAGGTATGTCATGTTCCCGTGACTTATCCTCCCCCCAGCCGTCCACCAAGCCCCTTCATTGATACCGCGCCTCCTCCAGGCTTTTTTTTTTCCTTTCGTTTCTGTGTGGCGCCTGCGCTGTTGTAACAGTCCTCGGGCATGCGCAGTGCGCGCTGCCTGGGAACTGTCTGAAGACTCCAGCTCCTGCATCGTTGCCTTTCCCCGATCCCTCCCCGCAGTGTGTTATCATGTATTCACACTGCGGGGCAGGAAATCTGGCGCCTGCGCAGTCTACATGTGTAGCAGCGCCTGCCCCCTTCTCCCAGACTCCCTCCACTTTCACTTTCAGACAGTCTCCGGCGTCGGATGTGCTGAACTAGTTTTGGGTGGTCAGCACACCAGACGCCGAAGACTGTCTGAAAGTGAAAGTGGAGGGAGTCTGGGAGAAGGGGGCAGGCGCAGCTACACAGGTAGGTGCCAGATTTCCTCCCATGATGATAACACACTGCGGGGAGGGATCAGGGGAAAGGCAATGACGCATTCGCTATAGTCTTCAGACAGTTCCCGAGCAGCGCGCACTGTGCATGCCCGGGGACTGATGGAAGAGCGCAGGCGCCACACAGAAACGAAAGGAAAAAAAAAAAGCCTGCAGGAGGCGCGGTGACGCTGAAGGGCCTTGATGGATGGCTGGGGGGAGGATAAGTTACGGGAACAGGACATACGTCAGTGACTCATCTAAGTTATGGGGACCAATTTTTAAAACTGAATATTTGAGCCTTCCAGGGGCACAGAAAAAAAGAGCCACCTTCACAGACTGCTGCATTAGTGCTGCTGAAGGTGGCTCTTTTACTTCAAAACGCCCGGGGGGGGGTGACAAGTTCCCTTTAAAGGGGTATTCCCAGAATTAAAGTTACCCCCTGTACATATTATCAATTGCTGGGACTTCCAAGAACAAAGCTCTGTAGAGCCCAGTTTTGAATAGAGCAAAGATGTGAATGTTCCATCTTCATTGCTATCATTGTCTTTGGGACTATTGGAAAGAGTCGACCATCCAGCTTTCTCCAGAAGCACCACAGACAATAAATGGAGAGGAGGTTGAGTATGCTGCAGAGGCCTGTTCTCAAGATCGATGGCGATTCCAGCTTTCGGACACCCACTGATCAG
The DNA here is from genome assembly GCA_033576555.1 of Oophaga sylvatica. NCBI lineage: Eukaryota > Metazoa > Chordata > Amphibia > Anura > Dendrobatidae > Oophaga > Oophaga sylvatica. The sequence continues at coordinate 78,870,946 of JARQOD010000005.1, forward strand.
TAAGTCATTCCTTATCCTAAGTTTAGGGAATAAAATGCAGTTCCGGGAATGCACTTTAATGGTTCCCTTTCTCGGACCAGTCAGGTGCGCAAATAAAGCATAACTGGGTCCATGTGCAGCTGTGTGCTTGGTTGTATAGTGGATGGGTGCAGGAGCTGCCACCACTTAAACAAGCACAGGCTTATCCACAAACTGATGAGACTAGTGCAGGTTGGCAAATGGAAAAATCGCTCAGGTGCACTAGCACACAGACTAACATTGGTCAGTGCGGTGTCTGTGCGCAGAGCCGTCACCGTGCGCATACACAGACTGACACTGGTCAGTGCGGTGTCCGTGCGCAGTGCCGTCACCGTGCGCATACACAGACTAACACTGGTCAGTGCAGTGTCCGTGCGCAGTGCCGTCAACGTGCGCATACACAGACTAACACTGGTCAGTGCGGTGTCCGTGCACAGTGCCGTCACCGTGCACATTGCAGTGTCCGGTGTTATCACACAGACAGCAGACTGACTGAAAAGAAGTTCAACTGGACGTAGCCTTATACAGTACAAAAAACACAGGTCTACTCCTCCTAAGAATGGCATTTACCTAGAAGGACCAACAAGAGACACCGAGGCATATGGATCGCAGCTCTGCCCGTTCACTAGAGGCAGCCCCTCACATTCTACAATACTGAAAAGAAAGAAGAAATATGTTCATACCTTTAGTTGGTTCTGAAAAATGTCTTTATTCTGGTTTTCACATACATACATGTATATATATATATTATATATATATATATATTTATATATATATATATTTATATATATATATACATAGGATTAAATTAAACTCTTTTCAGGTATATATAAATAAATATTAATAAATATATAAAAACAATAAAAAAGATTAAAAAAATGCATTTAAAGGGCTTTTGCCACAATTAAAGAAAAATTGCTTTAAAGGGGTTTTCCCATGAACAAAAGTACATTTTAATTAATAGATCGTGGAATAATAATACATTCGGCAATTGGATGCGTTTACATAAAATGTTCCTGTGCTGAGATAATCTTATAAATGTCCCCTGCTGTGTACTGTGTAATGTCTGTGTCTGACCGTACAGGAACATGGTCTGATTATACCACAGCTCCTGGGAAAGGGAGGAAGCAAAAGAGTATACAGACAGGACAGCACAGGATCACAGCTTTTTGTAAGGTAAAACACTTCTTTGCCCACGGCCAGCACTTCCCAGCACTTGTAGAAGTGATCAACAGATCTAATACTATGTAAGACACCAGTCAGTCACAGGCAGCAGTGCCGGGAGGTGGCGCTGGACTTGTGTAGTTGCTCTCTATAATCCACAGCTGGATCTTTACAGTCTAAAAATATATCTGGCTGCAATCGTGCAGTAAAAATTTGATTCTTGCTGCTCGTAGTTTGAGCAGCAAGAATTAGGCAACAGGTTCCCTTCAAAAATATTTAACGCTGCAGGTGGGCCGGTAAGAAGGCTAACATCTATACAGATCTAAACTAAAACCGGCTCACCCACTATGTGCCATTAATAATTATTATTATCTTTATTTATATAGCGCCAACATATTCCGCAGCACTTTACAGTTTAACAGTTTCAAAACACAAGTCATAAGTAACAACGTTAACAATACAATAATTAAAGCAAAATAAGATGACCCTGCTCGTGAGAGCTTACAATCTACAATGAGGCGGGGGAGATACAAAGTACAGGTGTGTATATACAATGATGCATTTCCAATGATGGTCCAGCCATCTTGAGGGAGTGAGGGATGGATGGAGATAGTGAATGGGCTACACACGCACACTTACACATAGAATGACTTTGATTAGTGAATGTGATAGGCCGCTCTGAACAAATGTGTTTTTAGGGAGCTCCTGAAACCATGCAAATTGTGGATAGTCCTAATTTCTTGGGGTAGAGCATTCCAGAGGATTGGTGCAGCGTGGGAGAAGTCTTGGAGTCGGGAGTGGGAGGTACGGATTAGTGAAGAGGTTAGTCGAAAGTCGTTTGCAGAGCGCAGCAGTCGGTTAGGCCGATAGATAGAAATGAGGGAGGAGATGTAGGGGGGTGCTGCACTGTGGAGAGCTTTGTGGGTGAGAACCAGTACTTTGAATTGGATCCTATAATGAATGGGCAGCCAGTGTAAGGACTGGCGAAGAGCGGACGCGTCCGAGTACCGATTAGCCAGATGGATGACCCTGGCTGCTGCATTCAGTATGGACTGGAGAGGGGATAGTCGAGTAACGGGGGAGGCCAAGTAATAGAGCGTTGCAGTAGTCCATTCTCACCGTCTAAAATAATATAACACAGGTGGATCTAATAATGGCGTCAGGGACCCTGGAGAGGAAAGCAAGGACATTTATTCATGGCATAACTGCCCGAGAGGTGCCATTCTGGCTGGCAGCAGCAGTTAAGGGGCGAGCTTTAAAGTCTGGACTCCTAAAACCACACCGTGTGACCCTTTTTGGCATTTCAGAGGGTAGATACGTCAAAAGCTCCATAGGTTGCCATTTCAGCACCAATAAGATACAAATCATTAGAGAATTTGTTAAGAAATCTAGTAAAAGATTATCTCATGTAAAATACATAGAGGCATAATGGCTGCCGTTCAGGAGACGCAGCTTTGCTGTTTGCATAAGGTTTATAAAGCCGGTGAATTCATGGCATTCTTTATCCCTGGCAGACGGGCAGAAGAGGTTAACTGTAATTTGTATTTATTCAAAGCCTCTGTACAGCCGCCTACGCTTCCTCTCTGCGCGCGGTACGGAAAAAAGGAAGTGTCCTGGTGGCTTTCAGAGCTGGTCATACTGACCACCGAGCATTGCTCACTGCACACGTGCACAGGCCGCCCAGATATACTTACTGTACCATAAGCTGCTGCACCGATCCATTGTCAGTAATCAGCTCATTTAGCTTCAGCTCCAGGTGGACTTTTCCCTGCGAGACAGAACAATTACACGTTAGCTGCTGTCAGGCTGAGAACACCGGCATCTTACAGCTCATGAGTCACAGTGAAGGGACACGTGATGGGGACAGAGGGGAGACGGATAATGCATTAACGGGAAAGGATCGAGGGCAGATCTGCACGGCCGGGGGAAGATACTGCGAGCAGATATTGCAGATTTCAACCCTTTAACAAAATTGCAAAAAGGCAAAATTAGTATACGAGTGATATAAATTGTTTTGGTTCATTACTAAAAGTATCTGCAGGCTTCCAGAGCACAATGGCCCCATCATCAGGCAAGATTACCAAGGTTCTGACATGTACAGGACCAGTCAAACGTCTGGACACATCAGTCAACGCAATGGTTTTTCTTGCTCTTATTGGAATGTGCACATTGTAGATTTAGACTGAAGGCAGCAAAACCACAAAGTATCACATATGGAAACAAGGAGTAAAGAAATATGTGTGAAACACAACGGAATATGTGTTACATCTTATATTCCTCAAAAGTAACCCCTTTTAACTCCGGTGACAGCTCTACACACCCTTGGCATTGTCTCAAGCAGCTTCATCAGGTCATCCTCTGGAATGGCTTCCAAAGAACATGTATGCCTCATCAAGAGTTCATTTGTAGAATCGCCTGCCCTCACAAAGCGTCTGCAACAATCTGCAGAGTGCATGTTGGTACACAGCGCCATACAGTACAGAGCCCTATTCCACAACTCTCCTAAGCCAGAATATGGCGAGAACCACTCAACTAAGTAAAGAGAAACAACAGACCACCATTACTTTAAGACATAAAGCTCAATAAATCCAAAACATTGCTAGAACCTTGAAGGTTTCAACTGCAATCATAAGAATCTTCAATTGCGACAGTGAAACTGGCTCTCATGGAGACCGCCACAGAAATGGAAGATGAAAAATTACTTCTTCTGCCTCGGAAACCCCAAATTGACAGCAATTCAGAAAACAACCCTCATACAGTAAACGATGAACAGACAACAAGAAGCAGACACATCTCAGAATCAACTATCCAAAGCAAACAGAAAGAATCAGGCTGTATGGTTAAATTGCTGTAAAGAAGTCACTACTGAGGACAGCAAATCAGAAGAGGAGACTTGCTGGGGCTAAGAACACAAGGAGACTTATTGGGGCCAAGAGCACAAGGACTGGCCATTACAAGTAGAGGAGACAAATTGGGGCCAAATAACAGAAGGATTGGTCATTACAAGAAGAGGAGACTTATTAGGGCCAAGAGCACAAGGACTGGCCATTACAAGAAGAGGAGACAAATTGGGGCCAAGAGCACAAGGACTGGCCATTACAAGAAGAGGAGACAAATTGGGGCCAAGAGCACAAGGACTGGCCATTACAAGAAGAGGAGACAAATTGGGGCCAAGAGCACAAGGACTGGCCATTACAAGAAGAGGAGACAAATTGGGGCCAAGAGCACAAGGACTGGCCATTACAAGAAGAGGAGACAAATTGAGGCCAAGAACACAAGGACTGGCCATTACAAGAAGAGGAGACTTATTAGGGCCAAGAACACAAGGACTGGCCATTACAAGAAGAGGAGATTTATTAGAGCCAAGAGCACAAGGACTGGCCATTACAAGAAGAGGAGACAAATTGAGGCCAAGAACACAAGGACTGGCCATTACAAGAAGAGGAGACTTATTAGGGCCAAGAACACAAGGACTGGCCATTACAAGAAGAGGAGATTTATTAGAGCCAAGAGCACAAGGACTGGCCATTACAAGAAGAGGAGACTTGTTAGGGCCAAGAACACAAGGACTGGTCATTACAAGAAGATGAGACTTATTAGGGCCAAGAACACAAGGACTGGTCATTACAAGAAGAGGAGACTTATTGGGGCCAAGAGCACAAGGACTGGCCATTACAAGAAGAGGAGACTTATTAGGGCCAAGAACACAAGGACTGGCCACTACAAGAAGAGGAGACTTATTAGGGCCAAGAACACAAGGACTGGCCATTACAAGAAGAGGAAACTTATTGGGGCCAAGAACACAAGGACTGGCCATTACAAGAAGAGGAGACAAATTGGGGCCAAGTATCACAAGGCCTGGCCATTAGATCAGTGGAAATCTGATGAGTCATACTGAGATTTTTGGTGCCAACCACCATATCTTTGTATGATGCAGAAAAGTTAAGCGGATAGCTTCTTCATGTGCGGTACCCAATGTAAGCATGGATGTTCTTCTCTGGTAACAGTGCTCTGGCAATTTATTACAAATTTGTGTCTCCACCTTTAATAATTTTATGTAAGACCTACAGTGGTGTTCAAAAGTCCTGCATAGGATAAATTGATTTTTCAAGTTTTAAACGTTTTCTGTTGAATATCTTCGATGCTAATATGACATATTATATATGGTTTTGTTCAGAATACAATTTTGCATTCTCTCCCTGTAATATTTTTAGCTTTTGAAGCAGTTTTACCTGAAATTATTGCAACAATATGGGAATTGAAAGCACAACTAAATATTGCACAGCTTCAGATCCAAAATTAGCCAATCACAGATGAGGTTCTTGTGACCAATCATAACCTGGATATGGCAGCCAATCACATTACATTGCATTTCATCACATCTGCTGCTTTGTTTGTTTTATCTGTTGGTCTATCTAGTGAATCATACTGTAGAGCTTTATGATGGGAGCCTTCAGATTTTTGTCAGCGGAGGATCGTGTGCGAGTTGTGGTGCTACATGAAGAGGGTTATACTGGCCCCCAGATCGCAAGGAAGGTCGGTTGTAATCCGAGTACAGTCGTAAGAATTTTGCAGAAACATAAGCAGCTTGGAATTACCCAGGACAGGCCCAGATCTGGTCGGCCCAGAAAGTCAACTAAAAGGGAGGATAGAGTACTGATAAGAACATCCCTTGCCAATCGAAAGCTCACCTCTCCTTCAGCTTCTGCGAGAATGGCAAGAAAAGTGCAATATTGAGGTATCAACATCAACTGTTAGGAAGAGATGTTTGGAAGCAGGATTGAGAGGGTGCAAGGTCCGAAAGAAGCCATTGATGACAGCCATACAAAGACAAAGGCGAAAACTGTGGGCATTGAAATATTCAAAATGGAGGAAGGAAGAGTGGGAAAAAGTGCTATTTAGTGATGAAAGCACTTTTTGCATTTTATGAAATGATGGCAAGTCTTATGTGAGAAGGTTTCCACATGAAGAGTACAAGAAAGAGTGTTTGAGCTTTTCTGTGAAGCATCCGATGAAAGTAATGGTCTGGGGCTGTATGGCAGCCAATGGTGTTGGAAGGCTTCATATTGTGGAGGGTATGGTTAATGCAAAAAAATATATAGACATCCTTAAAAAGAAAATGTCTAAATATCTAAAAAACAGCCAAGGACCAAGAGAGAGTTGATTGAGTCTCTGATACAGGCCTGGAACCACATCATCACTCGTGAACCTCTGCAGAAGTTTGTTCACTCAATGCCACAGAGATGCAAGTTGGTGCTCAAGAGCAAAGGCTGGCCAATAAAGTATTAGAAGCTAAAGATGCACTCAAAAGGCCCTTTTCAGGACTCTGAAATAAATAAAAAATAATAAATCTTAAAAAGTAAAATTTAAGTCTGTGTGAACTTGCATTGGAAGTTAATGAACTTAGAAACCTGTTCACCATTCTACACACTGTACTGGTGTAGGTATGGTTATGCTGTAAAAAAAATTATCAAAAATGCGCATACCATAACAATTTATACACTTGGGACATTCAAAAATGAGTATGGCATACAATGAGGGATTACAAAAACATATATGTTCCACCAGTTTCACTGTAGAGATGCAGAAGTATGAAATATATAGTTTTCTTCACGTCTATGCAGGACTTTTGAACACCACTGTAAAGCTGTGTATGGGAACTATGACTACGCAATAAAATCCTAATAGGTTAAGGATCTTTTTACAGATAAACTTGCAGCATGTTAAGACTTCTTTTTTTTTTTTTAATACTTTTCTAGGTATTTTTGCAGATTTTTTTTTCCTAAAAAACCTCCAAAAGCCCTTATCCTAAAATAGGCTCACAATTTGATTTCCCCCTCTCAGACACAATTTGGTTCCAAATTCAAAGGAAGCAAATTACCTTCTAAGGACATTTTATGCAATGCGGTAACCTGGAGAAGACCCATATAAGAAGGATAAACCATTGCACCACAAAGAATACCACTACAACACCCACTTTAAATTCATGACCAAATGATGCACCAACCACGTGTCAAGATCATTCTATTTAGTGATACAAAAAATTCCTGTTCCTCATCCATTGTACCATTGAGCACTAGTCGTTACCAAGTCTACTGATCGTCAACCACCCTTTATCCTACTTGGACATGTAGTGGTAAAGGACCCTCCAAGTTGGTAACATTTCACATGGAGGATTAGAGTATAAAATATTAGACTGTCAAGTAAAAGTTGACTAGTATGGGGCAGTGAAACCATGCACAGCAACGGCAAGTGCAGCAACGGCAAGTTCAGCAACGGCAAGTTCAGCAACGGCAAGTTCAGCAACGGCAAGTTCAGCAACGGCAAGTTCAGCAACGGCAAGTGCAGCAACGGCAAGTGCAGCAACGGCAAGTGCAGCAACGGCAAGTGCAGCAACGGCAAGTGCAGCAACGGCAGCTCTAACCTGTTTCTTTGTTGCAGATCAAATGTTTTTTAATTGACTTTGGCTCAATCTCGAGCCACAGCGAAGGCAGTCAAAAAAAGAAAGAAAAAGAATTGATCGACAAAGAAGCAGATTGCAGTTGCTATATGTGTTTTTACTGCCCAATGCTGATGTACTTTTACGCCAATATTTTATACTCTACATGTCCATGTAAAAGGTCACTAACCCGGGGGAACCTTTACAACTATAAACCCTAATAGGGTACATGAAAACTTATTTAGGATGACTAAAAATGTATGTTAGTTGGAGGTAAAACCCCTTGTGTAAAATAGACATTTGCAGCCTAGACACAAGGACAGAAAGATGAGCAGCTCAAAAGAGGATGAAAAACAGACAATTATTGCTACATATTAATACACGTTCATATCACTGATCGACTCTCACTTTTACCAAATTGTTTCCCCAAATTCAAGGAAAATGATCCATTGCTTATCCCTCAGGATCACTGGATGTTCCACCAGTGGGTTCCTCAGAAATCGGCTAGCTCCTGAGAAAACAATCTTTAAATGGGTGCGCTCATCTTCATTCTACAAGAGGCAAGGTAAGGTTTTAATACTAGAGGTTAAGGACACGGTGAATTAGGGTACACCTTGACGCTGGTGGGATGGGTTTTATACTTCATTTTTTTGGTTTGTTTGTTTTTTAAAAATGGTGTTTACGAAATACTCTATTTATATGAATTATTGCTTTTACTTATTTACTTACAGCAGGGTGTATGTTCATTTTGTTTTTTGTCTTAGGTTTTGTCTGTTTAATGGCCAGTGTGAACATGCTCCTATTTTGCATGCATACCAACTTATACTCCAGGTCATTTTTTTTCGGTTTAGTTTCAGGTTTCTGCACTTAGTGCGGGTAAGGGTGCATCCTCTCTTACTTTGAGGTGGACATTACGTTTATATAGCTTCCCATTTGCTGTGTGTCCATTTTTGGGGATCCGGTCTTGCTCAGCACTTAATTACGCTGACATCAGTATGACGCATGGTAATGTTTTAATTCTAGAGGTTAGGACCATTCCGAATTTGGGTACACCTTGACGCTGGTAGGATGGCTTTTACGCTTTTTTTTTAAATCAAAAAAGGCGTTTACCAAGTACCCTATTTATTTATATTCACTATCGCTTCTACTTATTTACTTACAGCAGGGTAGCTGCTCATTTTGTTTCCGTCTTAGGTTTTGTTCATTCTTCAAGAGCGCGCTGCTCCTCCACCTCCCGGCTTCCTGTTTGCTGGGGGTGATGCACTCCTGCAGACTGATACTTCAGTCCAGCGGCACGGACACGCCATTGGCCTGAACTGAGTGCTATTCGATACTGTCGGCAGAGGTCGTTTTGCTTCTGCAGCACGAGAGTAGTGTTGGCACAGTGAAGCTGGCCTGATCCCGCAAACTTTAGAGAGAGGTTTACAAGCTGTATAGAAAACAGCTTGTATGCGCGAGACTCTTACCTACAAAAAACAGCAACTCTGATGGGCAACCTAAGCAATGAGCAATAGACTACAAAATAAAAAATACCTGTTTTTTTTAAATAAGCGGTAAATTGTAAGTTGCTTCTGATTTAAGAAAGTTGCTGTCCAAAGGGGACTCCTCAAAAAAAGAAGGGGTGGAAGTGATCGATTTACATGAACACAGACGGTACTGTAACTGGGGCTATGCTCATCACGCTATGGTCTTATGCTGGAAACCCAGATTGTTTGCCTTGATAAGTCATTTGCACCACACACCGATTAATAATACACTTGTGCCGTTATGTGATGTAGTGTCTGTTCCTATCATAGGATTATCTACACTTGTGAGAAAAGTATTTGCGAGGTCATTCTTGACTTATCTCTGCACGTATAAGGGCTGTTAGACTAAAGGTCTTCATAGATATTAGATAAAAGTTGGCAGAAATCATTACTTTCCGCAGAACCTGTCACCCATCTGAGGTGTATAGGGGCCTCCAAAGGCTTCAGCCAAGTTTGCTCTAATTGCATTTCAACTACTAATCAATTCCTTTATTTATTGGAACAGATATGCGGCCATGAAATCGTGCGCTGGGAGGGGGTGGTCGGGAGCGGCAGCTGTCGGTGTAGAGAGCGTTTGACTGACAGCCATCTAAAGCTCAGAGAGATTAGCCACAGCCTGCTGGCATATTCCCCACCATACAATTCGACTGGATTTTTTGGACAATGGTGAAGTAAATTCTATGGTACCTGTATCACCAAGAAAAATGACCACCTTTGGGGACATTTATTACGCTTACTTACGGTAAATGCATGTAGGTTTTGGCTAAAAGTTATATTTGAAATTTGGTTTAATTAAAAATGTTCCTCGGTTTGGCTTCTCTAGCCTCTGCGCCGCACTGTCTATTGCTGGCTGCCCAATGGGTTAACTGAAAATCTATCAGTATGCTCCCGCTGCTTAAATGGGAGAATCTGTAACTGTTTTTGTACAGTCTGCAGGAGGCTCAATATTGAACCAGGCGTAGGGTCAGACATAACTAAAGTAACCCATAGTAAGAGTTGACACAACTGAAGCGCCCAACATGCCATGGCACAAAGACAAGACAGAGCCAGAAACAAGCCCGGGCATGTCTGCGAGATGGGAGTAAACACAATCAGACGTTTCCTGGTACCCGCCAACCTGTGACGCCACTCGCTCACCCCAGCTTCCATATTATCTGTCTCCTTAGTGAAATACAAGCCGACAGGGCAATGGATCCGCTGCCGCATAGTCTGCATGGTAGCAGTTCCCATGGCAGGGACATAACACAATTATCACCACTATGTCTCGCTATTTTGTTATTTTCTGCGCAGCTTTACTGGTGATCCCACTTAAGGTGCTCAAACACATTAGAGTTAAAGGGAACCTATCATGTAAAAAAATATCTATTAATCAGCAGATATGGAGTTAATCTGCAGATTATTACCATTTTAAAGCTGCCCGCCCGCTGCTCTGAGAGCCCCGCTGCTCTGAGAGCCCCGCTGCCGGGAGGTAATGATCTTCATTGCTTCTGGAGTCCTTGAGTTTTCATTCATAGAGGGATGGCATTAGTCACCACTCAGTACATTGTGAGTGGAGGCTGTAACCAAGCCCCTGGCACTGACTGGAAGCCGGCTCAGCAGTAGCCACACCTCTATGACTGAAAGCCGGCTGAGCAGTGACCACACCTCTACGACTGAAAGCTGGCTGAGCAGTGGCCACACCTCTATGACTGAAAGCTGGCGAATCATAGAGAGCACAGGACCGCTCAGACCACGAATGTCCCGGTGTATAAGAGTCCAATTCTTTTTGTTGTTTGTGTGACAGCCATCAAATAATTATGGGACCCTTAACCCACCAATTTTAAGTGTGACCAAATATATGGGGGCCTCCCGACTATCATGTGATTTAAAGCGATTGCTAAGAATTATAACAGAAGGGTCCGCTTTCTTCCCCCAAACAGCAGGACTTTTATCTATGGGCTATACCTGGTATTGAAGCTCAGTGTTATTACTGTAAATGTGGATTAGGTGCAATACCAGATGTAGCCCAAGGATTTAGCAAAATATAAAACTTTCCTCACACAAAAAAACACACACAAAAAAAATAAAAAAGGAATCCCTTCCCATTAACTATACAGACCCCAAATTGTACCTTTAGGGTTCAAGTTTAGCTGTGGAGGAGGGGGTTCTGAAGCATTACACAACCTGTGTTCTTTTTATGCTGAACTATATATAAAAAAAGAATTTAATTCTAGTTTAAAAAATCGAATGTTATTCCTTGCTGAGCACATCCCACGTCCCTTATGCTTCTGTTTCTTTCACTTGCAAACAGCAGAAGCGATAAGGCAGATCTCCGGCTGAAGAACACAACAGAATGATATTTCCATAAAAAATAATATTACTCCGGCACATAATGTGACTTAATGTAATGTTACCTGGACTTCTGAATTAGAATCTATGGGTTGGAGAGGAAACCAGGGTTCTTTGCCATAGTACCTGCATAAATCCTCTTTTTTAATGGCGACCTTTCCTGTGGGAAAACAAAATGAAAAAGTTCAATAAATATCCATATTGAAATATACTGTTCACAATAAGAATAAATTAATTTAGAATTATAATAGGGGTCGACCAATAGCAGGGTCACTGTAGTAGAGAAATGCCACATCGGTAGGGTCACTGTAGTAGAGAAATGCCGCATCCGTAGGGTCACTGTAGTAGACAAATGCCACATCGGTAGGGTCACTGTAGTATAGAAATGCTGCATCGGTAGATGCAAGGCCCTAGTAACCCGGCAATTACAGCATTTACTGTGGCATTGCTATAATTTTCTAGAAATCTTTTCCCACAATTGATAAGGCAGGAATAAATTCACTGTATAGGGTAGTGTTACCCATCTAGTGGCACTTTAATTGGGCACAGAATCAAAGCTGTATCCATTACAGGGGGGTTACACTTCTATGATGTTGATGATCTGTGATGGGTCACAGATCGGCACCCCCACCGATCAGCTATTTTCAGCTCTGCTGGTGGACAGATGTAAGCCATTACCGAGCTGCACAGCGCCATCAACTGTTTAGTGGCTGCTGCTGGGTACTGCAGATTGGCTCATATTAATCTATTAATGGCCCAAAACATCAAATGACAGCTGATTTTTGACTGTTTGGGGCATCAGTCAGTTTCTCCTAAATACTTGCAATACATGATGCTTATAGAAATAAAAGGCCCCCATACACATTAGACTAATGTCCTCCACACCTGATGTTGATGGGTTTGGCTGACACTCAAAGGGCTCGTGCACACGACAGTTTAAATTGGACGAGTGTCATCTGTGGTTTTGAAGTATGGCACTCGTACCCATGTTATTCCATGAGGCTGTGCACATATCCGAGATCACACCCTGATCAGCATGAGTCCGTTTTTGCTAGATGGAGAGGAAATGGTCGTGTGACCCTAGCGTAATCCATACGGTGACATCAGCCCACTGATTGTCGGTGGCAATGTCCATCGGGGACAGCCACTGCTTTGTTTTCCCAGAGATAATCCGCTGGCATGGATTTCAGATGAAAACCTATTGTGGATCTTTTTTTTGTCACAGGTTTGAGTAGTGTTGCTCCTCTGTTATTCTTTCTGGCTATCAAAATAACAACCAGGTGTAACCAGCTGGGGGTACGTCGCCGCACAGATTCACCGTGACCCATCAGTGCTTCCATTGTCAGATTGTATAGGCACACGCCACTGACATGGTGAAGAGTAAATTGCAAATGTATTCATACATTTCCAGGAGGAACAACAGAGTGTGAATAGCACAACACAAAGTTATAGTAAATCATCCTCCAGGATCGGGAATACAAGTCTTTACCACATCAGACCAAATCAGGACAGATCATGTTTGAAACCCGTCACTAGGTTTGGGGACAGTAAACCACTGATTATCCGGCATCTGGGGTTCAGTATTCCAAACGTGGTGATGTTAAAACTGGTGACCCAAAATAAGCCCAGGACTAAAGTCCAGATGCATCGGCACATGAGCATTGAAGACAAGGGCAGCGCAGCCCACTGATTGCGCATGTCTGTTTTCACGTGTGCAAGGTTGGAAAGGTAAAACCGCAGCAGTGCAAGGCGTGGGGGGATTAGTGGCCCCTTTAAGGCTCATGCAGCAAATGTGAACTATGAAACTATCCCCCCACCGCACCAGCGACTTAATGTCACGTGAACAATGCAGGATTTGGACAAACGGTTCATGTAAGAATAGCCCACGCCACGGAAATCATTATGAGACGGATTCATTGATGGGGATGGAGTCCTGAACTTCCTGGCAGCTGCAAACAACCTGACGGGAAAACTCTTGAAAGTCTACACCACAAAACCACTGCACAGGTTTGAGAGCAGATAGAGCTCAACCCGCAAATCCTTTCCTCTTCCTCATTAGCCATCACACAGCCTGGAGTACAAATATCTCCGGCATTCAGGGTATTTGCTGCTGCCAAAAAAAAAAAAATCAGTAAAATTCAGTAAATTAAGCAAAAGTAGAAAAGTTCGGTTTGTAATCACTGCCTTTTCCACCTTTCAGCATCCAGGGGAAAGTTAAAGGTATCCGGAGTGCTAACATATCTCAGATCCAACCAAAAAACATCAATCTGGAAGAAGACAAGGCCGGGGTATGTCCTATTAGTACATACGGATGTCTTTCATGATCTGTCAGCAGTCATGAGACACACTCGTCCACGTATCACACAAACAGCCATTCATCTAAAGTCACAATCACAATCTCTCCACGAGATAACTCTTTAAAGCAGATCGGAGGCCAGCTTTCTCAATACATACGCGGTTAGGTATATCTTAGACCTGATTAGGCTGGGGTACTGATTCTTAAAAGCCATGTCAAAATGGCTATTTCATCCCTTTTGACAGCTCCTCAGTGTCCCTCTTCCCTGCTGCGGAGCTCACACTGCTCAGTACAAGCCGTAACTGTCAGGCTGTGTGAGCAGAGACTGAATGTACTTGGACTCAAGAGCTCGCTCACTCTATAGCTGGATGCTGATTTCCAAAGTATGTACAGTAACTTCACCCGGTCTAACAGTGTTATTATGAAATCTGGTGACAGATCAGTTTTCCATTAAAGCTTCTACTTTTGGCCAATGCCACTACAGAACATACCTAAAAGTAAGATAAGATTCAGAAAGGAATTAAAACGAGTCTGTGGGAACAAAACGGTATCCAAACTGAAGGGTCCATTCACAACGTAGAAAAAACACAATGGAGCAACCATCAGCTCACCGGGTTGAGAAATTCCTAGAATAGGGTGCGTGCACACAGACTTCAGGCTGATTTCCTGAGTAAATGAACAGTGAAAAAAAAAATAAAAAGGGAAAATCCAGCAACCGCAAAAGTCATAAAACATCACATTTATTAGCAGATTAATACATGAAAAGGAAAAATGTAACAAACATGATAATGGTTGACGCGTTTCGAGCTACACTAGCTCTTAATCATGGTCATGATAAAGAGCTAGTGTGGCTTGAAACGCGTCGACAGTCTTGTTTTTTAAACTTTTCCTTTTCATGTTTTAATCTATTAATAAATGTGATGTTTTATGACTTTTGCGGTTGTTGGATTTTCCCATTTTTTAACGGTCCATTCACAACGCAAGATTATTGTGATCGAGCTTTCCTATGAATGCTTGTTTCTGACAATCTTGCGTTGTAAAAAGCTGTCGATTGCTCGATGAGAAAGCAAAACGCTCATTTGCCAGATGGAGTAATTGTGCTACACACTGTCACGACACAGCTGTGGAGTGATTCGGGATCAGGGGCTCCTTCCTTGTCCCTATCTCTAGGGGGCGACCTAGCTTGCCCTATTCCCTGGGATACTTCCGAAGGTGAAGAAGCCGCCACCTTCGCCCTATCTCCTGAGTTAGCACTCCGTCTTTTCTCTTCCCCCACCCAGGGAAGAGGGGGCGCAATTGTGCACCACAGTACACCAACCTGACAAACAAAACTAAACAAACAAGGGTAAACTGAAAACAGCAGGCATACAAATATTCACTCACAAATAACAGAGGAATGCACTGGGGAGTGGAGGTAAAGGAAAAAAACAAAAATAGAGAAAAAAAGGGAATTCCCACACATACAATCCACGCAACAGTCACCAATAACTCCTCCAACATTCCTTCTCATATGAACACCTCTCCCTCCGGAAACCATGCAGCAAATGCTAGCTCTGACAAGGATTGCATCAGGGCCCAGATTATAATGGGAACAGGAATGGCTAACCGAGCTCAGCTGCGAGTTCAGGGCTCTCCAACATGGCTGATTAACCCCTGTTCTGCCAGAAGAAATAAACACCATTAAAATGAAGGAGAAGTGCTTCTTCTCAGCGCAGAGTGGGAGAAATCAGACGCCGCGGTCTTCTAGCTCCTCTCTGTTGCGGAAACCCGTGACACACACAACATCATCTCTTCCAGCAGCGCATCGTTCTGTGTAAGCAAGCAGGATCTGTGCTTCCGAGAACAGTGGCAGCCTGTGGTACTGAACGATCAGCAACGTTCACACCGTTTACTTTTGAAAAGCTCTTTGGATCACATAGTCTCCAAAAGCCTCCTCAAAAACACTTGTAAAACGTCATCATGATGTATGCAGGAACCCTTTTTTTTGCTGGTCATATGGGAATTTTTCTTGAGTGTGTTTTCCCTGAAAAGGTTTTAAAAAAACCCTTGTACGGAAAAAGAAAAACAAAAAAAAAATGCATGTTTCTTCTTTGTAGCAGATCCTCATGGAATCTGCCCCAAACCTGAGAACTGTCCAATCAGCAAAGAAAGGTAAAAAAACTCCTCTGTAACTTATCAAAACTGCTTCAAGAAACGCTCCAGGAAAGGAAAAATCCTCCAAAAATGAAGTGTGCGCTGAAGTGGCTCCTACCATGAAAAAAATATATATATAATGGAGACAACGATGGCTCCGGTAGGGTGCTGTCAATCAAGGTACTGCTTGGTCACTGCAAGGGTGCACCTAGCACTTCATTAGTATATTTGAAAAAGACGGATTTTGGTAAGAACTTACCTGTAAAATCCTTTTCAGCGAAGGAAGGAAGAGAGACACACTAGTCATTACTAGTGGGTAGGCGGAGCCCAGATAGGATTGACACCTCAGATTAAAAAGAGTGTTGACCGGCCCCTCCAGCTCGGGCTCCTCCTACTCAGCTCTCCAGTCGTACACAAGCTTAAGGAAGAGCAATATCACCAGCGGAGCAACATAACCCCTTCTGAAGGACTTCAGAGAAAAAAACACAAGAATACAGGTTATGCATGCATTTAGGCAAAAAAACCACACAGTTCCAGGTACTACTCACTGGACCTGACTACTGCGATGAGCTGGCGATGCTGGAACAGAGCCTTAGCGCGCCGACCTCAGCCCAGATAATCGCTATCAGAGAAGGGTCACGCCGCATCTGAAAACAACACACTTCTGCCATGGGAGGGAGCTGTGTCTCTCTTCCTTCCTTCGCTGAAAAGGATTTTACAGGTAAGTTCTTACCAAAATCCGTCTTTCAGCAGCAGATGGAAGGAAGAGAGCCACAGTCATTACTAGTGGGACGTCCCAAAGCAGTCCAGAAACTAGGGTGGGAAAAAAAACCCCAAAAGAGGCAGAAACCCAACAACCTAGATAAATGCGCAACAGGCGCCAAATACAAGTTAACTAAAACTTAAATTACCGCTGCCTGCAGGACCCTACGTCCTAAGGCCGCATCAGCGGAAGCACTGACGTCCACCTTATAAAACTTTGTAAATGTGTGGATGGAACGCCAGGTCGCCGCTCGGCAGAGCTGAGCTGCCGAAGCCCCTTGATGAAAGGCCCACGATGAAGCCACAGTCCTCGTGGAGTGAGCTCGAATCTTAATCGGGCAAGGTTCGCCTTTCAGACGGTAAGCCTCCAAAATGGCCGACCGAATCCAACAAGCTATAGAGTCCTTGGAAGCTCGTTGACCACGCCTACGACCTGCTGGAATCACAAACAGAGAATCTGACTTCCGAAAACCTTGAGTAACAGAAAAATAGAACTTCAAGGCCCGCACTAAATCCAATTTGTGCAAGTCTCGTTCCTTTGCATTCCTCGGGCCCGGGCAAAGCGAGGGCAACACAATATCCTGGTTAACATGAAATTGCGACACCACCTTAGGTAGAAAGTCGCCCCGTGTGCGAAGCACTACCCGATCCGGGTAAAACTCCAGGAAAGGAGGCGAGCACGAAAGAGCTGCCAACTCAGAAACCCTTCTTAAAGAGGTTACCGCCACTAAGAAGGCAACCTTCCAAGAAAGTAAGGACCATAGGTTCAAAAGGCACATGTTGAAGAGCCTCCAAGACAAGGTTGAGCCGCCAAGGAGACACAGGTGCCTTCCGCGGTGGAAACGGACGGGTTACTCCGCGAAAAAAGGAACGCACATCCCTACGCGAGGCGATAGCCTTCCGAAACAGCAAGGACAGGGCAGAAACCTGACCTTTCAGAGTGCTAACTGCTAAACCTTTGTCCTACCCGTACTGCAGAAAAGCCAACATATTGGGAATGGAAAAAATCCTCGGATTACTTGAAGAACCCGAACACCACGAAAAGGAAGCTTCCCAAGTCTTGTGATAAATCTTAGTAGTAGCCGGACCTCTGGCAGCTCGCAGAGTGGCAATGACTTCAGCTGAGAAACCTCTACGGGTCAATATTTCGGTCTCAAGAGCCACGCCGTCAAACGCAGAGACTTCAAGTCCGGATGACGAACGGGCCCCTGGGATAACAGGTCCGGACGAAGAGGAAGTGGAAATGGCAGAGCCGCCAAAAGCGACACCAGTGTTGAGAACCACGTCCTCCTTTGCCAATTCGGGGCTATCAACATAGCCGGAATTCTCTCCAGTCTGATCCGACGCAGCACCAGAGGAAGCAAGGATATCGGCGGAAACACATAGACTAGCTCAAAATGGTCCCACGGAGCCACCAGAGTATCCACCGCCACAGCCTTCGGGTCCTTGTACCAGGATATGAAGGTCGGTAGTTTGGCATTGAACCTGGATGCCATCAAATCCACTTGGGGAGTTCCCCAACGGGAACACAGCAGTGCAAAAATTTCCGGATGGAGACTCCATTCTCCAGGATCCATCTTCTCGCGACTGAGGAAGTCCGTCGTGGTATTCTGGACTCCTGGAATGTGAATCGCAGAGATGGCTGGAACCCTGGTCTCGGCCCATAGCAGGATCCGAGACACCTCCATCATGAGCCTGGAGCTCCTCGTCCCGCCTTGGTGGTTGATATACGCGACCGCCGTCGCATTGTCTGTCTGCACTCGGACTGGCAGACCGCTCAAAGGGACCATCCAGTGTTGGAGGCAAAGGAAAACTGCCCTCAATTCCAGGATGTTGATCGGTAGAACCGACTCTTCCGATGACCATACTCCCTGGATCCAAAGATCGTTCCAGACACCCCCCCAACCCGTCAGGCTGGCATCGGTGGTTATGACCGACCACCTCGGAGGGAGGAAAGATTTCCCCAGGGATAATGCTCCTGGACGTAACCACCATTCTAGGGATTCTCGCACCCTGCGAGAGATGATGACGCTGCAATCCAGAGAAACTTGTGATCGATCCCAACGACCCAGAATGAGTCTTTGGAGGGCCCTGGAATGAAATTGGGCAAACGGAAGTGCCTCCATGGATGCCACCATCAAACCCAGAAGGCGCATACACTTCCAAAGGGACATTGCTGTCGCAGACTTCATAATCTGTACATGTCGGAGAAGACATGCCCGCTTGTCTGGAGGTAGGGACACCACCGCCCGTACCGTGTCGAAATGCATCCCCAAAAACAGGATTGACTGCGACGGTTCCAGAGACGACTTCTCCCAATTGACCAGCCACCCGAAATCCTCCAGGAGCTGAAGGGATAGATTGCGAGCCGTCACCGCCTCCTCCTTTGAGGACGCCACAATCAAAAGATCGTCCAGGTAGGGAAAAATCGTAACCCCTTGTCTTCGAAGAATTGCCATGAGAGGCGCCAGAATTTTTGTAAAAACTCTGGGCGCCGAGGCCAAGCCGAATGGCAAAGCCACAAACTGGTAATGGTCCTGACCTATGGCAAAACGAAGGAAGCGCTGATGAGCCCTTCCGACGGGAACATGCAAATAAGCGTCGCGAATGTCGATTGACACCAAAAAGTCGTTCTGCGACAGGGCTGCCACCACGGAGCGAAGTGACTCCATGCGGAATTTTTGGGTGTGGACATGTCGATTCAATCTTTTGAGATCCAGAATAGGGCGAAATTTGTCCTCCTTTTTGGGAACCACAAAAAGATTGGAATAAAATCCTCTTCCCGGTCCTCCGGCGGTACCGGTATTACCACACCCTTCTGCAGAAGGGAGTCAACCTCTCGCAGCAGAGCGGCAATTAACTCGGGCTCTGACGGTGTGCGAGACTGGTAAAACCTGTCCGGGGGTCGAGAAGAAAACTCTATGAAATAGCCTGCCGACACGACCCGTGTTACCCAGGTGTCCGGAACGCGGGAAACCCAAGTCGCTTTGAATTGGAGCAGGCGACCCCCCACTCGAGAGCCCTCGAGTGGAAACCTGGCGTCAGTCCGTCTTGGCGGGCTTCTTGTCAGCTTCCCGCTTGTCTTGACGGAAACTTGACTTCCAGGGAGTGCGGGATTTCTGAGTGAACTTTTTTCCCGAAAAAGAGGGACGACCGATCCCCAAGAGGACTGACCGAATCGTCCCTTGGAGCGAAAGGATCGCCGGCCACTACCGGCACCAGGTCTGCCAGGCGCAGAAGCCATAGCCCTTCGCTGTGGTAAAGCCGCTTCTTTTGTCTTTGCCTAGGCAATCAGCTCTGAGAGGTCAGATCCAAATAGCTGACTACCCTTGTAGGCTAGAGACAGCAAACCTTGTTTTGACACTGCGTCCCCAGTCCACTGTCTAAGCCACAGTGCTCTTCTGACTGTGACCGCCGAAGCTTGCGCCTGGACAATAGTGATGCAGTATCCAGACCTGCATCATAGCTATAACGGACTGCAGTCTCCAATAAATCGAGAAGCCCATCTACCTCGGATAACGGAGATCCATTTTGCAATGCCATCCGTATACGGTCCAACCAGCACAGGGAAGCCCTACAAGCACACATGGATCCTAGCACCGCTTTGAATCCATGACCCGAGGCCTCGTAGTTGGATTTCGCCGCCATCTCCGTTTTTCTGTCTAGCGGGTCCTGCAGACTCGCCTTCCCTTTAACAGGGAGCAATGAGGATTTACTGAGCTGGGATAAAGGAACATCCACTTCAGGAGAAGAAATCCAATTATCCGTCAATTCCGTAGAGCACGGATATAGTGCCTCAAAAAAACGTGTTCCATGAAAACGTTTATCTGGACACAGGCGTTCCTTCTCCACTGCTTCATTAAGCTCGTCCAGAGCTGGCAATGTCGCTCGCGACTTACGGTACTCCTGGTACATCCGAGGCGACTTACCAGGACGTGTAGTTACCTCCTCCGGCAACTGTAACGCCTCCCTCATGGCTTCAATAAAAGCCTCTGTTCGGTCCAAAGAGGCAGAATGTCCCTGCCGATCCTTATCCGAACCGGATAACTCCCCATCTGAATTTGAAGGGGAACCCTGTCCGCATTCCATATCAGAGAGTTCCGATTCGCTATGCGGGAAGGATGATACCGGCCTGTGTCGCTTCCTTCCATGAGAGGATCTAGCTGACACCCAATGACCTAAAAGGTCAGAAAGGCCATCAATAGAGCGAGCGATGGCATCCAATTTGGCATCGCTGTGACCTCCAATTACTGCGCTTGACGTCGAGGACTGCGTATCAGATACGCGCGACTGATCCTGAAGCAGATTTGGCACACGGTCCGCACCTTCTGGACCCTGTTCCGACATGCCCTCACACAGTATATGGCAGGTCAAAGCCTGTCAGTAACTAGAAAAAAAGTGTGGCTTCTCAAGCGGACGCAGCAAGCACACTGAAGGGTTAAAGCTCTTAGTGAGAGAGCTACCCCAGCTGTATCAGCAGAATATTCAGCGATATAATGAACCTTTACAAGTTCTGATCCCAAACTGGGATAGAACCTATGGCGGTTGCTGAAAAGGTTAACCCTTTAAAAGGGGTTAATGCCGCCGGCTCCCCACTACTCCCTTATTAAAATAGAAGGGGTGTGCGAGCTCCAGGCAAAATAAGGTCTCTATATGAGACCGCAGCTGCAAGATAACGCTATCTGTTCTTGTTACACAGATAGGTCCTGCGCTGTGGGGGTGAGGGCGTTTGACTCACCCAGCTGGCCGCGGTGATGTATATGGTGTACGGGAGGAGCGGAGCAAGAAGGAGCCCGTGGAAGCCTTTTCTAATGGCCGCCGCGCTGAGTGAAACCGGAAGAGAAGCGCCTAATCGCGCGCTTCTGCACCAGAAGCCCGGGAGCGTGAAGCCACGCCCCCCGCCGGCTTCAAAAAAAGAGCGCGAACTCCTTCGCTCTCTGCTCCCCTGTCCTGCAGGCATCTGCCTGCGGACAAAATACAGTCACCGAACATGCACATTACATGTAACAGCGGCTGCCGCAGCAGCCGCTGAAAGCACTCACACACACTTTAATAAAAATGTGGGGTACTCACCAGCCGAGCGCCACAGGGACCCCCAGGGGTTTCTGGCGCTATGCCCATGCTTCCCCCCAGGGCGGGGAACGCAGTGACCCCAGATGCGTGGTTTGCGTCCCCACCAGGGAAGCCATCCTCATCCCCCAGGGCCGGCAGGGTTCTGCAGGGACCACCATTAGGGTAATACAGATCCGCCAAGGGAGAGGTTGGGGTTCAGCAGCGCTGAGACCCTGAGACCTCTAGACCACTTCTGGTGATCCAAGTCTCTTGTCCGATTAAAATAATAAAATCTTCTGAGGAGCTGCTTCCAGCAGCGACCATCCTCTGGGACCTCAAATTTTAGACTGGAGAAAGCTGGAGTAGGAGGAGCCCGTGCTGGAGGGGCCGGTCAAAACCCTTTTTAATCTGAGGTGTCAATCCTATCTGGGCTCCGCCTACCCACTAGTTATGAACTAGTGTGTCTCCTTTCCTTCCATCTGCAGCTGAAATATAACCCTCTTGCCCGGCCCTCCGGCGGAACCGGAACCACCACACCTTTCTGCAGAAAGGAAGCTACCTCCCACAGTAGCGGGCTCTGACGGAACGCGAGATTGACAAAAAAACTGTCCGGGGGTCGAGAAAGAAAACTCTATGAAACAGCCTGCCGACACAACCTGTGTCACCCAGGTGTCCGACACGCGGGAAGCCCAAGTCGGTTTGAATTGGCGTAAACGACCCCCCCACTCGAGAGCGCTCGAGTGATACCCTGACGTCAGACCGTCTTAGCGGGCTTTTTGTCTTAACGGAAATTCTGTTTCCAGGGAATTTTTTTTTTTTTTTTAAAAAAAAGAGAGACGACCTGAACCCCCAGAGGGCTGACCGAATCATCCCCGGACCGAAAGGACTGCCGACAACTACCGGCACTAGTCCTGCCAGATGCAGAAGTCACAGCTCTGCGCTGCGGTAAAGCCGTTTCTTTT
This sequence comes from Oophaga sylvatica, assembly GCA_033576555.1. Classification (NCBI taxonomy): domain Eukaryota; kingdom Metazoa; phylum Chordata; class Amphibia; order Anura; family Dendrobatidae; genus Oophaga; species Oophaga sylvatica. The sequence goes on from JARQOD010000005.1 coordinate 78,893,626, forward strand.
GCCTTTGCCTTGGCAATCAGCTCCGTGCGGTCAGATTCAAATAGCTGACTGCTTGTAAACCGCGTCCCCGGTCCACTGTCTAAGCCACAGTGCTCTTCTGACTGTGACTGCCGAGGATTGCGCCCTGGATAGCAGTGACGCAGTATCCTCCAACAACTTGAAAGGCCCATCTACCTCGATAGAGGGGATCCATCTTGCCATGCCGTCCATAGACGGCCCAACCGGCTCAAGGAAGCTTTACAAGCACACATGGATACTGAATCCATGACCCGCAGCCTCGTAGATGGATTTTGCTGCCATCTACGTTTTTCTGTCCAGCGGATCCTGCAGACTCGCCTTCCCTTTAACAGGAAGATTTTGCTAAGCTGGGATAAAGGGACATTCACTTCAGGAGAAGGAAATCAATTATCAATCAATCAACTCCGTAGAACACGGATACAGTGTCTCAATTATCTGGACACAGGCGCTCCTTCTCCACTGTCCCATTAAGCTCATTTGCCGATCCTCCTTGTCTTACGCGGAAAGGAAGGCACCGGCTTGTGCCGCTTCCTGCCATGAGAGGATCTAGCTGACACTCAATAATCTAGAAAGACAGACAGGCCATCCATAGAAACTAGCGAGGGCCTCCATTTTGACACCACTGGAACCTCCGACCGCTGCGCTTGACGCCGTCGAGGTCTGCGTGTCAGATAAGACTGAAGCAGATCTGGGAGACGGTCTCTGACCTTGCACAGTATATGGCAGGTTAAAGTGTGTTTCTTAAAGAAAAAACGAACGCTGAAGGGTTAAAGCTCTTAAAGAGAGAGCTACCCCAGCTGTCCCTCATTAAGAGTTAACCGCCTAAGAAGGGGTTAAAGTCGCAGACTCCCCACAACCTTGCTAATGAAAAGAGTGTGCGAGCCCCAAGTGCCTCTTATAAGGCAGCAGCTGCAGGACAGCTATGCCACACTAAACAAGAACGTTCAACAAGATCGCTAAAAAATTGCGCTGTTTTGTAAATAGCAATGACCGCCAAAGTCATTAAGGGGATCGCTAACCGCTTATGCGTTGTTAATGGGATCGCCCAGATTGGCAGCTACTAGCGACATTAAAAATGATCACACAAACGATCGCATAGTATGCGTCGTTATCGGGATCGTTAGCGGGAACGTATAGTGGCAATATTAATGTCGCAGGCTCCCCACAACCTTTTTATGAAAAAGGTGTGCGAGCCCCCTGGGATAACAGTTGCAGGCAGCGCAGTCTGCCACCCATTTGTGCCTCAGAAAGGCGCCCGCGCTGTGGGGGTGAGGGGGTTAAACTTCTGCCCTATGACGGGTAGAAGCGACTCACCCAGCTGGTGCGGTGCAGCGCTTGCCGGGAGAGGAGGGGAGCGATGTCCGAGGGAGCTTTCAGTCCTGCTTAGTAATGGCCGCCGCGCTGTGCCTCCGTGTGCTCCATGAGGGAAGCCGGAAATGGAGACTGCAGTAAAGCGCGCGCTCAGAGCGGCGCGAAAATTCAAATAAAAAAGGCACGCAGCTCCTCTCCCGCTCCTATGTCCTGCAGGCATCCACCTGCGGACAAAAAACACAAGTCACCGCATGTATATTGTAACAGCGACTGCCGCAGCAGTCGCTGAATCACTCACACACATCAATAAAAATGTGGAGTACTCACCAGCCGAAGCGCCACAGGGACCCCCAGGGATTTGTAGCGCTATGCCCATGCTTCCCCCCAGGGCGGGGAACGCAGTGACCCCTGCAGCGCGGTTTGCGTCCCCCGCAGGGAAGCCATCCTCATCCCCCCGGGCCGGCAAGGTTCTGCAGGGACCACCATATAGGGTAATACAGATCCGCCAAGGGAGAGGTGGGGGTCCAGCAGCGCTGAGACCCCTGAGACCTCTAGACCACATTTGGTGATCCAAGTCTCTTGTCCGATAAAAAATAATAAAATCTTCTGAGGAGCTGCTTCCAGCAGCGACTATCCTCTGAGACCTCAAATTTTAAACTGGAGAGCTGAGTAGGAGGAGCCCGAGCTGGAGGGGCCGGTCAACACTCTTTTTAATCTGAGGTGTCAATCCTATCTGGGCTCCGCCTACCCACTAGTAATGACTGTGGCTCTCTTCCTTCCATCTGCTGCTGAAAAGGAATATTTTGCGTAATACAGAGTGGGCATGAGCCAGGGCATGGCTAGGCTCACACGTCAAATTCAGCAAAAGCGACAGCGTCAAAAACTGGAGTAGTATTTCTGGCGCGTCCCATTCCACTGAGAAGAAGCACCGAATTAATTAAGTGGTGTGCCCCTCTTAGTGAATTCAGAGCATCCTACTGCAGCGAGTCCTTCATTAAGCTTACTCCAGTTTTAAAGGGAATCTGTCAACAGGTTTTTGAAATATAATCTAAAGACAGCATGATGTAGAAGGTAAGACTCAGATTTCAGTGATGTCTCTCTTATCAGGCTCCATGGTGTGGTTTTACTAAAAAATGATTGTTTCAGCACCAGAAGTTTTTCATTGCATCTTGGTCCGACTCCGCCTCTTTGTGTTATAAGCAGCTCACTATCTAAAGACATTGTGTATAGACTGGTGTGGGCGGGGGCAGCTTTCTCAGCTCTGCTGCATTGATAAATCTAAGAACTCTGTGTCAGAATAGCTACACCCAGTTATCTGATACATCATAGGATTCAGCTCCTCTTTGCCTACAATAGGCTACTCTCAGATGAGGTAGCAAAAACCTGTGATTCCTTTTAATAAATTAGTCCCTTTAGGTGAAATTATATTGAGGGCTATGTCAATAACAAGGTTTGGTGCTTTGATTTAACACACTGTACACCGACAGACTCCCTTTAAAAAAGAACAATGTGTAACATGACGATTTGGCCAGTTTTACTATATACAAATCCAATTTCCATCAGATCTATCACAAATCCCCAATAAAATATAAGAATATGGACAATTAATGGAAAAAGCCTCCGGACAGCTTTTCAGGGAAGGAGCTTTGGATCATTATCTGTACCCGGTTCTAAATATGTCTAATAGAACAGAGGATTTTTCAGATAGTAATTCAGAATGGCAAACTTGTATTTCTCTATCCCTGGAAAAAATGCATCTGTAGCTAATTCTTACAATATCTACGTTAGGAAAAGCAAAACAAACACAAAAAAGGAACTTTTTGTAAGATAGTGTACAATCGTTCTACATTTGGGGTGGACCTCACAAATGATCAGATACTCAAATGCAAGAAAACTACCATGGCATCCGAGTCTCATACTGACACTGGCTCACCATAGAGATTTCCCGGGGCAGGGTGCCGAGTCCTGGATGGACAGTCCAACAGGTACATTTATTATAAAGAAACGGTAATCTAAAGGAGGCATTTACACTGCAAGATAACGGAGAACGAGAGATGGTAAGAACATGATTTTCTTGCCGTGTGAAGATGCTGCAGAGAACAATGGCAGCCTATGCTGCATGGATGGCTCAGTGCGCATTGTTTACTTTGGTCTGCATTCAAAAGAGCGCGTATCGGTGAAAGTTTTACAATCGGCGGTAGTATTGTGCTGCCGGTCATTCTGTGTACATGGATTCTTAGAGGAATCATCCCCACTAGTGATGAGCGAACGTGCTCGGATAAGGCTTTACCAGAGCATGCTTACTTGGGTGCTAACCGAGTGTCTTCAGAGTACTCGAATAATACGTTCCGAGCCCTCGCGGCTGTAGATCTCGCGGCTACTCGACAGCCGCAACACATGCAGGGATTCTTGTTTGTTAGGCAATACCGAAATGTGTTGTGGCTGTCAAACAGCTCGAACATATTATTCCAGCACGCCGAATACACTCACTTAGCACACGAGCGAGTTCGCTCATCACTAATACCCACCAACCATGTGTACAAAAAGCATGTAAGGGGCAGCACGGTGGCTCAGTAGTTGGCACTGTTTTTCAACACTGGGGTCCTGGGTTCAAATCTCACCGAGGACAATGTCTGCAAGAAATGTTTATATTCTCCCAGTGTTTGGGTGAGTTTCCTCCACGTTCTCTAGTTTCCTCCCACAATACAAAGACATACTGATAGGGAAATTAGATTGTGTGCTCCATTGGGGGCAGTGATGATATCTGTAAAGTGCTGTGGAGTATGTTAGCGCTATCTAAGCAATCAATAAATAATAATATAATCACTAGCAGAGCCTCAATCGCTCAAACAACAGATGCCAAAATGTAATTACTAAAATGGGCGCATTACTGCATTTACCCACGCGCTAATGCATGCATAGACATAGCTGCATGACAGCCTCCAAAAAGTAGATACAGTTTTAAAAGACAAGTTATTAAGGAGCTGGCAGATATGCCATATTTACCTAACATTCCATGCAAGCCTATCTTACTTAAAGGGGTGGTCTGGGACTAAAGAATTGATGACCTATTCATCAAAAGGAGATCTTTGAGGGTCCAAAACCTGGCCCCCCTACCGAACACTTGAAACCTGCTCCTGCCGAATGTACACAGTGTAAGGAGTGTATTGCTGAACACTTGAATAAGACACAAGGTCAGTAAAGTGCGGAGCTGCGGTGCTCTACATTGTAATCGCTAACATCCAGCAGATGCAGGAGCTGATTTCAGCCAATCGGTGGTGGTCCGACGGCTGGGAGACCCACCGATCTCATATTGATGACCTATCCTGTAGAGAGGTCATCATATGTTTGGCCCTGGACAACCCCTTCAATCTGGTATGACCTCGGAGACAATTGCCCGTTACTTCTCACCTATTCGAAGATCTCGTTGTAAAAGACTCTTATCGTAGATGTAAAAGGATAAATTGTGGAATGTTCTTGGGATTTCAAAGTAAAAATCTTCACCATAAAATGGACTGCAAAGAAAGAAACAAAGACAAAAATTACAAAAAATAAGTTTTCAGAAATAGGACAATTCACACACAACAGATGACAACTACAACCAATTGAGTCATTAAAAGGGGTTTTCCCACAAACAAAGTACACTTTAATCAATAGATCTAGGAATAATAACTTCCACAAGTGGATGTGTTAAAAAATGTTCCTGTGCTGAGATAATCTTATAAATGTGCCGCTGCTGTGTACTGTGTAATGGCAGTGTCTGACCGTGCAGGGACATGGTCTGATCTTGAAAACTCATTTATGGCACATCCACATGCAGCAGAATTGCTGAAGACTTTCCGTCTAGGTTTCCAGGCTGGAAACTTGCATAGGTATAAAATAGCACCAAATCTGACCTGTGTAGCTGGAAATTCAGAGTGTGATGACGGCACGGATCAGAAAGGTACCGTAATTCTTGTTGAGTATTGGCCACTAATTTGCCTCAAATTTTCCTAATTGCATTCAGTGGTGAAGGGGAAGTCGAAATCCGCAATAAAAGCGCAATAGCTGTTAATTTTGCTACAGATTACCCTTGGATTCACATCCAAATCTGCAACACCAACTACAGTTACAAAACCACCAAAAAAACAAAACAACCACTATATAGAAAATGTACAATACACTCTTCTTTAGCGCTCCCATGACATCACTTTTCAGCTCCCGCATAGATTTCTGCTCATCCGGCTTCCCGCGATGCCATCTGATCACACATAAGCACAGTAGTTGGTTCCAAGAACCAAGAAGAATTGCCACGGGAGCACCAGGGACGGGGAGTACAGAGTTTTTCTTTCTTGCTTACCCTTATTGTTTTACACATATTTTCTTTTTTACATTAGTAGCTGAACAATTTACTGCAGATTTGCCAATGAAGATTTTCTTCAGCAATCTTGCTATGTGCGAATTGACCCTTTAAGTTACAATCATCAAAGTCTTTAATAAAAGTGTTATTAATATCGGGCAGCACGGTGGCTCAGTGGTTAGCACTGCAGCCTCGCAGCGCTGGAGTCCTGGGTTCAAATCCCACCAAGGACAACATCTGCACGGAGTTTGTATGCTCTCCCCAGTTTGGGTGGGTTTCCTTCGGGTTCTCCGGTTTCCTCCTACACTCCAAAGACATACTGATAGGGAATCTAGATTGTGAGCCCCATCGGGGACAGCAAACTGCAAAGCGCTGCGGAATATATTATCACTATATAAAATTTTATTATCTATGTAGTTTTTCTTTAAACAAAAGAAATCAACCTACCGATATCCTGCCATTCGTCCACCAACATTTTGCTAGTCCCCGGCCTGATTCCTCTTCAAGTGGTGGGGCATTAGACCGCTGCAGCCAAACAATACATGCAGCAGTCACATCTGTATGCCCAAAACAGGATTTATAGAGCCACACTCTGTATATCTTAGGGGACTGTCCCTTAGCAGCCCCTTTAGCCCAGCTGTGCCCGTTGCTGTAAAGTCCCAATACACTAGTGGCTTGTGACAAATACGCACATAACTAAACAGAGTGACACTGGAAAGATAACCTATTCCAGGGATTGGCTACTACATTAGGGCTCATTCAGGTGTTGCGCAAATCAATCCTAGTCAGGGTGGATTTGATTTAAATCAAACTAATTTAAATCACGATTTAAATCACGATTTAAATCACTAGTCAGTAAGGCTTGATTTTAATCAGTGATTTAAATCAAAGTTTCTACCTAAACTAGTTCTTGCTACTTTAACATGCAAGTAGATGAAGATTTTTAGAATCACTTTTTATATTACTTTTTTCTCCCCAGTTTAATAGGTTAATCATTCATATTTGGACACCACTGTTCTGTTGTACTTAGGAAGGAGAAAAAATAATCCTGACCTTAATAACAATTTAAATAGATTTATTCAACTGAAACAATAACAACATTACAGCATAAGTTATTTGCTTAAACAAACATCCATGTTTGTTAACTAATTTGGCTAAACAAAATATATATATATTTTAAGAAACTTAGACTGTCAGCCCAGCCGACACATGAAAAACTTAAATACTACTGTCCCTGCTGTCCTCTGTAGCTCACTCGTCGTCATCTTCATCATCATCTTCTTCTTTGTTCCTATTCATAATCTGGAAAAGAAAAACAAGCTTTCCTGCTTTATTGGGTCCCAACCGATTTCTCAATTTAGAATGAATGAGTCCAAAGGAAGAGAATATTCTTTCAACGCCTGCAGAAGAAGCTACTGCTGTTAAAAGTGAAATCATTACTTGAACAGTCTCTAAATCCAAGCGCTTAAGTGACTTCCACCAGTTTACTGGTGTGACCTTCCTTAAAATATCTTCAGCAAACATATATTTCTTGAATGGTTCCCCCTTAGCTCTGAAGTTTATTATAGTTGGCATTAAAGATGGATGATTGCTGGATACCCATGTCATAGCTAACTCCTCTTCCTCAGCACTTAGGTTTTGACCCTGATATTGGATATTGACAATATTTGCCAAAAAATGAGCTGGAGTCAGTGCTTGTCCCATTCGTTTGTTTACTGCTTGTAATTTAATTCTGTCCATGTGTAGTTCTGTTTTTAAGTGTTCACTCAGTTCCTTCCAAATTTCAACAGCATCCGCAAATAAACAGCTATTTTTCTGTATTTTGTTTAAAGCTTGAGAGATGGGTTTCAGGAAGATCAGCATATGTTCAACATTTCTCTTAAGCCCAATGTTGAGGATTTTGGCCGTGACAGTGCCATCTATTTTATCTCGATTTTCTTCACAAAGTGTCATCAGAATAGGCCAGTTTTTGATATACTGCTCAAAACAGTCCACCACAGAGTTCCATCTAACATCTTGTGGGAGCGTTAGCTTGGTTCCACCCATCCTTTTCAGAGCTGCTGCAGCAAAATGATTATTACGGAAGTATTTAGCAATTTCAACAACATTACCCTTTATTTCTGGAACACTTGTCTTTGGCTAAGAGGTGCAGCAAATGAGCACTGCAACCATATGTTATTAGCTTTGTATTCCCTCCCTGCTCTTCTAAATTTCTTCTCATCTTGGATACGTTTGCAGCATTGTCAGTGACCAAACTGCGTACTAGACATTTGAATTTTTGTTCACATGTTGTTATAGCTTTTACTGCCACTTCTTGTAAGTATTCTGCTGTGTGTGCATTTCCTGACGTATCAGTTGTTTGTGCAAGGAAGACTTTACCTTCTTCTGTTGTTATACAAGCACATACAATAGGATCATTGTGGACATTACTCCACCCATCAATACTTATGTTAACAATTTTACCCTCCAGAGCTGTTGCACATTGCTCCATTTCTCTGTCATACACTTGATCCAGCAGTTTCCCTGCAACATCAGCTCTGCTGGGTGGACTGTATCCTGGTCTCAGTGACTGAACCATATTAATGAAATGTGGGTTCTCAGTCAGACGGAAAGAAGAGTTCGTTGCATAAATAAACTGGGCAATTTTTTCATCAATCAACTCTTTTTCTAATCTGCTAGTTCTTATCACAAACCTATCTATGGTGGTTCCAGGAGGTAAAGGTTTTTTCTTCCTTTTGGGTGATGGTGATATGTGGCTGTGGGTGTCTGATGATGATGCTTCTGCTACTAATGAAGCACTATCCTGGATGGATAACTCTGAAACTGTAGAACAGGATGATGGTGATTTTGGAGGTGGATAGTTTCCAGAATCCATGAATTCCCCTAAACAAAAAAAGTCAATGCTGTTATTTTATTGTTTATACAATTTCTGCTTATTGTACACAACACAGCACTGCCCCAAAAGGAATATTTGTTTTTTCTTCATAACTGTACCAAATGACAGTAACATGCAGTAATAATAAGAAATATAATTTTTCTCACACATGACAGTTCAGTCTTTAGAAATAGGATTCAATAAAAATGTTTACCAACCTGAAAATCCTGCCTGTTCAGAAGTGTTTCTTTAGTCATCTTCATCAACGCACTTCTCATGATGTTGCCTCATTCGCGCCACCAGGCCTTGCATCTCTTTGTTGCATCGTTTGCATTTTGCACGCATGCCTGCCTTACCGATAGGCGAAGGAGCTTCATTAAAATATTCCCAAACTGGGTCTCTTTTACAACCTGCTGCCATTATAAGGAAAGAATGTAATAAACCTCAGATCGTACACACAAACAGATCCAGACTTGTCTGTCTGTGGCTATGCTGCAGTATTGTGCTCAAAGTTTCACTTTCATTTTCTTGTCTGCTTGCCCTTCCTCCTCCTCACACTTAGATTCACATTCTTCTTGTGTTGTGCAGATCTATTCCACTCCAAACAATCAGAAACATATTGTCTAACTTTTTGGACTTGGCACTGAAGATGTTGATTCTGTATTCATAGGTTTGTAGAACAATAGGATTAAGGTCTTTTTCTCAACTCTGTTCATGACATGTTGTAACATTTTTGCCGTGAAGAAGAGGCTGGGACCTCTGCGGAGTCAAATTCAGTTTTGAGAACTGCGTAAGTAAAGCGAGCGTCTGTGATAATATAGGAGAGAAACTGCCCACTAATCCTACAGAAACCTCTGGAAGAGCATGGCATTGTGAATGTTACACATATACAGCCTTTATTCTACTGAGTTAAACAACTCAGCTTTATCTCATGATGGAAGAACCTTTGGATGGTAAAATATTTTCCTCAAAAAGCAGTTTATTGAAAAAAATCTGATTTAAATCAAAAAGTCTAAGTTACTTACCGTTAACGGTATTTTTCGAAGTCCATGACAGCACTACAGAGAGAGGGGATCCGCCCCTTAGGAACAGGAAACCTACAGATATAAAAGGGCGGCACCTATCCCACACATCAGTTGGATTACAGAGCATAAGAGGACATCAAGGTTAAATGGTATACAGCAAAAAAATTTTATGCATCACACAGTAACATTAATCAATTGTTTATTACATGTGGACTACATAAGCGGAAGAAGTGCACATAGAACCTGGGTGGGAATGTAAGGGTGCTGTCATGGACTTCGAAAAATACCGTTAACGGTAAGTAACTTAGACTTTATTCGAACGTCCATGACAGCACTACAGAGAGAATTACAGAGAGTAATAACTACTTAGGGAGGGACTACTGCCTGCAGCACCCTTAGTCCGAAAGAAAGGTCTGAGGAAGCACCCAAATCTAATCTATAATGAGTGTAAAACGTGTGTGGAGAAGACCACGTAGCTGCCTTACATATCTGGTCAATCGAGACTTCTGCCCTTTCTGCCCATGAAGTCGCCACAGCTCGAGTGGAATGCGCCCTTAGCCTCTCAGGTGGCTGCTTGCCCCTCGAGGTGTATGCCAGAGAAATTGCTTCCCTAATCCATCTGGCCAATGAGCTCTTTGTTAATCTACGGCCTTTGTTAATTCCTTGAAAAGAGACAAACAATGCATTGTCCCTTTTCCAGGGATCAGTGACTGCCAAATATTGCAGCAGACATCTTCTAACATCTAAAGTATGAAGTTTCATCTCTTTTTGATTAGATGGATTAGGGATGAACGAAGGGAGAATAATTTCCTGTGTTCTGTGGAAAGCGGAAGACACCTTAGGTAGGTATGCCGGATCCGGTCTAAGTATTATCCTGTCATTCAGGACCTGAGTGTAAGGAGATAGTCTAGATAGTGCCTGGATGTCACTTACCCTCCTAGCCGAGGTTAATGCTACCAGGAAAGCGGTCTTAAGGGAAAGAATTTTTATTGATGCTGCTGATATAGGTTCAAAAGGGGCTCTGTTAAAGCAGTGAGAACAAGATTTAAGTCCCATGGCATGATTCTCACCTTCACTATGGGTCTCGACCTACCCGCAGCTTTAATGAATCTACTGACCCAGTAATTATTTGCGATGTTGCAACTAAAGAGTGCCCCCAAAGCTGAAACTTGCACCTTAAGGGTGCTTGTGGAGAGACCTAAGTCCAGACCCTTTTGTAGGAATTCTAGAATCTGGGTTATCGGTGTTGTGTCCCCTGCTACAACCGCCGAGCTCTGAAAAAATTTCTTCCAAATCCTAGCGTAGATCCTAGTTGTAACCTCTTTTCTGCTTTTAAGGAGAGTATTAATAACATTAGCAGAAAACCCCTTATCTCTCAGCAGCGACCGTTCAAAATCCACGCCGTCAGGTGGAGGCCCGCTACTCGAGGATGGTAGACTGGACCTTGGGAGAGCAGATCGGGAATGTCCGGCAGGACCCACGGGTCGGCTATCGACATGTTTCTGAGACATGAAAACCATCCCCTCCTGGGCCAAAAAGGAGCGATTAATATTATCCTTGCCCTGTCCTTCCTGACCTTCCTCAATACTAGGGGAAGTAAGGACAGGGGAGGAAATGCGTAGGCTAGATTGAAATCCCACTGTAATAGAAGAGCGTCCACTGCCAGAGGGCGTTCTTTGGGATTCAGAGAGCAGAACTGTCTCACTTTCCTGTTGCTTTTGGTAGCAAAGAGATCTACTTCCGGTAGACCCCATTTCCGCACAATTAGGTCGAAGATGGAAGTCTTTAATGACCACTCTCCTTGGCTCAGGAGATTGCGGCTTAAGAAGTCCGCCTTGGTATTTTCTTCTCCCCTTATATGTAGAGCCGTTAGAGAAAGAAAGTGTCGTTCTGCTATCTGAAGTAGGCGCCTCGCCACTTCCATGAGAGGACCGGAACGAGTACCACCCTGGTGGTTGATGTATGCGACTGTGACCCGATTGTCGGAGAGCACTCGAACGTGGTGACCCTGTAGATAGACAAGGAGTTTTTTAATCGCTAGCTCTACCGCTGCTAATTCCTTCATATTAGAAGACATTTGAATTTGATCCTGCTCCCATGAGCCCTGAACCATAACGTCCCCCATATGAGCCCCCCACCCAGAGGGGCTAGCATCTGTTGTGACTATTCGGGATATGTCATATTCCCAGGGAACCCCCTTAGACAGGTTTGTCTCATTCTTCCACCAATCCAGGGATCTTATAGCAGCCTGGGACAAGGATAGCTGGCCTTCCAGGTAACCACCTAGCAAACTTTGATACAGCAAGACCTCAGCTTGCAGTGCCCTTGTGTGAAATTGGGCCCACCGAACCGCGGGAATGCAGGACGAGAGGGAGCTCAAAAGAGACATGGCCTTCCTAAGCGACATGGAGGGGTTACTGGAAGCGTTTAGGACTTGGTACCGTAAGCGAATTAACTTGTCTGACGGTAAACTACAGTTCTGATTTTGTGAATCCAGAATTAGCCCTAGAAATTGCTGAACCCTCATCGGATTCAAACGAGACTTTTTGGTATTTATTAGCCATCCCAGCCGCTCTAAGGTAGAAATCGCTCTTTTCAGTTGCTCTAGGCAATGCTCTGCCGTCTTTCCTATGATAAGAAAGTCGTCAAGGTAGGGGACTATGAGCATATTTGATTCACGTAAGTGGGCCATGACCTCCGACATAACCTTAGTGAACACTCGTGGGGCAACCGCCAAGCCAAAGGGAAGGGCGCTAAATTGAAAATGTCGCAGTGATTCCCCCATCTGGATTGCTACTCTGAGGAAACGCTGATGCTCCATATGGATCGGTATGTGGTAATAAGCGTCTTTCAGATCTAACACCACCATAAAGCAATTTTCAAACAGAAGCTTTATTGCTGAGCTGACCGTTTCCATTTTAAATGGGTGAATAATCAGGAACTTATTGAGGGCTTTCAAATTAATAATTGTTCTAAAAGACCCATCCAGTTTACGGATCAAAAACAGAGGGGAGTAAAACCCCTTACCCCGCTCTGCTTCTGGCACCTCCACTAAGACATTCTTAGCGCAAAGCTCCTGAACCTCCAACTCTAGAGCGGCCTGCTCCGATGGCGATGACCTGAGTGGGGTAATTTTAAAGTTATCCCAAGGTACCGAGGAGAATTCTAACCGCAGCCCTGTAGCTATGATGTTAAGGATCCAGCTACTGTTTGAGATTTCCGACCAGGCCGGGTAGAAGGCCTTCAATCTGCCTCCTACCGGCATTGCTAGTCATTGCGAGGGTTTTTTTGTTTCCCTAGGTGGACCTCTAAACATAAACCCTGTACATCTTCGCCTCTTTTCATCCCATTCGGCTCGTTCCCTGGACGACCTTCGGTAGCTGAACCTCCTTCTGCTGAAAGGTCTTTTATAGGAAGGGGTTGATAGACTGGGAAACTTTTTCTTGTCGTCCCCTGCCTTTTCTAAAAGTTCGTCCAGGACCGGGCCAAAAAGATATTCGCCGTCACACGGAATGGAGCAGAGGCGAGATCTGGCTTGAATATCGCCCGGCCAACATTTCAGCCATAATGCCCTTCGTGCTGCATTAGACAGCCCTGCCGCTCTGGCAGCCATTCTTACTGAGTCCGCTGAGGAATCAGCCAGGAAAGCCGCCGCATTCTGAATTATTGGCAAGGTCTTCCGAATTGTCCCCTGGAGGTTCCATCTGTTAACTGGGATGCTAATTGGTCTAGCCAGACCATCAATGACCTGGCTGCGCAAGTGGCTGCAACCGCCGGCCTCAGGGCACCTGCCGACATCTCCCATGTGCCTTTCAAGAAGGAGTCTGCCTTCTTGTCTAGTGGATCTTTCAAAGACCCCATATCATCAAATGGGATGGAGGATTTTTTAGAAGCCTTCGCCACTGCTGCATCCAGCTTCGGGGCCTTATCCCATCTACCCGTCAGGGGATCTTCAAAGGGATATCTCCGTTTAAACGCTTGGGGTAAGGAGCCTCTTTTTTCAGGCTTCTTCCACTCTCTGTCTATAAGGCCTTGGATGCTACTGTTTAGTGGAAAGGATCTCCGTTTTTTTGGATCTAGACCACCAAACATCAGATCCTGTACTGAGAGCTCTGGTTTCGCCTCTTCTACCCCATGGTGGACCTAACTGATTTGACAAATTTGTCCATCTGGTCCAAGGGAAAACAAAAACGGGTAGCGTCTTCCGTAGAAGACGAGGAGGAAGCCGAAGAGGAAGGCGAGGAGGGTCCTGACACAACTTCACCCCTATCATGGGCGGCAGGTGACTCTGAATCAGATAAAACTGGTACATTTCTACGCCTGGAAAATTCTCCGTGTCTTGAGGACACTTTCAACTCTGCTCTTATCATCTCCTTCAGGCTTTCGGTGAAATCTGGAGTCTCCTCCGCTATCTAAAAAGGGAAGGGGCATAGGGGGGGGTTTACTATGTCATCCCATGCCCCTGCCCTTCCCCTTAAAAATGCCCTACCGTCTGTTGCATGCACGGCTGGCACAACCTCTTAGGGCAAGCGTCAGGCAGAGGGCAAGCGCAAAAGGCACATTCCCTGTGCTTGCTTTTCACCGAACACTTCTTCCCCTAGTAACAGACACAAAATGGGGAAAAAACTGTATTACTGAGTATTCTAAATCTGACGATCTCTTACCCAGATTGTACAGCAGTAGGTACCGGATCACGGGGAGGGGGCTTTTTCCCAGCTGCGGAACTTCTGCGGCTGGTGCTCCTGGCCATTGAAGAGGAGCGCTCTGTCTGCTGCTGCTGGCTCTCCTGTTGCACCGAGGGAGCCTCTGCAGTGTCCATCGTAAAAAAATGGGGCAGAAGCGCTTTACCTCTTTCCTAGGCTCCTTATATCCTCCCCCGGATATCCGGATCAGCAGGTCTGGCCAGGGGTCCACCCCTCCTACTCCCCGCCCCACGGCCCCCCCGCACCTCCCCGCCGTCCCCACAGCAGGCGCCGTCTGATGATGCAGCCGCCAAAATTTTCAAAAACGCCGGCCGGCGTCTCACTTCCGGTTCCGGTGGTGGAGACTCCGCCCCCTTTTTCCCCCGCTCGCACGGACCCCACCATACCGATGGAGGTAAGTATAATCCCCCGCTGCATCGCCCCTCCGAGCGGAGATCTCCCCCAACCCCAGTCGCGCTGCTGCAACAGCGGCGCACGACTGAATTTTCAAAAACCCCGCCGCGCCGTCCATAGCCGTGATGCGCGGCGGGAAATTCAAAACCGCCCGCCGCGCCGTCCATAGCAGCGACGCGCGGCGGGAAATACAAAAAACCCCCGCCGCGCTGTCCATAACAGTGACGCGCGGCGGGAAATTCAAAAAAAAAAAAAAAATTTTATTTTAAAATTTGAATTTCCCGCCGCGTCACTGCTGTGAACGGCGCGGCGGGAAATTCAAATTTTAAAATAAAATTTTTTTTTTTTTTTTTTTTTTAAAATTCACGGCTGCACCCCTTAAGAGGCCCCCACCATGACAGGACCACAGGAGAGGACAGGGAGAAGGCATCGGGACCAGGGAGAGGGGGGGAATACTTACCTACCGGCGCTGGCTGGGAGACAGAGATCCTCTGGATACTGCTCCACCTGCTCCGCACACTGCCGTGGAATCCTACCCGGACCCACCGTGGCGCTTCCAGGGGCTCCGCACCGGCCGAGGTAGGAGATCCCCCCCCGCTACCTGGGTCGACCGGCCGGCCTGGGTCCTCCTGAAGATCTTCATCTGTAGGAAACCCGTCCTTTAGGAACAGGAAACCAACTGATGTGTGGGAGAGGTGCCGCCCTTTTATATCTGTAGGTTTCCTGTTCCTAAGGGGCGGATCCCCTCTCTCTGTAGTGCTGTCATGGACGTTCGAATAAAAATCCGATTTAAATCAAAAAAATCCGATTTTTTTGATTGTTTTAAAAAAATCATTGATTTTTATCCACCCTGATCCTAGTACAGACCGCAATGTCCAGACTGGCTGCAGCTCTCCCGACCTGAGCGTCACTGCCTCGTAGATACATAGAAAGCTGTCATGCTTAGATCGGGAGACCTGCGGCCGGTCTGTGCACTGCAGCCCATGCTCGAATGTCTGCATGAGCCCTTAAGGTAGTTTATAAATGGGCCCATAGTAGTGATAACAATTTAAAAAGAAAACTAATAGCCCACCACCACTACTGAATACTGCTGACTGTGTCCTCTGCTGATCTCCTGGCTTCCTCTTCTGCTACAAGAAGCCTGGTGACCACTGCAGCCAATCAATGTCTGCTGAATGGCTACAGGAATCACCTGACACCACCTAATTGGACAAGGAAGCTAAAAGATTAGTGAGAGACACAAACTCTCCATCGACGAGGAAGACCGAAGATTAGCGGGGACCACAAACCCTCTATCAGACTAGGAAGCCAGAATATTAATGGGGGACACAAACCCTCCATAGGACGAGGAAGCCAGAAGTTTAATGGGGGGGTGGGGGGGGGACACAAACCCTCCATCGTTCGAGGAAGCCAGAAGATTAGAGGGGGAAACAAACCCTCCATCGACAAGGAAGCCAGAAGATTAATGGGGGAAACAAGCCCTCCATCGACGAGGAAGTCAGAAGATTAGAAGGGGAAACAAACCCTCCATCGACGAGGAAATCAGAAGATTAGAGGGGGAAACAAACCCTCCATCGACAAGGAAGCCAGAAGATTAATGGGGGAAACAAACCCTCCATCGACGAGGAAGCCAGAAGATTAGAGGGGGAAACAAACCCTCCATCGACGAGGAAGTCAGAAGATTAATGGGGGAAACAAACCCTCCATTGGACAAGCAACCAGAAAATTAGCGGGGGACACAAACCCTCCATCGTTCGAGAAAGCCAGAAGATTAGAGGGGTGAGAGACGTGGGATAGACAGTCTGTAGGAGCGCCAGCCAGGCGTAAGTGTTGTATGCAATTAAGAGATCTAATGGTGCTCCAGCCGGGTACCTCGAATGGGATTACTATTGAGCAAGATTCTTGAAAACCCGGTCAGCAGGGCGCAAAAGACAGGAATCTTCTTAGTAAATGACAATCTTCATTTATTAAAAATTATGGTAAAACAATGAATCCACAACGCGTTTCAACGGAGTGAGTCCGTCTTCCCCAGGTGGTATTATGCCACCTGAGGAAGACGGACTCACTCCGTTGAAACGCGTTGTGGATTCATTGTTTTACCATAATTTTTAATAAATGAAGATTGTCATTTACTAAGAAGATTCCTGTCTTTTGCGCCCTGCTGACCGGGTTTTCAAGAATCTTGCTCAGAAGATTAGAGGGGGAAACAAACCCTCCATCGGACAAGGAACCAGAAAATTAGCGGGGGACACAAACTCTCCATCAGACGAGAAAGCCAGAAGATTAGAGGGGCACAAACCCTCCATCGGACGAGGAAGAGAGAAGATTAATGGGGGAAACAAACCCTCCATCGGACAAGGAACCAGAAAATTAGCGGGGGACACAAACTCTCCATCAGACGAGAAAGCCAGAAGATTAATTGGGGACACAAACCCTCCATCGGACGAGGAAGAGAGAAGATTAATGGGGGAAACAAACCCTCCATCGGACAAGGAACCAGAAAATTAGCGGGGGACACAAACCCTCCATCAGACGAGAAAGCCAGAAGATTAATGGGGGACACAAACCCTCCATCATTCGAGGAAGCCAGAAGATTAGTAATAGTTGTGGTGGGCTAGTAGTTTTTTTTTATTTGTATGCTTCCACCATTATGGGCCCATTTAAAAACTACGTTAAAATAGTAAACTACTCCTTAAACCCTATTGATGAGTTTACATACAGAAATTGTTACTACCCCACATATGACAACAATTTAATAATTCTTGCAGTCTGAAATGTAAAGAAATTTAACACGTTCATGGTCCTAAAAACACTAATTAGTGAAAGAAAATGACACTAAGAACCCACGTCAGCAGAATAGCAACCGGATTCAGGGTTTGTGCAACATTCATTTACTGAAGAAGCCAAGAGAGGAAATGATGCAAAAACCTGAGACTAACTGCTGTGGCTCGTACATTACAACTTCCCATGTAATTGTGGCTTTGTTTCATGTCATATTAACGTCTGATCAGTTCTATAATAAAAGTGACATTTTATATACCGTAAGTTACTTTACTAAAACTTGACGTCGATCACCCAGATGGTGCGGACAGTCGCCCTACCAGGCTCAGCGAGTTCACTAGGGATAAAGCGGAAACTAGTAAGACATGCTGAACTCATTGTTAAAAAAGAAACACTAGTGTGGTTTGTGTCAGTTTTTCTTTTCTTTATTCATAGCCCACAGTTTCCTGCTCACAGACGGCTTTCAGGTTAGGTGAACGTATGTAGAAACATGCTTATGGATGAAACGTCTGACCCTGCAAAAAATACGCCCGTCCCTCACACTAGCTGCATAGTGTTCTCCAACCACGGGCTTGTGAAATGTATATCACGGGGTCCTTTTATTCCATAACAAGACTGCAATGGCAAAATACGGCAAAAACTTAACTATAGACGTTCCTGGACGCTGGCATGAGAGAGAACGTACCTCTGAACACACTCCAAATAGTGGACCCCTGGAAATGGTTACCGTATGACAAAAGGGCTTTACCAACTTACTATTGTTTTGTAAGCCCAAAAATGCTAAATAATATGTAATGTGCAGATCAGCCAGCTACCATATTCCCATCCTTTTCTTACTTTAGTGACTTCTCCACGACATTGGTCCTAAAGATTTCTTCCTGGTCCAGATTAACAGTGCAGAAGCAATCCCTCATCTTGTTTGGTCCTGGATAAGGCAGCAGATTTTTGGCCTCACCTATAAAAATAATAATTTATATGAATGCATACATAAGCTATAAAAGTTACAACTGGGGCTCTGTTCACATCGTACATTTTTTTTCCCAATGTGCACCACCATTGAATGACCCTGACCCATATCTGTGTAGTCATACATGTGACACGTGTCACAAAACAATTACCATTAAAAAAAAAACAAAAAAAAAATCCAACAAATCAAAAGGTGCAGCATACAATGTATTGGTGTCATCCTGCATAAGATATGATATAGCATAACAAACTGCACTATTTATACAAAAAAATAGGCCAAAAAATTGCCCCAGTGTATGCTAAGAGGACAGACTATCTTCCAGTGGACACGTCAGATGTGTACATGAGGGAATGAAGACCACCCACTTATCCCAACTTCTACAGTAGTCAAGAAGAATTTTATGAGGTAAAACTAGCTCTGATTACAGCAGCTATTAACTCCTCAGATGTAGAGCGACCATGACATCTAAGATCAGGGCTGTGGGGTTGGTTAGCCAAACCTCCGACTCCTCAATTTCCATGACACCGACTCAGACTCCTACTCCACAGCCATGCCAGCCAAACCTCCGACTCCTCAATTTCCATGACACCGACTCCAGGACTCCAACTCCACAGCCCTGCCAGCCAAATCTCCAACTCCAACTCCTCAATTTCCATGACACCGACTCCAGGACTCCAACTCCACAGCCCTGCCAGCCAAACCTCCAACTCCAACTCCTCAATTTCCATGACACCGACTCCAGGACTCCAACTCCACAGCCCTGCCAGCCAAACCTCCAACTCCAACTCCTCAATTTCCATGACACCGACTCAGACTCCTACTCCACAGCCCTGCCAGCCAAACCTCCAACTCCGACTCCTCAATTTCCATGACACCGACTCCAGGACTCCAACTCCACAGCCCTGCCAGCCAAACCTCCAACTCCTCAATTTCCATGACACCGACTCAGACTCCTACTCCACAGCCCTGCCAGCCAAACCTCCAACTCCGACTCCTCAATTTCCATGACACCGACTCCAGGACTCCAACTCCACAGCCCTGCCAGCCAAACCTCCAACTCCAACTCCTCAATTTCCATGACACCGACTCAGACTCCTACTCCACAGCCCTGCCAGCCAAACCTCCAACTCCGACTCCTCAATTTCCATGACACCGACTCCACCAAAATGGGCTCAGACTCCACAGCCCTGTCTAAGATCTAAGACATAGAGTAGCAGATGCCAACTCTCTCCCAATGGACCCCCACAAATCAATCGCTGGATCCCGATAGGTAGTAAAATGGCAACTGGCCCATTTTGGGCCTTTTCTATCTTTGCTATAGGGCCCGTCTCACATAGCGATATCGCTACCGAGATCGGTGCTGAGTCACTAGTTTTGTGACGCAGCACCGAGCTCACCAGCGATATCGCTGTGTGTGACATTCAGCGACGATCAGCTCCCCTGCCGGGTATCGCTGATCGTCGCTGAAATGTCAGGACATTTTTTGATCGCTGGCCCCCGCTGACAGGCACGCATCGCTGCGTGTGACAGGCGGGAGACCAGCGATCCGCTGGTAACCAAGGTACACAGCGGGTTGCCAGGCGCGGGGCTGTGCCTAGAAACCCGCTGTGTACCTTGGATACCAGCGCCCTGATGCAGGGGAGCTGGTATCCAAGGTAAACAGCGGGTTTCCAGGCACCGCGCAGCGCTTGGAAACCCGCTGTGTACCTTGGATACCAGCTCCCTGCATCAGCGCGCTGGTATCCA
The DNA here is from genome assembly GCA_033576555.1 of Oophaga sylvatica. Lineage (NCBI taxonomy): Eukaryota > Metazoa > Chordata > Amphibia > Anura > Dendrobatidae > Oophaga > Oophaga sylvatica. The sequence continues at coordinate 78,913,784 of JARQOD010000005.1, forward strand.
AGGTACACTGCGGGTAACTAAGCGATGTTACCCGCAGTGTCGCTGTGCTGATCGCTGCCCTGAGCTGCCTGTTTGGCAGCTCAGCAGCGATCATGTAGCGATACACCAGCGATCCTGACAAGTGCATATCGTTGTCGGGATCGCTGGTGTATCGTTATGTGAGACCAAGCCTTATGAGGCACCTGGTGAATCCCGAAAAGTAGTGCAGAAGGTATTACCTACCATGTCTGGTATATTACATACTAGGGACCTGTGCAGACAATTACGCAACACGCGATAATTCATTGCACAGAAGGAAACAGCCCTTTCCTGTGATGCAAACTGACAGAATGAACGTCAGGAGGGTAAAGCTTCTCAACAGGAACTACTAATCTCAACATCTGACGGGGTTTCCTATCCATAACCGTGAGCATCTTCTGTCAATACCATATCTGATAAAGAACTGTCCCACTGCTGATGTTACACCAGACACGTCGTGCGGTAGCTCGGTTCTCCGTAATTATTCAGCCATGATTAGAACAAGAACATTCAGGCGAAACGTCGGTAGTGATACATTTAACACACTGATATTGTAGTAAGCAACAAAATAAAATAAATTCACTATTAAAAAAAATAAAATAAAATACAGTTGCAAACAAAATTATTCACATAAAGAGACATTGATCTCCGATTTATTTCTGAGCGAAAATACTTAAGTTCATGTAAATGTGAGACTCATCCACAATATGGGCGGCACGGTGGCTCAGTGGTTAGCACTGTAGCTTTGCAACACTGGGATCCTGGGTTCAAATCCCACCAAGGACAACATCTGCAAGGAGTTTGTATGTTCTCCCATGTTTGGGTGGGTTTCCTCCGGGTTCTCCGGTTTCCTCCCACCCTTCAAAGACATACCGATAGGGAATCTGTCCCATTTCTTCTACTAAAAAAAAATACTAAATTGGCAATGGACACATCTGACGCAGATATAAACAGAGGGTTATAAGCGCTCAACCAAAAGCAGGATTTCTGGGATTGTGGAGGAGAATAAATTACAGGGACTGTCAGCACAGGATGTCAGCACAGGACGATTGTTCACACGAAGTGCAAGCGCTTGGTGCATCATGGTGAAGCCAAACATTTAGGTACACACACCTGCCCGTTTCCCATTTACCTCCAGCCTTCTATCGCTCTATAAAGCCAGAGCTGTCAATCAAAGAAGAGGAGGGGGAGATTGAGGTGAAGGCGTTCTGGACTGTGTGGCCACAGCAAGCGCCAGTACTTGGTTTAAACAGTCCTTTTGTGCTCACAAAATTTCTTCAAGGCCTCATTCACGCGTCTGTATCGTATTCATCTTTTTCACGGATACTACATGTTCCCATTATAATCTATACTGCTGTTCACATGTCCGTGTTTTTTTCCCATCGACCGTACAAAATGTATGGAGACGTGTCAGTTTTTTCCTGGTATCACGGATGAAAGTGTCAATAGGAGTCTATGGGTCCTTGAAAAATACGTAGACGTCAGTGTGCAATCGGTGCGGTCCGTGTTTAATATTGCAAAGTATAGGAGAAGCTTTGAAATTTACTCATCCATCCATGAAAAACACTCATGACACTGATGGTAAAAAAACAGCTACACGGACCGTAAACTGATGGTAAAAACAGAGACATGGACCAAACACTGATAGTAAAAAAAAGAGACACGGACCATACACTGATGGCAAAAACAGAGACACAGACCCTACACTGATGGTAAAAACAGAGACACGGACCGTACACTGATGGTAAAAATCAGCAACACGGACCGTACACTGATGGTAAAAAACAGCGACACGGACCGTACACTGATGGTAAAAACAGAGACACAGACCGTACACTGATGGTAAAATACAGACACCCGGACCGTACACTGATGGTAAAAACAGACACCCGGACCGTACACTGATGGTAAAAACAAAGAAATGGACCGTACACTGATGGTAAAAACAGACACCCGGACCGTACACTGATGGTAAAAACAGACACTTGGACCGTACACTGGTGGTAAAAACAGAGACACGGACCGTACACTGGTGGTAAAAACAGACACCCAGACCGTATGCCGATGGTAAAAACAGAGACACGGACCATACACTGGTGGTAAAAACAGAGACACAGACCGTACACCGATGGTAAAAACAGAGACACGGACCATACACTAGTGGCAAAAACAGACATCCGGACCGTATACTGATGGCAAAAACAGAGACACGGGCCGAACACTGGTGGTAAAAACAGACACCCGGACCGTATACCGATGGTAAAAACAGAGACACGGACCATACACTGATGGTAAAAACAGAGACACGGACCGTACACTGGTGGTAAAAGCAGACACCCGGACCGTATACCGATGGTAAAAACAGAGACACGAGCCGAACACTGGTGGTAAAAACAGACACCCGGACCGTATACCGATGGTAAAAACAGAGACACGGACCATACACTGGTGGTAAAAACAGAGACACAGACCGTACACTGATGGTAAAAACAGAGATACAGACCGTACACTGATGGTAAAAACAGAGACACAGACCGTACACTGATGGTAAAAACAGAGACACGGACGGTACACTGGTGGTAAAAACAGAGACACGGACAGTACACTGGTGGTAAAAACAGAGACACGGACCATACACTGATGGTAAAAACAGACACCAGGACCGTACACTAATGGTAAAAACAGAGACATAATGTGCCAGTTAGTCAAAATACTGCCACCAGGTTCTGACCATGACACGCTAAAGCAATTATATATTTGGGACAAAAGAGGGGGTACAACATCTAATGATTTAGACTGCAGAGGACAATGTGGCCGCACGCACTAGCTGGGGGGTAGAGGATGAGGAAAAATGATGCCATGCCACCAACACACCAGAGTAGTGGCTCCTGGTACACGCCGTGTCACTGCCCACATTGAAGCGCTAAGAACTCTTTCCATTTAAGAGACTGTCCTTGGAGGATAGTATAAAGCAAGGGACTTCTCTGCTGCAGAAATGTCATATTCCCCTCAGACACCCCACATCTGGTCGGTCATACGGGGTGGGGTAAAAGGAGATGGATGCCACAGCAAGATCATGCCACTTTGAAGTCACTACAAGGCCACGTTCACATCTTCAGTATTCGGTCAGTTTTTTACCTCAGTATTTATAAGCCAAAACCAGGAGTGGCGTTTTGTAAAAAAACGTATGCACAGCCAATATGAGGGTGCAAGAGTAGGTGCCCAAACCGTAGGAAGAGAAAAGAAACTCTGCACTCAACTTAATGTGGTGAACAAGAAGAAGGAAATTTATTGTGGTCCAAAGTAAACAGCAATATACAGGGGGACGTTTCGGTCTACACGACCTTCATCAGCTACTGTAATAAATTGTAAAGAAAGAAAAATAAAGGGTCTTGTCTAAACAAAAAATTCTTTTAAAAAAAGGGGAACATAACTGGAAAATAAGTATATACATAATATATGGAAAAACACCTGCTTAATAACAAGATTCCAAAAATTATCTTGGTGAACAGACTTCATAGAGATATAATGCATAGAGAATCTTAATAGAGGAGAGACATAGGCGGTCTTGTGCATAGAAAAAAGAGGAACACATACCCCTGTTTGTTAGGTTTGAACGATATGGACCCATCAAATCAGATTTTTCATAGAGACACTGTGAGAAACGGAGGGTAGAAAACATGTGCTTATGCTAGAAAATTGGCACGTGCTGGTATTAGATGAAAGGAAATATCAAGACAGTGCGTGGAGTATATAAACGGTAATGCCTACCACTGATCAGCATGGGGGATCCATGCATAATTGTAAGAAGTCCAGATAAGGTGTAATACCTGTGCGACATTAGGATGCAATGAGTGATATGAACCGATTGTGAGCTGAATGGTGGGAAAAAGGAAATACCGTAGATAGCAAACCTGTGAGGAGAAGGACGTCAGCTTCGGCAGTGAGACCGCGGTATCCACCGCTTGTTGTACGCCGGTGATAGTCGGCCACTTCCTGTTAGTTATAGGAAGTGCGGAGAGGGCATGTGACTATGTACAGCCAATAAGAGAAAAGAGAGGAGGAGTACTAAGTTGGGAGGTGACGTGGGCGGAAACGCATGGCCGTGCGTTCCACTGATGATGACTGGTGCGTTCCACAGTGTGCTGGGCGGTACTGGTGAGTGGAGGGACATTCGGAGGAGTGGCTACGGACTGTGTAGAAAGTCCGTCATAAAGAGTGTCCATCCAGACAGTGCTTGTGCCCAAAGGATGCCAAATTCAGTACAACCGGCTCTGAGATGAAGGAAACACAGATTAGTATGCATGTGTAATAAAAGGAATATATGAATAGTGAACCCTATAATGCTGAGGCAGATATATCATAAGAATAAATGGGAATAGTGAACATAGTAATCACATAACGAGGCAGACATTACTTCAGAATGAATGGGAATATATAAAACATAATAAAATCACAGACAGAGTTATTACATATTGTTGAGGTATGGGTTTATATGAAAGCAAGTAAATCATAATCCTTATTGAGACCTTTCGGGGTTAATGTGTCCAAAGTGTGTATCCAAAAGGCCTCTCGCCGTTTTAACAGTGTGATCCACTCACCCCCTCTCCTGGGTTGAGGCACATGTTCCAGAACCTGGAATTTGAGCTGTGCAATATTGTGACCGTGTGTCACAAAATGGTGGGGGACTGGGAGCATCAAGTTTTTACACCGTATGGTAGACTTGTGTTTTGATATTCGGTCTTTGACAGATTGTGTCGTCTCCCCGACGTATAATAGTCCGCAAGGACATTTTATGACGTAAACGGCGTAGGAGGTGTTACAAGTGAAAAAACCTCTAATGTCAAAGGACCTACTGGTATAAGGATGTCGTATCGTGTTTCCCTTCTGTACATTATTGCATTGAGTACAGCTCAGGCAAGGAAAGGTGCCATTTTTTGGGTGTTGTAGGAAACGTTGTAGTGTTCTAGTTTTGGTAGGTCCAAAGTCAGCTCTAACAAGGGAATCTCTGAAATTGGGTGCCCGTCGAAAACATGGTAAAAATGGTTTTTGAAACTCCGAGATTTGTGGATGTGCCCTGGAGAGAAGGGGCCAATGTCGGCGGATACACTTGTGTATCAAATATGAAAAGGGGTGGAAAGAATGCACAAAGGCCACTCTATTGTCTGACTTTGGTCGAGGAGGAGATGTATCAGATGCGGACGAGTCAAGAACCTGTTGTGGGTACCCCCTATCTCTGAATTTAGAATACATCTCTTTCAATCGAATATTGCGGGTATCTCCATCTGACACAATACGTTTTACCCGATGGAACTGGGATTTGGGGATGGACCGCTTCATAGGTGTGGGGTGAAAACTGTCAAAATGCAGGAGACTATTGCGGTCGGTAGGTTTAATGTAGAGATCCGTGGATAATTTGCCATTACCATCCTTCATGACCATAGTGTCCAAAAAGTTAATCCTGTTTATGTCGGATGTGACTGTAAATTGAAGACCAGGCCAAGATTCGTTAAGTATCTGATGGAAGGAGGATAGGGACTCGAGCGTGCCACCCCATATGCAGAAAATGGCATCTATGTACCGTTTCCAGGTGATGACATTTTCTTGGAACAGAGGATGGAGGTAGAGGACGGATTCCTCAAAGTCAGCCATGTAACAATTTGCATAATATGTCTGTGCAAGACCAAACAGTCAGAAACTGGAAATAATAATATGCAAATTGTTACATGGCTGACTTTGAGGAATCCGTCCTCTACCTCCATCCTCTGTTCCAAGAAAATGTCATCACCTGGAAACGGTACATAGATGACATTTTCTGCATATGGGGTGGCACGCTCGAGTCCCTATCCTCCTTCCATCAGATACTTAACGAATCTTGGCCTGGTCTTCAATTTACAGTCACATCCGACATAAACAGGATTAACTTTTTGGACACTATGGTCATGAAGGATGGTAATGGCAAATTATCCACGGATCTCTACATTAAACCTACCGACCGCAATAGTCTCCTGCATTTTGACAGTTTTCACCCCACACCTATGAAGCGGTCCATCCCCTAATCCCAGTTCCATCGGGTAAAACGTATTGTGTCAGATGGAGATACCCGCAATATTCGATTGAAAGAGATGTATTCTAAATTCAGAGATAGGGGGTACCCACAACAGGTTCTTGACTCGTCCGCATCTGATACATCTCCTCCTCGACCAAAGTCAGACAATAGAGTGGCCTTTGTGCATTCTTTCCACCCCTTTTCATATTTGATACACAAGTGTATCCGCCGACATTGGCCCCTTCTCTCCAGGGCACATCCACAAATCTCGGAGTTTCAAAAACCATTTTTACCATGTTTTCGACGGGCACCCAATTTCAGAGATTCCCTTGTTAGAGCTGACTTTGGACCTACCAAAACTAGAACACTACAACGTTTCCTACAACACCCAAAAAATGGCACCTTTCCTTGCCTGAGCTGTACTCAATGCAATAATGTACAGAAGGGAAACACGATACGACATCCTTATACCAGTAGGTCCTTTGACATTAGAGGTTTTTTCACTTGTAACACCTCCTACGCCGTTTACGTCATAAAATGTCCTTGCGGACTATTATACGTCGGGGAGACGACACAATCTGTCAAAGACCGAATATCAAAACACAAGTCTACCATACGGTGTAAAAACTTGATGCTCCCAGTCCCCCACCATTTTGTGACACACGGTCACAATATTGCACAGCTCAAATTCCAGGTTCTGGAACATGTGCCTCAACCCAGGAGAGGGGGTGAGCGGATCACACTGTTAAAACGGCGAGAGGCCTTTTGGATACACACTTTGGACACATTAACCCCGAAAGGTCTCAATAAGGATTATGATTTACTTGCTTTCATATAAACCCATACCTCAACAATATGTAATAACTCTGTCTGTGATTTTATTATGTTTTATATATTCCCATTCATTCTGAAGTAATGTCTGCCTCGTTATGTGATTACTATGTTCACTATTCCCATTTATTCTTATGATATATCTGCCTCAGCATTATAGGGTTCACTATTCATATATTCCTTTTATTACACATGCATACTAATCTGTGTTTCCTTCATCTCAGAGCCGGTTGTACTGAATTTGGCATCCTTTGGGCACAAGCACTGTCTGGATGGACACTCTTTATGACAGACTTTCTACACAGTCCGTAGCCACTCCTCCGAATGTCCCTCCACTCACCAGTACCGCCCAGCACACTGTGGAACGCACCAGTCATCATCAGTGGAACGCACGGCCATGCGTTTCCGCCCACGTCACCTCCCAACTTAGTACTCCTCCTCTCTTTTCTCTTATTGGCTGTACATAGTCACATGCCCTCTCCGCACTTCCTATAACTAACAGGAAGTGGCCGACTATCACCGGCGTACAACAAGCGGTGGATACCGCGTTCTCACTGCCGAAGCTGACGTCCTTCTCCTCACAGGTTTGCTATCTACGGTATTTCCTTTTTCCCACCATTCAGCTCACAATCGGTTCATATCACTCATTGCATCCTAATGTCGCACAGGTATTACACCTTATCTGGACTTCTTACAATTATGCATGGATCCCCCATGCTGATCAGTGGTAGGCATTACCGTTTATATACTCCACGCACTGTCTTGATATTTCCTTTCATCTAATACCAGCACGTGCCAATTTTCAAGCATAAGCACATGTTTTCTACCCTCCGTTTCTCACAGTGTCTCTATGAAAAATCTGATTTGATGGGTCCATATCGTTCAAACCTAACAAACAGGGGTATGTGTTCCTCTTATTTCTATGCACAAGACCGCCTATGTCTCTCCTCTATTAAGATTCTCTATGCATTATATCTCTATGAAGTCTGTTCACCAAGATAATTTTTGGAATCTTGTTATTAAGCAGGTGTTTTTCCATATATTATGTATATACTTATTTTCCAGTTATGTTCCCCTTTTTTTAAAAGAATTTTTTGTTTAGACAAGACCCTTTATTTTTCTTTCTTTACAATTTATTACAGTAGCTGATGAAGGTCGTGTAGACCGAAACGTCCCCCTGTATATTGCTGTTTACTTTGGACCACAATAAATTTCCTTCTTCTTGTTCACCACATTAAGTTGAGTGCAGAGTTTCTTTTCTCTCTCTCTCTCTCTCTCTAAAACCAGGAGTGGGTGATAAATACAGAAGTGGTGACGTGTTTCTAGTATACGGTACTTTTCCTCTATTCCACTCCTGGTTTTGGCTTACAAATACTGAGGTAAAATACTGACCAAATACTGGAGGTGTGAACGAGGCCGTCGGGAATAGAACAGCAGCGATTGTAGCTCGCTGCGGACTCTACTATTAGAGCCAGGTGCTGGCTGTAAAGCACAGCCGCCACCTACACCGTCTCCATACACCCACACACTGATAGAGATCGGTCATGGAGGGGAAGCTGGCTACCACTGTGTGACTGCCCTGCTGATCTACAGCCGGCAGGGGAAGTCTATAGTGCGGATTTGTTCACTGCTCGTACGGAAAGGCAGGTATTGAGAGAGATTGAGACATGAGTGACAAAACTTAAAAGCCATTCTGGCAAGGCAAAGGATTTAGGTTGCCCCCAAATGATTCATTTCTTTAGTGGGATTGTGAATTAATTAAAAAAAAAGTATAAGTTCCTCTAAATGACTCTAAAGGAAATCTGGATGAGCAACTGATCTGCTCCCACAGAAACACTGAGTCACGATGAGCCCCGAGTGTAAGAAGTGCCAGCGTTGCCCGAGCAACCAATCAGATCACTGCTTTCATTTTAACAAAAGGTAAACGCTGAATTTCGATGGGTTGCCATTAGGCCTAAAACATTTATACATTTTCCAGTTTCTGACTGTTTGGTCTTGCACAGACACGCCAAGCACCTCTCCTGCTTTAATAAGAGTATTAAGACCTGTCACCGTGGTCAAAGACAAGAATATTTACGCCATGTACTATAGTGGTGATCCTAAGGGGCCTAAGAGAGCGAATGTGGACATGGAAATGTCAGGAATTGGGAAAATCTGAATTTTAATTAATTTGGCTAGGACCATTTTCAGCATGAACTGTTAGCATTGCAATACCTGGGCCTACCAACAGGTCCTGCCCTGGGCGGTCTCATGGGCTTAAATGGGGCAGTTAGCGCGGGTCTGAAGAGTCGCCATTAAGGTCGGGCATTGCAGTGCGAGCAACGTCCGTGTTTCCCGGGTCTATGTCCACATTGAGCTTTTCTGAGTTGATCAAAAAACACAAGCTTTTCCAAATAGAATCCTCTTCAGGAAATACTAATGTTCTGCGTTCCCTGAAGTATTTCCTGACGTGAAGCGTTTTTGCAGGTTTTTTTTTTCAAGCCTTTTGATTGGATAGTGCCTTCTTTGGAAAAATTTCCTTTTCTTAACTTTGGCTTTTTTTTTTTACTTTAAAAAACCTCCTCAAGAAATTTTTGCTGAGTTTTCGGAGCAGAAACCGGCTAGGTCCGCACACAGTTTTTTTCACAGCGCTTTTAGAGGATAAACTCAACTTTTTGTGAAGTTTTGCGTCTTAGAGGAAGATACAGACAGTTTATGCTCAATTTCTATGCCAACAACTCCTTGAAAAGCACAGTGTGCACATAGCCTAACAAAATCAGCAAAGTGGATTTCAGTTTTTAGAGAGGTTCCAACCAAAGAAACTCCTCAGAAAAAAAATTGTATGGAGATACCCTAAGGTGAATGTAAACTTATGGCTTTAGTTCTATATACTGGTATTCTTGGCAGCCTATTAACCATGAAAACAACAGAAATGGGATACAACACGGTGTATATGCAAATTAATAAACTGAATAAAAATAATATAGTCAAACTAATAAAAATTAAACACCTCTAATTGAAATCCCACCTCAAAGTGCGGATGGATAACCATCCAAATGACAAAGACAAAAGGAAGGTATTCCGAAACGCGCGTCGGGGCGCGTTCTAGGAGGCACTTACACCATCCTCCCACCCCCCCGGGTTTTTCCAGGTACAGTCATTTTTAGCACTATCTCTATGGCGACATAGAAAAGATCTTTATTACTTTATCTTATGCTGATTGGCAGCAGTTTGGCACAAACGCCTCATTCTATATTGCAGTGTTTTACATTGTTTAATATTGTATATTAGGGATTGACCTTTTTGCTTTATACTATTTTCACACTGGCACCATTTGTATAATATATGGTTTGGTATATTATAGTTTTTTACACATTGTGTAGTTTTTGATTGCACTGTAGCTGATTATTATTTATTTAATTACACTATATATATATATATACCACATATTTGTTATTTGTAGTAATTTTACTTTTTTTTATTATTAATTTTTCATGGCATGTATAGCTGGTGCATTGTGCTATAAGTGTTTTTGCCACTAGATATTTTGTATTATGAACATCGTTAGATTAAATATTCATGTGCCTGGTAATATAGATATAAATCCCGGTTATTGGGTATTGTACGGTGGTGTTTGGGTTCCTTTTTAACATCATTTTATATTCTGTATGTGCATTTTTATGTTGAATTTTCAATAAAATTTATAAATTGTGTCTACTCCTGCCTTGGTGGTGTTTTTTCTTCCTTTTTCCCCCTTTTTCTTATGCACTTGGGTGTTTTGTCTTTAGCCTATTAACCATGCTGGATGAAGTAGGCCAGTGACGATAACATTGAAGGAGCAGGTTACTTCATTCATGGGCCTTGGACTCCACCTTTCACATAAGAGAATGGAGAGTTGAGGTTACAAATTTAGTGGAATAGGATTTTAAAAAAGCAGAAGACAGGAAAATATAATAAAAACGATGGAAATATTATTAGCATGGTTATGATACATACCCAGAATGGTTTCTGTCCAGGCCACTGGAAATTCATTGTAAAGCTTTGTACCCCATACCAGTTCATCTGAACAAAGGACCAGATTTATCGTTCTGCACACGAGTCTAGTGTGTAAGGGAGCACTGGAGTAACATGCGCCAAATTCATTAAAAGGCAAACATTTAATTTGCCGCAGCATACAACGGCAATATACCCCCGCCAGAAATCCGTACACTTCTGGCGTAATTTCTGTAACAAAAGTAGCGTCAAATTTTGACAAATTTGCCGGGTAGTCTCGGTTATCAAGCCCAACCCTACCCTAGCTCTGCTCACTTTGGCAAAACTGCCCAGAACGGACGCAAGAACGGCAAGAGTTGCAACATTTTGCAAATTTGCGGCATTTCAAGGATTTTTACGCAATAATTCTGGAGTAGACACTTTGATGAATCAGGACCAAGGTAATAACAATAGCAGCAACGGTAATAATATGTGCGCACTATCGGAAAAAACATAATGAAAAAAATACTACAACGTGATTGTTTATAGAGGACTAAAAAGAGTGGCGGGACAACAAGACATTTCATAACTCTCGGTAGAGAAGTATTCTTAGAAAAACATTACAACCAGAGATGATGTAAAGTGCGTGGGTGGAAGAGGCAGAGCAAGAGCATATTACTTAACAGAAAAGGATGTGGATGGATGTACTGTTTAAAGGGTCAGCACCAGCGATATTTTGCCACCCAAAAAAATTACCTTTCTATTGTTAAATCCCAAGTTAGAACCGTATTTGTGCCAGCAGTCTTGTGCAGCCATTTTTGTGACTAAAGCAGCACTCTTGTGCTGATAAAACGGCTATTTGGTGTCAGTACCCAGGAAGACATCAGTGACAGCCAATACGACTGCGTTTCTTGCAGTTACTTCTGAAAAAAAAATGTAAATAAATTGGCAATATAGCTCAAAGCAGAACTACTGGTTTTTCTAACAAAATTATACCTCTAACCATATTTTATATATATATATATATATTATATATATATATATAGTGTGGAAACCCTTTATAAAGGTGCATTTACCCTGCACACTTACCAGGAACAAGCGCTCCTAGGAACGCCAGTTTCTCAATAATTGTGCAATGTAAGCCGGCTGCCAATCACCCGACAAATGAACCAAACATTCATCTGTCCCCTAAAAAGATCTTTTGGTTTGCTTTAAAAAATGATTGTTCTTCACCAGACATGCTGCTGTAAACAATGGCCGCCTGTGGGATCTATTAATGAATGTTGTGTACACATCTGAAGAGAGATGCAACTCGGTAGTGTAAACCCACCTCAAAATATTTAGGCTTTATATCCAGTGTTTAGTTTAAGGGAATCTGTCACTAAGATCAACCCTCTTAAACCCGTTTATGGGTACATAAGTCAATGAGAGATCAACGCGCTGATACTTTAAGATTTATGATCTGAATTTGCAGAATTAATTTTTTTTCACAATATGCAAATGAGGTGTTATGTGCTTTGTCACGCCCAGGGCACTTAACCAAACTCTGCCTCCTGAGGTTATTGGCATCCTTTGCACCTCCCTCCCTATGTGTGTGACATCAGGTGGCAGACAGGAAACCTAGTGCCTGCATAGATCACCGTTCTCCTCACTACTACACGCTAAGGGTCCTTTCACACAGACCTACCGGTGGCACAATACGACCAGTTACATAAGCAGAGCAGAGTAAACAATGTGCACAGAGAGATCTGTAATAAATCCATAATGCCGTGGCTCTGGGCAGCGCGAGTCATCTTTACCAAGGACGATGCCCCTCCAAAAAAACAGCTGCGGAAAAGATCATTTCACCTGATGTAAGATCATTTTGCCCACTCATTGGATGATCGCAGCCTGTTTACACTGCAAGATAACTGAGTATGACTTTAACATTCTGCTGAGCCTGCACCAACCAGCCACGATGTACACCCGAAAGGAGAACAACGGGGACGACGCTGAGCCTGTCCGAGTTTACAGCATGGCTGGTTGGCGAAGGCTAAGTACACCACTGAAGCCAATGCCCTTCGCAGAGCAATTTAGAGATCAAGAGCGAGGGAAGCGATCTACTCTGCGCTACAATTCATAGTCCGCACCATCACAGAAACATTGGGCTACCACTCACAGAGAAGGAGGCGCAAGCAATGGAATGACCCTAATTTTGGCCACTGAATCAATTAGTAGTGGAAAAAAGGTTTCCTTTCTAGAGTTGAGCGAGTATGTTCGGATTTGGTCGCCGAATATGAATTTGCCTTATTCGTGCCGTATTGCTACTGAATTTATGTTTGATGATAGTTTCCGAACAAATCTGGTAATTTCTACTCCAGCTGACGTTCGGCGAATATTGCAAAACCAATATTTGCAGACGGTCATAATCAGAACCGAATTTTGAAAAATTCACTCAACTCTACTCCTTTCCACCCAAAAACTTTACCATTCTACTGGAGATTTTTGTGGCAGAGAAATGGACATGAAAAACTCAGTGCAAAGATACTGTAATGGAAATTATTAATCCATACATTCTTTACAATATATACATTTTCAATATCTCTGGTAATAAATGTCAATATCAGACTGTATATAAAAATGTGAGATAATTGGGGTGATAATCGCCTAAATGATCATCAGAACGAGCGTTGTCTATTATTGCAGTGTCAATCGTCTGCCTTTCCCCTTTTCATGGCATTTCTGTCACAATCATCAACCGATGCCAGTTTTACCAATTGGCTGATCTGTGTATAAGGCCCTTAAGCTCCATTCACACAGCAGGATTCTTGTGAGCGGGCTTCCCTAGGAGCGCTATTTTCACGATAATTGTGCAGACTAAAACAGGTGTCACGTCGCCGTTGGATTCAGTGGCTGGTGTTCCTGCCTCGGCCGCTGGGAGGCGCCGGACTCCTTCGGCTGGTGGTGCCGGTGATAGGAGTGCGGTATCCTCATATGGTTCTGCTCCTTTGACGCCGGCCTCTGTCGCTGCGAATCGCCATGTTTCGCCTGTGGGTAATGTTGGCGACAGAGAAGGGGTCCCTGCGCAGGCGTCTGGTGGGCGTAGGCTTCGCTCTTCTGTCAGAGGTGAAGTGGTTGGTGTCAGTCATGCATCACCATCTGGCCTGGTTCTGGGGGTGGTCCACATGAGGTCATCAGACTGTGAGTCTGTGAGAGTTAACCATGCCCTTCAAATGTCTTGGAGCCTGGCTTGTAGGCCGCTAGATATAGTCTTGGTTTCCCCAGTGTGCTAGTTTGTTTTGCTATTGTATCTCTGACCTTTGCCTGGATTTCTGACTGTTCTTCTGCCTGCCGATTTTGTACCTCTGCTGCTCGCCTGGTTTTGACTTGAACTTTAGCCTGAATTTCTGACCCTTCTACTGCCTGCCGATTTTGTACTTTTGCTCTCCTCCTGGTTTTGACCCTTGGACTTCTGACTACGCATTTGGTCTCGCTTTTTATTCCTGTCCTAGCGTCCTTCCTACTCCGGTCACTGCTCTCAAAGGCAGCTACCCCCTGGGTTTCGCTATAATTCCAGATCCCTGTATAGGGGTAAAGGGTCTCGGGGTTTCTCGGGGTGCTGTCTTACCTGCAGTTCAGACCTGCAGTGGGCAGATGCCACAACAGGCTGCCGATCACATGATAAAAGAGCAATACGCAATTCTCAGATCACAAGATCATCGCTCTCGGTAGCACACTGTCCTGTGTAAACAGGATCTGTGCTGCCTAGAACAAAGGCAGCCTGTATGAGCAGAAAACATTACTGATCGCTCGGTGCACATCTAAACTGGAGACAGTCTGCATAAACAGGCTAGTAAGTGATTGCCAGTCGTAGACATGTTGTGGGTCGGCGGCTGTTTAACGCTGTTTGTGTCATGCATTGTAAAAGGTACAGTATATATAGAAAATGGTGCAATAATATTAATGAATATATATAGGGGTGCAACCGTGCAAATTAAGTGGTCAAAATGTAATAATAATGCCAAAGAAAAAAAGGAGGAAAGAAGACCACTAAATTCAATGCACACCACAATTAGAAGAATAATAAGGCAGAAACTTTATTGACAACAATATTATTAACCCCTTAGTGACAGCCAATTTGCAGCTTAATGACCGGGCCAATTTTTCCAATTCTGACCACTGTCACTTTATGAGGTTATAACTCTGGAACGATTTAACGAACACAGCTGATTCTGAGACTGTTTTTTCGTGACATATTGTACTTCACGTTAGTGTTAAAAAATTTTTGATATGGCTTGCATTTATTTATGAAAAAAATGGAAATATGGCGAAAATTTTGAAAATTTAGCAATTTTCAAACTTTAAATTTTTATGCCCTTAAATCAGAGAGATATGTCACACAAATTTCTTAATAAATAACATTTCCCACATGTCTACTTTACATCAGCACAATTTTGGGAACAAAATTTTTTTGTTACGAAGTTATAAGGGTAAAAAGTTGACCAGCGATTTCTCATTTTTACAAACACCATTTTTTTTTAGGGACCACATCACATTTGAAGTCACTTTGAGGGGTCTATATGATAGAAAATACCCCAAAGTGACACCATTCTAAAAACTGCACCCCTCAAGGTGCTCAAAACCACATTCAAGAAGTTTATTAACTCTTTGCATGCTTCACAGGAACTGAAGCAATGTGGAAGGAAAAAATTAACATTTACCTTTTTTTGCAAAAGCTTTACTTCAGAACCAATTTTTTTTATTTTCACAAGTGTTAAAAGAAAAAATGAACCACAAAATTTGTTGTTTAATTTCTCCTGAATACGCCGATACCCCATATGTAGGGGTAAACCACTTTTTGGGCGCACAGCAGAGGTCGCAAGGGAAGGAGCGCCGTTTGAATTTTTCAACGCAGAATTGGCTGGGCACCATGTCGCGTTTAGAGAGCCCCTGATGTGCCTAAACAGTGGAAACCCCCAACAAGTGACCCCATTTTGGAAACTAGACCCCTTAAGAAACTTATCTAGATGTGTGGTGAGCACTTTGACCTCCAAGTGCTTCACAGAAGTTTATAACGTAGAGCCGTGAAAATAAAAAAATCATATTTTTTCCACAAAAACAATCTTTTCACCCCAATTTTTATTTTCCCAAGGGTAACAAGACCCCAAAAGTTTTTGTGCAATTTGTCCTGAGCATGCTGATACCCCATATGTGGGGGTAAACCACTGTTTGGGTGCATGGCAGAGCTTGGAAGGGAAGGAGCGCTGTTTGACTTTTTCAGCGCAGAATTGGCAGGGCGCCATGTCGCGTTTAGAGAGCCCCTGATGTACCTAAACAATGGAAACCCCCAACAGGTGACCCCATTTTGGAAACTAGACCCCTTAAGAAACTTATCTAGATGTGTGGTGAGCACTTTGAACCTCCAAGTGCTTAACAGAAGTTTATAACGTAGAGCCGTGAAAATAAAAAATCATATTTTTTTACCCCAATTTTTATCTTCCCAAGGGTAACAAGACCCCAAAAGTTTTTGTGCAATTTGTCCTGAGCATGCTGATATCCCATATGTGGGGGTAAACCACTTTTTGGGTGCATGGCAGAGCTTGGAAGGGAAGGAGCGCCGTTTGACATTTTCAACGCAGAATTGGCTGAAAGCCATGTCGCGTTTGTAGAGGCTCTGATGTGTCTAAACAGTGGAAACCCCCACATGTGACCCCATTTTGGAAACTAGACCCCCTAAGGAACTTATCTAGATGTGTGGTGAGCACTTTGAACCCCCAAGTGCTTCACAGAAGTTTATAACGCCCGGGCGTGAAAATAAAAAATCATATTTTTTCCACAAACCTGATCGTTTAGTCCCCAATTTTTTATTTTCCCAAGGGTTTTTAGACCACAAAAGTTGTTGACCAATTTGTCCTGAGTACGCTGAGTTTTGCCTCCCTTTTTTTTTCCGCTTTCCTTATATGGTATGATATAATTTTGATGCATTGGCTTAGGTCATTTATTACATATTATTGAGTAATTATACTTTGATATTTATTGATGCCATATGTAGATTCTGTGTTATCTTAAAGGTGTTGGCAATTTTTTTCCTGGTTGTATTCTCCTGGTATTTTACACGTGCATATTTTTCTGAGTATTTAATATTTATGTGCCTATTTATATACATTAATTCAGGTTACTTATGTGTGCTATTTGACACACAAGTGTTATTGTCCATGTACATGCTATATTGGGCTATCAGTATGCTTGTTATTCTATTGGCAGCAGGACTCATGCAGGGTATTCATTGTTTTTAATGTTTTTAATAATATTGTTGTCAATAAAGTTTCTGCCTTATTATTCTTCTAATTGTGGTGTGCATTGTAAAAGGACCTGAAATCGAAATCAGGCATGTAAGAGATATACTTTGGAAATCCATGCTCCAGATTTGGGGAGCGGTGCCCAACTTATTCTTCCTGATGGCAGGCATCAATACACACCCTTCTGAATCACAATAAAACAATATCGTGCTTTTGGGAAAACCCCTGAAAAAAGGAATTCATTATATAGAGTCTGAAGGACTCCCTGATGAATATTCACAATGGGTAACTTCTGTATCTACTCGAGTTTCCTTTTGGGCTGATCACTGACATAAGACGTCTGTCACCACTTCTCAACTAAACGGAAATAAAAAACACAAAAAAACAAAAGAATAAGGCAAAAAAAATAGAACGAAAACCAATCCGCTTATTTTATGTCCCATGGGATGCCTGAAAGGGTTTGGCATCCTTATTCACATTAGATCATACTATTCTGAAGAACGTAGGATATGCCAATATTGGAGGTGTTGACCGGGTTTAATAAAAAGGCACTTTTCTTTTTATAGACAGAACCAAAATTAGCCCGTGGACTGCGTCTGATCCACGTGTGGGACTGAGCTGCAATACGACAGTAAATCCATAGTCAATACTGGCATAGTGTCTACAATGACGTCTGTATGGAGCCAGAACTTTATCATTTATAGGGAACCTTTCACCAGTTTTAGCATCATCAACCTGCCAGGTAATGGAATGGAGGCTGCAGAGCTGAATAAAGCTTAATAAAAGCTCATTTCTAATTCTCTCATTGCGGAGATAATAGCTTGTAAAGTTTTGATTTAAATTTATTCTACATCCAAAGGGGAGTCAGCAAAGATTCTGGGGGCGGTTACTTCTTCCCCTGCATGACGTTGACCAATTAGAAGAGGGAGGTGTCATGCAGGGAAAAATTAAATAAAGCCCCACAAAAAAAAATCTTAGCGCTGTTTAATTTTCTGAGGCATGTAATAACGCATAGCCCTACTCTCCTCTATGATCTCCGCACCACCTGTGTAGAGTACAGCCGAGCTATATGTTATTACAAACACCCCTTGCAGCTTCCATCTCAGGGAACGGTCACCTCTGCTATATATCCCCTTCCTTCACACTGACTGCTGCGAAATGAGAACTGCTAGAGGTGTCTGGAGTGACACACAGCTCTGCTGTACTCTACACAGGTGGAGCCATCAGTGAGGAGAGCAGCGCTGTGTGTCACCATATGTTTCCCAGGAGAAAGTCTGCGCTATGCTTCTCCGTTAATTTTTCCCCCTTTTTCCTGCTTATTACTGGTGTGCCTCTCAGTACTTCCACTATACAGTCATTTTTCACCATAGAAAGCTATGGCCAGCCAAGCATGTTACCTGGCATCTGTGTGAGATTTAGGCTATGTTCACACCTTGCGTTTCTACTACGTTTTTTTTCTGCAGGCAAAACCTGCTCTCTTGGCAGTACAGAAGCAGCTTACAAAAAGAAATGTGATCCGCGCGCGCCGCTGATGTACCACGGATCTGCAAAAGGATTAACCGCGATTGTCATTCATCAGGGATACTCTGCTAATTACCCCGTGATCTCTGTGGCCTCATGCTAGCCGCTGGTTAACCCAGACCAGTAGCACCAGTTATGGATTGTAATTTTATCACGTTTGCAAATGTCATTTCTCATTTATTTTTTTAAGTTGAAATGGCCCCTAATCTGAGGATAAGATCCTTTGACAATCAACTTCGGGCAAACAAATAAAACTGAAAAAGTACCAGGTAAAAGTTTCGCAGTAAGACGTAGACACCCCGTTAGGAAGTGAGCGCGATGTGTTCGGTACATCTGTGCAGTTTCAGTGCAGAACGGAAACCGCAATCTCCTTTCCTCCACCATTGTCTTCTTACACACAATCTCTGTTGTGACGAAAACCCCACCTCAATGACAAGTTGAAACTGTTATTTTCTTTAAGAAACAAAACCGATATTGCAGGATGAACAGGCGAGGTACGAAACCTTTCACAGCCACTTCCTCACAGGGGAAATGCTTTTCACACTCAGCACTGTGGTTGTCTTCATTAATCTAGGACAGTTTTCTTCAATGAAGAACATCCAGCCCTTATGGCTGCAGCGTATTGTTATACATGTATTATGTATCAGTGTTGTTCTACACTTAGAGATGGATACAGAGAGGAGATATATGTGGTTACTGTTCGGTAACTAGATAGTAATGAATTAAACTGTGCACCATCTCCAGAGGACAATAAGCCACATCTCGTGCAGCTTAGCTCTTAAGACACATTCGCGCTGTACAATTTTCTATTTGCGTTTAAACAACAAAAAAAAAAATAGAAGTGAAGATTTAATTCACATAATCAACCTTTTACCAT
The DNA here is from genome assembly GCA_033576555.1 of Oophaga sylvatica. NCBI lineage: Eukaryota > Metazoa > Chordata > Amphibia > Anura > Dendrobatidae > Oophaga > Oophaga sylvatica. The sequence goes on from JARQOD010000005.1 coordinate 78,933,309, forward strand.
CAGAAAATGACCATTTTAATCAGGTTTTAAATACTTGTTGGTGTTTTCTGCTTCATTCTAACTTTTCAGCTTTGCTCTGTAGACTGGGTCAAGACAGCAGAGTCATCTCATTATACTTTACATATGAGCCACATACCTATATGACAAATATAATAACCTTGAAGGGGTTTTCTATGACTATTCTGAGTAAAAGTCATCAAAGTGTGTTTGGAGAGGGATGGAGGGTGCCCCCACTGATCAGCTCCAACAGTGGCCCGGATGCAAGTAATGTAGTGGCGGAACATCTCAGCTCCGTATATTGTTTAGTCGTTATCAAATATTGCGCCTTATCTCCAATTTTAGTGAAGGGTAAATAAACCGCAGCACTCAGCAATGGCATCCAACGGCTGCTGGAACAAATTACTTACTGATCAGTGGGATTTTTGGAGTGTCGGACCCCCACCGATCTCAAATTGATGACAGTTTCACAAGACAGCCACAAACCCTTCAAGATCATATTTGACATATAGCTATGGCTCTTATACGTAAAGGATCGCCCACCTTTGCTAGTCTACAGAGCAAAGCTTAAAAGTAAGCTGCAGAATGCATCCTATAAAACAGGAATAAGTTCATTGTTATGTTAGTTCGAGACCACCCATACAATTGTATAAAGCACCACACGAACATACAATATTAATTTGCTTTATCAAATACCCAAAAATAAAACTCACATTTACTACTAAATATATTACAAAATATACAACTGATGGACATGGAAGAGAGTTAAAAAACAGCACAATCCCTGGAATTTACCATGCACAATCTAAGTAAATATATAATGCATCACACACTGCATCTACAGTCACAGGGTACCTAAGGACCCAGCCAGGCGAAGGCATAAAAAGCCAATGTCTAGCAAAACATACAAGACCCGTTACCCTTTCAGTCCATGAAGGCAGCAGACTACAGTAACAGGCAGAGCACAAGAAACGCACGCAGACAGGAGTTTAGTAAAATCAGCCAGGAATACAGTAGTCAAAGACAAGATATTTTCTTTATGGTGGGTGGCCAGGCCTAAAATGCGATCATGCATTAAAAATTTCCCCAACATTTTACCACAATGTCAGCCAAACAAAGGGTTGGTGCAAAGTTACAACTGTTGATAGACGTGCCTCAAATGTATCATACAACAGTCTACAGTCGTGAAAAGTTCTCTTTAAATGACCAGGTGACTTTAGGATGAATGGAGGTCATCAAAGTCTGACAACACCAGTACTATTATTTATTCCAGTGAGGTTGTTACTGACATCACATGTGGATCCAAATCTCCAAACAAAACACTATTCCTTCCTATCGGCCCTGTGATGGTTGGTCATGTGTGAAGAACGGCAAATTTAGAGTTTATGACAACACTGAACCAGACAAATCGTAGTGTGGTCACTAAGCTTTCAGGAATCAGATCTTCCAGGAGATATTAAAGGGAACCTGACAGCCGGTACGTGCTGCCGATCCCAAGCAGAAGAAATGTTCTGGTGAAATGCACAGATTTGCGCTCAGCATGAACACAACTTGTTTGGGGTACCAGAATATGGACCACTTGGAAGGCTGAGGATGTCGCTGCAAGAGCTGCAGTTCTGGCCTAAGTGCAGAGCTTAGCTATGGATGTCAGACTGACAAGTGTGACGCCAGCCTAAAGCCATACACGTGGGGAAGCTGCATGGTGAACGATTGCCTGGACAGCAGCTATCTTTACCGACTCCCTCAGATGAGTACTCGTCCAAATGTTCAATGGGGAGGGAGGAGTGGGTCGCTGCCGCACCCTTGAAAACAAGAGAAGATTGGGAGTTAAAATTCCACCCGATCGATCCCTCTCCCAAAATATCATCTAAAATCAGCAGAATTGGGCAACTTTCATTCATTTGTAATGGGGCCTTAAGATCTTGCGTCATCTCCAGCATTTCTAAACTGTGCTTAGAATTGGCCATCAATATGAGACGGGTAGCTTTCTGACAATGGACACTGGTGCGCTGGATGAAGTCGCAGCAACCTTTCCAACAGGCACAGCCTCCCTTCCATCGTTTACACAACTCCGTATATTTGGAGATATCTATAACTGTGGTTGCTGATTAGTCGGATGCTAGTGAGTAGAACTGTGCTGCAATGCCAGACACAGCCACTACTAACACCAGAGTGCTGTGCTTGGGAAACAATATATGAGAGGGCACAGCCCACCCAATCAGCTGATGGTTGGGGGCGCCATAAGTCAGTCCCTCACCTATATGATACTGATGAGCTTTCAGAAGATGTCAAACTTCTGTGAAATCCTTTAAAGTAAGTTACTGACTATATAAAAGGTCTGAATGTGGACTTATAATAGAAGTGATTTACACAAAATATCTTCACATACATAATCTGCACATATATTATTATGTATTTATGTATCTTTTTTTTTTTTTTTTTTAACACAAACTGAAAGGCGCCCAGTATGAGTTAAAATATGGGAGTACACTACATTTAAGGGGGCTCCACACTGTATGTCTCTTCTCAGTAATTGACTAGACAAGAAGAATCCCACTTATCAAATGAGAAACGCAAAAAAAAACTCTCTAGAGTGAAAATTCACCAAAAAGTAAAAACATGGTAAACATTTTCATTAAATAAAATAACTTTGCATGAAATACAGGAATTGGACTGCAGAGGACTGGGGTAAAGTTATTTTCTCTGATGAAGTCCCCTTCAAACATGTGAAAGAATGATTGTACAGAAAAGGATAGCGCTACTATGGAGACCATTCATGAGTGGAGTCGCTGTTCATCCATGGAAGGGGCGCACTCATAGTTTTGCTTTTGATCACTGCCATGAATAATGAATGGCATTTAAACCTCCTCAAAGAGCAACTTCTCCCAACCATCCAGGAGCAATTTTGTCATTTCGTAATGAACAAACCAACATGATGGAGACCATGTCACAAGGGAAAAGTGATAACAACTAGAAGTGGCTTGTGACTAAGCAAACAAAATATTGAAATCTTGACCAGGAAACTCCCCAGATCTCAAATCCCATTGAGGACCTGTGGTCGGTCCTCAAAAGTCACATGGATAAACAAAAACACAGGAATTGCAATAAACTACTAGCAAGGACCAGACAAGAATGTGCTGTCAGCGGTCAGGATCTGGCCCAGAAGCGATATCCAGCTGCCAGGCTGAAGAACAGAAGTCTTAAAAAACAAGGGTCAATACTGTAAATATTGGGTCTTTATATAAACTTGATGCATTTGTCAATAAAAATTTATGAAATGCTGATAACTGTACCTCCGTACCCACAGAAACATCTAAGATCTAAAACCCTGAAGAGTCAGACTTTGAGAAAACCAAAATTTGTAGCCTCAAAACTTTTGACCAGTAAAGAATGAACAGCTGCATACTGCACTTACTAACCCAGCTATCGGGACTACCCAGAACCTGCATACTGAGACTAGTGACCTAACCGTGCCTGTATACAGCTATATACTGAGACTAGTGAGCTAACCATGCCTGTATACAGCTATATACTGAGACTAGTGACCTAACGTGCCTGTATACAGCTATATACTGAGACTAGTGAGCTAACCATGCCTGTATACAGCTATATACTGAGACTAGTGAGCTAACCGCACCTGTATACAGCTATATACTGAGACTAGAGACCTAACTGTACCTGTATACAGCTATATACTGAGACTAGAGACCTAACTGTACCTGTATACAGCTATATACTGAGACTAGTGAGCTAACCGTGCTGTATACAGCTTATACTGAAACTAGAGCTAACCGTGCCTGTAAACAGCTATATACTGAGACTAGAGACCTAACCGTGCCTGTATACAGCTATATACTGAGACTAGAGACCTAACTGTCCTGTATACAGCTATATACTGAGACTAGAGACCTAACTGTGCCTGTATACAGCTATATACTGAGACTAGAGACCTAACCGTGCCTGTATACAGCTATATACTGAGACTAGAGACCTAACTGTACCTGTATACAGCTATATACTGAGACTAGAGACCTAACTGTGCCTGTATACAGCTATATACTGAGACTAGAGACCTAACTGTACCTGTATACAGCTATATACTGAGACTAGAGACCTAACTGTGCCTGTATACAGCTTATACTGAACTAGGACTACCTGCCTGTACGCTATATGAGACTAGAAGCTAACGCCTGTATACAGCTATATACTGAGACTAGTGAGCTAACCGTGCCTGTATACAGCTATATACTGAACTAGAGACCTAACTGTACCTGTATACAGCTATATACTGAGACTAGAGACCTAACCGTGCCTGTATACAGCTATATACTGAGACTAGAGACCTAACTGTACCTGTATACAGCTATATACTGAGACTAGAGACCTAACGTGCCTGTATACAGCTTATATACTGAGACTAGAGACCTAACTGCACCTGTATACAGCTATATACTGAGACTAGAGACCTAACTGTACCTGTATACAGCTATATACTGAGACTAGAGACCTAACTGTACTGTATACAGCTATATACTGAGACTAGAGACCTAACGTGCCTGTATACAGCTATATACTGAGACTAGAGACCTAACTGCACCTGTATACAGCTATATACTGAGACTAGAGACCTAACCGTGCCTGTATACAGCTATATACTGAGACTAGAGACCTAACTGTACCTGTATACAGCTATATACTGAGACTAGAGACCTAACCGTGCCTGTATACAGCTATATACTGAGACTAGTGAGCTAACCATGCCTGTATACAGCTATATACTGAGACTAGAAAGCTAACCGCACCTGTATACAGCTATATACTGAGATTAGTGAGCTAACCGTGCCTGTATACAGCTATATACTGAGACTAGAGACCTAACCGTGCCTGTATACAGCTATATACTGAGACTAGAGACTAACTGTACCTGTATACAGCTATATACTGAGACTAGAGACCTAACCGTGCCTGTATACAGCTATATACTGAGACTAGTGAGCTAACCATGCCTGTATACAGCTATATACGAGACTAGAAAGCTAACACACCTGTATACAGCTATATACTGAGACTAGTGAGCTAACCGTGCCTGTATACAGCTATATACTGAGACTAGAGACTAACCCACCTGTATACAGCTATATACTGAGACTAGAGACCTAACCGTGCCTGTATACAGCTAATACTGAGACTAGAGACCTAACTGTACCTGTATACAGCTATATACTGAGACTAGAGACCTAACCGTGCCTGTATACAGCTATATACTGAGACTAGATGAGCTAACCATGCTGTATACAGCTATATACTGAGACTAGAAAGCTAACCGCACCTGTATACAGCTATATACTGAGACTACTGAGCTAACCGTGCCTGTATACAGCTATATACTGAGACTAGAGACCTAACCGTGCCTGTATACAGCTATATACTGAGACTATGAGCCCTAACCGCACCTGTATACAGCTATATACTGAGACTAGAGACCTAACCGTGCCTGTATACAGCTATATACTGAGGGCAGCTAGAGGTGTAGTATATACTGAGACTAGAGACCTAACTGTACCTGTATACAGCTATATACTGAGACTAGAGACCTAACCGTGCCTGTATACAGCTATATACTGAGACTAGTGAGCTAACCATGCCTGTATACAGCTATATACTGAGACTAGAAAGCTAACCGCACCTGTATACAGCTATATACTGAGACTAGTGAGCTAACCGTGCCTGTATACAGCTATATACTGAGACTAGAGACCTAACTGTACCTGTATACAGCTATATACTGAGACTAGAGACCTAACCGTGCCTGTATACAGCTATATACTGAGACTAGAGACCTAACTGTACCTGTATACAGCTATATACTGAGACTAGAGACCTAACCGTGCCTGTATACAGCTATATATACTGAGACTAGAGACCTAACCGCACCTGTATACAGCTATATACTGAGACTAGAGACCTAACCGTGCCTGTATACAGCTATATACTGAGACTAGAGACCTAACTGTACCTGTATACAGCTATATACTGAGACTAGAGACCTAACTGTACCTGTATACAGCTATATACTGAGACTAGAGACCTAACTGTACCTGTATACAGCTATATACTGAGACTAGAGACCTAACTGTACCTGTATACAGCTATATACTGAGACTAGAGACCTAACTGTACCTGTATACAGCTATATACTGAGACTAGAGACCTAACTGTACCTGTATACAGCTATATACTGAGACTAGAGACCTAACCGCACCTGTATACAGCTATATACTGAGACTAGAGACCTAACTGTACCTGTATACAGCTATATACTGAGACTAGAGACCTAACTGTACCTGTATACAGCTATATACTGAGACTAGAGACCTAACCGTGCCTGTATACAGCTATATACTGAGACTAGAGACCTAACTGTACCTGTATACAGCTATATACTGAGACTAGAGACCTAACTGTACCTGTATACAGCTATATACTGAGACTAGAGACCTAACTGTACCTGTATACAGCTATATACTGAGACTAGAGACCTAACTGTACCTGTATACAGCTATATACTGAGACTAGAGACCTAACTGTACCTGTATACAGCTATATACTGAGACTAGAGACCTAACTGTACCTGTATACAGCTATATACTGAGACTAGAGACCTAACTGTACCTGTATACAGCTATATACTGAGACTAGAGACCTAACCGTGCCTGTATACAGCTATATACTGAGACTAGAGACCTAACTGTACCTGTATACAGCTATATACTGAGACTAGAGACCTAACCGTGCCTGTATACAGCTATATACTGAGACTAGAGACCTAACCGTGCCTGTATACTGCTACAATTGATTCTCACAAAATTAGAATATCATCAAAAAGTTAATTTATTTCAGTTCTTCAATACAAAAAGTGAAACTCATATTATATAGAGTCATTAGACACAGAGTGATCTATTTCACGTGTTTATTTCTGTTGAAAAGTGAGTACACCACTAATTAAAAAGGGCCAAAATGTGCCAAATTACCCATTTTCCCTCCCCCATCATTTCATGTGACTCATTAGTGGTTACAAGGTGTGAATGGTGAGCAGGTGCGGTAAATTTGGTGTTACCACTCTCACACTCTCTCAGGCCTTTTTCACACGTCAGTGTCTCTGGTATGTGGAGTGACAGTTTTCTCACGTACCGGAGACACTGACCCACGTAGACCCATTCAAATGAATGGCTCTATTCACATGTCAGAGTGTTTTCACGGACCGTGTGTCCGTGTGCAAAGCACGCTGACAAGTCCATTTTTCTCCGGCATCACGGACCCAAAACGTCCCACACACGTGCACACGGAGAACTGTTCACACAGTCCTCCGTGCACACAGACTGCACGGACAGCTACAGTAAGCACTGTCCTCTGCCTGTGGTGCTGAAGCTCCCTGCCATTATTCTACCTGCTCTGCCGGCAACAGCGAGCAGGGAGAATAAATTAAAGAAAATCCGACGTGGGGTCCCCCCTAGTTTTGGAACCAACCTGGCAAAACTATACAGCTGGGGGCTGCTATTCTCAGGCTGGTAAGGGGCCATGATTATGGGCCCCCCCAGCCTAAAAAACAGCAGCCCCCAGCTGCCCAGAAAAGGCGCATCTATTAGATGCTGAAAGATAATGTCATCCAGCCCTGGCCACGCCGCTCAACGTGTTAGAGGAATAATAGGGAGAAGGAAGCGATGGGGAGAGAGCCAATGAAGGAAGCGATGGGGAGAGGGCCAATGAAGGGAGCGATGGGGAGAGGGCCAATGAAGGGAGCGATGGGGAGAGGGCCAATGAAGAGAGCGATGAGGAGAGGGCCAATGAAGGGAGCAATGAGGAGAGGGCCAATGACGGGAGTGATGGGGAGAGGGCCAATGACGGGAGTGATGGGGAGAGGGCCAATGACGGGAGTGATGGGGAGAGGGCCAATGACGGGAGTGATGGGGAGAGGGCCAATGAAGGGTACAGGGCCAATGATGGGAGTGATTGTGAAGGCGCATCTATTAGATGCTGAAAGATGATGTCATCCAGCCGCGGCCATGCCGCTCAACGTGTGAGAGGAATAATAGGGAGAATGGAGCGATGGGGAGAGGGCCAATGAAGGGAGCGATGGGGAGAGGGCCAATGAAGGGAGCGATGGGGAGAGTGCCAATGAAGGGAGCGATGAGGAGAGGGCCAATGAAGGGGACAGGGCCAATGATGGAGTGATTGTGAGAGGGCCAATGAAAGGAGTGATGGGGAGAGGGCCAATGATGGGGAGAGTGCAACGATGGTGGTGGGGGAGAAGGCAATGATGGGGAGGAGGAAATGATGGAGGTGGTGGAATTTCTACATTTCTACATGAAGGGGATCGTGATGGGGCACATTACTGCATGAAGGAGATCATGATGGGGCATATTTCTACATGAAGGGGATCATGATGGGGCATATTTCTACATGAAGGGGATCATGATGGGGCATATTTCTACATGAAGGGGATCATGATGGGGCATATTTCTGCATGAAGGGGATCATGATGGGGCATATTTCTACATGAAGGGGATCATGATGGGCATTATTTCTACAAGAAGGGGATCATGATGGGGTATATTTCTACATGAAGAGGATCATGATGGGGCATATTTCTGCATGAAGGGGATCATGATGGGGCATATTTCTACATGAAGGGGATCATGACGGGGCATATTTCTGCATGAAGGGGATCATGATGGGGCATTTGGCACTTCGTCATAAATAATTGGGTTTTAGGTTGCAGTTTGGGCACTCGGTCTCAGAAAGCTTCGCCATCACTGGTCTAGGCTATAAGATGATTGCCAACACCCCGACACTGAGCAGGAGTACGGGGGCCAAGATCATACAGCGGTTTAACAAGACAGGTTCCAATCCGAACAGGTGGCAACATGGACAGGTACAGAAGGGGAGTGCACATGCTCAGCGTCGCATCCAGAGGTTGTCTTTTCACAATAGATGTATGAGTGCTGCCAGCATTGCTGCAGAGGTTACAGGAGTGAGGGGTCGGCTTGTCTGTGCCCAGACCATATGCCGCACACTCTATCAAAGTGGTCTGCATGACTGTCATACCAGAATGAAGTCTATTCTAAAGATGCACAAGAAAGCCCACAAACAGTTTGCTGAAAACAGACTAAGGACATGGATTACTAGAACCATGTATTGTGGTCTGATGAGACCAAGCTACACTACCTTGGTTCAGATGGTGTCAAGCGTGTGTCGCGGCAACCAGGTGAAGAGTACAAAGAAAAGTATGTCTTGCCTACAGTCAAGCATGGTGGTAGAAGTGTCATGGTTTGGGGCTGCAAGAGTGCTGCTGGGTGTGAGGAGCTACAGTTCATTGAGGGAACCATGAATGCCAACGTGTACTGAGGCAGAGCATGATCCCTCCCTTCGGAAACTTGGCCACTGGGCAGTATTCCAACATGATAACGACAACAAACATCTCCAAGACGACCTTGCTATACAAACGGAGGGTAAAGGTGCTGGACTGGCCAACCATTTCTCCAGACCGAAACCCTATTGAGCATCTGTGGGGCATCCTCAAACCGAAGATGAAGGAGTGCAAGATCTCCAACATCCACTAGCTCTGTGATGTCGTTGTGGAGGAGTGGAAGAGGATTACAGTGGCCACCTGTGAAGCTCTCCTGACCTCTTGCCCAAGAGTTAAGGTGTTGCTTGAAAGTAATGGTGGCCACACAAAATATTGACACAATTTGGCCATTTTAACTTAGGAGTGTACTCACTTTTGTTGTCAGCAGTTTAGACATTAAAGGCTGTGTGTTATTTAGAGGGCACACCAAATTTACACTGTAAATACAAGCTGTACACTGACTACTGTACATTGTATCACTGTCAGATCTTCAGTGTTGTTCCATGAAAAGATATAATCAAATATTTACGAAAATGAGAGGGTGTACTCACTTATGTGATGTACTTTATATTGAGGCTAGTGACCACAACAGAACCTGTATACTGAGGCCAGTCACCTAACCAGGACCTGCATACAGCAATATAATGAAGCTAGTGACCCAACCAGGACCTGTATACAGCTGTATACTGAGGCCAGTCACCTAACCAGGACCTGTATACAGCTATTACTGAGGCAGTTCCCCTAACCCAGACCTGCATACAGCTGTATACTAAGGCCATCACCTACCAGGAACTGCACACAGCAATATACTGAGGTTATGACCCAACCAGACCTTATACACTGTGTATACTGAGGTCAGTGTGACCCAACCAGGACCTGATAACAGCTGTATACTGAGGCCAGTCACCTAACCCGGACCTGTATACAGCTGTAACTGAGGTCAGTGACCCAACCATGACCTGATACAGCAATAACTGAAGCTAGTGACCTAACCCTGGACCTGTGCATACAGCTGTATACTGAGGCACATATGTCAGACCTAACACAAATATGAAGCTGGCACTAACAGGAACCATGTATCAGCTGTATACTAGGCCTGCTCAGTGATTTGAGCAACCTAACCAGACCTGTATACAGCTGTAACTGAGCCAGTCATCTAACCAGACCTGTATACACTGTATACTGGGCCAGTCATCTAACAGGGTGACTGTATATATTCTGATATATGAGGCAGTTATCTTTATACCAATGGACTGTATAACAGACTGTATACTGAGGCCAGTCACCTAACCAGGACTTGCATACAGCAATATACTGAAGCTAGTGACCTAACCAGGACCTGTATAAGCTGTATACTGAGGCAGTCATCTAACCAGGACCTGCATACAGCAATATACTGAAGCTAGTGACCTAACCAGGACCTGTATACAGCTGTATACTGAGGCCAGTCATCTAACCAGGACCTGTATACAGCTGTAAACTGAGGCCAGTCACCTAACCAGGACCTGTAAATATACTGTAGTACTAGGATCTATGAGTCACCTAACCAGGACCTGCACACAGCAATATACTGAAGCTAGTGACCTAACCAGGACCTGCAAACAGCTGTATACTGAGGCCAGTCACCTAACCAGGACCTGCACACAGCAATATACTGAGGTTAGGACCCAACCAGGACCTGTATACAGCTGTATACTGAGGCCAGTCACCTAACCAGGACCTGTATACAGCTTATACTGAGGCCAGTCCCCTAACCGGACCTGCATACAGCTGTATACTGAGGCCAGTCACTAACCAGGACCTGCATACAGTGTATACTGAGGCCAGTCACCTAACCAGGACCTGCATACAGCTGTATACTGAGGCCAGTCACCTAACCAGGACCTGCACACAGCAATATACTGAGGTTAGTGACCCAACCAGGACCTGTATACAGCTGTATACTGAGGCCAGTCACCTAACCAGGACCTGTATACAGCTATATACTGAGGCAGTCCCCTAACCCGGACCTGATACAGCTGTATACTGAGGCCAGTCACCTAACCAGGACCTGATCACAGCAATATTACTGAGGTTAGTGACCAACCAGGACCTGTATACAGCTGTATACTGAGGCCAGTCACCTAACCAGGACCTGTATACAGCTATATACTGAGGCCAGTCCCCTAACCCGGACCTGCATACAGCTGTATACTGAGGCCAGTCACCTAACCAGGACCTGCACACAGCAATATACTGAGGTTAGTGACCCAACCAGGACCTGTATACACTGTAACGAGGTATCAGCTGTGTATACTGAGGCAGTGACCCAACCAGGACCTGTATACAGGCTATATACTGAGGCCAGTCACCTAACCCGGACCTGTATACAGCTGTATACTGAGGCCAGTCACCTAACCAGGACCTGCACACAGCTATATACTGAAGCTAGTGACCTAACCAGGACCTGTATACAGCTGTATACTGAGACCAGTCACCTAACCGGACTTGCTTACAGCTGTATACTGAGGTCAGTGACCCAACCAGGACCTGTATACAGCTGTATACTGAGGTCAGTCACCTAACCAGGACCTGTATACAGCTGTATACTGAGGCCAGTCACCTAACCAGGACCTGATACAGCTGTATACTGAGGCCAGTCACCTAACCATGGACCTAGCATACAGCTGTATACTGAGGCCAGTCACCTAACCAGGACCTGCACTACAAGCAATATACTGAAGCTTAGTGACCTCAACCAGGACCTGTATACAGCTGTATACTGAGGCCAGTCACCTAACCATGACCATATATACAGCTATATACTGAGGCCAGTCACTAACCAGGACCTGCATACAGCTGTATACTGAGGCCAGTCACCTAACCAGGACTGCAACAGCAATATACTGAGGTTAGTGACCAACCAGGACCTGTATACAGCTGTATACTGAGGTCAGTATCTAACCAGGACCTGATACAGCAATTACTGAGCCTAGTGCACCTAACCAGGACCTGTATACAGCTGTATACTGAGGCCAGTCATCTAACCAGGACCTGCATACAGCTGTATACTGAGGCCAGTCACCTAACCAGGACCTGCATACAGCTGTATACTGAGGCAGTCACCTAACCAGGACCTGCACACAGCAATATACTGAGTTAGTGACCAACCAGGACCTGATACAGCTGTATACTGAGGCCAGTCACCTAACCAGGACCTGTAACAGCTATATACTGAGGCAGCCCTAACCAGGACCTGTATACAGCTGTATACTAAGGCCAGTCACCTAACCAGGACCTGTATACAGCATATATACTGAGGTCAGTCCCAACCGGACCTGTATACAGCTGGTATACTGAGGTCAGTGCACCAACCAGGACCTGTCATACAGCTGTATACTGAGGCCAGTCACCTAACCGGACCTGCATACAGCTGTATACTGAGGCATGTACCCAACCAGGACCTGCACACAGCAATATACTGAGGCTAGTGCACCTAACCGGACCTGATACAGCTGTATACTGAGGCCAGTCGACCTAACCAGGACCTGTATACAGCTTATATCTGAGGCCAGTCACCTAACCGGACCTGCAACAGCTAGTATACTGAAGCTAGTGACCTAACCAGGACCTGCAACAGCTGATATACTGAGGTTAGTACCACTAACCAGGACCTGTATACAGCGTATACTGAAGCAGTGACCTAACCAGGACCTGTATACAGCTTATACTGAGGCCAGTCACTAACCAGGACCTGATACAGCTGTATACTAGGCCAGTCACCTAACCAGGACCTGCAACAGCATATACTGAGGTCCACTCATCTAACCATGGTACTTGCGTATACAGCATATACTGAAGTAGTGACCAACCAGGACCTGTATACAGCTGTATACTGAGGCCAGTCACTAACCAGGACCTGTATACAGCTGTAAACTGAGGCCAGTCACCGAACCAGGACCTGCACACAGCAATATACTGAAGCTAGTGACCTAACCAGGACCTGAAACAGCTGTATACTGAGCCAGTCACCTAACTCAGGACTTGCTCACAGCTATACTGAGGTCAGTGACCCAACCAGGACCTGTATACAGCTGTATACTGAGGCCAGTCACCTAACCAGGACCTGTATACAGCTATATACTGAGGCCAGTCACCTAACCAGGACCTGCATACAGCTGTATACTGAGGCCAGTCACCTAACCAGGACCTGCATACAGCTGTATACTGAGGCCAGTCACCTAACCAGGACCTGCACACAGCAATATACTGAGGTTAGTGACCCAACCAGGACCTGTATACAGCTGTATACTGAGGCCAGTCACCTAACCAGGACCTTATACAGCTATATACTGAGGCCAGTCTCCTAACCCGGACCTGCATACAGCTGTATACTAAGGCCAGTCACCTAACCAGGACCTGCACACAGCAATATACTGAGGTTAGTGACCCAACCAGGACCTGTATACAGCTGTGTATACTGAGGTCAGTGACCCAACCAGGACCTGTATACAGGCTGTATACTGAGGCCAGTCACCTAACCAGGACCTGTATACAGCTGTATACTGAGGCCAGTCACCTAACCAGGACCTGCATACAGCTGTATACTGAGGCCAGTCACCTAACCAGGACCTGCATACAGCTGTATACTGAGGCCAGTCACCTAACCAGGACCTGCACACAGCAATATACTGAGGTTAGTGACCCAACCAGGACCTGTATACAGCTGTATACTGAGGCCAGTCACCTAACCAGGACCTGTATACAGCTATATACTGAGGCCAGTCTCCTAACCCGGACCTGCATACAGCTGATACTAAGGCCAGTCACCTAACCAGGACCTGCACACAGCAATATACTGAGGTTAGTGACCCAACCAGGACCTGTATACAGCTGTGTATACTGAGGTCAGTGACCCAACCAGGACCTGTATACAGCTGTATACTGAGGCCAGTCACCTAACCCGGACCTGCATACAGCTGTATACTGAGGTCAGTGACCCAACCAGGACCTGCATACAGCAATATACTGAGGCCAGTCACCTAACCCGGACCTGCATACAGCTGTATACTGAGGTCAGTGACCTAACCAGGACCTGTATACAGCTGTATTCTGAGGCCAGTCACCTAACCAGGACCTGCACACAGCTATATACTGAAGCTAGTGACCTAACCAGGACCTGTATACAGCTGTATACTGAGGTCAGTCATCTAACCAGGACCTGCATACAGCAATATACTGAAGCTAGTGACCTAACCAGGACCTGTATACAGCTGTATACTGAGGCCAGTCATCTAACCAGGACCTGTATACAGCTGTATACTGAGGCCAGTCACCTAACCAGGACCTGCATACAGCTGTATACTGAGGTCACTCATCTAACCAGGACTTGCATACAGCAATATACTGAAGCTAGTGACCTAACCAGGACCTGTATACAGCTGTATACTGAGGCCAGTCATCTAACCAGGACCTGTATACAGCTGTAAACTGAGGCCAGTCACCGAACCAGGACCTGCACACAGCAATATACTGAAGCTAGTGACCTAACCCGGACCTGCAAACAGCTGTATACTGAGGCCAGTCACCTAACCAGGACCTGCACACAGCAATATACTGAGGTTAGTGACCCAACCAGGACCTGTATACAGCTGTATACTGAGGCCAGTCACCTAACCAGGACCTGTATACAGCTATATACTGAGGCCAGTCCCCTAACCCGGACCTGCATACAGCTGTATACTGAGGCCAGTCACCTAACCAGGACCTGCACACAGCAATATACTGAGGTTAGTGACCCAACCAGGACCTGTATACAGTCATGGCCAAAAGTTTTGAGAATGACACAAATATTAATTTTTACAAAGTCTACTGCTTCACTTTTTCTAATGGCAATTTGCATATACTCCAGAATGTTATAAAGAGTGATCAGCTTAACAGCAATTACTTGCAATGTCAATATTTGGCTAGAAAATGAACTTTATCCCCCAAAACACATTTCAACATCATTACAGCCCTGCCTTAAAAGGACCAGCTAACCTCTTTTCAGTGATTGCTCCATTAACACAGGTGTGGGTGTTGATGAGGACAGTCACCTAACCAGGACCTGTATACAGCTGTATTCTGAGGCCAGTCACCTAACCAGGACCTGCACACAGCTATATACTGAAGCTAGTGACCTAACCCGGACCTGCAAACAGCTGTATACTGAGGCCAGTCACCTAACCAGGACCTGCACACAGCAATATACTGAGGTTAGTGACCCAACCAGGACCTGCATACAGCTGTATACTGAGGCCAGTCACCTAACCAGGACCTGCACACAGCAATATACTGAGGTTAGTGACCCAACCAGGACCTGTATACAGCTGTATACTGAGGCCAGTCACCTAACCAGGACCTGTATACAGCTATATACTGAGGCCAGTCCCCTAACCCGGACCTGCATACAGCTGTATACTGAGGCCAGTCACCTAACCAGGACCTGCACCCAGCAATATACTGAGGTTAGTGACCCAACCAGGACCTGTATACAGTCATGGCCAAAAGTTTTGAGAATGACACAAATATTAATTTTTACAAAGTCTACTGCTTCACTTTTTCTAATGGCAATTTGCATATACTCCAGAATGTTATAAAGAGTGATCAGCTTAACAGCAATTACTTGCAATGTCAATATTTGGCTAGAAAATGAACTTTATCCCCCAAAACACATTTCAACATCATTGCAGCCCTGCCTTAAAAGGACCAGCTAACCTCCTTTCAGTGATTGCTCCATTAACACAGGTGTGGGTGTTGATGAGGACATGGCTGGAGATCAATCTGTCATGATTAAGTAAGAATGACACCACTGGACACTTTAAAAGGAGGCTGGTGCTTGGCATCATTGTTTCTCTTCTGTTAACCATGGTTATCTCTAAAGAAACACGTGCAGTCATCATTGCAATGCACAAAAATGGCCTAACAGGGAAGAGTATCGCAGCTAGAAAGATTGCACCTCAGTCAACAATCTATTGCATCATCAAGAACTTCAAGGTGAGAGGTTCCATTGTTGCCAAAAAGGCTACAGGGCGCCCAAGAAAGACCAGCAAGCGCAAGGACCGTCTCTTAAAAGTGTTTCAGCTGCGGGATCGGGCTACCAGCAGTGCAGAGCTTGCTCAGGAATGGCAGCAGGCAGGTGTGAGTACATCTGCACGCACTGTGAGGCAGAGACTCTTGGAGCAAGGCCTGGTCTCAAGGAGGGCAGCAAAGAAGCCACTTCTCTCCAGAAAAAACATCATGGACAGACTGATATTCTGCAAAAGGTACAGGCAGTGGACTGCTGAGGACTGGGGTAAAGTTATTTTCTCTGATGAATTCCCTTTTCGATTGTTTGGGACATCAGGAAAACGCCTCATTCGGAGAAGACAAGGTGAGCGCTACCACCAGTCTTGTCTCATGCCAACTGTTAAGCATCCTGAAACCATTCATATGTGGGGTTGCTTCTCAGCCAAGGGAATCGGCTCTCTCACAGTCTTGCCTAAAAACACAGCCATGAATAAAGAATGGTACCAGAATGTCCTCCAAGAGCAACTTCTCCCAACCCTCCAAGAGCAGTTTGGCGATCAACAATGCCTTTTCCAGCATGATGGAGCACCTTGCCATAAAGCAAAGGTGATAACTAAATGGCTCAGGGAACAAAACAGAGAGATTTTGGGTCCATGGCCTGGAAACTCCCCAGATCTTAATCCCATTGAGAACTTGCGGTCAATCATCAAGAGACAGGTGGACAAACAAAAACCTAAAAATTCTGACAAAATGAAAGCATTGATTGTGCAAGAATGGACTGCTATCAGTCAGGATTTGGTCCAGAAGTTGATTGAGAGCATGCCAGGGAGAATTGCAGAGGTCCTGAAGAAGAAGGGTCAACACTGCAAATATTGACTTGCTGCATTAACTCATTCTAACTGTCAATATAAGCTTTTGTTACTCATATGTTTGCAATTATTATATTTCTGTCTGTGATAAAAACATCTGTCAAACACACATAAAAACCAGAGGGCAGCAGATCATGTGAAAATATAATATTTGTGTCATTCTCAAAACTTTTGGCCATGACTGTACAGCTGTGTATACTGAGGTCAGTGACCCCACCAGGACCTGTATACAGCTGTATACTGAGGCCAGTCACCTAACCCGGACCTGCATACAGCTGTATACTGAGGTCAGTGACCCAACCAGGACCTGCATACAGCAATATACTGAAGCTAGTGACCTAACCAGGACCTGTATACAGCTGTATTCTGAGGCCAGTCACCTAACCAGGACCTGCACACAGCTATATACTGAAGCTAGTGACCTAACCAGGACCTGTATACAGCTGTATACTGAGACCAGTCACCTAACTCGGACTTGCTTACAGCTGTATACTGAGGTCAGTGACCCAACCAGGACCTGTATACAGCTGTATACTGAGGCCAGTCACCTAACCAGGACCTGTATACAGCTGTATACTGAGGTCAGTGACCCAACCAGGACCTGCACACAGCAATATACTGAAGCTAGTGACCTAACCAGGACCTGTATACAGCTGTATACTGAGGCCAGTCACCTAACCAGGACCTGTATACAGCTATATACTGAGGCCAGTCCCCTAACCAGGACCTGTATACAGCTGTATACTGAGGTCAGTGACCCAACCAGGACCTGCACACAGCAATATACTGAAGCTAGTGACCTAACCAGGACCTGTATACAGCTGTATACTGAGGCCAGTCACCTAACCAGGAACTGTATACAGCTGTATACTGAGGTCAGTGACCCAACCAGGACCTGTATTCAGTTATATACTGAGGCCAGTCACCTAACCAGGACCTGTATACAGCTGTATACTGAGGCCAGTCACCTAACCAGGACCTGCATACAGCTATATACTGAGGTTAGTGACCCAACCAGGACCTGTATTCAGCTATATACTGAGGCCAGTCACCTAACCAGGACCTGTATACAGCTGTATACTGAAGCTAGTGACCTAGCCAGGACCTGTATACAGCTATATACTGAGGCCAGTCACCTAACCCGGACCTGCATACAGCAATATACTGAGGTAAATGACCTAACCAGGACATATGTACAGATTGGATCTCTGGGGTTGTGGGGAGATAGAGCTGAAGAATGGAGGGAGACCTGTGCCCCCTGCTGAGCACAGACCCCTGATGGGTGTATTAGAAATGTTTCATTGATACTGTTGGAAAATATGGCATTTCAGCCATCAGGCAGCTCGCTCTGTATTTCACGACCTCGGATTGGTGTCATTGAATAAGACCATGCTTTTCCTATATTTCTACTTTTCACATCTCAGAATTTTTAGACCTTTCCATAAACCTGTGAGGTCCTCCAAGAAGCGGACCACCTTATTCTATGATGATTAGAAAGGAGACACATAATTGTAGATATTCTATCAATAAACAGCAACGTTTTATAACCCACCGCAATTACATTGTCTAATTGTTACAAAGTGCTCCAATCCCGGACATGGTGCACGGCCGTAAACATCGCACACAGCATGTCATCCTCGCCCCGATTTATGTGCAGGGACTTGTGGATACTTTACACTTGGGCTGTCATCCTCCGAGAAGGTAAACTTGTAAATCATTTTACAGACAGCTCTACAAAGAGATTATCACCGACTTGTCACTGGGACCGGTGAGCGGCAGAAAATCACAACAACACAGCTCAGAAAATCCCCCGAAAAGGGTACATGAGGCCGCAGACCCCGAGCTGGGACCCATCGGCCATTCACTGAGCTATGATCACAGGCCGCTATCAGACCCCCGCTCACACTGATACATACAGGGTGATAAAGCGAGTAACGAATATTCAAGATACATCTAACGATGCCGCCAGACTCAAAACTATAGGGTGGTCTCCCTAGAACAAGACTCCTGCACTCAACAGGAAAGGGGGAATGTTCAGCAGGAGTCATTTTTTGTGCTGCAAATTGGTCTTTAATCCATTTGAACTCACATTGCAATAAATGTATAGCACATCATATACTAAAAACCACATCTGCAGAAATATGTTCTTATAATTTTACGTTATTGTGAACCAGAATTCAGATTAATATTATTACGGCGCCAACGTATTCTACGGCGCTGTACAAAGACTGTCACTTTCTCAAGCCATGAAAAGCTCACAGTTTGTAGAGTAGAGATGACACACAAAACATGGGAGAAAAAAAGATGGCAGAGGTTTATTACCATCTCACATCTGCTGTATGTATAAAAGACTCCTGTCCACAGACTCAATCAGTCAGACTCTAACCACTACAACATGGGCAAGACCAAAGAGCTTTATGAGGATGTCAGGGACAAGATCATAGACCTGAACAAAGCTGGAGTGGGCTACAAAATCATAAGTAAGACGCTGGGTGAGAAGGAGACAACTGTTGGTGCAATAGTAAGAAAATGGAAGAAATACAAAATGACTGTCAATCAACATCGATCTGTGGAACCATGCAAAATCTCACCTCGTGAGGTATCCTTGATCATGAGGAAGGTGAGAGATCAGCCTAAAACTACAAGGGGGGTACTTGTTAATGCTCTCAAGGTAGCTGAGACCACAGTCTCCAAGAAACCATTGGTAACACATTATGCCGTAAAGGTTTAAAATCCTGCAGTGTCCATAAGGCCCCCTGCTCAAGAAGGCTCATGTGCAGGCCCGTCTGAAGTTTGCCAATGAACACCCGGATGATTCTGTGAGTGATTGGGAGAAGGTGCTGTGGTCAGATGAGACAAAAATTGAGGTCTTTGGCATTAACTCAACTTGCCGTGTTTGGAGGAAGAGAAATGCTGCCTGTGACCCAAAGAACACCGTCCCCACTGTCAAGCATGGAGGTGGAAACATTATGTTTTGGGGTGTTTCTCTGCACAGGACTACTACACAACATCAATGGGAGAATGGATGGAACCATGTACCGTAAAATCCTGAGTGACAACCTCCTTCCCTCCGCCAGGACATTAAAAATGGGTCGTGGATGGGTCTTCCAGCAAGACAATGACCCAAAACATTCTGCCAGGGCAACAAAGGAGTGGCTGAAAAAGAAGCACATTAAAGGGAATCTGTCACCCCATTTTTGCAGGGTGTATAAAAATCATGATTTTTTAAAAAAAAAATCAAAAAAAAATCGGATTTTTTTTATTTAAATCGGATTTTTTTTATTTAAATAGGATTTTTTAATCAAGTTGTACACAAGCAAAACTTTGTCTTTTTGCAAATCAAATTATTTTACACAAATAAAAATATTAAAACAGTTGATGATTATGAAACCTAATAATTTTTATTTGCACTATTAAACAATCAGAATTGAACTACAGAGAGTAAGTACTTTTTAACAATAGCCTATCTCTAACGTTTGAAGTAAGCAAACATCTTCAGTGAATACATCAGTCCTTTAAGCCTACTGTTTATTTAGGACTTTTAATAGGAAAACTAGTTGTCCTGCTTTAGCAGTTCCTAAGCGGTTTCGGACTGTTGTGTGCACAAAACCAAATGAAGAAAACAATCTCTCTACTCCTGCCGATGAAGCCGATGCAGTCAGTAGCTGAGTAGCTACATTTATTATCTTCGCTGGAAGAACAAGTGATTGCAACTTCCACCAGTCCAGTGGTTTTAGTTCATTAACGACGTTATCTGCAAACATGTATTTTTGAAATGGTGCAGATTCACACTTCAATTTCAGCACAGTATCCACAATGTCATGGTTAGTATTGGCGAGCCACTCCATTGCAGAGTTGATTTCCGCCTCAGATAGTTTTTTCCCTCTGTAGATGGGATGCAAGATATTGGCTAAATAGTGTTCTTATTTTAATGCTTGGTCCTTGCGGTGGTGTATTGCAACCTTTACATTGTTTGAGAGGTTCAAGCGATCTAGCGAACCTTCTAAATCTTTCCAAACTTCTGTGGCATCAGCTATGGTTGCAGTATCTTTCTGCATTTTATCCAACGCAATAGATATTGGCTTTAACCTTTCCAAAAGGTCCTCGGCATTTCTCTTCACACCAAGATTTAATACTTTGCTTCGTATATTAGCATCAATTTTATCCCGATGTGTTTTCGCAAATGGACACTAATTTTGACCAGTTGTTAATAAACAGTTCCAAGCATTCAGCCAAGGTATTCCATCTAACATCTTGTGGTAGAACCAACTTCAGTCCTCCCATTTCCTTGTAGGTTGCATGTGCAAAATGATTATTGCGGAAATATTTAACAATTTCTACAACATGTTCCTTGACACCCGAAATAATATGCAGGTCTTTTGCCAAAAGATGCAACAAATGGGCAGAACAACCGTATGTAATGACATTTGTGTCATCCTCATGTGCCAGTTCCGCTCGCATTTTTGCCACATTGCTTGCGTTATCAGTAACTAAGCTCCTTACTTTACATCCAAACTGTTCTTGGCATTGGTGAATTGAGTTCTTAGCAATTTCAAGTAAATATTCAGCAGTATGTGAATTTCAGATGTGTCGATTGTGTCTGTAAGATAAGTTTCACCATCTTCTGTTGTGACACAAGTGCAAATTATGGGGTCGTTGTGGATGTTGCTCCAACCATCCAAGCTCATGTTAACAACTTTGTCTTTCAAATATTTTGTACAAGCCACTCTTTCTTTGTCGTATACAGCCTGAAGATGTTTTCCTGAGATATCAAATCTACTTGGTGGTTTGTAGCCTGGTCTTATTCCTTCGATCATTTGTACAAACAATGGGTGTTCAACTAGTCGGAAAGAAGAATTGGTTGCAAATATGAATTTAGCAATTAATTCATCAAAATGTTCTTTCTGGCTCGTCGTAGTCTTTAAGAGGAATTTTTCTACACTTTGCACGCAAAGTTTTTTGTTGGGCTGCTTTGTTGAAGTTGTACCCAGATATTGATTGTCACGTGCAGCACAAGCCATATTTGACCCTGAAAGCACAGTAATTAAAAATATAATTCGACTGCGTATTTGAAGAAATATAACGAAAATATTTTGAAACAAACTTTTTGAACAATGTAATGGTCCTCGTCCTATAAGGGCTGTCTCAAAAGTTATGCTACTCAAGTTTCCGGTGAAGTTGCTGTAATACTAGTAATATCAGAGCAACTGAAAAAAATTATGTCACAAAAGTTTTAAAAATGTTTTTTTTTAAAAAATGGTCAATTTGGCAGACTTCAAAAGTGAATTGTAGCCTACAATAAAAAAAAAAAAATAGGCGTATACACACTCTTTTATTTTTACTTAACGTTAATCTTCTGTGAAATATTGCCTTAACATAAATTTAAATTCTATACTCCAGAACTAGTGCTAGAAATTTTTCTTTTCATAGACTTTAACCATCCCAGTAAAACGTCTGTTAAAATAGGTTGTAATTGCCAGACTTACCACTAGTGCTAGGGTCCTGGTGCATAAGAAGCTGTGGGGGTTCATTGACATTAGTTGTATCACTATCAACATCTTCATTTCCCTTCTGGTTGCAGTTTTCATAATGTGATTTCAAACGGCAAACAAGTCCTTGGATATCCTTTTGACAGTATTTGCACTTTGCTCTCCCACCTTTCTTTCCAAGCTCTGCTGGCATCTCAACAAAATGAACCCAAATAGGGTCTCTCTTACGACCTACCATGGCTCACGCAGATCACTTCTGAAGTTTGATTGTTACTACAGCCAAGTACTGCTGACTGACTATCCAACAAGTTTGGGCATGTCAACTGAATGGAAAAAGAAACTGAAACCAAGCTACAGAAAGTGAAAGCAAGCTAGAAGTGTGGAGTTAATTGAACAATGATTGAAAGTTTTAGATTTTAATCGTGATTTATATTAAAAAAATCTTTTGATTTAAATCAGTGATTTAAATCATGATTAAAATCACGATTTAAATCGATCTGATTTAAATAGAAAAAAATCATTTGATTTAAATCATGATTTAAATCGTTGATTTAAATCGGCGTGATTTAAATCAATCCACCCTGCATTTTTGCCCTATAACCTGCGGCCACCGCCATCAGGAGCTTATCTACAGCATTCTGGAATAAGCTCCCGATGTCACCTGAAAGTGAAGAAAAACGAGTTATAAAATACTCACCCAGGGGAGGTCCGCAATCAGGGGAGGTCCGCAATCAGGTCCGGTCCGGAGGGAGTCGCGGTCAGGTTCGGCACCTCCCATCTTCTAGCGAAGCCGGCCTCTTCTTTCCATCCTGTCGCGGCTCCTGCGCAGGCGCACTGCTCTGCCCTGGTGAGGGCAGAGCAGAGTACTGCAGTGCGCAGGCGCCGGGAAAGGTCAGAGAGGTCCGGCGCCTGCGCACTGCAGTTCTCTGCTCTGCCCTCACCAGGGCAGAGTAGTGCGCCGGCGCAGGAGCCGCGACGGGACGGAAAGAAGAGGCCGGCTTCGCTACCAGATGGCAGGCGCCGAACCGGACCGCGACTCCCTCCGGACCGGACGGTGGAACGCCCCTGGGTGAATATTTTATAACTAGTTTTTCTTCACTTTCAGGTGACATCGGGGGCTTATCTACAGCATTACAGAATGCTGTAGATAAGCCCCTGATGGCGGTGGCCGCAGCTTATAGAGCAAAAATGGGGTGACAGATTCCCTTTAAGGTAATGGAGTGGCCTAGATAGTCTCCAGACCTTAATCCCATAGAAAACTTATGGAGGGAGTTGAAGCTCCGAGTTGCCAAGCGACAGCCTCAAAATCTTAATGATTTAGAGATGGACCAAAATTCCTCCTGACATTTGCGCAAACCTCATCATCAACTACAAAAACGTCTGACTGCTGTGCTCGCCAACAAGGGTTTTGCCACCAAGTATTAAGTCTTGTTTGACAGAGGGATCAAATACTTATTTCTCACTGCAAAATGCAAATAAATTTATATAATTTATACAATGTGATTTTCTGGATTTTAATTTTGATATTATATCTCTCAATGTTAAAATTAACCTACCCTTACAATTATAGACTGTTCATGTCTGTCAGTGGGCAAACTTACAAAATCAGCAAGGGATCAAATAAGTATTTCCCCCACTGTATAATATATAGTACTTGATCAGACATGTATTCTGTGTTTATATATACGGTATAAAAATATATATATACACACACACACACACTGCTCAAAAAAAATAAAGGGAACACTTAAACAACAGAATATAACTCCAAGTAAATCAAACTTTTGTGAAATCAAACTGTCCACTTAGGAAGCAACACTGATTGACAATCAATTTCACATGCTGCTGTGCAAATGGAATAGAGAACAGATGGAAATTATTGGCAATTATCAAGACACACTCAATAAAGGAGTGGTTCTGCAGGTGGGGACCACAGACCACATCTCAGTACCAATGCTTTCTGGCTGTGTAAGGTTCTATGTATATATTCCTGAAACTCAGTTTGTTCGTCAGCCATTTTACTTTCTGTCTTGCTGCAGCTATCTTGCCCTCAGTGAAAATGGAGTTTCCAGCTTGCATGTTCCCGCCCTGATTCTCTCCTTTGCTTCTTAAGCAGCCACAGCTGAGCAATCAGTGCTTCAGAATCTAGCCTGCAGTGAACCTGTGACTTGACTCCTGTAAGCCTTGGACCTCGTACTCCAGCTATTCCTACTGAGGAACTCTGAAGCACTTGTGGACTCTGAACCCTGCTCTTTAAAAGACCCACGTTTGCATGGACTTACGGTAACAGAGAAGAAGATCCTGAATCTGTATTGGAGAGTTATTGCTGAGCTTGGATTACTCTGGCCTGCTGTGTCTCCTGTTTCTGTGTCTGCAAACTGTGTGACTATTTCTGCCAACTTGTATGAAGTAATACAGGACTTTTCTATATCAAACCTGTGACTCCTGTGTTTTCATCGCACCCAAGCACAAGACGCTATATGAACTGTACTACATACATTACAAGATTCTGAAGCCAAAACGTTAGTGTCTGCTGGGTCTGGAAGGCTGTGTCTGCTGTACTGTGGATATCAGACGTCCGGTTGTACTTTCTGTGATGACAGTGGTTGTGACTTCTCACAACCATTCCAGGTGAGCAATTCCCTTAAGTTTTTTCTTTTTGCAGTGTTACCACAGGTAAACACTATTGTTTTTTTTTTTTTCCTTTCTTTTCTCTTTTTTGTCTGCTGTAACTCTGGATATCAGATGTCTGGTTGAAACTTTCTGTGATGATAGTGGTTGTGACTTCTCACAACCATTCCAGTAATCCTGTCTTAAAAGATCTGGAAAATGGAGGCCCGCTTAAAGGAACTTTGCGGAGTGACTGATAATATCCTTGCAGATTTGCAGAATATAAAGACCCGTTTTACAAATCTACAGGACCTCAATAATCACAATTTGCAAGTGGTTGGACAGACTACCCAGGATTTGCGAGTCAGGATTGAGGTTCTAGAGGGGCGAGTCCAGGCTCCTGCCGTAGCCCCGAGTGCTGGGATTCCCAAGTTGCCCCCTTTTCGTTTTGGCGGTGAACGTGAGAAATTCAGGGGATTTATTAACCCCTTCATGACCCAGCCTATTTTGACCTTAAAGACCTTGCCATTTTTTGCAATTCTGACCAGTGTCCCTTTATGAGGTAATAACTCAGGAACGCTTCAACGGATCCTAGCGATTCTGAGATTGTTTTTTCGTGACATATTGGGCTTCATGTTAGTGGTAAATTTAGGTCGATAATTTTTGCGTTTATTTGTGAAAAAAATGGAACTTTGGCCAAAATTTTGAAAATTTCGCAATTTTCAAATTTTGAATTTTTATTCTGTTAAACCAGAGAGTTATGTGACACAAAATAGTTAATAAATAACATTTCCCACATGTCTACTTTACATCAGCACAATTTTGGGAACAACATTTTTTTTTGTTAGGAAGTTATAAGGGTTAAAAGTTGACCAGCGATTTCTCATTTTTACAGCAAAATTTACAAAACCATTTTTTTTAGGGACCACCTCACATTTGAAGTCACTTTGAGGGGTCTATATGGCATAAAATACCCAAAAGTGACACCATTATAAAAACTGCACCCCTCAAGCTACTCAAAACTACACTCAAGAAGATTATTAACCCTTCAGGTGCTTCACAGGAACTAAAGCAACGTGGAAGGAAAAAATGGACATTTTAATTTTTCCAACAAAATTTTTCTTTTAGCATCAATTTTTTAATTTTTGCATGGGCAACAGGATAAAATGGACCCTAAAATTTGTTGGGCAATTTCTCCTGAGTACACAGATACCTCATATGTGGTCATAAACCACTGTTTGGGCGCACGGCAGGGCTCAGAAGGGAAGGAGCGCCATTTGACTTTTTGAATAGAAAATATGCTGGAATATTTAGCGGTTGCCATGTCGCATTTGGAGAGTCCCTGTGTGCCTAAACATTGGAGCTCCCCCACAAGTGACCCCATTTTGGAAACTAGACCCCCCAAGGAACTTATCTAGATGCAGAGTGAGCACTTTGAACCCCAGGTGCTTCACAAATTGATCCGTAAAAAAAAGAAAGTACTTTTTTTTCACAAAAATTTTCTTTTAGCCTCAGTTTTTTCATTTTCACATGGGCAACAGGATAAAATGGATCCTAAAATTTGTTGGGCAATTTCTCCTGAGTACACCGATACCTCATATGTGGTCATAAACCACTGTTTGGGCGCACGGCAGGGCTCAGAAGGGAAGGAGCGCCATTTGACTTTTTGAATGGAAAATATGCTGGAATATTTAGCGGATGCCATGTCGCATTTGGAGAGTCCCTGTGTGCCTAAACATTGGAGCTCCCCCACAAGTGACCCCATTTTGGAAACTAGACCCCCCAAGGAACTTATCTAGATGCAGAGTGAGCACTTTGAACCCCAAGTGCTTCACAAATTGATCCGTAAAAAAAAGAAAGTACTTTTTTTTTCACAAAAATGTTCTTTTAGCCTCAGTTTTTTCATTTTCACATGGGCAACAGTATAAATTGGATCCTAAAATTTGTTGGGCAATTTCTCCTGAGTACACAGATACCTCATATGTGGTCATAAACCACTGTTTGGGCGCACGGCAGGGATCAGAAGGGAAGGAGCGCCATTTGACTTTTTGAATGGAAAATTAGCTCCAGTCGTTAGCGGACACCATGTCATGTTTGGAGAGCCCCTGTATGCCTAAACTTTGGAGCTCCCCCACAAATGACCCCATTTTGGAAACTAGACCCCCTAAGAAACTTATGCAGATGCACAGTGAGCACTTTGAACCCCCAGGTGCTTCACAAAAGTTTATAACGCAGAGCCGTGAAAATAAAAAATCATTTTTTTTTCTCAAAAAATGATTATTTAGCCCCATATTTTTTATTTTCACAATGGTTACAGGAGAAATTGGACCCCAAAAGTTGTTGTCTAATTTGTCCTAAGTACGCTAGTACCTCACATGTGGGGGAGAACCACTGTTTGGGCACACGTCAGGGCTTGGAAGGGATGTAGTGACGATTTGAAATGTCGACTTGATGGAATGGTCTGCGGGCGGGCAAAGCCCCTGATGTGCCTAAACAGTAGAAACCCCCCACAAGTGACCACATTTTGTAAACTAGACCCCTCAAGGAACTTAACTAGATGTGTGGTGAGCACCTTGAACCCCCACGTGCTTCACAGAAGTTTGTAATGCAGAGCCGTGAAAATAAAAAATCATTTTTTTCCTCAAAAACTGATTTTTTTAACCCGCAATTTTTTATTTTCACAAGGGTAACAGGAGAAATTGGACCACAAAAGTTGTTGTACAGTTTGTCCTGAGTACACTGGTACCCCATATGTGGGGGGGAACCACTGTTTTGGCGCATGGGAGAGCACAGAAGAGAAGGAGCGCCATTTTGGAATGCAGACTTGATGGAATGTTCTGTGGGCGTCATGTTGCGTTTGCAGAGCCCCTGATGTGCCTAAACAGTAGAAACCCCCCACAAGTGACACCATTTTGGAAACTAGACCCCCCCAAGGAGCTTATCTAGATGTGTAGTGAGCACTTTGAACCCCCAAGGGCTACACAGAAGTTTATAACGCTGAGCCATGAAAATAAAAAAATCATATTTTTTCCACAAACATGATCTTTTAGTCCCCAATTTTTTTATTTTCCCAAGGGTAACAGGAGAAATTAGACCTCAAAAGTTGTTGTCCAATTTGTCCTGAGTACGCTGATATCCCATATGTGGGAGAAAACTACTGTATGGGCACACTTCGGGGCTCGGAAGGGAAGTAGTGACGTTTTGAAATGCCGACTTGATGGAATGGTCTGCGGGCGTCATGTTACGTTTGCAGAGTCCCTGATGTGCCTAAACAGTATAAACTCCCCACAAGTGACCCCATTTTGGAAACTAGACCCCGCAAGGAACTTATCTAGATGTGTGGTGAGCACTTTGAACCCCCAAGTTCTTCACAGAAGTTTATAACGCAGAGCCATGAAAATAAAAAATCATTTTTTTTTCCACAAAAATAACTTTTTTAGTCCCCAATTTTTTTTTCCCAACAGTAACAGGAGAAATTAGACCCCAAAGTTGTTGTGCAATTTTTCCCGAGTACGCTGATACCCCATATGTGGGGGTAAACCACTGTTTGGGCACACGTCGGAGCTTGGAATAAAGGGAGCACTGTTTGACTTTTTGAACGCAAAATTTGCAGGAATCAATGTTGGCGCCATGTCGCGTATGGAGACCCCCTGATGTACCTAAATAGTGGAAACCCCTCAATTCTAACTCCAACCCTAACCCCAACACACCCCTAACCCCAACCCTAACCCCTACACACCCCTAACCCTAATACAAACCCTAACCATAACCCTAACCCCAACACACCCCTAACCCTAATCCCAACTCTAACCATAAACCTAACCACAAGCCTAACCCTAATCCCAACCCTAACCCCAAAACACACCCTAACGCTTATCCCAACCCTAACCCTAATCCCAACCCTAACCCTAATTCCAACCCTAACCCTAATTCCAACCCTAACCCTAATTCCAACCCTTACCCTAGTTCTAACCCTAACCCTAGTTCTAACCCTAAGGCTGGGTTCATATTGCGTTTTACCAGCCCGTTCAACACGTAGCGTTGACGGGCTGGTAACGGTATAGCATAACGCGATCGCGTTATGCTATACCCGCTAGTGGAGAGGAATCAGCGATGATTCATCTGTGCTAGCGGTGATGGAGCCCAGACGCTGCAGCCTGCGTCCAAGGCTCCGTCACTGAATGACGACACGTCGCGAACGCATGCCGCTTCATGGCATGCGTTGCGATGCGCACACAAATGGGGTGAATGGCAGCGTTAACGGACTGCGTTACACCGCGTTATACCGCGGTGAAACGCAGTCCATCTAACGGACTGCCATAATGCAATATGAACCCAGCCTGACCCTAAGGCCCGTGCACACGTTGCGGATTCACTTGCGGATTTTTCTAAAATCTAAAATCCGCAGGTAAAACGACCTGCCTTTTACCTGCGTATTTAGCGCGGATTTGCGGCGGTTTTTCTCTGCGGTTTTACGCCTATAATGGAATAGGTGTAAAATCGCTGAGGAATCCGCACAAAGAATTGACATGCTGCGAATTTAAAACCGCAGCAAATCTGCGCTGAAAAATCTGCAGCATGTGCACAGCGTTTTTTTTTACCATTTATTTGCATTGTACTGTACATGGTTTCTGGATCTGCTGTGAATCCGCAGCGCCAAATCCGCTGCTGATCCGCAGCAAAATCCGCTGCGGATTAGCAGCAAAATCCGCTGCGGATCAGCAGCGAAATCCGCTGCGGATCAGCAGCGAAATCAGCTGCGGATCAGCAGCGAAATCCGCTGCGGATCAGCAGCGAAATCCGCTGCGGATCAGCAGCGAAATCAGCTGCGGATCAGCAGCGAAATCAGCTGCGGATCAGCAGCGAAATCAGCTGCGGATCAGCAGCGAAATCCGC
The DNA here is from genome assembly GCA_033576555.1 of Oophaga sylvatica. Lineage (NCBI taxonomy): Eukaryota > Metazoa > Chordata > Amphibia > Anura > Dendrobatidae > Oophaga > Oophaga sylvatica. The sequence continues at coordinate 78,963,602 of JARQOD010000005.1, forward strand.
TGCTGATCCGCAGCTGATTTCGCTGCTGATCCGCAGCTGATTTCGATGCTGATCGCTGCTGATTTAGCTGCTGATTCGCTGCTGATTTCGCTGCTGATCCACAGCGAAATCAGCAGCGGATCAGCAGCGAAATCAGCTGCGGATCAGCAGCGAAATCCGCTGCGGATCAGCAGCGAAATCCGCTGCGGATCAGCAGCGAAATCCGCTGCGGATCAGCAGCGAAATCCGCTGCGGCCAGCGAAATCCTGGGCAGCAGCGAAATCGCTGCAAGGTTGCAGCAGCAAATCTGGAATCACAGCAAAATCGCTTTATAGTTGTGCACAGGGCCTAAAGGGAAAAAAAATAAAAATTTTTTATTATTTGTCTTACCTATGACAGGGGGTTTATTACATTTTTTTGATTTGATCACTGTGACAGTTTACACTAGTGATCACAATACTTTTTGACTTGTAGGGCGCACTGCGCATGCGCCGCCGGCGGGCGCACTGCCAGCGCCGCTTTTCCAAGAGGCGGCGCCATGAAGAATCCCGGGCAGCCGCCGGGAAGGATCCAGGGACATCGGTGGACCGGGAGAGGTGAGTATGGGGGTCGGAAGTCGGGGGGGGGGATCGGAAGGTGTGGGCAGCGGAGGCCAGGACGAGGGGTGCTTTTAGTGACGGCGGTGACCGACCGCTGCCATCTTTCGGTGGCGGCGGCCGATCGCCGCCGTGAATCCGTGTGGGGGGGTCAGGGCTCGGTGTCCAGCCATGGCAGATGCTATTGCAGCATCGGCCATGGCTGGATTGTAATATTTCACCAATTATATTGGTGAAATATTACAGATTGCTCTGATTGGCTGTTTCACTTTTAACAGCCAATCAGAGCGATCGTGGCCACGGGGGGGGTTAAGCCAACCCCCCTGTGGTGAAGCACGAAGGGTCCTGTGCCGGCGGGTCGGGTGACCTTTCAGTGACCCCGGTCACCCGACCCGCAGGGACGCGATCCTTTCATGACGCCACATAGGCGTCATGGGTCGGATTGGCACAGGTTTTCATGACGCCTACGTGGCGTCATGGGTCGGGAAGGGGTTAATCAATGCAATCTTTTTTTTTCTGCACATGCTTCACAATTTCCCACTGAACGATCTAAGGTGCTTACTATAATTATGTTGCTTACCAACAAGGCTTTAATGTGGGCAAACCCTCTGATTGAGACTGAGGATGATTGTTTGAATCACCTTGATGATTTTATTTCAGCCATGGGGCAGGTGTTTGATGACCCCAATCGAGGTGCAACAGCTGAAGCAGCCATGTTAGCTTTGCGCCAAGGTAAGCACTCGGTAGCTGAATATGCCTTGGATTTCAGGAGATGGGCCCTTGATACCACCTGGGACAGTTCCGCCAAAAAATCTATTTTTCGAAAGGGGTTATCTCCACTGATTAAGGATGAACTTGCTCGTGCCGACCCTCCCACTGCGTTAGGTGACTTTATTAACTACTGCATCCGTATTGATACTCGTCTGACTGAACGCAGGCAAGAGAGATGGTTCGAAAACAATCGTACTAACCTTTTCCTACCTTCCTCTCCAGCTAAGGAACCTTTGAGTAGGATTACACGGGAACCTGAACCTGAACCCATGCAGGTAGACTCTTTACAACGACGGGTTAGTGATGCACGCAAGGAACATCGTTTTAAGGAGAATCTATGTTTCTATTGTGGTAAGTCAGGGCACTTCATTATAAACTGCCCCAGCCGTTCTCGTAAGACTACTGCAGCACTCATTCATTGTGAGTGTTGCGAGAGGGGATCTGTCAGGTCCGAGCCTCAGGCTCCAGAGAGATCTGCAGCAACAGATCTTGATTTCTCGGACTTAAACTCCGTTACCTCTGAGGACGTTGACTGTGTAAACGCTGCCATTTTTCAAGTTTCATCAGCGGTGTCCCAGCTGAGTTGTAAGAAAAACAATTCTCATTGCTTTCTTTCCATCAAACTCTGGGTTGACTCAGCTTGGGTGTCTAGCTCTGCTATGATCGACTCAGGGGCAAGTGGAAATTTTATGGATGTCTCCTTTGCTCTGAAACAGGGAATACGTTCAGTGAAGAAGGCTACTCCAGTACAGATGGAAACTGTGGATGGCTCCCTGCTGACCTCTGGACCAGTGGATCAGGAAACAGAGCCTTTGAGGGTTCTTATGGGTAAAGATCATCAAGAGAAACTGTCCTTTATGCTTATCTCTTCTCCCCACTTTCCCATTATTCTAGGGCTACCATGGCTGCAGGCTCAGAATCCTACCATTAACTGGGAGACCAAGGAATTACACTTTCCAGAGAAACAGATGAGTCCAAAAGTTTCAGCTTGCTCTGTTCCTAAAGGAATCATGTCAGTCCCTGAACTACCAGCTGTATACCAGGACTATGTGGATTTATGTGACAAGAAGAACGCTGACCAGCTTCCTCCTCACCGTCCATATGATTGTCCAATTGAATTATTGCCTGGAGCAGAGATACCTTTTGGTAAGATCTACCCCCTGGCGGGGCCCGAGCTAAAGGCTTTAAAGGATTACATAGATGAAAATCTAGCCAAGGGCTTCATACGCCCCTCTTCATCTCCTGCAGGTGCACCCATCTTCTTTGTAAAGAAGAAAGATGGATCTCTGAGACCATGCGTAGACTATAGGGAACTCAATAAGGTTACTATTAGAAACCGTTATCCATTGCCTTTAATCCCTGAGCTATTGGAGAGAGTGCGACATGCCAAAATTTTTTCTAAACTAGATCTTCGTGGGGCCTATAACTTAGTCCGTATTAGACCTGGGGATGAATGGAAGACTGCATTCAGGTCACGCTATGGACACTTTGAATATCTAGTTATGCCTTTTGGTCTGAGTACCGCCCCAGCCACTTTCCAACACTTGGTGAATGACATCTTCAGGGATCTCCTAGATACATTCGTGGTAATTTATTTGGATGATATTCTAATTTTTTCTAACTCCACAGAGGAACATCATGGACATGTGAGAATGGTCTTGGAACGTCTAAGACAAAATCATCTTTACATCAAACTTGAAAAGTGTGAATTCCATAGGACCGAAATTCAATTTCTGGGGTATGTACTGTCTACACAAGGAATTAGTATGGATGGAAGCAAAACCCAAGCCATCAAGGATTGGCCAAGTCCTAGAAATGTGAAGGAGGTACAGCACTTCATCGGGTTTGCCAACTTCTATAGACGTTTCATTAGAAATTTCTCTGAGGTAGTGTCACCTATCACTCAACTTACCCGGAAAGAGTCTAGGTTTTCCTGGACTCCCCAAGCCCAGGAAGCATTTTCCCGTCTAAAAGATAAATTTACCACTGCACCTATCCTAGTACATCCCAACCCCGAGCTTGCCTTCATAATAGAGGTGGATGCTTCAGACTGTGCCGTTGGAGCTATACTCTCTCAGAGAACAGGTGAGAAGAATGTCTTGCATCCCTGTGCCTTCTTTTCCCAGCAGTTGTCTTCGGCTGAGAGGAACTACGATGTGGGCAATAGAGAGTTGTTGGCCATTATTGCCGCCTTCAAAGAATGGAGACACCTTCTTCAGGGAGCTGCACAGCAAATAGTCGTCCTGACAGACCATCGTAACCTTGAGTTTATCAGGTCGGCTAAGTGCCTGACTCCTCGCCAGGCTCGCTGGAATCTTTTCTTAAACCAATTTAATTTTATCATCTCTTATAGACCAGGATCGCGCAATGGAAAGGCTGATGCACTCTCTAGGATTTACTCAGCAGAGACACGTCCAATTACTCCTCCTAAGACTATTCTTCCTGACTCTAGATTCCTAGGAGTAATTCATAATCAAGACCTACTTAAGGACATCAAGGAAGCATACCATGCGGATTCCTTTTTGGCACAACCCCCAAGGGACGTAAGTCTTGTCTTTAAGAATGGTGTGTGGATTCAGGGACAACGTCTGTATATTCCTGAAACAGTCAGATTAAGAGTATTGCAACTCATTCACGATTCCAAGATAGCTGGGCATAGAGGAATTCTAAAGACACAGGAATTTCTTTCTCGTTTCTTTTGGTGGCCCACTTGCAGGAAGGATGTTTTGAATTATGTCACTTCATGTGAGGTCTGTGCAAGATGCAAAACACCTCGCTCCTCACCAACTGGTCTGTTACAGCCTCTTCCCACCCCGTCCCGCCCGTGGGGATCCATTTCTATGGACTTCATTGTGGAGTTACCAACCTCTCAGGGGAAGAACACCATTCTAGTGGTGGTTGACCGTCTAACAAAGGCAGCTCATTTTATCCCTTGTGTCGGCTTACCCACTGCAAAACAGACATCAGATTTGATGATTAAAGATGTGTTTCGCTTACATGGAGTACCGGATGAGGTTATTTCGGATCGAGGGGTGCAATTCACTTCTAGGTTTTGGCAAAATTTCTGTGCAGCATTGGACATTAAAGTAAACCTTTCTTCTGCTTTTCATCCCCAGACTAATGGACAGACCGAACGAACCAATCAAACCCTGGAGCAGTATCTCCGCTGCTTTATCTGCCACCTACAGGATGATTGGGTGGATCTACTTCCATTAGCTGAGTTCTCGTATAACAACTCTCAGAGTGCCTCCACTAAACAGTCTCCTTTTTACTCTAATCTAGGTTATCATCCTAACATTCTACCACGATTTCCCATAGAAACGCCTTTACCAGCAGTGGCTGAAAGAATCACGTCTTTACAGAAGAATATGGATCTTCTAAAGGAAAATCTGGAATCGGCTCAAGAAAGGTACAAGAAAGCAGCAGATAAATTTCGTAAACCTGCACCAGCTTTCAAGGTAGGAGACTTGGTCTGGCTGTCAACCAGAAATCTTAAGTTAAGGATTCCATCGTCTAAGTTGGGACATAAGTACATTGGACCCTATAAAATCAGTAAAATTATAAGTGCCGTTGCTTGTCGTCTTCAACTGCCCAGAACTATGAGAATCCACCCTGTCTTTCATGTATCCCTACTAAAGGCTGCGACACCCAATACGTTTCCTGGACGTTCCTCTCCTTGCCCTGACCCAGTGCTAGTCGATGGTCAGGAAGAATTTGTGGTGGAAAGGATTTTAGATTCCAGGTTGTATAGAAATCAGTTACAATATCTGATTAAATGGCAGGGCTACCCAGTGGAGGACAACTCATGGGAACCGGTCAATAACGTTAATGCTCCTCGCTTGCTCCGTCAGTTTCATCAGAGGTACCCACACAAGCCTGGTCTGAGGTCATCCGGAGGTTGTCCTTAAGGGGGGAGTAATGTAAGGTTCTATGTATATATTCCTGAAACTCAGTTTGTTCGTCAGCCATTTTACTTTCTGTCTTGCTGCAGCTATCTTGCCCTCAGTCAAAATGGAGTTTCCAGCTTGCATGTTCCCGCCCTGATTCTCTCCTTTGCTTCTTAAGCAGCCACAGCTGAGCAATCAGTGCTTCAGAATCTAGCCTGCAGTGAACCTGTGACTTGACTCCTGTAAGCCTTGGACCTTGTACTCCAGCTATTCCTACTGAGGAACTCTGAAGCACTTGTGGACTCTGAACCCTGCTCTTTGAAAGACCCACGTTTGCATGGACTTACGGTAACAGAGAAGAAGATCCTGAATCTGTATTGGAGAGTTATTGCTGAGCTTGGATTACTCTGGCCTGCTGTGTCTCCTGTTTCTGTGTCTGCAAACTGTGTGACTATTTCTGCCAACTTGTATGAAGTAATACAGGACTTTTCTATATCAAACCTGTGACTCCTGTGTTTTCATCGCACCCAAGCACAAGACGCTATATGAACTGTACTACATACATTACAGGCTGATGTTTTGGCACTTTTGAATGTTGGTTGTGCTTTCACACTCGTGGTAGCATGAGACGGACTCTACAACCCACACAAGTGGCTCAGGTAGTGCAGCTCATCCAGGATGGCACATCAATGCGAGCTGTGGCAAGAAGGTTTGCTGTGTCTCTCAGCTTAGTGTCAAGAGGCTGGAGGAGCTACCAGGAGACAGGCCAGTACACCACAAAACGTGGAGGGGGCCGTAGGAGGGCAACCCAGCAGCAGGACCGCTACCTCCACCTTTGTGCAAGGAGGAACAGGAGGAGCACTGCCAGAGCCCTGCAAAATGACCTCCAGGAGGCCACAAATGTGCATGTGTCTGCACAAACGGTTAGAAACCGACTCCATGAGGATGGTCTTAGTGCCGGATGTCCACAGATGGGTGTTGTGCTCACAGCCCAACATCTTGCAGGATGCTAGGCATTTGCCACAGAACACCAGGATTGGCAAATTCGCCACTGGCACCCTGTGCTCTTTTCAGATGAAAGCAGGTTCACACTGAGCACATGTGACAGAGTCTGGAGACGCCGTGGAGAGCAATCTGCTGCCTGCAACATCCTTCAGCATGACCGGTTTGGCAGTGGGTCAGTAATGGTGTGGGGTGGCATTTCTTTGGCGGGCCACACAGCTCTCCATGTGCTCGCCAGAGGTAGCCTGACTGCGATTAGGTAAAGAGATGAGATCCTCAGACACCTTGTGAGACCATATGCTGGTGCAGTCGGCCCTGGTTTCCTCCTAATGCAGGACAATGCCAGAACTCATGTGGCTGGAGTGTGTCAGCAGTTCCTGCAAGATGAAGGCATTGAAGCTATGGACTGGCCTGCCCGTTCCCCAGACCTGAATCTGATTGAGCACATCTGGGACATCATGTTTCGCTCCATCCACCAACGTCATGTTGCACCACAGACTGTCCAGGAGTTGGCGGATGCTTTAGTCCAGGTCTGGGAGGAGATCCCTCTAGTCCCTTTATTTTTTTGAGCAGTTTATAAACACACACGTCTGATCCCTGTATACTCTCTCTATATTATAAACACACGTCTGATCACTGTATATTCTTTCTATATTATATATACACACATGTCTGATCCCTGTATACTCTCTATATTATATACACACACGTCTGATCCCTGTATACTCTCTATATATTATATATACACATCTGATCCCTGTATACTCTCTCTACATTATATACACACGTCTGATCCCTGTATACTCTATATATTATATACAGTCATGGCCAAAAGTTTTGAGAATGACACAAATATTAATTTTTACAAAGTCTACTGCTTCACTTTTTCTAATGGCAATTTGCATATACTCCAGAATGTTATAAAGAGTGATCAGCTTAACAGCAATTACTTGCAATGTCAATATTTGGCTAGAAAATGAACTTTATCCCCCAAAACACATTTCAACATCATTGCAGCCCTGCCTTAAAAGGACCAGCTAACCTCTTTTCAGTGATTGCTCCATTAACACAGGTGTGGGTGTTGATGAGGACATGGCTGGAGATCAATCTGTCATGATTAAGTAAGAATGACACCACTGGACACTTTAAAAGGAGGCTGGTGCTTGGCATCATTGTTTCTCTTCTGTTAACCATGGTTATCTCTAAAGAAACACGTGCAGTCATCATTGCAATGCACAAAAATGGCCTAACAGGGAAGAGTATCGCAGCTAGAAAGATTGCACATCAGTCAACAATCTATCGCATCATCAAGAACTTCAAGGAGAGAGGTTCCATTGTTGCCAAAAAGGCTCCAGGGCGCCCAAGAAAGACCAACAAGCGCCAGGACCGTCTCTTAAAAGTGTTTCAACTGCGGGATCGGGCTACCAGCAGTGCAGAGCTTGCTCAGGAATGGCAGCAGGCAAGTGTGAGTGCATCTGCACGCACTGTGAGGCTGAGACTCTTGGAGCAAGGCCTGGTCTCAAGGAGGGCAGCAAAGAAGTCACTTCTCTCCAGAAAAAACATCATGGACAGCCTGATATTCTGCAAAAGGTACAGGCAGTGGACTGCTGAGGACTGGGGTAAAGTTATTTTCTCTGATGAATCCCCTTTTCGATTGTTTGGGACAACAGGAAAACGCCTCATTCGGAGAAGACAAGGTGAGCGCTACCACCAGTCTTGTCTCATGCCAACTGTTAAGCATCCTGAAACCATTCATGTGTGGGGTTGCTTCTCAGCCAAGGGAATTGGCTCTCTCACAGTCTTGCCTAAAAACACAGCCATGAATAAAGAATGGTACCAGAATGTCCTCCAAGAGCAACTTCTCCCAACCCTCCAAGAGCAGTTTGGCGATCAACAATGCCTTTTCCAGCATGATGGAGCACCTTGCCATAAAGCAAAGGTGATAACTAAATGGCTCAGGGAACAAAACATAGAGATTTTGGGTCCATGGCCTGGAAACTCCCCAGATCTTAATCCTATTGAGAACTTGTGGTCAATCATCAAGAGACGGGTGGACAAAAAAAAACTAAACATTCTGACAAAATGAAAGCATTGATTGTGCAAGAATGGACTGCTATCAGTCAGGATTTGGTCCAGAAGTTGATTGAGAGCATGCCAGGGAGAATTGCAGAGGTCCTGAAGAAGAAGGGTCAACACTGCAAATATTGACTTGCTGCATTAACTCATTCTAATTGTCAATATAAGCTTTTGTTACTCATATGTTTGCAATTATTATATTTCTGTCTGTGATAAAAACATCTGTCAAACACACATAAAAACCAGAGGGCAGCAGATCATGTGAAATATAATATTTGTGTCATTCTCAAAACTTTTGGCCATGACTGTACACACACGTTTGATCCCTGTATACTCTCTATATATTATATATACACATCTGATCCCGTATACTCTCTATATATTATATACACACACGTCTGATCCCTGTATTCTCTATTATATACACACACGTCTGATCCCTGTATACTCTCTATATATTATATATACACATCTGATCCCTGTATACACTCTACATTATATACACACGTCTGATCCCTGTATACTCTCTATTATATATACACACGTCTGATCCCTGTATACTCTATATATTATATACACACACGTCTGATCCCTGTATACTCTCTATATATTATATATACACATCTGATCCCTGTATACTCTCTACATTATATACACACGTCTGATCCCTGTATACTCTCTACATTATATACACGTCTGATCCCTGTATATTCTATATATTATATACACACGTCTGATCCCTGTATACTCTCTATATTATATACACACACGTCTGATCACTGTATACTCTCTATATATTATATACACACACGTCTGATCACTGTATACTCTCTATTATATACACACACGTCTGATCCCTGTATACTCTCTATATATTATATATACACACGTCTGATCCCTGTATACTCTCTATATATTATATACACACACGTCTGATCTCTGTATACTCTCTATATTATATACACACACGTCTGATCCCTGTATACTCTCATATATTATATACAACACGTCTGATCCCTGTATACTCTTATATTATATACACACAGTCTGATCCTGTATACTCTACTATATTATATACACACGTCTGAATCCTGTATCTCTCTATATATTATATATACACACGTCTGATCACTGTATACTCTCTATATTATATACACACACGTCTGATCCCTGTATACTCTCTAATATTATATACACACGTCTGATCCTGTATACTCTCTATATATTATATACACACACGTCTGATCCCTGTATACTCTCTCTATATATATAAAACACGTCTGATCCCTGTATACTCTTATATTATATACACACACGTCTGATCCCTGTATACTCTCTCTATATATTATATACACACACGTCTGATCTCTGTATACTCTCTATATTATATACACACGTCTGATCCCTGTATACTCTCTATATATTATATACAACACGTCTGATCCCTGTATACTCTCTATATTATATACACACACGTCTGATCCCTGTATACTCTATATATTATATACACACGTCTGATCCTGTAATACTCTATATTATATACACACACGTCTGATCCCTGTATACTCTCTATATATTATATACACACACGTCTGATCCCTGTATACTCTTATATTATATACAACACGTCTGATCCCTGTATACTCTATATATTATATACACACGTCTGATCCCTGTATACTCTTATATATTATTACACACACGTCTGATCCCTGTATACTCTTATATTATATACACACACGTCTGATCCCTGTATACTCTATATATTATATACACACACGTCTGATCCCTGTATACCTCTATATTATATACAACACGTCTGATCCCTGTATACTCTCTATATTATATACACCACGTCTGATCCCTGTATACTCTATATATTTATACACACACGTCTGATCCCTGTATACTCTATATATTATATACAACACGTCTGATCCTGTATACTCTTATATTATATACACACGTCTGATCCCTGTATACTCTCTATATTATATACACACACGTCTGATCCCTGTATACTCTCTATATTTTATACACACACGTCTGATCCCTGTATACTTCTCTATATATTATATACACACACGTCTGATCCCTGTATACTCTCTATATATTATATACACACACGTCTGATCCCTGTATACTCTCTATATTATATACACACGTCTGATCCCTGTATACTCTCTATATATTATATACAACACGTCTGATCCCTGTATACTCTATATTTTATATACAACACGTCTGATCCCTGTATACTCCTATATATTATATACACACACGTCTGATCCCTGTATACTCTTATATTATATATACACACGTCTGATCCCTGTATACTCTCTATATTATATACAGACACGTCTGATCCCTGTATACTCTCTATATTATATACACACACGTCTGATCCCTGTATACTCTATATATTATATACACACACGTCTGATCCCTGTATACTCTATATATTATATACAACACGTCTGATCCCTGTATACTCTATATATTATATACGACACAGTCTGATCCCTGTATACTCTATATATTATATACAGACACGTCTGATCCCTGTATACTCTCTATATATTATATACAGACACGTCTGATCCCTGTATACTCTTCTATATTATATACACACACGTCTGATCCCTGTATACTCTATATATTATATACAACACGTCTGATCCCTGTATACTCTTATATTATATACACACACGTCTGATCCCTGTATACTCTATATATTATATACAGACACGTCTGATCCCTGTATACTCTATATATTATATACACACGTCTGATCCCTGTATACTCTTATATTATATACACACGTCTGATCCTGTATACTCTCTATATTATATACACACACGTCTGATCCCTGTATACTCTCTATTATTATATACAGACACGTCTGATCCCTGTATACTCTATATATTATATACACACACGTCTGATCCCTGTATACTCTTATATTATATACACACGTCTGATCCCTGTATACTCTATATATTATATACAACACGTCTGATCCCTGTATACTCTCTCTATATTATATACACACGTCTGATCCCAGTATACTCTATATATTATATACACACACGTCTGATCCCTGTATACTCTATATATTATATACACACGTCTGATCCCTGTATACTCTATATATTATATACACACACGTCTGATCACTGTATACTCTCTATATTATATACACACACGTCTGATCCCTGTATACTCTCTCATGCCTCCTGGAGCGGTGGCAGCCCACCCTGGCATGCCCCCGTGGGCACACACTGTATGAAGTTGCTGTAGTGGAGCCCCCCAGGTGGTGCACACACAGACCAGCACAGCTCATTGATCCCAGCACTAAGTGGATGTCCAGAGATGATGCAGCGCACAGATACTCACAGATCTTCACTCTCAGACTCTGCAGGACCCGCACAGGGGCCGTAGGCGGATCCCCGGCCTCTCCTCTCCCTGCTGCCCGCTGCTCCCCTGCCATCTCAGGCGGCAGCGGCAGAGTCTTTGCTGCCGGTGCTCTTCCGCCAGCCGAACTACTTTAGCAGGGTATGACAAGAGAGGCAGCCCGCCGCGGAGTAATACCTGAGGCTGCCCGAGCCTACAGAGTAGCGAGCTACGTCACTGCAGGGGGCGGGGCTGTGTCGGGAGCAGGGCTCAGCAGTGCAGCGGAGTCCGCGGTCAGTGTGGGTGCGAGGTGGCGCTCAGTCAGGGCGCGCTCCCTGCAGCCCCGGCGCTGTGCAGTGTCACAATGTCGCACAGTGGTGTCAGTCCAGTAATGTGTCGCACACTGCCTCTGACTGGCTGAAGAATAAATGGCAGCTCTCAGTGACTGTACCCCACACAATATGGAGCCCTGGAGTCACCGCTCTCACTGCCCCAGTTATGGTTTGCACACCTTGGGTCTCCATCAGTTTTTGTCCTTTTTTTATTTATTTACTTTTTTTTGGTGTTCTGTTATTTTTTTGGGGAAATTACTCTGTACCTAAATTTTGTTGCACTTTGTGTTATTTTTCCATCAGACTCATTATTTCTAACAGCCGCCATTATGACATGTTAGTGGTCCGTCTCCCTTCCGAGCCCCTCAGAAGACGCGGGCCCCAATGTTTTCCTGACGTTTATCACATTCACCTTATTTTAAACATCGCGGAGAAACGGTTTCTGGATAGCGATGCGTTGGGATAATCGGACGGCGTGCAGCGCTCTGATAAATTTGCCACAAATAACAGCGTCGCAGCCGCAAGGGACTGAACCCTCAGTCTAAAGGCTACTTTCACACATCAGGTTTTTTCCAACAGGCAGGATCCGGCAAATAACAGCGTCGCAGCCGCAAGGGACTGAACCCTCAGTCTAAAGGCTACTTTCACACATCAGGTTTTTTCCAACAGGCAGGATCCGGCGTAAATTGTGGAAAAGTGATGAAACGAATCAAATCCGGATCCGTTTCATCAGTTTTTCCATCCGTTTCTTCCGTTTTCTTATCCGTTTTACGACGGATCCGGTTTTTAAAAAAGCCCATGGAAGGCTCCCAAACGATGATTTTGATGTTGCAGCTTTTCTGCACCTTTTAGGTAAAATTCGGTTACGTGCGGGGTTTTTACATGCGTTTTTATCATCTTCATCACAGTCATGTGCGGATTATATCCATTTTTTACTTGCAGATTTTCCACATCAGATGCAAGTCTACGGGTCAAATCCGCACAGAAAACCCAGCGTCCCTACAAGGAAAATTGACATGTTGCGGATTTGAAACACGCACCGCAGGTCGACGCACAGTAAACATGAGATTTCTATAAATCCCATCCATGTTTTAACACTGTGTTGTTTGTGCAGGGAAAATACGCAGCGTCAAAAACTCATTGTGGGAACCTAACCTAAAACGTCACAAATTCAGTCTTCTCACTAATAAACCAGCCTTGCTTGAACATGAGTTTTTCCAGACTTCTCTGACTATTCAAAAGTGGTCTTATGCTCTCCGGTGCCTTTTTAAACACACTTTTCTTGTGTTGCAGTTATATGTGCTGAATTTATCAGTATCGCATAAATTTGTTGCTTCTTTTCTGTCTGAAAAGATTGAAAAAAAAGAACAATAAAAATTCAAATTCCCCCCTTTTGGTATCACCATAATCGTACTGGCCTAGGAACCTAGAAAATCATGTTGACATATTATTTTGTGCCACAGAATAAATACTGTAAAAATAAAAGCCAGCAAACGAATGACAGCGTCGAGTTGTTTTCTTCATTTCACTGCAATTGGAATTTTTCCCGTTTTCTCAATACATTGTGTGGTAAAATGAATGGCGTCATTCAAAACTACAACTTAAGGCAGCACTCTATAGCGCCATAGCATGCAAACAAGAAATATGAGAATTGAATTGCATTACTGCACTACAAATCTGAAAAATTGAGACTGCTTAGCGCATAAATTGGCCAATTCATGTGTACGTGGCAGCCACCTTAAGGTGATTCTCGTTGCCAGGACCTAATGCCAATCCTCTCTAAGGCTAGGTTCACATTACGTTTTACCAGCCCGTTCAACACATAGCGTTGACGGGCTGGTAACGGTATAGCATAACGCGATCGCGTTATGCTGTACCCACTAGCACAGATGAATGATCTGAGCTAGCGGTGACGGAGCTCAGACGCTGCAGACCACGTCCGAGGCTCCGTCACTGAATGACGGCACATCGCGAATGCATGCCGCTCTACGGCATGCGTCGCAATGCGCCCGACAATGGGGGTGAATGGCAGCGTTAACGGACTGCGTTACACCGCGTTATACCACAGTGTAACGCAGTCCGTCTAACTGACTGCCTTGGCGCAATGTGAACCCAGCCTTAGACAGTCTACATCTCTCTGGGAACCTATTGTGAATCCTCTCTTAGACTAAAATCTATATCTATACGGAGGCGTAGGATCCTGTTGCAATTAAGAATGCCTGAGGCTAAGGGGCAGAGTGCTCAGTCAGAAGGCTAATACAAATATCAAAAAAACTGACAGTCACATCCAAACAAATCAGGTCTGAACAGGTGCTTACCTAGAGTAACCAACTCAAACACAATCAAACAAATAAGGCAGATATAGAGGATTCACAGTAGACGGCAGAACAGGCAGGCAGTTCGAAATACCTGCCGGTAAATACTTAGCCTATCCAGTGTCAGACAATATGAGTGTGGATATCTTTACTAAATTAGTTACAACTGACTTGAAAAAATTGGGCTCTCTGAAACAGAGGAAAAACTCTAATTTATCTTGTTTCGAGAGACTCAAACAGAATGAGATACAGCACAGTGTAAAAAATATAAAAATGATAAAAATTATATTAATAAAATAAATTTACACATAAGACCTGAACCTCACTCAAAATTGTGGATGGCAGAACCAGCCTAAAATGTAAAACGGACACCCAAGTGCAAAAGAAACGGGGAAAAAGAAGAAGAAACTTCAACCCAGGCAGTAAAGGTAAAAATGTAGAATTTTATTTAATGTCAATACAAATATATATAAAAAAAAATAGCACAAGCATCCAATATAGAATAAAAAAGGAACATGAACACCACCAAAATGATATCCAATACCAAGGTATTTTAACAACTAAAATCAGGTAAATATATAAATAGTGCACAAACTATACAATACTGATAATATAGTGATACACTCTGGTATGAGAAGCATATATGTGCCACCATAAAAAATATGTGTTATATGAAAAAATCACAAATAAAATATACTCAGTGTACAAACAAGATATCAAAAAATAGGTATGGTGCAATATAGCACAAAAATATAAAACTATATATGTGCAAAAAACAGCAATTAATGCATACGGTCTAGTGCCAAACCAGGGGAGACAATAAACACTCCTGACGAAGGAATACTTCCGAAACGCGCGTCGGGGCGCGTTCAAGGTAGCATTGTCACCACCAA
>JARQOD010000005.1:78978945-79043407 GCA_033576555.1 Oophaga sylvatica
GTCTTATATAAGGGAGTCACCTTCCCAACAGGGTTGCCGGTGATCAATTGTTCTGGTCTGAATCCTTTATTCCAGTTTCCCTTGTAGCCTGCTGTTTCGTGTCTGCATCTCCTGCTAACAGATAAGACATTTTCTTCTTTTGTGTTTGTGCTATATTTTTGCATTTTGTCCTGCACTTCTGTGGGGGCCTTCAGGGTCCCCTCCGGGGGCTTCTGCCCTCTCAGTTTTGTTCAGCCACTGATGTTTGTACTTTTGCTTTTTCCAGTTTTTTCAGTGGCTGCTGTTTTGATTTTGTTACACCAGAGAACTAATTTAGGTGGTAGAGGTCGTGTGATCTCAGGTGATTTTGAAATTAGTAGAGTTGGTGCTTTTCAGGGTTTTCTGGGATTGCAGTAAGTACCCTTCCTATCCTTTTCTATTTAGTTAGTTTGGGCCCCAGCGTTTGCTCATACTATTTTCTTTCTGTGTCAGTATTTCATCTTGTCTAACCGCCATTACATGTTTGGGGGCTTTCTATTATCTTTGGGGTTCTGCTCCAGGGCAGATAGCTTTCCTATATCTATCTTTAGGTGTAGTTAGTTTCTCAGGCTGTGACGAGGCGTCTAGGACCAACGTAGGAACGCTCCACGGCTGCCTCTAGTTGTGGTGGTTAGTCAGGGTACTGCAATCTCATAGATTCCAACTGCTCTGGTGTATTGCCTTTTTTACCTGCACTCCTCAGCTACCGAAACATAACAGTATCACCGGCCCAAAAAATTGAAAATTGTATGGTACTCACAGAAGGGAAAAAATATTGTCAGAGTTGTCAGAGATATTTTTCTGTTTGTTGCATTTTTTTCCCTCTGTATCTCTGGGTGCTGGGGGGGAACTTTTCTCTCAATGGAGTTTGCACAGTTGTCTGGCCGTGTGGATCAGCTTGCCACTGAGGTTCAGAGTATTGCTGCATATCTTGCTAGGTTGCCTGTTGTGGAACCTAGGATCCCCATGCCAGATTTGTTTTTAGGGGATCGAGCTAAGTTTCAGAATTTCAAAAATAATTGTAAATTGTTTTTTGCCTTAAAATCTAAGTCCTCAGGGAACGCAGCGCAGCAGGTTCAAATTATCATCTCTCTCCTGCGCGGCGATCCTCAGGATTGGGCTTTTTCCCTGATACCTGGGGATCCTGTTTTGAGTGATGTTGATGCATTTTTTCAGGCCTTGGGGTTATTGTACGATGAGCCTAATGTCACTGATCAAGCTGAGAAAGCCTTGTTGGCATTAAATCAGGGGCTTGATGACGCTGAGTTATACTGTCAGAGATTCCGTAGGTGGGCAGTCCTGACCAAATGGAATGACGACGCTTTGGCAGCCCTTTTCCGGAAGGGTCTGTCAGATAATGTAAAGGATGTTATGGTGGGATTCCCTGTCCCCTCTGGTCTCAATGATTCTATGTCATTAGCGATTCAAATTGACAGACGTTTGCGTGAGCGGAGAAGTATGCGTGGAATGGTGTTGCCTTGTGAACCAGCTTCTGAACCCATGCAGTGTGATAGAGTGGTGTCTGGGGCACAGCGTCATGAGTTTCGAAAGCGCAATGGGTTATGTTTCTACTGTGGTGATGCCTCTCATGCTATTTCAGTCTGCCCTAAGCGGGGAAGACGTTTTGCACGCTCAGTTGTCTTGGGTAGTGTTCAGACTAAGTTTTTATTAACTGTCACTCTGATATGCTCTCTGTCCTCATTTTCTGCTCAGGCTTTCGTTGATTCTGGAGCAGCTATTAACCTGATGGATTATGATTTTGCTAAACGTTGTGGATTTCCCTTGATACCCCTACAGAAGTCTATTCCCCTACTGGGGATCGATTCTACCCCTTTGGCTGAGAATAAACCCCAGTTTTCTACTCAGGTGATAATGAGGGTTGAACCTGATCACCAGGAGTGCTGCAAATTTTTGGTTCTGTATAATCTGCATGACATTATCGTGCTGGGTTTTCCTTGGTTACAGTCTCATAATCCTGTTTTGGATTGGAAATCTGTGTCTGTAACCAGTTGGGGCTGCCAATGTGTTAATACCAACACTCCTGTTTTTTCTGCCTCCCCCCAGGCTCAGGATGTTCCTGACTTTTTGATTGATTTTTCTGATGTGTTTAGCGAAAGTAAATCTGCATCCTTGCCTCCCCATAGGAGCTATGACTGCGCTATTGAATTAGTCCCTAGAGGTCGCCTTTTTAACTTGTCTGTACCTGAACATGACGCTATGCGGTCTTATATCAAGGAATCATTGGAGAAGGGTCATATCAGACCATCCTCTTCACCCTTAGGTGCCGGTTTTTTCTTTGTGGCCAAAAAGGATGGTTCATTAAGGCCGTGTATTGATTATCGTCTCTTGAACAATATTACTGTGAAATATCAATACCCGTTACCCTTGATTTCTGACCTGTTTTCCAGGGTGAAAAACGCTACTTGGTTTACCAAGCTTGACTCAGGGGGGCGTATAACCTTATTCGCATTAAGCACGGGGATGAATGGAAGACGGCATTCAATACCCCTGAAGGGCATTTTGAGTACCTGGTGATGCCCTTTGGGCTCACTAATGCTCCTTCCGTCTTCCAGTCCTTCATGAATGACATTTTCAGGGATTTTGTGGACAAATTTCTGATTGTTTATTTGGATGATATCTTGATTTTTTCTAATGACTGGGACTCTCATGTGAAACATGTTCGAACTGTATTCCAGATTTTGAGAGAGAATGCTCTGTATGTGAAGGGATCAAAGTGTCTTTTTGGCGTACAGAGGATCTCATTTCTGGGATTCATTTTGTCCCCATCTGTTGTTGAAATGGACCCGGTCAAGGTTCAGGCCATCTGTGATTGGGTCCAACCTACTTCGTTGAAGGCTCTTCAGAGATTTTTGGGTTTTGCCAATTTTTATCGTAAATTTATTGGTAATTTCTCGGTTATTGTTAAACCATTAACTGATTTGACCAGAAAGGGTTCTGATGTGGTGAATTGGCCTCCTGAGGCAGTCTCTGCATTTCAGGAACTTAAGCAGAGATTCACTTCTGCTCCTGTTCTACGGCAGCCTGATGTTTCTCTGCCATTTCAGGTGGAGGTTGATGCCTCTGAAATTGGGGCAGGTGCCGTTTTGTCCCAAAAAGATCCAGAGACCTCTAAAAGTAACCCTTGTGCCTTTTTCTCTCGAAAATTTTCTCCTACTGAACGTAATTATGACGTGGGTAATCGGGAGTTATTGGCCATGAAGTGGGCTTTTGAAGAGTGGAGACATTGGCTGGAGGGAGCCAAACATCAGGTGGTGGTCCTTACGGACCATAAGAATCTGGTCTATCTGGAATCTGCCAAGCGACTCAATCCTAGACAGGCCAGGTGGGCCTTGTTTTTCACACGTTTTAATTTTGTAGTTTCCTTTCTTCCTGGCACTAAGAATGTTAAGGCGGATGCCCTCTCGAAAATTGTTTGTCCCGGACCAGTGGAAAAAGAGTGTGATGTCTGAGATTCATTGTTCCGCGTTGGCTGGGCATCCCGGAATTTTTGGTACCAGAGACTTGGTTAGTCGGTCCTTTTGGTGGCCTACCTTGTCTCGTGATGTCAGGGAATTTGTGCAGTCCTGCGGGACTTGCTCTCGCTCCAAGCCTTGCTCTCGCTCTAGTGGTTTGTTGATGCCATTGCCTGTGCCCAAGAGACCATGGACCCATATCTCTATGGATTTCATTTCCGATCTTCCTGTTTCTCAGAGAATGACCACCATCTGGGTAATTTGTGATAGGTTTTCCAAGATGATACATCTTGTGCCATTACCTAAGTTGCCTTCCTCCTCTGAATTGGTGCCGTTGTTCCTTCAGCACGTGGTTCGTTTACACGGCATTCCTGAGAACATTGTGTCTGACAGAGGAGTCCAGTTTGTTTCCAGATTTTGGAGGACTTTTTGTTCTAAACTGGGTGTTCAATTGTCTTTCTCCTCGGCATTTCATCCTCAGACCAATGGTCAAACTGAGAGAACAAACCAGACATTGGAGACTTATCTAAGATGCTTTGTGTCTGCTGATCAGGATGACTGGGTCTCTTTTTTGCCTTTGGCTGAGTTTGCTCTTAATAATAGGGCTAACTCTGCTACTTTGATGTCTCCGTTTTTCTGTAATTCTGGGTTTCACCCTCGATTTTCTTCAGGACAGACGGAGGCTTCTGTCTGTCCAGGTGTTGACTCTGTTGTGGAGCGTATGCAACTGATTTTGGGACCAGGTAGTGGAGAGGTTGTCCCTCTCTCAGGAGAGGGCCCAGCGGTTTGCTAACCGGCATAGGACTGATGGTCCTCGGTTTAAAGTAGGGGACTTGGTCTGGTTGTCCTCAAAGAATATTCCTATGAGAGTAGCATCTCCTAAATTTAAGCCTAGGTTCATTGGACCTTATAAGATCATGGAGATTATTAATCCTGTTTCTTTTCGTTTGCTTCTTCCAGGGACATTTAAGATCCATAACGTGTTCCACAAGTCCTTGTTGAAGAGGTTTGTTGAGCCAGTGGTTTCTGCTGCTGTGCCTCCTGACCCTGTTTTGGTTGAGGGCAATCTGGAGTATGTGGTTGAGAAAATATTGGATTCTCGTTTTTCTAGACGGAAACTCCAGTATTTGGTTAAATGGAGAGGTTATGGTCAGGAAGACAATTCTTGGGTGTTTGCTTCGGACATCCATGCTAGGAGACTTATCCGTGCGTATCATAGAACTCATCCTGACCGACCTGGTTGCTCAAATGAGGGTTCGGTGACCCCTCCTCAAGGGGGGGGTACTGTTGTGAATGGGTTTGAGATGAGTTCTGAGCAGAGGCTCCCTCTGGTGGTTACAAGCGGTGCTAGTGAAGATTGTGAGGACTGGGAATCAGGTGTTACTGACTGGTCTTATATAAGGGAGTCACCTTCCCATCAGGGTTGCCGGTGATCAATTGTTCTAGTCTGAATCCTTTATTCCAGTTTCCCTTGTAGCCTGCTGTTTCGTGTCTGCATCTCCTGCTAACAGATAAGACATTTTCTTCTTTTGTGTTTGTGCTATATTTTTGCATTTTGTCCTGCACTTCTGTGGGGGCCTTCAGGGTCCCCTCCGGGGGCTTCTGCCCTCTCAGTTTTGTTCAGCCACTGATGTTTGTACTTTTGCTTTTTCCAGTTTTTTCAGTGGCTGCTGTTTTGATTTTGTTACACCAGAGAACTAATTTAGGTGGTAGAGGTCGTGTGATCTCAGGTGATTTTGAAATTAGTAGAGTTGGTGCTTTTCAGGGTTTTCTGGGATTGCAGTAAGTACCCTTCCTATCCTTTTCTATTTAGTTAGTTTGGGCCCCAGCGTTTGCTCATACTATTTTCTTTCTGAGCCAGTATTTCATCTTGTCTAACCGCCATTACATGTTTGGGGGCTTTCTATTATCTTTGGGGTTCTGCTCCGGGGCAGATAGCTTTCCTATATCTATCTTTAGGTGTAGTTAGTTTCTCAGGCTGTGACGAGGCGTCTATGACCAACGTAGGAACGCTCCACGGCTGCCTCTAGTTGTGGTGGTTAGTCAGGGTACTGCAATCTCATAGATTCCAACTGCTCTGGTGTATTGCCTTTTTTACCTGCACTCCTCAGCTACCGAAACATAACATTTCTCCCCATTATGTAGATAGGGCCAAAATTGTTTGGCGATTTGGAACGTGCGGGGGTTAAAATTTCCATTCAACACATAGCCTATAATGCTCCTGGGGTTGAGATGTGCGGGCATGCAAAATTTCATGCCCGTAAGTACAACGGTGCAGATTCCTATCCCGAGCCAAAATTATTTGCCGATTTGGAATGCGCGGGGTTAAAATTTCTACTCAAAACCTAGCCTATGACGCTCCCGGGGTCGAGACGTGCGGGTGTGCAAAATTTCATGCCCGTAAATGCAGATTCCTATGCCGGACATAACACAAGCATTCAGCTTTCTCCCCATTATGTAGATAGGGCCAAAATTGTTTGGCGATTTGGAACGCGCGGGGTTAAAATTTCCATTCAAAACATAGCCTAGGACTCTTTCGGGGTCGAGACGTGCGGGCGTGCAAAATTTCATGCCCGTAAGTGCGACGGTGCGGATTCCAATCCCGGACAAACATACCCACATACATACACACATACATACATTCAACTTTATATATTAGATATATGTGTGTGTCAATTACATATATATATACACATATATATATGTATATAGACACCTATTCTATGTGTATATATCTATTCTATCTTTTATATTATAACATGTCAGTGTGATTTTACTGTATAGCCGCATATGAATTGCCGGCTTTTCAAAGGATACTGGTGCGTAAAAATTGGACAGCAAGCACATGGTGCGAGTGCTGTGCGATTTTTTCTCGCACCCATTGACGAGTCTCGTCCAAGATATGCAGCAATACGCAGCATGCTGCGATTTTTTGTCAGTCTGATTTTGGATGAGAAAAAAATCATAAATGAGATGTCACCTATTGAATAACACTGGTCCGAGTGCAATCCGATATTTTATCGGATTGCACTCATCCTTTTTTTTTCTCGCAAGTGCGTATGAGCCCTTAGACTCACTCTCTAAGGGTTCATACTCACTGGTGAAGAAAACATCCGACGCTCGCATGTAAAATCCCAGCTCTGGAGCCGGCACTCGGGAGTGGAGAGTGTACAGGTGCATGTATTTATATGCAGCTGCTGCTCCACTCCTGAGTGCCGGCGCCAGAGCTGGGATTTCACATGCGAGCATCGGACGTTTTCGTCGCCAGTGAGTATGAACCCATAGTCAAGGGATGAGTAAAAAACTGATCACATATAGGTTACCAGCCGTATGTCATGTGTTTTTCATGGGTGCATTACAATTATAAATATAGGAAACTGTATTTGGCCTTTATAATTTATTAAATTGTTCATTTAAAAAACGGATGCCATAAGAATTGACAAAATGGACATACAGATTGCATAAGGATGTAAAAAATGAGCACTGATGGCACAATGATGACAATGTGGATGAAAAATTGTTTTCTGACCATAAAACACATGATTTTGCTTGTGTTTGTGAGAGCCCAGCCTAAGGCTAGGTTGACACATGCATTGGAACCGCTTTTAAGAGGCTCCCTCACAGTCATTTTTACCAGAATGAATGACTAACACCCTAGAAGCTCGTCCACACGACTGTTTAAATCAGATGAGTTCTCTCTGTGGTTTTGACAGCACTCATACCCATGTTATTCTATGGGGCTGTGCACATGTCCAACTTTCGCAGCATGCTTCATTTGCCTCTGAGAATCGGATGGCATGCTCCCATTCGAGTCTATGGGTCCAATTCTCAAGAACTGACATAACAGAGAAAGCGAAGAAGCTTTTTTTTCTCTCCACCTCTGAGAAAATCAGGTACCAGTGTGATGAGTTTGATTAGCATAATAGGAGCGTTTTTCTCAAATGGAGAGAAATGGTTGTATGACCCTAGCCTAAGGCCTGAGTCACATTAGCGTATGGCATCTGATGTGAGAGCATCGGATACGATGTGCTAATGACATTCGGCTCGAGCGTGAGCCGAGTGTCAGTGCTCTGTGCTCCGATCCCCTCACATGCGAGAATTGGAGCACAGGTGCGGAGGAGACAGAGAAAGTAATTTCTCCATCTCCTCCATTGCCAGAGTCCGCAGAAAACGTTTCATACGCACCCTTACACTCGTGTGGGTGCGTGCAAACCGAATTTCTCATGCAATTGCAGAATGCTTCTTTTTTTAAGTCCGATCTCGATCCGATTGGAGATGAATAAAAAACACCATAGAGAACACAATCATAAAATAACATTGGTTCGAATGCAATCCGTTTTTTTTTTAAATCGGATTGCATTTGTCCGATTTATTCGCGAGTGTGAGCGTGCCCTAAGGCTGGGATCAAACAAGCAAAATAGTCCGGATAACGTCTAGAAAAAAATGATAATTTTTTTCATCCATTATGTCATCCGTATCCCATCAATGTGTTTGATTTTTACATTTGTATGCAATCTGATTTTTACATTAATTTATAAATCATAAGGGACAAATACAGTTTCCTATCTTTATAATTACAATTTATCCATGAAAATGTATGACATACAGATAGTAAATTGTATGTAATCCACTTTTTACACACCCATTGATTTATAAAAGATGAGTCTGATCCAAAATACGCATCAAAGTAGTGCATAGTCCACAGTGTCCTTCGCACATAGTGTTATGCCCCCAAGTTGTCTTCGCACACAGTATGATGCCCTCATAGTTTCTCAACGCAGTGTAATTCCCCCCCATAAAGAGTATGCTGCCCCCCAGTCCACAACACACAGAGTACGATGCCCTCAGAGTTCCCCCATATGCATTATGATGCCCCCACAAAGTATGATACACTTGTATGGAGCAAGGCCATCCGCATCATTGGTCAGGGCGCGACCACGGCTCAATACAAGTGTATAACTCATACATACCCTCCAATCCTGGGTCTGAAACCGGCGAATCCCAGCAGCAAATAATGCGTGTGCTGGGGGGATTCATAAGTCTGCAGTCACACAGAGTGACTGCAGACTTATCGGTTTTGGCCAGACAACCCCTCTAAGTGACAGCCACCCTCTTACAAATGTTATGGCTTGTTGCCACTGAAATCCTTCCCTAACTTACATCCTGAACAGACCAGGACTGTGTTAATCCTGACTGATTGCAAAGGGTTACCATGAAGTCCTCAAACACACCATTTGTTTGTCTAATTGCTTTTTAACGTGTCTGTGTCAAGGTGATATTTATTGTGCTTTGAAATTGCATTTTATTGTATATGACTAGTCAAGGGTGAGCATATGGCAGCTACGGCAGCTGATACATAGGTAATCGGCATGCCAGTACAGCACAGGTTTGTATACTGTGCAGTAATTGTGAGGCCCATCAACCTCTGAAATGGAAGCAGCTTAAAACTACAGTCATGGCCAAAAGTTTTGAGAATGACACAAATATTATATTTTACATTATCTGCTGCCCTCTGGTTTTTATGAGTGTTTGACAGATGTTTTTATCACAGACAGAAATATAATAATTGCAAACAGATATGAGTAACAAAAGCTTATATTGACAGTTAGAATGAGTTAATGCAGCAAGTCAATATTTGCAGTGTTGACCCTTCTTCTTCAGGACCTCTGCAATTCTCCCTGGCATGCTCTCAATCAACTTCTGGACCAAATCCTGACTGATAGCAGTCCATTCTTGCACAATCAATGCTTTCATTTTGTCAGAATTTTTAGGTTTTTGTTTGTCCACCCGTCTCTTGATGATTGACCACATGTTCTCAATGGGATTAAGATCTGGGGAGTTTCCAGGCCATGGACCCAAAATCTCTATGTTTTGTTCCCTGAGCCATTTAGTTATCACCTTTGCTTTATGGCAAGGTGCTCCATCATGCTGGAAAAGGCATTGTTGATCGCCAAACTGCTCTTGGAGGGTTGGGAGAAGTTGCTCTTGGAGGACATTCTGGTACCATTCTTTATTCATGGCTGTGTTTTTAGGCAAGACTGTGAGAGAGCCGATTCCCTTGGCTGAGAAGCAACCCCACACATGAATGGTTTCAGGATGCTTAACAGTTGGCATGAGACAAGACTGGTGGTAGCGCTCACCTTGTCTTCTCCGAATGAGGCGTTTTCCTGATGTCCCAAACAATCGAAAAGGGGATTCATCAGAGAAAATAACTTTACCCCAGTCCTCAGCAGTCCACTGCCTGTACCTTTTGCAGAATATCAGTCTGTCCATGATGTTTTTTCTGGAGAGAAGTGGCTTCTTTGCTGCCCTCCTTGAGACCAGGCCTTGCTCCAAGAGTCTCCGCCTCACAGTGCGTGAAGATGAACTCACACCTGCCTGCTGCCATTCCTGAGCAAGCTCTGCACTGCTGGTAGCCCGATCCCGCAGCTGAAACACTTCTAAGAGATGGTCCTGGCGCTTGCTGGTCTTTCTTGGGCGCCCTGAAGCCTTTTTGGCAACAATGGAACCTCTCTCCTTGAAGTTCTTGAT
The DNA here is from genome assembly GCA_033576555.1 of Oophaga sylvatica. Classification (NCBI taxonomy): domain Eukaryota; kingdom Metazoa; phylum Chordata; class Amphibia; order Anura; family Dendrobatidae; genus Oophaga; species Oophaga sylvatica. The sequence continues at coordinate 78,988,968 of JARQOD010000005.1, forward strand.
GATGCGATAGATTGTTGACTGAGGTGCAATCTTTCTAGCTGCGATACTCTTCCCTGTTAGGCCATTTTTGTGCATTGCAATGATGACTGCACGTGTTTCTTTAGAGATAACCATGGTTAACAGAAGAGAAACAATGATGCCAAGCACCAGCCTCCTTTTAAAGTGTCCAGTGGTGTCATTCTTACTTAATCATGACAGATTGATCTCCAGCCATGTCCTCATCAACACCCACACCTGTGTTAATGGAGCAATCACTGAAAAGAGGTTAGCTGGTCCTTTTAAGGCAGGGCTGCAATGATGTTGAAATGTGTTTTGGGGGATAAAGTTAATTTTCTAGCCAAATATTGACTTTACAAGTAATTGCTATTAAGCTGATCACTCTTTATAACATTCTGGAGTATATGCAAATTGCCATTAGAAAAAGTGAAGCAGTAGACTTTGTAAAAATTAATATTTGTGTCATTCTCAAAACTTTTGGCCATGACTGTAGATAAGTTAGGACAGATTCACATCTAGAATTGTGTTTCCCTTTACAGAAAAAAGGAACAGTAAAATGGAATTCATGCAGGAAAGTGAACCGTCATATAATTTGAATCTGTGTCTGTGAATTTGTGTCCGAGTTGGTGTGGTTTTACAACAATCGAGTCCATGCGACTACCAGCTACACTCCTTACATGCTATTGTTTGGGCAAAGCGGGCGAGAAGTCACTGAACTGGAACTAGATTCGGTGGACCTCTGTCCAGTCAGAAGTCCAAGTGCCTGGGTCTGAGAACATCGACACCGATTTCAGATGGTAAGAAAGTTGGTTGAACAGAAGTTTCGGGAAGTGGAACATTCATGTCGATTCCTGATGTCGGGTGGACAGCTTCAGCCAGGAGACCGTGTGTTATGTCTAAGCGGACCAATTCTGGGATTCCCCCTAACCGATATGCTCAGGATGAATTTGAAAACTAAGGTGTGTGCTCAACTCTTGGCTGAACTCGGGTTACCTGTCAGGAAACTTCGAACACGAAAGGATTCCACTCAACCGAGGACTAGCGAGCAAAAAGGGGGAGTATGTAATAAAAATCAGTGAAACCCCTGAAGAGCTCTTGCAGGATGTGCCATTAATGAGGACTGGCTAGGAGAAATCAAGCGGAATTAAATTGTGCTGGAAGATTTGCAGGTGGAAGGACTTTGTGTGCTGGACCTGATTAGATGACCCACAGGAAGGGCTTCCTTGATAATAAAAAAAAGCTCAACGTGCCAAACCACAAGCATATTTGATATCAGAGAAGAAAGTGGAGCAGATGTTAGGGTTATAATTAGGGTTAGGGTTAGGCTGGATTCATATCGCGTTATGGCAGTCCGTTAGACGGACTGCGTTACACCACGGTATAACGCGGTGTAACGCAGTCCGTTAACGCTGCCATTCACCCCCATTTGCGGGCCCATCGCGACGCATGCTGTAAAGCGGCATGCGTTCGCGACGTGCCGTCATTCAGTGATGGAGCCTCGGACGCGGCCTGCAGCGTCTGGTCTCGTTCACCGCTAGCTCAGATGAATCATCTGCTGATTCCTCTGCGCTAGCGGGTATAGCATAACGCGATCGCGTTATACTATACCGTTACCAGCCCGTCAGCGCTATGTGTTGAACGGGCTGGTAAAACGTAATGTGAACCTAGCCTTTAGCATTAGGGTTAGAATTAGGGTTACGGTTAGAAAGGGTTAGGGTTGGAATTTGGGTTAGGGTTGGAATTAGGGTTACGGTTAGAATTAGGGTTAGTGTTGGAATTAGAGTTAGGGTTGGGGTTAGGCTTGTGGTTAGGGTTATGGCTAGGGTTGGGATTATGGTTAGGGGTGTGTTGGGGTTATGGTTAGGGTTTGGATTAGGGTTAGGGGTGTGTAGGGGTTAGGGTTGTGGTAAGGGGTGTGTTGGGGTTAGGGTTGGAGTTAGAATTGAGGGGTTTCCACTATTTAGGCACATCAGGGGGTCTCCAAACGTGACATGGCGTCACCATTGATTCCTGCAAATTTTGCATTCAAAAAGTCAAACAGTGCTCCCTTTTTTCCGAGCCCCGACGTGTGCCCAAACAGTGGTTTTACCCCCACATATGGGGTATCAGCGTACTCAGGAAAAATTGCACAACAACTTTGGGAGGTCTAATTTCTCCTGTTACCCTAGGGAAAAAAAATTGGGGATTGAAAGATCATGTTTGTGGAAAAAAAAAGATTTTTTATTTTCACGGCTCTGCGTTATAAACTTCTGTGAAGAACTTGGAGATTCAAAGTGCTCACCACACATCTAGAGGAGTTCCTTGGGGGATCTAGGTTCCAAAATGGGGTCAATTGGGGGGGTTTCTACTGTTTAGGCACATCATGGGCTCTGCAAACGTAACATGACGCCCGCAGACCATTCCATCAAGTCGGTATTACAAAACATCACTACTTTCTTTCCGAGCCCCCACGTGTGCCCAAACAGTGGTTCCCCCCCATATATGGGGCACCAGCGTACTCAGGACAAACAGGACAACAACTTTTGGGGTCCAATTTGTCCTGTTACCCTTGTGAAAATAAAAAATTGTAGGCTATAAAATCATTTTTTGAGGGAAAAAAATGATTTTTTATTTTCATGGCTCTGGGTTATAAACTTCTGTGAAGCACTTGGGGGTTCAAAGTGCTTACTACACATCTAGATAAGTTCCTTGGATGGTCTAGTTTCAAAAATGGGGTCACTTGGGGGGTTTCCACAGTTTAGGCACATCAGGGGCTCTGCAAATGTAACATGACGCCCGCAGACCATTCCATCAAGTCAACATTTCAAAACGTCACTACTTCCCTTCCGAGCCCCGACGTGTGCCCATACAGTAGTTTTTTCCAACATATGGGATATCAGCGTACTCAGTACAAATTGGACAACAACTTTTGGGGTCTAATTTCTCCTGTTACCCTTGGGAAAATAAAAAAATTGGGGACTAAAAGATCATGTTTGTGGAAAAAATATGATTTTTTTATTTTCATTCCCGGGCGTTATAAACTTGTGTAGCCCTTGGGGATTCAAAGTGCTCACCACACATCTAGATAAGTTCCTTGCAGGGTCTAGTTTCCAAAATGGGGTCACTTGTGGGGAGTTTTTACTGTTTAGGCACATCAGGGGCTCTGCAAACATAACATGACACCCGCAGACCATTCCTTCAAGTCGGCATTTCAAAACGTCACTACTTCCCTTCCGAGCCCTGACGTGTGCCCAAACAGTGGTTCCCCCCCACATATGGGGTACCAGCGTACTCAGGACAAACTGGACAACAACCTTTGGGGTCCAATTTCTCCTGTAACCATTGCGAAAATAAAAAATAGGGGGCTAAAAAATCATTTTTTGAGAAAAAAAATGATTTTTTATTTTCACGGCTCTGCGTTATAAACTTCTGTGAAGCACCTGGGGGTTCAAAATGCTCACTGTGCATCTAGATAAGTTCCTTAGGGGGGTCTAGTTTCCAAAATGGGGTCATTTGTGGGGGAACTCCAAAGTTTAGGCACACAGGGGCTCTCCAAACACGACATGGTGTCCGCTAACGATTGGAAGTAAATTTTCCATTAAAAAAGTCAAATGGCGCTCCGTCCCTTCTGAGCCCTGCCGTGCGCCCAAACAGTGGTTCCCCCCACATATGGGGCACCAGCGTACTCAGGAAAAACTGGACAACAACTTTTGGGGTCCAATTTATCCTGTTACCCTGGGGAAAATAAAAAATAGCGGGCTAAAAAATGATTTTTGAGGAACAAAAATGATTTTGTTATTTTCACTGCTCTGCGTTTATAAACTTCTGTGAAGCACTTGGGGGTTCAAAGTGCTCACTGCACATCTAGATAAGCTCCTTGGGGGGTCTAGTTTCCAAAATGGGGTCACTTGTGGGGGGTTTCTACTGTTTAGGCACATCAGGGGCTCTGCAAATGCAACATGACGCCCGCAGAACATTCCATCAAGTCTGCATTCCAAAATGGCGTTCCTTCCTTTCTGAGCTCTCCCATGCGCCAAAATAGTGGTTCCCCCCCACATATAGGGTATTGTCGTACTCAGACAAATTGCAAAACAACTTTTGTGGTCCAATTTCTCCTGTTACCCTTGTGAAAATAAAAAATAGCGGACTAAAAAATCATTTTTGAGGAAAAAAAAGATTTTTTTATTTTCACTGCTTTGCGTTATAAACTTTTGTGAAGCACTTGGGGTTCAGAGTGCTCACAACACATCTAAATAAGTTCCATAAGGGGTCTAGTTTCCAAAATGGTGTTACATGTGGTTTTTTTTTCACTGTTTAGGCACACAGGGGCTCTCCAAACGCATCATGGTGTCTGCTAACGATTGGAGCTAATTTTCCATTCAAAAAGTCAAATGGTGCTCCTTCCCTTCTGGGCCCTGCTGTGCGCCCAAGCAGTGGTTTATGACCACATATGAGGTATCTGTGTACTCAGGAGAAATTGTCCAACAAATTTTAGGATCCATTTTATACTGTTGCCCATGTGAAAATGAAAAAACTGAGGCTAAAAGAAAATTTTTGTGAAAAAAAAGTACTTTCTTTTTTTTACGGATCAATTTGTGAAGCACCTGGGGGTTCAAAGTGCTCACTATGCATCTAGATAAGTTCCTTGGGGGTCTAGTTTCCAAAATGGGGTCACTTGTGGGGGAGCTCCAATGTTTAGGCACACAGTGACTTTCCAAATGCGACATGGCAACCGCTAAATATTCCAGCATATTTTCCATTCAAAAAGTCAAATGGCGCTCCTTCCCTTCTGAGCCCTGCCGTGCGCCCAAACAGTGGTTTATGACCACATATGAGGTATGGGTGTACTCAGGAGAAATTGCCCAACAAATTTTAGGATCCATTTTATCCTGTTGCCCATGCAAAAGTGAAAAAATTGATGCTAAAAGAAAATTTTTGTTGGAAAAATTAAAATGCCCATTTTTTCCTTCCACGTTGCTTTAGTTCCTGTGAAGCACCTGAAGGGTTAATAATCTTCTTGAATGTAGTTTTGAGTAGCTTGAGGGGTGCAGTTTTTATAATGTCACATTTGGGTATTTTCTGCCATACAGACCCCTCAAAGTGACTTCAAATGTGCGGTGGTCCGTAAAAAAAATGGCTTTGTAAATTTTGTTGTAAAAATGAGAAATCGCTGGTCAACTTTTAACCCTCATAACTTCCTAACAAAAAAAATTTTGTTTCCAAATTTGTGCTGATGTAAATTAGACATGTGGGAAATGTTATTTATTAACTATTTTGTGTAACATAACTCTCTGATTTAACAAAATAAAAATTCAAAATTTGAAAATTGCGAAATTTTCAAAATTTTCGCCAAATTTACATTTTTTTCACAAATAAACGCAAAAATTATCGACCTAAATTTACCACTATCACTAGGATCCGTTGAAGCGTTCCTGAGTTATTACCTCATAAAGAGACACTGGTCAGAATTGCAAAAAATGGCAAGGTCTTTACTGGTCATAAGTATTCAGACCCTTTGCTCAGTATTGAGTAGAAGCACCCTTTTGAGCTAGTACAGCCATGAGTCTTCTTAGGAATGATGCAACAAGTTTTTCACACCTGGATTTGGGGATCCTCTGCCATTCTTCCTTGCAGATCCTCTCCAGTTCCGTCAAATTGGATGGTGAATGTTGGTGGACAGCCATTTTCAGGTCTCTCCAGAGATGCTCAATTGGGTTTAGGTCAGGGCTCTGGCTGGGTCAGCCAAGAATGATCACAGAGTTGTTCTGAAGCCAATCCTTTGCTATTTTAGCTGTGTGTTTAGGGTCATTGTCTTGTTGGAAGGTGAACCTTCGGCCAAGTCTGAGGTCCAGAGCACTCTGGAAGAGGTTTTCATCCAGGATATCTCTGTACTTGGCCGCATTCATGTTTCCTTCAATTGCAACCAGTCATCCTGTCTCTGCAGCTGAAAAACACCCCCATATTATGATGCTGCCACCACCATGTTTCACTGTTGGGATTGTTTTGAGCAGGTGATGAGCAGTGCCTGGTTTTCTCTACACATACCACTTAAAATTATCACCAAAATTCTATCTTCATCTCATCAGACCAGAGAATCTTATTTCTCATAGTCTGGGAGTCCTTCATATGTTTTTTAACAAACTCTATGCAGGCTTTCATATGTCTGGCACTGAGGAGAGGCTTCCGTCGGGCCACTCTGCCATAAAAGCCAGACTGGTGGAGGGCTGCAGTGATAGTTGACTTTGTGGGACTTTCTCCCATCTCCCTACTGCATCTGTGGCGCTCAGCCACAGTGATCTTGGGGTTCTTCTTTACCTCTCTCACCAGGGCTCTTCTCCCATGATTGCTCAGTTTGGCTGGAAGGCAATGTCTAGGAAGACTTCTGGTTGTCCCAAACTTAATCAATTTAAGGATTATGGAGGCCACTGTGCTCTTAGGAGTACTGCAGAAATTCTTTTGTAACCTTGGCCAGATCTGTGCCTTGCCACAATTCTGTCTCTGAGCTCCTTGGCTATTTCCTTTGACCTCATGATTCTCATTTGGTCTGACATGCACTGTGAGCTGTGAGGTCTTATATAGACATGTGTGTGCCTTTACAAATCATGTACTATCAGTTTAATTAAATACAGCTGGACTCCAATGAAGGAGGATCACAAGGAAATGGACAGCATGTGACTTAAATATGAGTGTCTGAGCAAAAGGTCTGAATACTTGTGACCATGTGATATTTCAGTTTTTCTTTTTTAATAAATTTGCAAAAATTTCTACATTTCTGTTTTTTTCAGTCAAGATGGGGTGCAGAGTGTACATTAATTAGAAAAATAATGAACTTTTTTGAATATATCAAATGGCTGCAGTGAAACAAAAAGTGAAAGATTTAATGGGGTCTGAATACTTTCGGCACCCACTGTAAAGGTACTGTCACACTAAGCGATCGCACCAGCGATCACGACAACGACACGACCTGGCGAGATCGTTGGTGTGATCGCTATATGGTCGCTAGTAGCTTCCAAACAGGAAGATCTCATAAACGACACATCAGTGATCAGCGATCTGTATAACGACCTCGACGGTCGTTGGGACCTGTCACACAGCATGTATTGTTAAAGATTGAGCGCAACCTTTTCCACGCCCCTCAGCACAGATTGGTGGTCACTGTATGTCAAAAGTCACAGCTCTCGCTTAGTGATTGGACGTCCGCGTCATAAAAGACGCAAGTGGTTCATACGAATTTCCAGCATCGTTCCATACTGCGTCCTGCTAGCCTTCTGCTTTGCAGCTACTGCGATCCAGTCTGTGCCGCTATTGCGTTTGCCCCAGATTCATTTTTTCAGGATCCCAAAAACGTCTTGTATAAATGGCAAAGATGAAGCGCTGTAGCGACTCTGACAGGATCGCAAAACCCCACACACGATAGTATCCTCGCAACAACGCACAAAGGACTAGATGTTGTGGCCACCAATCGGAGCTGAGGGGCGTTAAAACCTAGTCCCGCCTGCGCTGCTGACTTGAGTCGCCAACGAGGTCGCTCGTCATTCATAAAGGGTGTCAAACTCAGCGATTCAGGCTCACCAGCGGGACGCCAATGATCAAAAAACGGTCCAGAGCGTTCTTGCACGATCAGCGACATCGCAGCAGGGGCCAGATCGCTGCTACATGTCACACACAGCGACGTCGCTAACGATGTCGCTGCTGCGTCATAAAATCGGTGTCGCTTAAGCGATGTCGCTAGCGATCTCGCTTAGTGTGACAGTACCTAAGAGGCAAACATTAGCCATTCATCCATTTACAAATATCAATTTAACCTACAAGAAGAGTCAACATTTCAAACTCTTGAGCAACTGAAGAACAAATGAATAAATTCAAAAGTCACCATATAGATAAAAGTCAATGACTCCTGGTTTACTGAAAATAGACGTCTGGTAAATTAAGATAAAATGCTGTGTCGTCACAGCTTCCTATAACCATCAACAAGCTTCTTATACCTCTCAATTGGAATTTTTTTGTTTTTTACAACTGTAAATTTTTATTCAATTTTTATCAACTTTTGACAAGTAAATATACAGTGGTGGCCAAAAGTATTGGCACCCCTGCAATTCTGTCAGATAATACTCAGTTTCTTCCTGAAAATGATTGCTAACACAAATTCTTTGGTATTATTATCTTCATTTAATTTGTCTTCAATGAAAAAACACAAAAAAAATTTACCTAAAGCCAAATTTGATATAATTCCACACCAAACCTAAAAAAGGGGGTGGACAAAAGTATTGGTACTGTTTGAAAAATCATGTGATGCTTCTCTAATTCGTGTAATCACCAGCACCTGTAACTTACCTGTGGCACCTAACAGGTGTTGGCAATAACTAAATCACACTTGCAGCCAGTTAACATGGATTAAAGTTGACTCAACCTCTGTCCTGTGTCCTTGTGTGTACCACATTGAGCATGGAGAAAAGAAAGAAGACCAAAGAACTCTCTGAGGACTTGAGAAACCAAATTGTGAGGAAGCATGAGCAATCTCAAGGCTACAAGTCCATCTCCAAAGACTGAATGTTCCTGTGTCTTCCGTGCGCAGTGTCATCAAGAAGTTTAAACCCCATGGCACTGTGGCTAACCTCCCTAGATGTGGAAGGAAAAGAAAAATTAACGAGAGATTTCAACGCAAAATTGTGCGGATGGTGGATAAAGAACCTCGACTAACATCCAAACAAGTTCAAGCTGCCCTGCAGTCCGAGGGTACAACAGTGTCAACCCGTACTATCCGTCGGCGTCTGAATGAAAAGGAACTGTATGGTAGGATACCCAGGAAGACCCCACTTCTTACCCCGAGACATAAAAAAGCCAGGCTGGAGTTTGCCAAAATTTACCTGAGAAAGCCTAAAACGTTTTGGAAGAATGTTCTCTGGTCAGATGAGACAAAAGTCGAGCGTTTTGGGAAAAACCATCAACATAGAGTGTACAGGAAAAAAAAAGAGGCATTCAAAGAAAAGAACACGGTCCCTACAGTCAAACATGGCGGAGGTTCCCTGATGTTTTGGGGTTGCTTTGCTGCCTCTGGCACTGGACTGCTTGACCGTGTGCATGGCATTATGAAGTCTGAAGACTACCAACAAATTTTGCAGCATAATGTAGGGCCCAGTGTCAGAAAGCTGGGTCTCCCTCAGAGGTCATGGGTCTTCCAGCAGGACAATGACCCAAAACACACTTCCAAAAGCACTATAAAATGGTTTGAGAGAAAGCACTGGAGACTTCTAAGGTGGCCAGCAATGAGTCCAGACCTGAATCCCATAGAACACCTGTGGAGAGATCTCAAAATGGCAGTTTGGAGAAGGCAAACTTCAAATAGCAGGGACCTGGAGCAGTTTGCCAAAAAAGAATGGTCTACAATTCCAGCAGAGCATTGTAAGAAACTCATTGATGGTTACCGGAAGCTGTTGTTCGCAGTTATTTTGGCAAAAGGTTGTGCAACCAAGTATTAGGCTGAGGGTGCCAATACTTTTGTCTGGCCCATTTTTGGAGTTTTGTGTGAAATGATAAAGGATTTGATTTTTGCTTCATTCTCTTTTGTGTTTTTTCCTTGCAAGCAAATTAAATGAAGATAAAAATAGAAAATAATTTGTGATTGCAATCATTTTCAGGAAGAAACTGAGTATTATCTGACAGAATTGCAGGGGTGCCAATACTTTTGGCCACCACTGTAGATCAGGACCAACATTTTCATTACATAAAAAAGAAATGAAAAGAATTACATTGGTTCACCAATCAAAATATAACAAAGGCATAAACAAGTCATCTGAAATGTAAATTTAAATATACAAACATATAGACAGGACACACAACAGAGGGGAGGGAAGGGAAGAGGGAAGAGTAGGCTCCAAAAGAAGGAAGTTCAGGAGTGCGAAGAACAGCCTATTCAGTCCTCTGGGCCCAAAAGTAATCCCATAGAGCCCAAATCGACTCAAAACTCTCCACCCTTGCATTTACAATCACCGTCATGTATTCCATCCTTTGGATGTCATTGACTCTCAATTGGAATTTTTGACTCTTCTTTTGCAAATTGCTCCAGGTCTCTAATATTTGAAGGGTGCCTTCTCCCAACAGCAATTTTAAAGGGGATTTCCTGGACTTTGGGAAAAAAAATGTTCCTAAGCACTAACAGACAGGTAGTTGCTACTTACCTACCTGTTGTGCTCATCGCTGGCACACAGCATTCACAGAACGCTCCTGCCGGGGATTCAGCTATCTCTGCTGACATTACATGAACTCTGCTCTGACGATGGGGCGTGGCTTCCGACATCATTCTGATTGACAGTCGGCTCCCCCAGATAGGCAGCGGGAAACCGTCTATCAATCAGAATGACATCAAAGTCCCGCCCTGTCATCAGAGTGGAGTGGAAAAGAAGCTGCCGCTCTGTCAATGTGATGGCAGCTGAATCACCAGAAGGAGCGGTCCGTGACCGTTGTGTGCCAGCAATGAACAGCACCGCGCACAACAGGCAGGTAGGTAGCAACTACCTTCATGTTAGTTCTTATGCACATTTTTTGTTTTTCATAAAGTTCCAGATATCCCCTTTCCACAGGTGTTCAATGGGATTTAGATCCGGACTCATTGCTGGCCACTTCAGACCTCTCCAGCGCTTTTTCAATCCATTTCTGGGTGCTTCTTGATGTTTTGGGTCATTTTCCTGCTAGTAGTCCCATGACCTAGAATGCAAACCTAGCTTTCTGACACTGTGCACTACATTGCGACCCAAAATCCTTTGATAATCTTCAGATTTCTTGACGTCTTGCATACAGTCAAAGCACTTCGTGCCGGAGGCAGCAAAACGACCCCAAACCATCTTTGAACCTCCACCATATTTGACTGTAGGTATTGTAATGTATGTAGTACAGTTCATATAGCGTCTTGTGCTTGGGTGCGATGAAAACACAGGAGTCACAGGTTTGATATAGAAAAGTCCTGTATTACTTCATACAAGTTGGCAGAAATAGTCACACAGTTTGCAGACACAGAAACAGGAGACACAGCAGGCCAGAGTAATCCAAGCTCAGCAATCACTCTCCAATACAGATTCAGGATCTTCTTCTCTGTTACCGTAAGTCCATGCAAACGTGGGTCTTTCAAAGAGCAGGGTTCAGAGTCCACAAGTGCTTCAGAGTTCCTCAGTAGGAATAGCTGGAGTACAAGGTCCAAGGCTTACAGGAGTCAAGTCACAGGTTCACTGCAGGCTAGATTCTGAAGCACTGATTGCTCAGCTGTGGCTGCTTAAGAAGCAAAGGAGAGAATCAGGGCGGGAACATGCAAGCTGGAAACTCCATTTTGACTGAGGGCAAGATAGCTGCAGCAAGACAGAAAGTAAAATGGCTGACGAACAAACTGAGTTTCAGGAATATATACATAGAACCTTACAGGTATTGTGTTCTTTTCTTTGTAGGCCGCATTCCATTTTTGGTAAACAGTAGAATGATGTGCTTTACTAAACAGCTTCATCTTGGTCTCATCTGTCCATAAGATGCTTTCCCGGAAGAATTTTGGCTTTAACAATACATTTGGGGGGGTGGAGAGGGCAATCATGGAGGTGGTGGGGGAGAGGGCAATGATGAGGTTGTTGGTGGAGAGGGCAATGATGGAGGTGGTAGTGGAGAGGTCAATGATGGAGGTGGTGGAGAGGGCAAGGATGGAGCTGGTGGAGGAGAGGGCAATGATAAAGGAGAGAGGGAAATGATGGAGGTGGGGGAGAGGGTAATGATGAATGTGGGGGAGAAGGCAATGATGGCAGTGGTGGGGAAGACGGCAATGATGGAGGTGGTGGGAGAGAGGGCAATAATGAAGGTGGGGGAGTGCAATGATGGAGGTGGGAGAGAGGGCAATGAGGTGGCTGGGAGAGGGCAATGATGAAAGTGGTGGGTGTGTGGGTTTTAGAGTCCGTCTCATGCTACCACGAGTGTGAAAGCACAACCAACATTCAAGTGACCAAAACTTCAGCCAGAAAGCTTTGGTACTGAGATGTGGTCTGTGGTCCCCACCTGCAGAACCACTCCTTTGAGTGTGTCTTGATAATTGGCAATAATTTCCATCTGTTGTCTATTCCATTTGCACAACAGCATGTGAAATTGTCAATCAGTGTTGATTCCTAAGTGGACAGTTTGATTTCACAGAAGTTTGATTTACTTGGAGTTATATTCTGTTGTTTAAGTGTTCCCTTTATTTTTTGAGCAGTGTATATATATATATACTGTATATATATACAGTACAGACCAAAAGTTTGGACACACCTTCTCATTCAAAGATTTTTCTGTATTTTCATGACTATGAAAATTGTACATTCACACTGAAGGCATAAAAACTATGAATTAACACATGTGGAATTATATATTTAACAAAAAAGTGTGAAACAACTGAAAATATGTCTTATATTCTAGGTTCTTCAAAGTAGCCACCTTTTGCTTTGATTACTGCTTTGCACACTCTTGGCATTCTCTTGATGAGCTTCAAGAGGTAGTCACCAGAAATGGTCTTCTAACAGTCTTGAAGGAGTTCCCAGAGATGATTAGCACTTGTTGGCCCTTTTGCCTTCACTCTGCGGTCCAGCTCACCCCAAACCATCTCGATTGGGGTCAGATCTGGTGACTGTGGAGGCCAGGTCATCTGGCGTAGAACCCCATCACTCTCCTTCTTGGTCAAATAGCCCTTACACAGCCTGGAGGTGTTTGGGGTCATTGTCCTGTTGAAAAGAAAATGATGGTCCAACTAAACGCAAACCGGATGGAATAGCATGCTGCTGCAAGATGCTGTGGTAGCCATGCTGGTTCAGTATGCCTTCAATTTTGAATAAATCTCCAACAGTGTCACCAGCAAAGCACCCCCACACCATCACACTTGCTCCTCCATGCTTCACGGTGGGAACCAGACATGTAGAGTCCATCCGTTCACCTTTTCTGCGTCGCACAAAGACACGGTGGTTGGAACCAAAGATCTCAAATTTGGACTCATCAGACCAAAGCAGATTTCCACTGGTCTAATGTCCATTCCTTGTGTTCTTTAGCCCAAACAAGTCTCTTCTGCTTGCTGCCTGTCCCTAGCAGTGGTTTCCAGCAGCTATTTTACCATGAAGGCCTGCTGCACAAAGTCTCCTCTTAAGGCCGGCGTCACACTGCCGAGTTTGATGCGAGTTAGTCGCACGACTTTCTCGCATCAACACCCGGCACGGCCACCCGCTCTCGGAGCCGAGTGTGCGGCTGCATGTATTTCTATGCCGCCGCGCACTCGGGTCCGAGAGCGGGCGGCCGTGACGGGTGTTGATGCGAGAAAGTCGTGCGACTAACTCGCATCAAACTCGGCAGTGTGACGGCGGCCTAACAGTTGTTGTAGAGATGTGTCTGCTGGTAGAACTCTGTGTGGCATTGACCTGGTCTCTAATTTGAGCTGCTGTAAACCTGCGATTTCTGAGGCTGGTGACTCGGATAAACTTATCCTCAGAAGCAGAGGTGACTCTTGGTCTTCCTTTCCTGGGGCGGTCCTCATGTGAGCCAGTTTCTTTGTAGCGCTTGATGGTTTTTGCAACTGCACTTGGGGACATTTTCAAAGTTTTCCCAATTTTTCGGACTGACTGACCTTCATTTCTTAAAGTAATGATGGCCACTCGTTTTTCTTTACTTAGCTTTTTTTTTTTCTTACCATAATACACATTCTAACAGTCTATTCAGTAGGACTATCAGCTGTGTATCCACCAGAATTCTGCACAACACAACTGATGGTCCCAACCCCATTTATAAGGCAAGAAATCACACTTATTATACCTGACAGGGCACAAATGTGAAGTGAAAACCATTTCCGGTGACTACCTCTTGAAGCTAATCAAGAGAATGCCAAGAGTGTGCAAAGCAGTAATCAAAGCAAAAGGTGGCTACTTTGAAGAACCTAGAATATAAGACATATTTTCAGTTGTTTCACACTTTTGTTAAGTATATAATTCCACATGTGTTAATTCATAGTTTTGATGCCTTCAGTGTGAATGTACAATTTTCATAGTCATGAAAATACAGAAAAATCTTTGAATGAGGTGTGTCCAAACTTTTGGTCTGTACTGTATGTACACACACACACCATATATACATATAAAAGCATATGTATTAATAAGAGTTTTACTGTTTGGCTTGCAATCTTATTAGATTTTTTAATGTACAGCAAAGTGGTTTTATTGTGCTGTTCTACACTAAAATATGAAGGTTAATCCTCTATATTTTAGTGATGGTGATCTTATTAAATAGAAATGTGTTAAAATCTGAAGGTGGAGGTCTAATGTAACATAAATTTTAACAAATGGTTTCAGATATTACCGTACATTTACTGGAGAAAATAAGGAGCTAGAAATGACACTACTGATTAATCATTTTATGAGAAATGAAGACATAATAAAACAGAACAAAATGCAGAAAACAAATGAAAAATACAGACCAATTAAAACGACATGTTATATTATAACTGTAATCGTCAAGACATTTTGCTATTGCCACTAACATCCTTTGCAGTGCTCAACAGAGTACTGTCTAGTTCTGTATTTTCATAGTGGTTGTGAAGTTTTGAGAATCTTCCAATCCCATAATGAATTATTTTGTCCTGTCTTGTCCTCGTTGGATATGCAAATATAAAGCGGACATCCTAATTTTAGGACTCCAGGTTGAGACTTGGTCACCTGTAAGTTTATGTAAAATTACTTGTTACAATCACTTAGGAATCACCATAATGAGTAAAGAGTCGCTGACTGTGAAGATCACAAGGATTCCATGATGTTATTCTTGTGTTTGCCATGTGACCTCCCGCCCATGAGGAACACTGAGGTTGTGTACGAATTTTTGTAAAGATATTTGTAGGTGACAAATAAAAATAGAAATAGAAACAAAGTTAATGGGGCTTGATTAATTCATTTTCTAAAAGTGTCCCTTTCATTCTCAAATACAAAAATAGGTCCCCTGGATGCCCTAAGGTGCAAGTCAAACAAACTGAAAATGTCAGCAATGGAACATATTTTGTAGGTATGTAAAATGTTCTGTAAACCATAAAATAGGCAATTGTACCTATGATGGATTCTTAGGGTGGTTGTAGAGTGAAAACAAATGACATGGGACCTGCACCGATTTGCAGAATAGGCAATTTTTATCCCAGTCGGAGTACTTTTATCTCTGTTAAAAAATAAAGCGGCACGAGCTACAGACTCTTGAATGCACATCCATTCATTCTCTGTGGCTGCTGAAAAAAGCCAAGTGCAGCGCTCACCAGCCCCACAGACAATGAATGGAGTAGCGGTTGAACATGCAAGCTCCTTTGTAGCAAGGATGTTTCCCGTTCTGCTTATCGATGCAATCAACAAGGTAATAACTTGTTTTAAGACTCAAGACGCGGAAATTTAAATAATTTTACCTTTAAACAAAACCTATCATGCCAATCTGTGTGATCTTCAGGCAGTATCTTCTAGCGCTGGAGATGTTGAGCAGGATAACATATAGTTTTAGGAAAGGATTTGGTTGTAGGCCTCGTGTAAAGGCATGTGCAGGAGTCTTTAAAGGGGCACTCGGAGTCTTGAGCCATACGCACCCTGTGTGCTGCTCTATGGCAATACTTTGGATATCCCTTAGAAGAAATACTTCTAGGGATAGATACTCATGTAACTCAATGTAATATGGAACATAAATACTTTCTTTTTTGTAGTATACATGCAGAATCAACATAAAAATACTCCCCACATAGGAGTTATGGCTCCGTTTACCTTGGGAGGTTGTACAGAGCCGCAGTATGGCCACATGGACAGCATGATGGCTCAATGGTTAGCATTGAAGCCTTGCAGGTCCTGGATTTATATCCCACCAATGAAATCATCTGCAACAAGTTTGTATGTTTTCCCAGTGTATGTACGGGTTTCCTGCCACACTCCAAAGACATACTGATAGGGAATTTAGATTGTAAGCCCCAATGGGGACAGTGAAGATGATGTCTGTCAAGTGCTGAGGTATCAGTGGTGCTAAAAAGAGAGTAAATAAATAATAAAATACATGTATAAAGCCCAACTTAGGCACAGGGCTATCTTATGACAAGGGGATTTATTGATTTAAATCCTTGTCATTGAAGACCTACAAGTCCAGTGGGCTCAATAATTAGTGTACACACAGGGAAGGCTGTCGGTCACTGAGCTAGACAACCAATAGACTCAGGTCTAGAGTAGCAGGGATGCCAATGAATAAAATAAGGTGCACATACACAGACTCCGCAGAGCTTTTGCTATTATACGGTGTACTACTATAATTGTACTGGTAACTAATAAGTACAGGTGCAGTGTGGAAATTAGCGGCAATCCATGTCTGCCACCAGCGGCTCAGCCACACGTGTAATAGCACGCTTAGGGCCCCGTCTCACATAGCGAGATCGCTAGCGACATCGCTGCTAAACAGCGATCTCAGCAGCGATCTCGCTATGTCTGACACGTACCAGCGATCAGGCCCCTGCTGTGAATCGCTGGTCGTGTCAGAAATACCTGGACTTTTTTTTGATCGCTGGTCTCCCGCTGGCCAGCACGCATCGCTGCGTGTGGCAGGCAGGAGACCAGCGATTAGCTGGTAACCAAGGTACACATCGGGTTTCCAGGAGCAGGGCTGTGCCTGGAAACCCGATGTGTACGTTGAAAACCAGCGCGCTGCTGCAGGGGAACTGGTAACCAAGGTACACATCGGGTTTCCAGGCACCACGCAGCGCCTGGAAACCCGATGTGTACCTTGGTTACCAGCTCCCTGCATCAGCGGGCTGGTATCCAACGTACACTGCGGGTCACTAGGCAACGTTACCCGCAGTGTCGCTGTACTGATCGCTGCCTGAGCTGCCTGTTTGGCAGCTCAACAGCGATCATGTAGCGACACACCAGCGATCCTGATCGTTGTCGGGATCGCTGGTGTGTTGCTATGTGAGACGGGGCCCTTACGCTAAATTTTTTCCCAAAATATGCATCAATCTGCTCAGCTAATCTCGCTCTATTAGATACTCCCCACAGATTGGACAGCCACTTCAACAAGGCAAGTTGCCATTTAGGCTGATGAATAGTCAAGTATGGAAAACTCATGTTTGTATGAACAGTTGACCTTTTAAAGGAAATCTGACACCAGGTTTTTGCTACCCAATTTGAAAGAAGCATAATATAGGGCAGAGACCCTTATTCCAGTGATGTATCATTTACTGAGCTGCTTGATATAATTTTGATCAAATCCCTGTTTACTCCGCTGCAGATCTGTCAGTTCTCTGAATGCTGAGCTCTGTATAACCTCACCCACACAACTGATTAGCAGCTTTCTGCCTATGCACAATGTACACAAAACGCTGCCAAACAGTGGCTGGGGTGAGGTTTGACAGAGCAGACGGCTATGTTTGACTACATGGCAGCAGGTTTACTAGTCCTCTAGTGATAATCTCCTGCTGATAAAACTGTGCTTTGATCAAAACTACACTAAACAGCCCAATAAGTGACACATCACTGGAATCAGGGTCTCTGCCACTACACTATGCTGCTCTCGGATTATGTGGCACAAACCTTGTGACCGATTCCCTTTAACATATTCAAAGTTATTTTCTCTACAGTGGGATAAGGCGTAAGACCATTTTTTCATCATCTCATATTTAGAAATAGGGAATCCCATAGATTGGGGCGAAAGAGGGTTTTAGAAAGGACAAAGGCCAATCCAAACTAACTGAAGAATTCTTTTTTTTTATAAGTGTTACTGCAAAAGCCTGAATGGCAGTACTAATATACAACAGTCCGTAACATTTTAGGATTTACTAAAATGTGCAGAAGAACCAAACCCTAGGTACATACTAAAATTAAATCTAACACAATGCAATAAAAAAAGAAATATCCTTTGGTTGCATAGATAAAATTATCTCCCATTCTTACTGGTTCTTTCAGGCACAATCTTGTAAAAAAAAAACTGTTGAAACATTATTAAAGAGGTGGTCCAGTGCATAAAATAATCTTTAGATGGGTTTCTAATATAAAGAGATAAAACTTACTAATAGTTATGTATTATTAAAGGTGCCTGATCTCCAGCCAGTCCGACCGATACGTACACAGCACTATGACGGGCCGACACAACCTGGAAGCAGAGCTACCGGGATGATACCACCTACGGCTGATAGCTGAGGAGTAGGACACCTTTGGAAATACCCATACATTAGTGAGTTGTACAGCTTTACATTAGGGTCACACCTAAAGAATTTTTTTTTTTACAAGTGGACGACCCCGTACTGACCAATACAACACGGTAGAATGTCATAATCTAAACAACGCATCTTTTTAAGAAATGATGACAAATAGTTACTTTGTGTTAACAGTATAATTCACTATAACATATTGTGTGCGATTCCGATTTTCAAGATACACATAGTTTTTTGTCTTTTTTTTTCTTCTTTAGTCCTGGCTGCAGTGAGCTCTTTTCCTAAATAATACACTAAATACAATATAAAATATACTGTACAGTTTATACTAAATGTAGCATAATATACGGTATTAAAAGAAGCAGTCCGCACAGAGGAACCCCATAGATAATCGCGCTACGACGTCAGAACGGTAAGGAGGAGCTGTGATATCATTACAGGAATGTGCTGTCACTTTGTATTGGTGCCATGGTCATTTCTGTCCCACTAAATATCTCATAGTTGTAACATATACAGGGAGAATGGAAACCCCCAATTTTGGATTACAATGTAAAGGAGTAAAAGAGAATTTTTGTGGTCTTTTATGGACCCGCCACATGACTGCTGCTTTGATAAACGTATATTATACTTTAATCTGCACAGAAGGTGTTACATGGCAAACTGCTCTCAAACACACACTATAAGCTGTTGTTTTTTTTTACATAGGACTGGTGCATGGATGTACAGCTCAGGAAAAATAACACATATTAACACTGAACGTTTTGATAACTTTTGACTATTTTAACCATTTTTGCTGCAAGGGGGTCTACTGGTTGTCCTGTGGCAGCAAAGGAGTTAACAAAATTAGTTTGCACCGCTTCTGTTGTCCCATTTAAATTTTTTTTATGGGATAAACGGGGTCTCAAAACTAGTCATTGTCTTCAATTCAGTGAAAGTCTTAGTACTTTCTTTTAACGATGAATGATCAGAGTTCATGCTTTCCTCTAAGTTGTACTGTCTTGTTTTCCAGTGCTTCCAGCCTCTGGGGGCCTCCAGCAGCATGGTGCTGTTTAATCCAGTTGGAGGTGGCACTGGAGTCAGAAAATGACTATCGCTTTCTCCAATTTCATTGACATTCTCCACAAGGCGTGCAGCATTAACATTCTGCGGGGATACTTCGGTAACACCGTTGTTAAAAGACAACAATGGAGCCTCGCAGTCGTCGAAGGAAGGAGGAAAACTTTCAGGCACATTCAGGGAACTTCTTTCTTCAATGATATCGGATTCTTTGCTAGAACTACCGGCAATATTACTCCAGCCGCCTATTTTGGCTGTAGATGGTGAAAAGTCTTTATGGTCTTTATTCTTTAGACCCTTGAGATAGTGCTTCTTTTGGTGCATCCCGAGAGCTGCTGCAGTTTTGCAGACTTTAGAACAATGGAAACAAACAAACCCTTTAACACTCTGTTCTGCTAAATGTTTTTGCTCGTGGTTCTTTTTTGTACAAAGGTATAGGAATTGCTGGGAGCAAAACTGACAGTCATACGTTTTTTCTCTAGTGTGAATCCTCTCGTGCTTTTTCAGAATTTCATGTAACATAAATGACTTGCTGCAGTACTGACACTTGAAGTTCCTTACAGTCTGGTGGATGCGTTCGTGTTTGTTTAAATTCCCTGGGAAGGAGAAGCACTTTCCGCATGTCTTGCAGGGATAGGGCTTCTCCCCGGTGTGACATCGCATATGCACTTTTAAAGTTGAAGGATTCCGAAAAGATTTTTGACACAGTTCACAAAAAAAGGGTTTGCTGTCCATTTGCCACTGTGCTGTAACCATTTCTACCTTATCTGTTTTCTCGAGGTCTTTAAAATCTTCCATTTCCAGAGGTTTCTCCTGTCCATCTTCCTGATCTTCATCATGCCCAGTAGAACGTTTCGTGTCCACTACATTAACTTCATCTATGTTTTCTACGTCAATGAAATCATCCTCAAGATCTCTACTTCTACTGTGTTTTTTCTTTTTCTTGAGTTTTCTAAATTTTTTAAAGTGCTTAGATTTCTTTTTAGGTTTGTAGTTATAGTAGGGTCTCCAAGGTTTGTCGGACACATCCTGGTCGCTGGCATCATCACACATTTCTTCCATTTGAATACATTCTGATTTCCGAAGTCGATTGGAGCTCCTTTCTTTCTTGTCGTCATCAGATACTTGTCTTGCTTTCTCTAGTTTAGACTCAGAATGCCTTGGTTTTCCATTTCTCCTGAAAAATAGCGATGAACCGGAGATCTGTCTTTTTACCAGAGCTTCACTTCCAATTTTGACTGTGATCTGGCAAAGTGGAGCAATTCCACTATTTACTAGAGTTCCGGGTAATGCCGGTTTTGCTATGTATGTTTCTGTTTTATTTCCTTCCCGAATAACACTTTTGTTCTTTTTATATGAAGTGGCAGGTGGCGTGACTTCTCGCCTTTCCGGATAAGACTCTCCTGCCCTGTACTTATCTGTCTGCTCTTCCTCACTTGTAGATTTTGACTGTGTAGTTTCAACATTATTTCCCTGATAAGTATCTTCTCTTTCTGGTGACACAATGGTTCTACTGTGATTCCAACCTATTCCGTTTGTTGCTGTACCTCCGGTCACAGCATTTCCATGCATGATCACAGACGATACCCTGCTGCTGTGCATAATCACAGATGGTGCTGGCTTGGTAGTGTTAATAACAGTGGGAATATTTTGATTCTCAGTATAGGAAGTACAGCCTTCACTATCACCTACTGTTGGAGTGGAGTCCAAAACATCTTTGGGAGTGCTTGAGTTGGGAGCAGGTAAAACATTTGCATTTTTATCACACTGTATTATATTAAATGGCCAAGACTCCTGGTTTGTGGTTGTAGCATTTTGAGATGCTGGGTCTAGTGTACAAGAATAGTTTTCCTGGTTTTCCAAAGCAAACGGCGGTGAGATTATTGGATTTTGTACAACAGCAGCTATGTTAAATGAATTCTGTGTTTGGAAGTGGATTCCGGAGTGCTCTGCAGAGTCATTCCCAGATCTATTAAAGGCCGCTCTTTTACTCTTCATCGGTAAAAGTCGATATAATTTGTAGGGATAGATACTAGATTTGAGGCCTCTATTGTTGGCTTTACTCCCCACACCTAATCTTGGATCAATTCCATGAGAAGATTTTTGATGATTTTTAAGAATGTAGTAAGTCATAAATGTTTCTAGGCAGAATATGCACTGATATCGACGATCCCCTGTATGCCAAATTTCATGTTTAGTTCGATATTCTGCTAAGGCAAACACTTTGCTGCAATAATGGCAAGGATAGGATTTTCTCCAGGAGTGGACATTAGAATGACGTCGAAGGCTTGAAAGGGTAACATAATTTCTTTTGCATACAATGCAAACGTAGAATATTTTACCATCTACTATCTTCACAAAGTGGTCTGTTGCAGCCGAGGAACCATTGGGAAGACTATTCTGGTCAGAAGCTCCATCGGCTGAGGTAACCTGTGAAAGACTGTTGGGTAACTTCATATCTTTTTCAGTGTGGACCACTTTAAAACAGATTTGTTCATGTCTCTGTAGGCGTTTGAAATGTGCAAACTCTTTGCTGCAATTCTTGCAGCTCAATGTCTCATGATGCCTTTTAGGCAGCGGATAAAGTGCATTTTCACAGAAAGTCTGAGGGACGGGTGGGTTACTTGGAGCAAGTGGCAGTAGGAGACTTTCATTTTCCTTTTGGCTACTGAAATCAGAAGGTTTGGCCGTTTGGTCAGTTGAGCTGGCAACATCTGTAGAAGAACTACTCTGGACTATGGGTTGGGGCATAAAACACTGAGGCTCTAGCACAGGCATGTTGCCACTTGATGACGCTTCTTGGATACTGGGAACTGGATGTGGTGAGGTATCGTCACGATCCCGTAAATGGCTAAGCTTATTGCTATGATCAAACACAGAGTCCCTCTTGTATGGAGCATCCCCAGGAGACACTGCATAAGAATGCTCAGCCAAGGTGTTAACAGGTTCACCATCACTACAGACACCGATATCAGAGTTACTTTTATCGTTCTCTTCTTCTGAAGGGCCGTTAGCTTTCTTAAAATTTGCTCTCAAATCAAGAGGAGAAAATCCATTGACTTCCGTTTCCAAAATGGAAAATGCATTGGTTATTCGTGGTCCACTAGCAACAGCTGGGTCATCCCTCTTTTTATCTACAGTTTCTGATTTCAAACCATTCTCTCCTCGATAAAATGTGGGTGGTAAAGTTCCCTCGGTTTCCGTTGAGCATGTGACACCCGAACGTTTCTTGGAAGTTTTTATATTTTCTAAAAATGTTATTCCTAGTTTTTTACCAGCATCTGCAAGATCAGTAAGTGTCTCCTTTTCCTTCACTGCAATCTTGGAGCTGTAAATAAAATTCAGTATCTCCGTAAACGTGTCAGCTTTGAAATCTGTGAGTTCCAAGACATGTCCTTGTATTAAAATACTCTGGCTCCGGAACTGATTCCTAAAATATAGACTTGAGGCAGCCAGTATATTCCTATGAGCCTTAAATTTGGTGTCTTCAACCACGATGGTGACATCACACAAGAATCCTTGCATACGTTGCTCATTTAGACTACAAAGAAGGCTCTCTCCATGAAGGCAATCTGCTAGGTCTTCTGAAGTGAACATTCTGATTTAGGCATGGAAGTCTATGAAGACAAAAACAAAATAGATTAGTTTATATTCCACCAATTGACTAAAGACATCTCAACTTATTTCATCTTTACCTAAATGATATATGAAATATTAATGTGCAAAAAATTCTAAAATCACCAATCCAATTTCTACAAATGTACCACAAAAAGAAAAGTGAATCTTGATGTAAAGGGCGAAGTGTTTCCAATGTTGTGATTTTTTTTTCATTTCTTGGTAAAGTATTGTCTTTTTTGTCTTAGATACATGGCACTTTGTATTGATCCAAATTGAACTATTATTATTATTTTGTTTTTCTTAGTATTGATGCACACTACATTACCCATTAGCAGGATCTCTAAGGCTAGATTCACACATTGCATATTTGATGCAGATTTTACGCATGCAAAATCCGCACCAGTGTACAATACCAACCGAATGGATGAGTTTTACTGTCATACAACCCACATATTGTGTGGTTTTGTGGTGCGAAATCAATACAGTAATTGGTTGTTGGTGTGTTTTTTTCAAAACCGCAGCATGTTCATTTCTGTTGCTGAAAAAGCTCCCTTTGGGGTAGTTTTACCCATTTATTTTAATGGAGACCCTGCAATCGGCAGTTTAAGCTGCTATTCTGTGCTTCTCGGTGCGGTTTGCTCAACAAAATTCACATACTGAGTATTTGCAGCAGGTTTTTCTGCACTAAAAACCTGAATGTTGGCAGGAAAAACACTGCATAAACACTGCATAGCGGCGGAACGGTGGCTCAGTGGTTAGCACTACAGCCTTGAAGTGCTGGGGTCCTGTGTTCAAATCCCACTAAGGACAACATCTGCAAGGAGTTTGCATGTTCTCCCCGTGATTGCGTGGGTTTCCTCCGGTTTCTTCCCAGATTCCAAAGACATACTGATAGGGAATTTAGATCGTGAGCCCCATCAGGAACAGTGCCAATACTATCTGTAAAGCGCTGTGGAATTAATGGCGCTATGTAAGTGAGAAAAATAAATACATAAAATGTGTGCAATTTTTTGTGACTTTTTCCCCATTCATTTGACTGGGAGTAAAATGTTGAAAAACACTCAAAGAATTGACATGCTGCAGATTTGAAGAATAAAACTAAAAAATGCTTTGATGGTTCAAATCTGCAAGGAAACAAATAAGCAGCATGTGCATGACAATTGAGAAATCTTATTTACTTTACTGGTACTGTAAAGTTCAGCGTTTGGAACAAATCGCAGCGTGTGAAGAAGTCCTAAGCGCGGGAAATAAGCGTAGATATTTGTTGCAGAAATACTGTGGATTTCAGTTTAGACAGTCACACCAAATGTTCAAGTAGTGAATCCAACCTTCAGATGTAAGGATGAATGCTTATATTTTGGGGAAAAGTATAAACTATTATTTTCATTTTTATTTATTTATTTTTTAAATTTATTCTCTATTATTCTATACTTTTGAAGGGTTGCAACTAGAGATGAGCGAACCCGAACTTAACAGTTCAGGGTTCGTACCAGTTAGTGTCCGGTGCTAAATGCTGATCAAGGACTTCTACTGGAAGTCTGTTACAATGTTTGGAGTTCAGAGAGAAAAAGAGAGAGAGAGAGACAGATATTTTTTTCCAGATCCAAAGTTCAGGTCTCTATTGTTTTCAATGGGATTCGGGTTCTGGTTCAAGTTTGGATACAGTTCTGATACCCGAAATGAACTTTGTACTAAAGTTCAGGTCAGCTACCAAAACCCGAACTTACACTGGTCCGCTCATCCCTAGTTCCAAGTAAATGCAAAATTGTGCAGACTGGAAATTTTACTTGACATGTGAAATTAATTCTAAGCAAGACAAAAGAAGATTTTTACCTAAAGTAAAGGAAGGAAAAAAAACACTGTACAAGTGGTAAATTTTTTGCAGTTATAGACCGGTTCAGAATATGAAAAATGGTAGGAATTGATAAGTGCGCATTGTAATATCAAGGTATCATCATCAAAATAATCAAAGGCATGTGAGTAGCAGCTTCATAGCATCAATGCAATGCAATAAATGTGTAATGGCTATGGGGCTTTTGATACAAGATACTTCCCACAGGAATAGTTTTCCAGCACTGCCAGGACTGTGGAGTCGGAGTCCATTTTGGTGCAGTCGAAGTTGGTATCAAATGGACCCACTCCAACTCCTAAAATATATAATAAGTTGGGTTCAGTAGTACAATGCAGGATGTGTTGGAAATGTTTTCATAAGAATTTTTTGTTCTGTTCCTGATCTAAGGATCTGGGCTTTTAGTGGAGATGAATCTGTGCTGCACTTTATGTACATGCTCAGTAGTGAGGCAGTGCTGTGGAGTCGGAGTCGTGGAGTCAGAAGTCAGAGAAAATGAGGAGTCGAGGTTTTGCTTACCGACTCCATAGCCCTGGATTCACTGCTATAGCATTGGCCGCTATCAAAAGCTTCTCTAGTCCTAGGTGTGTTCACTTATGAGAACTGAATACATGTTTAGATTATTCTTCACAAAGGTTTCACTGATGTAGTAGTAGTGTTTTGGCATGCTTTGTGAGCAGCTACATGAAATATGACGATAATAATACAAACTTCCTTCCAAGTTAGGGTGAGTTTCCACGGTCAGGAAACGCTGCGTGTTTGGCGCTGTGCGCTGGCGCAGCGCCAAACACGCAGCGTCCAGATGTTACAGCATAGTGGAGGGGATTTCAAGAAATCCCGTCTCCACTATGCGTAACAATACGCAGGTGGCAAACCTGCGTAAACGGACATGCGGCGCTCTTTTTAGACCGCAGCATGTCCTCGGTATTGCGGCGACGGTGCGTCGCCGCAACATAATTAACACAGGGCTATGTAGCCCTGCGCTCTTTCCGGAGGTGTTCCGGAGGTGTCCTGAACACCTCCGGAAAGAGCGCGCGTCAGAAAGGGGGCGGGGCTTAGACGGAGCGGAATTTCCGCTCCCTCAAAAGCGCTATGGTTCCGGACCGTGGAACATAGCCTAAGGCTCAAAACATAAAAAATCCTCATAAAAAAAACACAAAAAAAATCTAAAATTTATTATCATTTATTTAATTTAAACAGCAGGAACTGCAGAATAATCTGAAATGCATTAGAACAGCCTCTTTTCATATCCCATGTTAGGACACATGGAGTCCTCATGTAGCACAGGGATTTTTCTGGTTGTCCAATGCAAATACATGTTTTGTTTTACAAAATTACTCCTTCAATGAAAGTCAACGTAGACCACAAGGTGTGCGGTTGGTGCCGCTAATGATCAACTAAAATATGAAGTGTTTGCATGCATATTTGCAAATTGCATAAATTCGGTCAAGTGCCAACTAGACGTGCTGGACTCACTACAAGTAAGTTGAGCGAGGCTGAGCACGACTAGTTGGAATGTGGCCGGAAGCAAGCAAATCACATATTGTGGTCACATGCCCGCCCAGTGACATCAGAGAATTCCAACAGCGTGTAGTGTGTTATTTGTAATGATTCAGAAGTGTGCAGTTATAGAGTGACTGCAGACTTTCACCATGAGACTGGACATCCCATTTAAAAAAGACCTGTTACAAGATCAAAAATGGTCAGTTTTTACTCCTATTTTATTCCTGCTGCTCTCCTTAGTATTCATTTTATTTCCTTGGAGGTGGGGGAGTTTATAGATCAGCCATATGGTTCATGAAATATGGGCGATTTTAATGGTCTTTGGCAAAGGAGTGTGACTCACAGGATTCACTCGGGTTATGTTTTCAGGCTGTTCTACATTATTACCCTGTGAGCAATGACCCGTGAGAGAAAGTGTGAACATTAGAAGTGAATAAAAAGGCCTGTATCTCAGAAACCGTATGGAGGATTTAGAAAAAACAAACAAAAAAAATAATGAGGAGTGAATACCCGGAATAAAATATGAAAAAAAACTGTCCACTTCTGACCTGGTAACGGCTCTTTGAAAAAAATATTTTAAACCCCAAATGATTGACAATTAAGCCCCACCCCCGGGACCACCCTGGAATAACCACAAAGGCTCCTTTTGCATAATGTTTGTATAAACCCTATTTTTAGCTTGTTCTGGCAAAATTGTTCTTATTTTCTGGATTGTTTTCATACATAAGCTATCAATCTTTTAATTCATACGCATGCCGAGTTCCTAAACATTGATTAATGAAATTATTTATAAAAAATAAACAACCAGATGCAAGCTCTGTTTCCGAGACCCCTTGAAGAATAAAAGTCCATTTCACAAACTGTTATACATTTATCAGGTAGAAAAATATATTCTCATTAACATATTTACCTTTAGCATAACATTTAAGATACTTTAAGAACAGAGATGGAGACCTATTGATACTAGGGGAGTCATATGAGCGATATAACATTCTTTTACCTAGGGCATCACGGGACAATTTAACAGGATGCACACCCTTGTTGATTTACACGCTGTGGCTCGGCTATGGCCTTACATTAATTTTCAAGTATAGTAGAAAAGTGTTGAAAAATTGTCATTATTATGTTGAAACTTCTACCCACAATATGCCAAAAGAATTTAAAATGTTTGTTTAGGCCAGGGATCAAATTTTCTTCTTTTTTTACTGTACATAAAATAATAGAAATAAAATAATTATGTAAAAAGTATAAGAAGTGATGTTCATTCTCCCAGATCATATTCTGATACTCACCTGGTCCTTGCTGGTGTCTACTTCCAGGTCCCATCTATACACGTGGTCAAAATTGTTGGTACCCCTCGTTTAATGACAGAAAAACCCACAATGGTGACAGAAATATCTTGAATCTGACAAAAGTAATAGTAAATCAAAAATCTATGAAAATTAACAAATGAAAGTCATACATTGCTTTTCAACCATGCTTCCACAGAATTTAAAAAAAAATAAAACTCATGAAATAGGCCTGGACAGAAATGATGGTACCCTTAACTTAATATTTTGTTGCACAACCTTTTGAGGCAATCACTGCAATCAAACGATTCCTGTAACTGTCAATGAGACTTCTGCACCTCTCGACAGGTATTTAGGACCACTCCTCAAGAGCAAATTGCTCCAGTTGTCTCGTGTTTGAAGGTTGCCTTTTCCAGATGGCATGTTTAAGGTCTTTCCAAAGATGCTCAATAGGATTTAGGTCAGGGCTCATAGAAGGCCACTTCAGAATAGTCCAATGTTTTCCTTTTAGCCATTCTTGGGTGTTTTTAGCTGTGTGTTTTGGGTCATTATCCTGTTGCAAGACCCATGACCTGCGACTGAGACCAAGCTGTCTGACACTGTGTGTGTCGACCCGCCACCACAATTGTGGGTTACCAGGGCAATGGGGTACTCAGAGCCGAGCCCGTAGAAGTCTATGGGGATTGTTGTCACAGGTAGCTGTGGCTCGGTCTGTGGCCCTGGCGGTCTGGCGTATGTTGGGGATATATTTACAGGGGATTGGTTATGTACAGTTCGTGACGCCACCTGTAGTATTCTGGTAATTTGTACCAGCGCTGCTGTAGATCTCTGAGGGGATGGTGAGGCAGCTAGATGTCGGGTCCCCTACAGGTGGGACTGGTCCCTCAAAGTCTATGTGAGTAGTGAAGTCGAGTGCGGTTAAAGAACACAGTCTCACACGGTCAGCGTCTTTCCATACCTTTACTTGCAAGATGATAAGGCAGGTCCCAGGGAGGCTGATCCACGGAGAGTGTATTTTGAGGCAGCGGCTGGACAAGTTAGGGGCCTCCTTTAACTCCAATATAACGAGGACAACCAGCCTGAAGCGTAGTTCCCTCTAATCTTCAGCAATGCTTGCTGTACCTGCCCAGTCAGCTTTGTGTTAGGGGCCTTCCTGTGAAGGAGCTGAATCCTTACGTGGTCCTGCAGAACTCCAAAGTCTTCACTCCCCCTGACCCCAGCTACGTACTGACTATAAGGGGCTTGTCTGCCGCGACCTAGGGTCCGGTAGATTCCTGGTTTTCCTGTCTCTGTGCCTGAAACAACAGTGACTCTTCGGTCCCCAGTGACCGGTTACAACGTGCTGGACTTCTGCAATCCGTTAAGCACAAATCTTATAAATCCACTTGCCTTTCGCCTTGTCCACGCTGGTAACATAAGCACTCTTACTAGCCAAGGGTCGAGCAGTCACTTCTTTCCTTTTCCTTCCAATCAAGTTAGCCACAGATGCTCAGTTATCACAGGCAGGAGCACGTCACTGTACCTGATACCGTCCTCTAGACAGGAATGCTGAAGACTTTCTGGGTTACAACTTGTTCTTTCCTTCAATGTATGCTGAGGAGATGACACAGCTCTGACCAGACTAAGGTGTATTCCAACACCTATACCAGACTCCACTTTCCAAGCTGATGAGATAGCAATCTAGACTCCTTCCTCCCTCTAGATACAGACTCTCTCACTGTAGTCCAGACGCAGACTCTCCACGTCCTTACTGCCCGAAGACAGGAACTAGACTGACTGACTAAAATCACTCCTACACATACCTTCTTGACCACTCCCTAGAGTATACTCCACTACCCTAAGGGTGTGTCTAGTGTGTGTAGAGTGAATGCATATTGAGCATTAAGCCGCTGTCTCGCCATACACTCTCCAGGGTACTACGTGTGCCTACCACCAGGGCTACACATTCCCCCATGGTAAACGACAGCACTCCCGGGCTGTGAAATACAAAAGACATTTTGTTTATGCAATAACATTTAACAATAACATCTTCCCATCCGGGAGGTAAGATCACCTTGAACGTTACAAACTTTAATACAAAAATACAAATAGTATCAAATGTCATTCAATAAATAAATTTACAATATACTTGTGAAGGACCCGCACCAAACCTTCAACGTGGGTCCTGGGTGGGCTGCAGGACGTCCGATTGCAGACCTCAATCAGTGCCACACCATACGGGTTTTGTTTTTCAGAGGTAGTTATGGATGGTTTTTGTAAAACCAAGATAGGGCGCCGAAGCGCAACTATGTACAAGAAAGTTCCGGGTTAGCATAGTCCTTAACCTCAAAAGTCCATTTGTAAAGAAAGACATAATAAATCACATTATCAAAGTGCAACTGTTTATCATATATCAATTATCAATTATCATCTATCAATTACCCATTACCCAGCCGGGCATTCTATAACTAGAAATATATATTCATTATATATAACTTGTGCAATACTTTTTCAAAAACATGTTAAACTTTCTGCTTTCTACTTGTGGTAGATCCGATAGGGATCTCACCAACTCTTTACTTATTTATTCATTTTCTGCAAATACTTTTTCCACTACATTTTCCACGCCGGGGGCTGGAACGATGCAATGAGCCCTTGATCCCAAGACCAGCAAATCATGTGCTGCGATCAGGGTCTGGGTTGCGACAGTTCTGGTGCGAACCTCCAGGGGCGCAACTGGTACAGTCTCTCTACATGACACCGATTGCGTCTCAATTACGGTTAATGATATAGACCGCGTTAGGGAGTGCGATCTAGACTGGGTCGCATGTGGCGATGAAGAGGTGACTTTAATTCGTGATGCACTCTGGGTCGCTAGTTGCGATGACTTTAAAGGGGGCGATGCTGGGGCACGGCCGGATGCTGCTTGAGCTGGGAAACGGGGACGCTGCGGTAATGGTGACGATACCTGCGTCTGGGACGGGGTCGCGGACGATGGCGACGTTCAGGGCATACCACCCCTTCATTCCCCAATGCCGCGTATAGGTGACTATGTCGCCGTTTACTAAGTCCCTCCCGGGATGGCCTTGTGGCAGGTGAGATTCCACGTCACGCCTGCTAACGAAGACCGCTGGGTAGAGGCCCGGTTCACGGATAAAGCCCCAGCCCTTCCGGAGCTGGAACTCAGCCACACACCCCCGCCGCGGTTCCCGTAAGGTACCTTTGTCGCGACGGACAGTCTCCTTGTCAGCAATCAGCTCGGCATACTGTCGCTGGCGGTTCTTCTGGATTTCCCGCTCTTCCTCCTGCTGGCGCCTCTTTTTCTCACGACTCCGCCATTCTTGCTCCCACTGGGCGGTGTAGGCGACGTCATCCAGGCGCGCCATTTCGTCCCAGTCCACATCTGGTAGTGACGGACAGGACCCCTCCGGTGTCCCTGCCGGGGACCGATCATCTGCTGCGGCCTCTTGGCCGGGCGGGCGTTCCGGGATTGGCTGTACCTCCTCAACCTCCTCCGCATCCACCGCTTCACCAGTGGGATCGGGAACGGTACTTTCGGGGGCAGCCTCCGGTTGCTCCTTCGCCTTGGGCAGCAGACTTTTCGGTTTTTGGAATCGTGGGGGTTCGTTGAGGGGAGGGGACGCCGTGTTTGTCAATTGCCACTTCAGCAGGTTACAGCGGCGTCTCTCAATCTCCTCCAGGCCAGGTTGGAACATCTTCTTTAGGAGTGCGTTCTCCTCCCGAACCTCTAACAACGCCTGTTGCAGGTGCAGGATTGCATAAGTCTCCGATGCCGATGGCAGCTTGGCGGGGGCCCGGGGCCTGCCTTCCTCCGCTGCCCCACTCGGCTGCGCACGTCCTGCCTCCATCATGTTCCAGAAGATTCTTTCTTCTTTCTGCGGAGACATCCGGTCTCCTCCGTGGAGGTGGGGTTTGCGTCTCCTCCTCCTCGCAGGGAAGGTGAAGAGGAGGCGGACCTCCTTTGCTGTAGGGCAGGACCGCATGTTATAGTAGCACTTTGAGAGGGCAGGCATTTTCTTCGCGCCACAGGGGGGTAGACGCCCACGAAGGTACGCCCACCTTCTTCTCCAGCGCCTGAGGGCGGAATATGGCGACAAAAATGGCGATTTTGGCGCCAAAAGTGCAAACAGTCCTTTTCACAAAAAACAAGTTTTTAGGCACGCAGGGCTCGCAATTTCGCGAGTTTCGAATCCTGTTCGTGACGCCAAGTTTTGTTGTGTCGACCCGCCACCACAATTGTGGGTTACCAGGGCAATGGGGTACTCAGAGCCGAGCCCGTAGAAGTCTATGGGGATTGTTGTCACAGGTAGCTGTGGCTCGGTCTGTGGCCCTGGCGGTCTGGCGTATGTTGGGGATATATTTACAGGGGATTGGTTATGTACAGTTCGTGACGCCACCTGTAGTATTCTGGTAATTTGTACCAGCGCTGCTGTAGATCTCTGAGGGGATGGTGAGGCAGCTAGATGTCGGGTCCCCTACAGGTGGGACTGGTCCCTCAAAGTCTATGTGAGTAGTGAAGTCGAGTGCGGTTAAAGAACACAGTCTCACACGGTCAGCGTCTTTCCATACCTTTACTTGCAAGATGATAAGGCAGGTCCCAGGGAGGCTGATCCACGGAGAGTGTATTTTGAGGCAGCGGCTGGACAAGTTAGGGGCCTCCTTTAACTCCAATATAACGAGGACAACCAGCCTGAAGCGTAGTTCCCTCTAATCTTCAGCAATGCTTGCTGTACCTGCCCAGTCAGCTTTGTGTTAGGGGCCTTCCTGTGAAGGAGCTGAATCCTTACGTGGTCCTGCAGAACTCCAAAGTCTTCACTCCCCTGACCCCAGCTACGTACTGACTATAAGGGGCTTGTCTGCCGCGACCTAGGGTCCGGTAGATTCCTGGTTTTCCTGTCTCTGTGCCTGAAACAACAGTGACTCTTCGGTCCCCAGTGACCGGTTACAACGTGCTGGACTTCTGCAATCCGTTAAGCACAAATCTTATAAATCCACTTGCCTTTCGCCTTGTCCACGCTGGTAACATAAGCACTCTTACTAGCCAAGGGTCGAGCAGTCACTTCTTTCCTTTTCCTTCCAATCAAGTTAGCCACAGATGCTCAGTTATCACAGGCAGGAGCACGTCACTGTACCTGATACCGTCCTCTAGACAGGAATGCTGAAGACTTTCTGGGTTACAACTTGTTCTTTCCTTCAATGTATGCTGAGGAGATGACACAGCTCTGACCAGACTAAGGTGTATTCCAACACCTATACCAGACTCCACTTTCCAAGCTGATGAGATAGCAATCTAGACTCCTTCCTCCCTCTAGATACAGACTCTCTCACTGTAGTCCAGACGCAGACTCTCCACGTCCTTACTGCCCGAAGACAGGAACTAGACTGACTGACTAAAATCACTCCTACACATACCTTCTTGACCACTCCCTAGAGTATACTCCACTACCCTAAGGGTGTGTCTAGTGTGTGTAGAGTGAATGCATATTGAGCATTAAGCCGCTGTCTCGCCATACACTCTCCAGGGTACTACGTGTGCCTACCACCAGGGCTACACATGTGCAGCACATTTCTCTCTAGAATCCCTTGATAGTCTTGAGATTTTATTGTACCCTGCACAGATTCTAGACACCCTGTGCCAGATGCAGCAAAGCAGCCCCAGAACATAACAGAGTCTCCTCCATGTTTCACAGTAGGGACAGGGTTCTCTTCTTGATATGCTTCATTTTTCCGTCTGTGAACATAGAGCTGATGTGCCTTGCCAAAAAGATCCATTTTTGTCTCATCTGTCAATAGGACATTCTACCAGAAGCTTTGTGGCTTGTCAAAATGTAGTTTGGCAAATTCCAGTCTGACTTTTTTATTTTTATTTTTTTCAACAATGGTGTCCTCCTTGGTCGTCTCCCATGAAGTCCACTTTGGCTCATACAACGACGGATGGTGCGATCTGACACTGATGTTCCTTGAGCTTGAAGTTCACCTTTAATTTGTTTAGAAGTTTTTCTGTGCTCTTTTGTTACCATTCGTATTATCCGTCTCTTTGATTTGTCATCAATTTTCCTCCTGCGGCCACCTCCAAGGAGGTTGGCTACAGTCCTAAGGATCTTAAATTTCTGAGTAATATGTGTAACTGTAGTCACAGAAGCATCAAGCTGCTTGGAGATGGTCTTATAACTTTTACCTTTAACATGTTTTCTATAATTTTCTTTCTAATCTCCTGAGACAACTCTTTCCATCACTTCCTCTGGTCCATGTTGAGTGTGATACACACCATGTCACCAAACAGCACAGTGAGTATCTGTAGCCCTATATACAGGCCCACTCACTGATTCCAAGATTGTAGACACCTGTGATGCTCATTAGTGGACACACCTTGATTTAACATGTCTCCTTTGTCACATTATTTTCAGGGGTACCATCATTTCTGTCCAGGCCTATTTCATGAGTTTTATTTTTTTTTTAAAAAATCTGTCGCAGCATGGTTGAAAAGCAATGTCTGACTTTCATTTGTTCATTTTCATAGATTTTTGACTTATTATTACTTTTGTCACATTCAAGTTATTTCTGTCACCATTGTGGGTTTTTCTGACATTAAAGGAGGGGCCCCAACATTTTCTTCCACTTGACTGCCCTTTTAATAAAAATGTATTATTCACAGCAACTAATCAGAATTTCTGGTTTTATCGTCGAAACTGCACCAGAATAATGAAGCGATTTGTCTGACTGGTTGCTGCAAACAACGGGGATTAGAGAAGAACCAATCGATTCACAAGTCTCTGGTCCAGCAGGTAGATCAGTAGTCCATGGCTGCCAGAGGGTGGCCCTGTGAACTATCTCCTACCTGCCAGCATTAACAAAGACTCTTCTGATTAGTAGGCCTGATGTAAAATAATGCATGTGCCATGCCGCAACGATAACCACACGCTGGGTCTACAACCCAGAAGCGAGTAGTCGGTCACAGGGATCCTTTCCGGCAGCCACAGACTGCTGGACCATGATCCAGTTAATCAATTTGCACTTCTATCACAGGGATACATTTTGCTAAGTCCTAACAGGGTTACACTTTGACTTTGGCCACCACAATAGTCATGCGACCAAAGTTCGCTAGGTGTCATAGCCCAATACAAGTAAATGGAGCCACACTGTGACCCTGAGGGCGCTGCAACAGGCGAGTCGCCAAAAAATCTGACGCTGTTGGATATCCTGTGACTCGGTACCCTCAGGGTCACAATGCGACACCATTCACTAGTATTGAACTTCGGTCACACAAGTACCGTGTAGCCCCAGGATTGAACCGATCTACATTATGGTTGAGCTATATTCCACAGTGTACTTTCTGATCCAGTTTCTATTTTTTTTTTTTTACTGAGCCAAGAATGGATCTAAAGGAGAGAAAATGTTAAAAAGAGAAGGATCTTTCATTTTTCAAGTCTTTTCTATCCAACGATGCACATATGATGACGGCTTTACAAGAAGTGCCCATCAACACCGACTAATCAGAAGCTTCCACTATGAACATGTGAACGTTAGGTCGGCACGGACGAGGGCGCCACGGGACAAACTCGTCTGCTAGGGGAATGAATAGGGTTAATGCTGGAGAATAAAAAAAAAAATAAAACAAAGGCCCAAAGATGGGCTGTGGCTGCTGAAGATGAAGCCTGGGGCCTGCGGTGCTGCCATGTCATACACTACTGGAGGCCTAGAGAAGGGCGTGCGCCTCAGTACAACATCTGCCCAGCATGCGTCTCCCTGATAACATATAGAATACAGTTCACACAGCGCAGTTCATCAAGCACCGCAGCCAAACACAGCCGTGCCAAGCACAAGCCCAGGGGCCGCTGCAGTAATGCCCCACAGTCACAGCCCTGCATCTGCCATACAGCACTGCACCAGGGCATGTGGGCACATAGGTAATGGGACAACTTCTAAGATGCTAACATTGCACTCACCTAACACAACACAAGTCTGATGGGGCTAGTGCAGGAGTCAGTGGCCCAGCTGCTGCCACACCTCTGGCTGGGGCCACAGCTTTCTCCACAAGTAAAGCTGCCTGCAGCCCTGAGTTTGCATTAGTTCTGATCCATATGTAAAGTGTGAGGCCATGGCAGCCCTTACCTCCGTGCGGCCGGGATGTTTACAAGCCGTGCGGTGTATGGGGCGCTGTGCGCTGTTCTGCCACCAGGTGGCGCCCGGCGCTCACAGCACACACTGCTCAGCATGGCCGGCTCCTCCTCGCTCCACAATGACCTAATGGCGGTGACATGCACACTGCGGGGAGAGTGATGTGCCGTGACGCTCCACTGCCCGAAATATGACCAGAGTCAGGACAGCCACAGCTATCCAAACACAATAACAATCCTATGGGAAGTTTCACTGGGAGCCAGCAACTCTACAGCTGGCAATAGCTGTAATGGCTGCTGCTACTTGTAGTTCTACAACAGCTTTAAAAATGTTTTATCCTAGTCTATCTACTGGCTAACACGGTACGAAGATACACATCTTTCCTTTATCCTAGTGGGAAAGGTATGAAAATGAATGTATGAGGCATAGAGTACTGCTGCCGATAGCAACTAATAGGGTTATGGCTGACGCTTTGCAAAGGTCTGCTGAAAGTGACAGCTGGATCGCTCTGGTTGCCATCGACAACGATGTGCGACTTCCCTCTACCTACAGCTGGGTATTAACCCCTGCATGCAGCCTGCCACGCTCCAGTGCCGGTCAGGTGGAGGCGACTTATCATCTATCCACAGAAAATACGATAATATTGATCACGGGGGTCCGAGCGATCATCAGAACGGGCATTTCTATCTCTGTGCTGCTGCGCAATTGTAATGGGGATGAAAGTGCCCCTCCAGTGATAAAATATTCCCCATTCTGCCGATCTGTCCAGTTCCCAGTGATCCGATCCACCAATCAATAACGATAAGATATCAACTTTCCTAAAGATAGGAGATAGCTTATTTTCAAAGGATATTCTCTTCAAAGCTGCTAGACGTAAAGTGTTGCTCCCCTTCCTGCATTGGGAGGTGAGTGGCACCAATGGCGTCCCATAGACTGGTGCGAATATAGGTGCACAATACCTGACAAGCATACATGCGTCCTGGGCACTAGCGGACACAGAAGAGGCCCCTGTACAAGGACAGTATATAGGCCCTTTGCCGCCCAATAGCTCCTCGTAATCTACAACTCCACCTGCTTTGGAGGTGGTAGTGGCCCCCTTACCTCTTGGGCCCCTGTGCTGCTGCACAGGTTGCACCAGTGACATGTGCACCCCCTGCATTATAGCATTATCCTGTTATATGTTCTCCGTGCACCATAGGTCAGGTATGACAGTGCCATAATTTGATACTGGGCCCCACTGCAAAATCTCCAAAAGGGCCCCCAATTATTATAGGTCTTTAGTAGTACTGTTCCCCTCACATGGGCCAGTGGGATGTTTGAGCACAGGTGCAGCTGCAACCTTTGGCTTTTCTCCCTGTAGCTTTGCACCTGGGATTCACGTTGACTTATATGATTAGGAATTATTAATTCTTAAAAAAAATACTTTAAAAATGAGAGAAAAGCGCATCATAGGACAACATCCGATGGCGCAAAACAATGAAGATACGTTAGTTTTCCCATCTCCTCAATAGCAGCTCTCACCTGTTGCGTTCACCTGCGACAGCCGGATAACAGGTGATGGGAGTTTGCTAGTGGCGACTTTTAGACTAATTCCTACTGCAGTCCATTGATGAAATTTGTGGTTTCTTTGTGAAGTGAATGACGCGCTTCTCCCTGTCCACAATGATGTAAATCAAATGCTATAGTCTTCTTTATGGGATATATAAGTCTAGTTCCATCACGGAGTCTATCTTGTCATTGGGGATCGGGAGG
The DNA here is from genome assembly GCA_033576555.1 of Oophaga sylvatica. Taxonomy (NCBI): domain Eukaryota; kingdom Metazoa; phylum Chordata; class Amphibia; order Anura; family Dendrobatidae; genus Oophaga; species Oophaga sylvatica. Next base: position 79,026,322 of record JARQOD010000005.1, read on the forward strand.
AGCGTGGCAGTCACAGACTGATTTTTGACAACAGCCTAGGAATTCCTATAGGAAAGATGTGTATCTTCGTACCGTGTTAGCCAGTAGATAGAAAAATATTTAGACTTGAGAGTCCTCAGTGGTTGATACCTTTTAATGGCTAACTGAAAAGATGGTAACAAATTGCAAGCTTTCGAGACTACTCAGGTCTCTTCATCAGGCAAAGACTAAAACAAAAACTGAACAATCACATATTTATATACACAAAAGGACACAGGAATAGTGCAATAGGTAAGACAAGTGACGTGAAGCAGAACTGTCATTATGGCAGAGGGATGAACATAAATATTGGAACAGTTCATAGATAAGGAGAGAAAGTTTTATTGCCCTCTGATTGGGGTCTGGTATTGTGTTTTGATGACCCTAGAAGGTCAGAGACGCAGATTCCTTAATTGATATAGAATGACATGAATCCGTGTGATATATTCATTCCAGCACTAAGAGTGTCAAAGGTCATCATAAGTTTGTATTCCCAAACCTTTCTATCTTTCTCAGATTTGAAGTTAGATTTTAATACCAGTAATTCCATATCCATCATGCTATGACCGGGCATACAAAAGTGTTTTGCCACAGGTAAATCCATTCTTTTTTCTCTTATTGTGTGGCGATGAGAATTCATCCTTGTTCTCAGTTTTTGCCCGGTCTCCCCCACATACAGACCCCCAGTTGGACATTTAGTACATATAATTAGGTACACCACATTAGATGTGATGCAGCTGAAAGTACCTGGGATCTTGTAGTCCTGATGGGAGTTGGGGATCTTTATCTTGTCCGTGGTCATTATAGATGCACAGGTTTTACACTTCTGGTTGCAAGGAAAGGTTCCTGCAGCTGTTGGGGAGGACAGGGAGCTTCTGACAATGATGCTTCTTAGATTTGGGGGCTGCCTAAAACATAGTAGTGGGGGGTCTGGAAATACTATAACTATACTATAACAAACTACGGACCTTTCTGATTCATAACAAGGAAAAGAAACTACACAGACTGCGCCTCAATTGCGGACTCTATACAAACAGATACAAAACAAAACCTGACAACTCTGACAACCACTCCATTCCAGACACAAAAGCATCTAACTGTGTCATCAATCTCTCAGATTACAAACCCAACAAAGTGGAGCTTGCCGTGCTTTCTAGAGGACTCTAATTTTGTCCTACTAAGGCACTGGATAAAACCAAACTCTGCAGTGATATGGAACATTTTTTCAGGAGACTGCGCCTGAGGGAATACTTCAATGATACAGAAGATCCAGAAAACACTCGGACTGAAGGAAAAGGGATCCCAACAACCAAGAAGAGGTCAGACTGGACACCTCCACCTGGACGTAACCCTCATTTGGATAAATATATAGACTCATTCAGACATTTGATAAAATCCACCATCATAGCCACCAACAAGAGACAAGCATCCAACATCAGTGCCCAGGAGAGAAAGGCCATACAGTCTCTGAAAACCAACAAAGAAATCATCATTAAACCTGCTGACAAGGGAGGTGCAATAGTCATGATGAACACATCAGACTATATTAAGGAAGCAAACAGACAACATACGGACACACGCTACTACAGAAAACTGGAGTCTGACCCTACACAGGACTATTACAAGGAACTAAGCAAGTTGGTATCTTGTCTGTCTGACAAATCCATAAGAGCTGATGACCTGATACCAGAAAGTCCAAGAACAGGGACATTTTACATGCTTCCCAAAATCCACAAAGCTGGGAATCCAGGGAGGCCGATTATTTCATGTGTGGACACCCTTACTGAGCAGGTATCTGGATGGGTAGAGGGCATTCTTAAACCCTGGTAAAGGATACACCCAGCTACATTCAAGACACAACTGACCTACTGAATAAACTAGCAGCAATAGGTCCCCTACCAGAAGGAACCATCCTGGCCACCATGGACGTGGAATCTTTGTACTCTAATATCCCACACCAGGATGGATTAAATGCCTGCAAAGTCTTCATGGGAAACACCGGGAATGATGCTGATTCTGTGGTGAAACTCACAAAATTCATCCTCACCCACAATTACTTTGAATTTGACAACAAGATCTATCTTCAGGAGACTGGCACAGCTATGGGAAGTAAAATGGCTCCACAGTATGCAAATCTTTTCATGGCCAAGCTTGAAAGCGACTTTTTGTCCTCATGTCCCATCAGGCCTCGGGCCTACTACCGCTACATTGATGACATTTTAATCATCTGGACGGAGTCTGAACAACAGCTAAAGACGTTCCATGAACAGTTCAACCAATTTCATCCAACCATCAACTTAACACTCAACTACTCCAGCACTGAAATTAACTTTTTAGACACCACCATTAAGCTAAAGAACAATGAAATAGAGACATCCCTGTATCAGAAGCCAATCGACCGTCCAACATACCTTAAATGGGACAGTTTCCATCCAAAACACAAATAAAAACTCTATTGTCTACAGCCAAGCCATCAGATACAACCGTATATGTTCCAACCCCATGGATAGAGATGAACACCTTGGTCGCCTCAGAAAGACTTTTTTGAACCAGGGCTACCATCCAAGAACAATTGAAAACCAAATTACAAGAGCCACCAGAATATCAAGGAATCACCTGCTACATTACAAAACTAAAGAAGAAAATAACCGGGTGCCTCTAGTGGTCACCTACAATCCAAATCTGGAGATGCTAAGGGGAGCTGCACGGAAACTACAACCCTTACTACAAAAAGATGCCCGATTACAATCCATATTTCCAGACCCCCCACTACTATGTTTTAGGCAGCCCCAAATCTAAGAAGCATCATTGTCAGAAGCTCCCTGTCCTCCCCAACAGCTGCAGGAACCTTTCCTTGCAACAAGAAGAAGTGTAAAACCTGTGCATCTATAATGACCACGGACAAGATAAAGATCCCCAACTCCCATCAGGACTACAAGATCCCAGGTACTTTCAGCTGCATCACATCTAATGTGGTGTACCTAATTATATGTACTAAATGTCCAACTGGGGGTCTGTATGTGGGGGAGACCGGGCAAAAACTGAGAACAAGGATGAATTCTCATCGCCACACAATAAGAGAAAAAAGAATGGATTTACCTGTGGCAAAACACTTTTGTATGCCCGGTCATAGCATGATGGATATGGAATTACTGGTATTAAAATCTAACTTCAAATCTGAGAAAGATAGAAAGGTTTGGGAATACAAACTTATGATGACCTTTGACACTCTTAGTGCTGGAATGAATATATCACACGGATTCATGTCATTCTATATCAATTAAGGAATCTGCGTCTCTGACCTTCTAGGGTCATCAAAACACAATACCAGACCCCAATCAGAGGGCAATAAAACTTTCTCTCCTTATCTATGAACTGTTCCAATATTTATGTTCATCCCTCTGCCATAATGACAGTTCTGCTTCACGTCACTTGTCTTACCTATTGCACTATTCCTGTGTCCTTTTGTGTATATAAATATGTGATTGTTCAGTTTTTGTTTTAGTCTTTGCCTGATGAAGAGACCTGAGTAGTCTCGAAAGCTTGCAATTTGTTACCATCTTTTCAGTTAGCCATTAAAAGGTATCAACCACCGAGGACTCTCAAGTCTAAATATTTTTCTAGGAATTCCTAATGTCACTTATGATTTTACTGTGATTATATTTGCATTATATCCACTGTCCAGTTATAAGCTCGCAATCGATTGTACACCAATTAGCAATAATATTTAATCCACCTGCATTATATTGTGTAAGTCCTCTTTATGCCACCAAAACTGCTCTGACCCATGAAGGCATGGACCCCGGAATACACCTGAAGGTGTCACATGTTATCTAGTTCCAATATATCAGCACTTGGTAATCTTCGCCAGTCTCATGGGCAACAAATGGTGCAGTTGACTCACATGCACATGACTGCTCATTCAAACAGGAGTCCTGGGGTCCAATCTTAAGCCCCCGTCACACTAAGCGAGATCGCTAGCGAGATCGCTGCTGAGTCACAAGTTTTGTGACGCAACAGCGATCTCAGCAGCGATCTCGCTAAGTTTGACACTTACCAGCGATCAGGCCCCTGCTGTGAGACCGCTGGTCGTGTCAGAAATGCCTGGACCTTTCTTTGGTCGTTGAGATCCTGCTGGGTAGCATGCATCGGTGTGTTTGACACCTTTTTACCAACGATCTTGCTAGCGACTCAGCACTGAGACAATAGGGAGACACATTGTTACACAGGTCGCTACGGGTCGCAGATTGTTGCTGCGTCGTTGGGAAGATCTGACTGTTTGGCATCTCACCAGTGACCACAAAGCGCCGCAGCAACGATCCCTGCCAGGTCGTATCGTTGTCAGGATCGCTGCTGCGTCGCTGAGTGTGACGGTACCCTTAGTCATCAGACACTCACATCATACAATTATCACCTATCATATGGAACGTTGTGAGGTGTGCCCTCCATGGTTTGGACTTATTTTCCCAGAACATCCCAGAGATGCTCAATCAGATTGTAGTCTAGGGGAATATGGAGGTCAAGTCAACACCTTAAACTCTTTGTCATTCCTGACCAATGTTTGCAATGTGGCAAGAAGTACTGTATATCCTGAAAAAGGGCACTGTTATTAGGGAATACTGTTGCCATGAGAGGGTGTACAGGGTCTACAGAAGTGTTTTGATAGGTTTTAGTTGTCAAACCTTCAAGGGCCCAAAGTTTCCAGGTAAGATTGCCAAGAGCACCACACATTGAGTCCACCAATATCTTCCCGCAGTGCATCCTGGTGCCATCTCTTACCCATGTATGCAATTCCTCATGACCGTTCATATGATGTTAAGAAAATGGGATTCATTAAATGAGGCCACCTTCTTCTATTGCTCCGTGGTCTACTTCTAATGATCACATGCCATTGTAGGCTCTATCAGAAGTGGACAGGGATGGAACTGTGATGCATTGTGTGTTCTGGCCCCTTTCCATCTTTCTTTCTATAAAACTATGTACCTTGAGGGAGCTCTTATGCTATCTTAGCCAACATCAACTTTTACAGCGATTTATGCTACAGTAGCTGTTATGTGGGATCGAACCAGACAGATTAGCCTTCGGTCCCCACATGCATTAAGGAACCTTAGATGCCCTTGACACTGTTGCTGGTTTACCTGTTGCCCTTTCTTGGATCGATTTTAGTAGTGACTACCCACTATACACTAAGAACATCCCACAGTACTTGTCTTTTTGAGAAACACTGACCCAATTACAAGTGCTTCTTGTAACAACAGTATCACTGTTCTTGATTGGCAGCAAACTCGCCTGACCTTAACCCCATAGAGAATCTATGGAGTATTATCAAGAGGAAGATGAGAGACACCAGACCCCACAATGCAGACGAGCTGAAGGCTTCTATCAAAGCAACCTGGGCTTCCATAACCCCTCAGCAGTGCCACAGGCTGATCGCCTCCATGCCATCAACAAAAACAGAAATAAACACTTGAAATAGATCACTCTCTTGGTAATGACTCTATGTAATATATGAGTTTCACTTTTTGTATTGAAGAACTGAACTAAATTAACTTTTTGATGATATTCTAATTTAGTGAGAAGCACCTGTATATGGAGGTCACAATTTGGCTTCTTTGCTTTCTGTTGCAGCATTACCTATTGGTGTGAAGGCACGCTAACCATTTATCCTAGAATTACATGGGAAGGGGCAACGCACAAGAATGATACTTACCGTATATGAGTGGTAATGTTTTTCTCTATCTGAAATGCTATTTATAATATCTGTGGACCTAGAATATCTGTCCAAAAAGCAGCTAGATAAGCTTCCAAAATACCAACTACAACTACATTTTATTCTTGAATATTGGTAGCTAGGGCCCACCTTTATTACTGTATCTATAATTATTTTTACAGCATATTGTTAAAAATAATGTCAAATCTGTTATGGGAAATATTTATAAACCATTTTGCACCACCCATTGCTTTCCATGGGTGAAATACGCTGAAGAAACACCGAAAGAAGTGACATGCTCCATTCTGCAAAACCCAAAATGCTAAGGACAAAAAAAAGCTGCGTGCATTAGATTTCTGAAATCTCATATACTTTGCTGGCAGTGTAAAACACAGCTCAAAATTTTTCATAAAAACACATAAAAAAATAAACCCCGCTGAAAAAACGCAAAGTGTGAACATAGCCTTATGTTTTCAGAACACGTACAGAAGTATGGCCATTTTGCGGTCACCTTCCCTCGTCCAAAAATATTTTTTTCTGTTTATTAGTATATCATATTGTAAACTGAATGATGAAGTATAAAACTTAAACTCATCCTACGAAGAAAAAAAAAACCATCATAAAACTATATCAGCAGAAAAATAAAAAATGTTATGGCTCTTGGAAGACAGGGATTAAAATAAGCGATGAATGGGAAAAATGGCTGCTGCAGGAAGGGGTTAAAATGGTTTGTCAACATTTGTAATGTCTTTATGGATCCCTATAAAAGATCTCTTTTAAGACAGATTTCACTACTGTAGTTTGTAGGAACTGAAAAAAAATCTGCTTCCGTCAAATGAAGCAATTATTATGTTTTAATTTCCAAACCTTATGATACTGAATTTTACAATTGCCTTTTAGCAAATCTCCCTGTGTGATGCCACCATATTCCAGCTCCACACAGAAAAAGCAATGCCTTACAGTGAGGATATAGAATTACAGGCCTGCAACCAACTGATACAAGCCGCAGTAAGTGAATCTGCAATTTTGGCATATACCCAGATTGCTGAGATCAGCCTTACAAAATATGACTGTCCCACTTCCTGTCTTCTCGGAACAAGCAGTCTCGAGCGTATATAATTTATTTAATTTACTGACTGTTTTCTTCCACGGCAGATATCGAAGGGTCAGATACAATCACTTGCCTAATCATACCAAGTTTTGTGTCAAAAATCAGTAAATTCACCATATGTGCATATCTGCTCTCTAGCCGTGCATCTCCGTGGACTTGAAATATGTAAAGAAACTTTGTTTGCCCTGCTCCCATTGCTCCCAATATCTGACCTAAGGGGCAACATTACTGCGTAATATGTTTTAGAAAGCTCTAAATAGAATGTATCAGTGAGATGACCCCTCCCAAAAAACCCAACACATACATATCCAGGCAGGTCTTGGAAAGTTAAATCCATCGACACCACATCTTGCATCTGTTGCTGCCTTCCCGAGAGATCAGTGTTTTAATTCATTTCTAGTAATGAGCGAATGTGCTCGGATAATTTAATAACTAATTTCCGAGCGCTAACCGAGTGTCTTCGGCGTGCTCAAAAAATATGTTTGAGTCCCCGCGACTGCATGTCTCGCAGCTGTTCAACACATTGCCAGTTTTGTTAGGTTGTTTTCTCGTTCAACAACAACCTCTTTAGCTTGATTGATATGATTTCATTGTCACGTGCCTGACAGACAGTGATCTATCAATGAAGCTAAATGGTCTGGTGCTAGATGAGGATACAGTCTAGGCAGGCAGTGGCTCAGGAAGTGCTCTGTCACACCCAGAGCACTTAACACCCCATTTGCATGTGAATTTAAGTGCTGATTTCTTGAGAATGAAGCAACAGAGAAGACATAAAGGTGTCAATGGATTTAGCTTTCAAAGACCTACATGCTCATAATATGCAGTTTGGGGTGGGAGTGGGTGGTTTATCTTACCGACCGAATCCCTTTAAATACATATTGTGCTCATTTCAGTTAAAGTGGTTTTCTCCTGACCACAAGCTCTGACCATATGCCTTATTAGAGTGAACTTGTATTACATGCGTAACCCTTATATACCGTATATACTCGAATATAAGCCGAGATTTTCAGCCCATTTTTTAGGGCTGAAAGTCCCCTCTCGGCTTATATTCGAGTCATATACCAGGGGTCGGCGGGGGAGCGCAGCTGTCCTATATACTTACCCCTCCGCCGGCCCGGTCTCTGCAGCCCCTGCTCTTCTCCCACGGTCCCGGCGCCAGTATTCAGCCATCAGTGGTACCGCTCATTAAAGTCATGAATATTCACATATTCATGACTTTAATGAGCGGTAACACGTGACCGCTGAAAACAGGCGCCGGGACCGTGGGAGAAGAGCAGGGCAGAGACGCGCCGGCGGAAGGGTAAGTATAAGCGATACTTACCTGTCCCGTTCCGCTGTGTCCTCGGGTCCTCTTGCTGCGATGTTCAGGCACAGGGCGCGATGACGTACTTACTGTGCGCAGCGCCCTCTGCCTGATCACCTGTCCCCCATAGCGCGCCGGTGTCACCGTCTGCTCAGGACACCGGCACCTGGCCCCCAGCGACGAGAGGTGAGTATGTCTTTTTTTTTTTCCGGTTGCAGCAGCAATTGAGGCCTATACTATGGAGCATCTATGGGGAATAATCTATGGGGGCATAATCTATGGGGGCATAATCTATGGAGCATCAATGGGGGAATAATCTATGGGGGCATAATCTATGGGGGAATAATCTATGGGGGCATAATCTATGGAGCATCTATGGGGGAATAATCTATGGGGGCATAATCTATGGAGCATCTATGGGGGCACTATCTTATGGAGCATCTATGGGGCATAATCTATGGATCATATATGGGGGCACAATCTATGGAGCATCTATGGGGGCATAATCTATGGATCATATATGGGGGCACAATCTGTGGAGCATCTATGGGGGCATAATCTATGGATCATATATGGGGGCACAATCTATGGAGCATCTATGGGGGCATAATCTATGGAGCATCTATGGGGGCACAATCTATGGAGCATCTATTGGGCATAATACATGGGCAGCATATAGGGCATAATCTCATTTTCCACCCTAGGCTTATGTCTAGTCAGTAAGTTTTCCCAGTTTTTTGTGGCAAAATTAGGGGGGTCGGCTTATACTCGGATCGGCTTATACTCGAGTATATACGGTACTTTGCTGCCATTTAATAATCAGATGATTGCTCCAGCAGTCACAGTCATGTCTCAGATCTCAGATTTATCATATTTTTCTCACCTTTAATATGCAATTTTAGTAGTAAAGAATCTCGCTAAATAGTGTGTATTATAGTCCGTAACCTGTAGAAACACATTAACCTGGCTAAAATCATGAACAAGACGCAAGTTGAAATGCGTTGATCTTGTCTTATAAGTGTGATACAGTGCTGGACTGAATATATTAGTCAAATAATTTTTATCTATCTGGAATAAAAGTTACTTTTTGGCAACTTTCGCCCTTCGCTGGATTTTCCTTTTTTTGGATTCTTTGCTGTGGCTACCTCACCCTCATCCTTGTGAGGCATTGGCTTGCAGCTGGGAGGATACACACTTGTGCTGGTAAGCTGACTTTTCCTATATTTTTGGCTACATATTACCTCCATATTCAACCCGCAAGAGCAGTTTATTGAACTCTGGTGATATTGACCCATCTGCTTATTAATTACTTTGCTTTGTTACACCATCAGCCAAGTTTTACTTAGTATGAAATAAAGTTTTTTCCTGATGTATAAATGCGGGGTGGATCCAATAGTAAGGTGTGCCCTATTGGGTGAAAAATGTGATAACTTTATATATGACTGGCTCTCTAATTTTCTATACAGCACCTTAAAGTTGTATGTGAAAATTGATTGGTTGTGGTGGGCAATTGCTCCATTTTGGGCTAGTATGGTTTATCATTTGTGACAGCATTGTTACTTGCTGTCATCCGCATCGAAAGACTATATCTACGAGACAAATTAGTCCCTGATACTGTATAACTGTACTACTTTTGTAACTTTCTTGAGGTTTGAAATCCCAACACATGAGTATAGAACAAAAACCAACACTGAGCACTATACCATTACAGAAAGGGGAAATGAGGTCAGCTATTTGCTATGCATGGAAGACATAATGGTAAATGATGACATTAGGGTTAACATATATTTTCACACATGATCTTGCTGGATCAATTTCACAGACAGTCCAAATTTGGCTCAATGGCTTGGCTGAAACAATTAGTGGATTACTATTGGAGCCAAGGGTTATAGTGCTGCGTCTTAGAACTGGTGCTGGTATTGGACTGTTTCTCTCTCCTCCTATACCCTGTGTTGTTAGATATCTCCAGTTTGTCAGTTAACATTTTGTAACTATGTTGTGACATTACTTTGTTATCTTCAGAAGAGATATAATCTTTCTTTGACACTTACAATATCTTCATTCTTTAACCCCTTGGCAATATTTCCCGTACATTTAAAGTATATGTGTGCACATACAGTTTGCAGTCTGCTCAGGAGCCAACACTGGAAAGTAATTACTTTTCCCAAAATGTAAATAGCGAAAAATTAAGAGACCACTGCACAGTTTTATAAAAATCAGCTTCTCTCACAGCCATTCCATTCCAGTGTCAGTTGAATTCCATCCAGAGTTCACCTCATTCTACTTAATGTGCTTCTGATTAGGTGATCACCCGAACCAAATCTTATTTAACGAAGGAAAGTATAAAAAACACTGCTGTGGTGTTCACAATCTTCTTGTAATAGGACAAGCTGGATGGCAAAACAAGTGCTAGTAATATCCCAAAACTAATAAGAATGAAAAAATAACTTTTAACCATGTCAAAGGAGTTGAAAAGAAAAGTCTTGAGTGAGGAAAAGAAGGGCTCAATTCTGGCTTTACTATCAGAGGGATACAGTGAGCATCATGTTGCCTCCATCCTTAAAATTTCTAAGACGGCAGTCCATTACAACAAGGTCAGGCAGCAGACATTGGGGACAACAAACCTACAGACCGGCAGAGGGCTAAAACGACTCTCCACTGACCGGAATGACCGTTATCTTATTCGAATGTCTCTCAGTAACCGAAGGATGACGTCAAATGACCTACAAAAGGAATGGCAAATGGCAGCTGGGGTGAAGTGCACGGCAAGAACAGTTCGTAACATGCTCCTAGAGGCAGGGCTCAAGTCATGTAAACCTAGAAAGCCGTTGATCAATGAGAAGCAAAGGAGAGCTAGGCTGAAGTTATCCAAAGACCATAAGGATTGGCCCATAGAGGACTGGAGTAATTTTCTCTGATGAGTCTAATTTTCAGCTTTGCTCAACACCTGGTCGTCTAATGCAGGGTTCCCCAACTCCGGTCCTCAAGGCCCACCAACAGATCATGTTTTCAGGATTTCCCTTGTATTGTACAGGTGATGCAATTATCAATTGGGCAATACTAAGGAAATCCTGAAAACATGACCTGTTGGTGGGCCTTGAGGACCGGAGTTGGGGAACCCTGGTCTAATGGTTAGATGGAGACCTGGAGAGGCGTACAAGCCACAGTGTCTTGCACCCACTGTGAAATTTGGTAGAGGATCAGTGATTTATCTGGGGATGCTTCAGCAAGGCTGGAATTGGGCAGGTTAATCTTTACGAAGAACGTATGACTCAAGCCGCATACACGGTTATCCTGGAAAAACAGTTGATTCCTTCTGCTCAGGCAATGTTCCCCAACTCTGAGGACTGTTTTTTCCAGCAGGACAATGCGCCATGCCACACAGCTAGGTCAATCAATGTGTGGATGAAGGACCACTACATCAAATCCCTGTCATGGCCAGCCCAATCTCCAGACCTGAACCCCATTGAAAACCTCTGGAATGTAATCAAGAGGAAGATGGATAGTCACAAGCCATCAAACAAAGAACTGCTTACATTTTTGTACCAGGATTGGCATAAGGTCACCCAAAAGCAGTGTGAAAGACTGGTAGAAAACATGCCAAGACGCATGAAAGCTGTGATTAAAAATCATGGTTATTCCACAAAATATTGATTTCTGAACTCTTCCTGAGATAAAACATTAGTATTGTTGTTTCTAAATGATTATGAACTTGTTTTCGTAGCATTATTTGAGGTCTGCAAGTGTCTCGACCCGCCACCACAATTGTGGATTACCAGGGCAATGGGGTACTCAGAGCCGAGCCCATGGAAGTCTATGGGGATTGTCACAGGTAGCGGTGGCTCGGTCTGTGGCCCTGGCGGTCTGGCGTATGTTGGGGGAATATTTACAGGGGATAGATATATTTACAGTTCGTGACGCCACCTGTAGTCTCTGGTAATTTGTACCAGCGCTGCTGTAGATCTCTGAGGGGATGGTGAGGCAGCTAGATGTCGGGTCCCCTACAGGTGGGACTCTTCCCTCAGGTCGGTAGTTAAGGCAGGGTTGTGCAGGCATGCAATTAAAGAACTCAGTCGCACATGGTCAGCGTCTTTCCATACCTTTACTTGTAAGATGGTAAGGCAGGTCCCAGGGAGGCTGATCCAAGGAGAATGTATTTCGAGATAGCAGCTGGACAAGTTAGGGGCCTCCTTTACTTTCACAACGATGATGAGTACAACCAGCATGAAGCGTAGTTCCCTCTATAACTCCAGCTATTCCAAAGCTGTACTGCCCAGTCAGTTTTGTGGTCGGAGCCTTCCTGTGAGAGAGCTGAATTCCTATCTTGTCCTGCAGAGACTCAAGGTCCTCACTCCCCCTGACCCCAGTTACGTACCGACTATTTAGGGGCTGCTTACCGCGACCTAAGGTCCGATAAGCCTCTGGTTTTCTTACCACTAAGCTTGAAACTATAGTGATCCTTCGGTCCCCAGTGACCGGTAACAATGTGCAGGACTTCTCCAATCCAAAAGCACTTTTAAATATTCCTTCCACTGTGCCTTTCGCCTTGTCCGCGCTTGTAGCATAAACACTCACACTTGCAAAAAGTCATATAATCACTCCCTTCTTTTCTTCCTTCAGAGTTAGTTGCCAGACTCTCAGTAATCTTCTAGGCAGGAGCACGTCTCTGAACCTTCACTGTCTTTGAGACAGGAGACTGAAGTATTTCTGTACTAAACTCTTCCTTCTTTATCAATGTCTTCAGTGAGGTACAGCTCTGACCAGGCTGAGGTGATCTATATCTCGCCCTTACTGGCCTCCACTTGCTGAACTGCTGATAGAACCAAGCTGGACTGCTTCCTCCCTCCAAGTCCCAGCTAGACTCCACACGTCTGCTCTGTCCGAAGACAGGAAACTGACTCCTAAATCACTCAACGAATCTACACTGACCACTCCCTACGAGTCACTACACTACCCTAAGGGTGTGTCTAGTGTATATTGAGTGAATGGGTATAGAGCATTGAACTGCTATCTCTCCACACATTCTCCAGGGTACTGCGTGTGCCTTCACACCAGGGCTACACATTCCCCCATGGTAAAAGACAGCACTCCCGGGCTGTAAAATACAAAGAGACAATTTTGTTTATGCATTAAACATCAACATTAAACATTAATTCGTCCCATCCGGGAGGTAAGGATTTCTTGAACGTTGCGATAAAACATTAAATGTAGAAAAGTACAAAATATTAAATATACATTCTCATATAATACACAGCAAAATTCTTGTGAAGGACCCGCACCAAACCTTCAACGTGGGTCCTGGGTGGGCTGCAGGACTTAGGAATGCAGACCTCACTCAGTGCCACACCACACGGGTTTTATGTTCAGAGGTAGTTGTGGTGGTTTTATGTAAAACCAAGATAATGCACTAGGTGCAACTATTTACAAAATCAGTTCTTGGGCTGGCTCAGTCCTCAACCTCGAAGTCCATTGTAAGAAAAAGACACATTATATCAAATCACATCACAATAAAGTGCAAAAACTTTTTTTTTTTTTTTTTCTGATTACCCAGCCGGGCATTCTACTTTTGGCAATATATATATACGTTATATACACATTTAACTTGTGCAAAACATTTTCACTTTTATAAAACTTATGTACATCTTCTTAGTTGCGGTAAACCCTGTCTGGGTCCTACCGTTCTTCACATTCTCTTGACTTCAATGACATCTTTCCATCCCGGGGGCTGGAACAATGCGATGGTCCCTAGATCCCATGACTAACAAGTCGTGACCTGTTATTGGGGTTTGAGTTGCCACAGTTCTTGTGCGAACCTCTAGGGGCGCAACGGGTACTTTCTCCTTGCGAGACACCGATTGCGTTTCAATTTGCGTTACAGTTAGCGATATCGATCGTGTCAAAGATTGCGATGGAGACTGGGTCGCAAGTTGCGATGTAGAAGAATAACGAGTTAGTGGAGAGTATACAGGTGTTGCTTCTATTTGCGAGATACCTGCAGGGGGCGATGCTGGGGCACGGCCGAATGCTGTTTGAGCTGGAGACGGGGACGCTGCGGTAGTGGTGACGTTACCTGCGTCGGGGACGGGGTCACGGACGATGGCGACGTTAAGGGCATACCATCCCTTCATTCCCCAGTGTCGTGTATAGGTGACAATGTCTCCATTAACTAGGTCCCTCCCGGGATGACCTTGCGGTAGGTGGGATTCTACGTCACGTCTGCTGACAAAGACCCCTGGGTAGAGGCCCGGTTCTCTTATGAAGCCCCAGCCCTTCCGGAGCTGGAACTCTGTCACACACCCCTGCCGCCGCGGTTCCCTCAGAGTACCTTTTTCTCTACGGACACTTTCCTTGTCCGCGATCAGCTCTGCATGTTGCCGCTGTCGGTTGCGCTGAGCTTCCCGCTCTTCCTCCTGCTGGCGTTGTTGTTTCTCCTCACGACGCTGCCACTCACATTCCCACTGGGCGGTGTAGGTGACGTCATCCAGGCGCGCCATCTCGTCCCAGTCCACGTCTGGTAATGACGGACAGGACCCCTCCGGTGTCCCTGCCGGGGATCGATCATCTGCTGCGGCCTCCTGGCCGGGCGGGCGTTCCGGAACTGGCGGTACCTCCTCAACCTCTTTCGCCTCCACCGCTTCACCGGTGGGATCAGGATCGGTACTTTCGGGGGCAGCCTCCGGTTGCTCCTTTGCCTTGGGCAGCAGAAGTTTCGGTAACTCCAGACGTAGGGGGTCATCGAAGGGAGAGATCACCGCGTCCCACAGCCGCCGCTGCTCCAGGGTACGCCGGCGTCTCTCGATCTCCTCAAATCCAGGTTGTGGCAAAATCATCTTTCTTAGTCGTGCATTTTCTTCTTTTATTTCCAGCAATGCTTGCTGCAGGTGCAGGACCACGGATGACTCCGATTCTAGTGGCAGCTTGGCTGGGGCACGGGGCCTGCCTTCCTCCGCTTCCTGCTCGGCTGCACACGTCCTGCTTCCATGATGTTCCAGAGCGTTCTTTCATCTTCCTCCAGAGACGTCCGGTCTCTTCCGTGGAGGCGGGGTTTGCGTCTCCTCCTCTTTGCAGGAAAGGTGAAGAGGAGGCGGACCTCCTTTGCTGTAGGGCAGGATCGCATATTGTAATAGCACTTTGAGAGGGCAGGCATTCTCTTCGCGCCACAGGGGGGTACACGCCCACGAAGGTACGCCCACCTTCTTCTCCAGCGCCTGAGGGCGCGAATATGGCGACAAAGATGGCGATTTTTGGCGCCAAAAGTGCAAACAGTTCTTTTTCACAAAAACAATTCCATAGGCACACAGGGCTCGCAATTTTGCGAGTTTCGCATCCTGTTCGTGACGCCAATTTGTCTCGACCCGCCACCACAATTGTGGATTACCAGGGCAATGGGGTACTCAGAGCCGAGCCCATGGAAGTCTATGGGGATTGTCACAGGTAGCGGTGGCTCGGTCTGTGGCCCTGGCGGTCTGGCGTATGTTGGGGGAATATTTACAGGGGATAGATATATTTACAGTTCGTGACGCCACCTGTAGTCTCTGGTAATTTGTACCAGCGCTGCTGTAGATCTCTGAGGGGATGGTGAGGCAGCTAGATGTCGGGTCCCCTACAGGTGGGACTCTTCCCTCAGGTCGGTAGTTAAGGCAGGGTTGTGCAGGCATGCAATTAAAGAACTCAGTCGCACACGGTCAGCGTCTTTCCATACCTTTACTTGTAAGATGGTAAGGCAGGTCCCAGGGAGGCTGATCCAAGGAGAATGTATTTCGAGATAGCAGCTGGACAAGTTAGGGGCCTCCTTTACTTTCACAACGATGATGAGTACAACCAGCATGAAGCGTAGTTCCCTCTATAACTCCAGCTATTCCAAAGCTGTACTGCCCAGTCAGTTTTGTGGTCGGAGCCTTCCTGTGAGAGAGCTGAATTCCTATCTTGTCCTGCAGAGACTCAAGGTCCTCACTCCCCCTGACCCCAGTTACGTACCGACTATTTAGGGGCTGCTTACCGCGACCTAAGGTCCGATAAGCCTCTGGTTTTCTTACCACTAAGCTTGAAACTATAGTGATCCTTCGGTCCCCAGTGACCGGTAACAATGTGCAGGACTTCTCCAATCCAAAAGCACTTTTAAATATTCCTTCCACTGTGCCTTTCGCCTTGTCCGCGCTTGTAGCATAAACACTCACACTTGCAAAAAGTCATATAATCACTCCCTTCTTTTCTTCCTTCAGAGTTAGTTGCCAGACTCTCAGTAATCTTCTAGGCAGGAGCACGTCTCTGAACCTTCACTGTCTTTGAGACAGGAGACTGAAGTATTTCTGTACTAAACTCTTCCTTCTTTATCAATGTCTTCAGTGAGGTACAGTCGACCAGGCGAGGGGATCTATATCTCGCCCTTAATGGCCCTCCCCTTTTTCTGAACTGCTGAAGAACCAACTGGACTGCTTTCCCCCCCCCTCCCAAACCCAGCTAGACCCACACGTCTGCCTGTCCCCAAGACGGAAACTGACTCCTAAATCACTCAACAATCTACACGACCACCCCCCCCGAGTCACTCACTACCCTAAGGGGTTCTAGTGTTATTGAGTGAAGGGTATAGAATTTTAATGCATCTTCCACAATTCTCCCGGGTACTGCGTGTGCCTTCACACCAGGGGACACACAAGCACTGCTTTTTTTTTTATTTTGCCATTTTCATTTTCTGAAAAAAAATACAAAAAGTATTTTTGGAAATTTGGAACAAATTTTTTCAGTAGTTTTAAAAGAATAAAAGAGCAATTGACATTTTAAACCCAAAAAAAAACCCCACAAAGAGAAAAACGAAAAACTGAACATTTTGCAGTGGCCTTTAATTTTTTGCCAACGTGGTATTATATAATTTAATTTTTATAAAAAACAGTACAGACCAAAAGTTTGGACAACCTTTTCATTCAAGATTCGTCTTTTTTTCATG
>JARQOD010000005.1:79043507-79105062 GCA_033576555.1 Oophaga sylvatica
AAAACTCAAACAATTGGTCTCCTCACTGCCCAGCTGTCACAGTTTTTTGAGATGTGTTTCTGCCATCAGACTTAATTTTTCAAATAAAATGTCTTTCACCTTCTGCTTTGTTCTGTTGTGAATAAAATACGGCTATACGAGATTTCCCAATCATTGCAATCTTGTTTTCTTTACATTTCACACAGCGTCTCAACTTTATTGCAATATCTAAACAGCGTGTGTGCCTGTATATGCTGACATGATGTTATGTAGTCAGTATATATCGAAATATGTGCAGTATCATAGTGACAGCTATCTTGACACTGAAGCGCAAATCAATGGAAATATGATGCCTCAGCATTTTATCATGCCATTACTCATATATGGTGCAGGGGAATCTTCTGGGAATTCCCAGTATTGGAAACATATCGTAATTCTGCAGTTAACATGTCCCTGCAAACCTGTTTGCTATGGTGCAAAAATGTTGTAAATCTATCTATCGATCATCTATTTATCTCTCTCTCTATCTATCTATCTATCTATCTATCTATCTATCTATCTAATATCTATCTATTTATCTATCTATTATTTATGTATCTATCTGTCTATTAACTATCTATTATCTCTAGCTCATATCTATCTCATATTTATCTATTATCTATCTATCTATCTATCTATCTATCTATCTATCTATCTCATATTTATCTATTATCTATCTATCTATCTATCTATCTATCTATCTATCTCGTATCTATCTATTATCTATCTATCTCATATCTATCTATCTATCTCTTTGTCTATCCATATACACACATATATATGTATATACACACAGATGCTACATAGCATAGCGTTTGCACATACAGACACGCAGGCTGTTCGGATATCATACTGGGCTATCCTCACTTCCTCATAAGAAAGCACAGTAATATATAATTGACAGATTCTCGTACTGATTAACGTATTAAGGCAATGGTAATGGCAAACCATATACTGCTCCTTTCTGATACATGAATTATTTCTTATTATACCATGCACCGTTTTAATATGTGCTACAAAAAGAAACTATAGCTCGGTAGAGGATTCCTAAGCGACTAAAATCCCCTGAGCGTTAAAGGGTTAACGTGATGGTACTTAGTGACCTTGGTTTATTTGCACATCGCTCATAGCAGCGACAGAACGATATATTGCTGCATAACATTACATGTGTCAGCAGGTTGGGGTTTTGTTGTATTTCAGCCATTTTGCAGCAGGTTATAACGTGGCTTAAAATGGCTGCTGTATTTCTCATAGGGAGAGAAATGAAATAGAAGCTGGTGGTGGGTCATAGATTCTTATTAATATCTCACTGTGCATCATAGGTTAAGGAAATTAATATTAACCTAGGCTTACGGTGAAATTACTCTGAGCTGAGGCGGCCATTTCCCTATATATAGAAAGGGATATACACACAGATGCAGGATAATTTCTAACGTAGAAGCACTACGCAATAGTTAAAACATATTAAAAGAGACACTACAAAGTTCAAAATATGTCATTGTTAACTACCGAAGGCCGCCATTTTCTTCTTTTACCATCCTGGCAGCCATTTTGAGGTATGCAAGCTGACTCAAAATGGCCGTTGCTGCAAATTAGTCATTAGCACAACATAAACAGGAAGAGAATAAAAGAGACAGCGCGCAGAAGACAGAGTTCATAGAAAAGCAGCCGATAAATTAGATTCAGAAGTTGTTTCGTACACAAGAATAGTGACATTTAGTCAGAATAAAAGCCTCATCCCGCCTCACTAAGTTCTACACAGCCATTTACATTCACACACCGTTTGTTCCTAGCAACACAAGAAAACATCCGGCAGGAAAAGTGTTAAATTCTGCCGACAATATGCCGCTTTTTTTTGTCGTCGTTTCCATTGTTGTGCGAGAACATATCGTGCATGTATTAGGAATCAACGCATGCGATAGGGTTGAGAATACACAGCAGCACGCAGCTCGAAAACAATAAATCATGAGAGAAAAACAACAAGCAAAAATAAAAAAAAATAAAAAAAGGAATATGCCTTCTGAGGAAAGCATTTGTTACTTGCCTGGTGGAAAATTTTCTAGAAATAACATTATCTTTCCCCCTAGTGTTAAAATCATTTAGCGAAAAATGTTCCGTTGCCACAGTAACGAGGCACGGGCCCGGTCTAGAGAGATCATCGCGAATGCAGAATCCCAGTCTTAAAGGAGCTTTGCAGCAAACACGCACACACAAGGAATGTGGGGGGGGAAAAAAAGAAGAGAAAAACACCCTGTTCTGTCCGGATTTGGATTCACGACATCGAATCATCCTGCGTCAGTCTGGCTATTAACCCTGCCACCACCACAGCGGCCTTTACAGGCCTCGAATCTTCATTAGGTGCATAGAACAACAAGGCAGGAGGAGAGACAGCTTCACTGAACAAAAAGCTGCTTTTTTTTTTGTAAAATCTAACTTTTTTTTTTTACACGAGAAAAAAAGGCGGAAGCGTCCTTGAATTTTCTAAATGTCATGGCATTACGCATTAATGTGGAGAGCAGGCAAGGGGTTACTGCCACATAAAGGCCTGACCGGATGGTTTTACTGGACGGTTTTACTGATGAGACGGGATGGCTAAGATATGTTTTCGGTTTATAAAGCAGAGCTTATTAAAATGTAGTACTTTATTAAATTTTTACGTAGTTTTTTCGGTTGGAACAATAAGCAATCCGATATGTAACCGGAGAGCAGTGAACAGTTAACATGTGTAATAAGCCGTCCGCCATACTGTGGCAGGACACTTTCACGCAGAAATTCATTTTATGCAACCGAGCAAGAGATGAGGTTCCCGGAGGTCGTTTACATGAAATCTATTTCTTAAAGGCATCTTGTTAAAATCAGCATCCGGTCGTGGTAGAATGATACAGACAAGTACATCGCCTATTCTGTGATGGCTTCTCTCATCTTCATGTCTGCTTAATAACATCTAGCAATCTGCGTAAGATTAGACATATTCAGGGTGGGCGCGGCGCGCGGACCTTAACGACAACAACATGCACTTGCGACCTACCTCTGCGAACCGTTTAAGGATACCGTTAACACGGAAAATACTTTCGGTCTTCCTGCGTGTGGCCAAAGTTACGGAAGAATAAAAATAACCCTTTTTTTTTTAATTCGGTCCACGCTTCACGGGTATGAGGAGCCGTCGTCGGTAAACTCAGCTCGGACGGCTGACATTCATGAGAAGTGGATTTTCCATTGGGGGAACGGATCTTGGTAAGCAATGATAATCCACCTCCGGGTTTTCTTCATGCTGTGTCCCATTGATCCGCAGCTTTGTATTAATAACGGCAGGAGTGACCACTGCAAAGGGCCACTTCTCTGTTCCCCCGGAGAACCGACCATTTACCCATGACTTCCGCATACGAGAAGCGAGCTACAGTGCTATGCAGGAGTTAAAAATAGATTTTTTTTCCATTCCTCCTACCTGCATTGCAAGCATATTAGTTTCCAAGCGCTTTAATTTGATATTCACATTAATTAACAATACAGCATACATTATTTAGCCGGGTAAATGCAGGACAGGATTAAAAGCAAGATTAATACGATTACGCAGCCTGTCACAGTCCATTTTTTTTTTTTTTTAGAGCTTGTATTTTTTTTTTTGTTAGAGATGACGATGAAAATGCCGGCTGTAAAATGGTGATGCAATGTAGCGAGAGGCAGGAGGTACAGAATGTTATGTCAGGCTGAGTATTTACATACTGACAGCAGCGTCTAATGGATTCGGAGCACAGCATGCAGAAGAGAAGGCATTAATCCTTGCTGCCATTTCAGCTTTTTGCAAGAGATGCATTCTGCAGCATCGCTTATAAAGAAGGAAAGATCCAGCTAACCTTAAACGCAGCGTGTAACTAATGATATGGATGACCCACAAGCCATCAGCAGGAACAATAAGCAAAAAAAATAATAATAATAAAAAAAGATAAACAACAACCTTTACTCAGCTGGCAGTTCCCCAGATGTTACGTGACGGGCTCCTGGAAGACATCAGCTTCGTCGCCTTGGACAGCCGTGCGTATGACCATTCCGGGGCTGATGCAGGATGCAAACATATTAAGTATGACATCCTTCTTCTCGCTGCAAAATAGACCCTACTGCTTGAAGATGATCTTCGGGAAGCTGTAACTGTCCTCTTCAGGCAGGATTCACAACACCGCCCTGCATTCGCAATCATTTGCTCCCCTTTCTTTTTTTGGTTTGTTTTCGAAAGCTGCCGTTTAAGTTTTATTAAAAGCAATATCCTTTCCACAGTTTGCGAGCCACCGAGATCCAGTCATCTGACCGGCTAATTGTATTTAGGCAACACCCTACTCACCACAGGCTCGGCAAGTGCTAAATATACCAGCATTACAGCTGCTCAGTCGCACAGGAAAATACGTACTAAAGAATTGTTATTTCCTCTTGTGATAAAAAAAAACAAAAAAACAACCCGATTCCTTCCGAGCTGGATTCTGCTCAAACATTTGAGTAATCCGTTGCAGTTTTTTTCGCTTGCATAATCCGAGTACTCTGACCCACATAATGCAAACAAGTCATAGCCGAACACATACTAACTGTACGCACCTACTGACTGCTGGCTGTATTAACTGTCTGGCTGCCTGCTCTGCATATTTTACTGCACTGTGACCATGGGCTGTGACGCCAGAGGAACAACACATTCTTTCAGGCATTGTACACTGGATAAAACTATTATATTTCAATCTTAATAGACAATTTAGCAGTAATATGCTTTATGTTATATTGTTTTTTGTAATTTTTTTAAATAAGCCAATTTATAATAAGATCCCCTAGAATTTAAACTGGCCAAATATCAATGTAAAAAGCAAAAGTCATATTTATTAAGCTATAGGCGTTCTGGCATAATTTGTGCTAAAATACTATATTTCATGACTTTTTCCATCATTATAATATGTTTTAGGCTGGGGTCACACTTGCGAGAAACTCGCACGAGTCTCGCACCTCAATACCCGGCACTGCCATCGGCACTCGGAACCGGAGTGTGCGGCTGCATAGAAATACACTTGAGAGAAACTCACACGACTCTCGCACCTCAATACCCGGCACTGCCGCCGGCACTCCGGACCGGAGTGTGCTGCTGCATAGAAATACATGCAGCTGCACATTCCGATCCCGAGTGACGGCGGCAGTGCCAGGTACTGAGGTGCAAGTTTCTCGCAAGTGTGACCACGGCCTTAGGCAGTTTTTGTAACCTGTTTGAAAAGGAGGCATGGCAAGGCTGAAAAAGAGCATGCAACACAGTGCAGCACAACAAATGAACCAAAATTGTGGCAAAAAATAACTCAACTAATAAGTGGTGTAAACTTAGACTAGACAGTCTTAAACTTAGATTGATTTACCACACAACATGAACCACTTTGATGAATTTGAATATATTGTAAGACTGTTTAGTGTAAGTTTGCATTGTCTAAGAATTAGACAGTTTTGATAAGTACAGCATGCCCCACTGCAGAAACCCTGATAATACTAACTAAGTAGATGTGTTAAGGTACTGCCACACTAAACAATCCCGCTAGCGATCACGATAACGACGCATACTAATGCGATCGCTAGCGGGATTGTTTCTATATCGCTAAGTGCGGCCACATTTAGCGATGTCGTTAGGACGCTATCGCGGTTAGCGATCTTCTTAACGACTTTAGCGGTACAAAAGTACCTCTAAATCGCTAAGAAAAGGTGCCACACTAGTGATATATACTTACCCAGCGGGAGCGCCGACGAGAAAATAGGGTCCGGAACGATTCCAGCGACGAGCGAGATCACAGCAGGAAGCTCGTCGCTGGCAGCTGCCGCACTGAACAACATCGCTAACGGGATCGCTAAATAGTGACGTTTTTTAGCGATCCCGTTAGCGATATTGTTCAGTGTGGCATACCCTTTAGTATCCACTGATTAATCTCTTAAAGTGTTGTTTGGGTGGGGGTAAGGCTGAAAAAGAAAACACTCAAAAGTATTCAGGCTTGATGTCGTGAAGCATGTGGAACGTAATGCTTTAATTCAACATTATATTGCCACTTTACAATTAGCACATGCTGCCTAAGATACACACTAATCTTATAGGCTCAATTATAATTTATGTCAGTATCACATGTGTAAGTCAGGGCCTAAAGATGATGCTGACCTGCTATTTATTTCCCCAGTGTTTTGTTGCTTGGTTGTGTTGTAGCTCAGGATTGTTAGCATAGTGGTGTGATCTGTGACTACAGCTTAGCTGCAGTGCCTACAGGAGCCTTAGGTAGGCCGGGGTCACATTTGCGCGAAACTCGCACGAGTCTCGCACCTCAATACACGGCACTGCCGCCAACACTCGGACCGGAGCGTTCAGCTGCATAGAAATACATGACAATGGGTATTCGTGACTCAAGTGAGCTTCAAACCATTTCTTAAGTCACCCAATTTCCACCCCACCACCATTATTAAGGAACCCCAATAACGACACACTACTTTTTTTTTGGATAAGTTGGCCATTGAAGCCTTTATTTAACACGTAAATAACATTTCAAACACAAAGTCCCGGTAGGGGCGGTCCTCGAATCCCCAAACAATAAACCTCAGGTTCCGTGTTCCAACTTGGCCCCACACCGAGTCTTGCCTCTAGCCGCTAAGCACCAGCTCAGAGACACCAGCTTGGCCATTGACTATTACCATTAAACCTGGGTCCCGTTTTATCCCTTCCGCGGGATAATTAACTTATCCATCTACTTGAAAATTCCATCCAGGGGGAGTCCAGGACCTCTTGAGATCCACCCAAGAAGCCATTTACCAGCACCACCAACTTCGTGGACCCACCCCACGCCCCAGCCGCTGTGACAAATAAAGTATGTAAGAAACATAGTTAGCAAGAAACATAGTAAGCAAGGCCAAAAAAGACACTTGTCCATCCAGTTCAGCCTATATTCCGTCAGAATAAATTCCCAGATCTACGTCCTTCTAAAGAACCTAATAACTGTAAGATACAATATTGTTACGCTCCTGGAAGACATCCAGGCCTCTCTTGAACCCCTCGACTGAGTTCGTCGTCACCACCTTTGGACTTCTGACTACGCATTTGGTCTCGCTTTTTATTTCCTTCCTAGCGTCCTTCCTACTCCGGTCCACTGCTCCTATAGGCAGCTACCCCCTTGGCTTTGCTGTAATTCCAGATCCCTGTATAGGGGTAAAGGGTCTCGGGGTTTCTCGGGGTGCTGTCTTACCTGAATTTCAGACCTGCAGTGGGCGGACGTCACATTATATCTGGCCCTAAAAAAAAGCGTTTTTATATATATTGTGGATATATATAAAAGCATTTCCTAACCTGTTCTCTGAATTTTTTTTTCCTTCCTCTCCTTTTCTGAGCTGATTCTGTTGCTAAAACACCTGTGTCCGGCTTCATTGCTCAGTCCTGTGAAGGATCACTCCCATCATCTCTTACTAACATGCTGCACAAGCCACAGTCTGGAGACCTCTGGGAGAACACTGGACGTCAGAAGCCTTCACTGCCTGGACGTCAGCACCTGGGTAGCTCTGGCAATGCCTGCCCAGGTGCCCAGGTATTGCCAGCTGATGCGGCCAAAGTCCTTTTACCTACTTCTTTGTCTTACCTGAAGAAATCGGTGTGTGTGGAGGCTTATGTGGATAGTGGCTCAGAAGGGATTTTCATAGATCTCCTGGTAGCGAGGAATCTTGGTGTACCACTGTTAAGGCTTAATGCGCCCATTAAAACCACTGCTATTAATGGCATTCCTATCATCCAGAATGGAGTGGAGTTTGTCACTGAGGAAGTATCAATGTCAGTGGGATCGTTATATGCTGAACATGTGTAATTTTTTGTTATCCATAATTTATCATCCGCTGTTATTCTGGGTATGCCATGGTTAGGCAAACATAATCCAGTCATTGACTGTCACTTGGGTGATATCGTGCGCTGGAGCCCAGAGTGTCAGGATAATTGTATATCGCTATCAGTGAACCAAGTTAAAGTCACACCTCCCTTTGTACCCTATGCATTCAGAGATTATGAGGATGTATTTTCTGTATTGGAATCAGAGAAATTACCCCCTCATAGAAAGTACGATTGCCCCATAGACTTAGTACCGGATTCTCGCCTCCCTAAGGGTAGAATATTTAACCTCTCTGGTCCAGAACGTCAGGCCATGAAAGACTACATAGCAGACAGTTTGCGAAAAGGGTTTATTAGACCATCCACCTCACCAGTTGGGGCCGGGGTCTTTTTTGTGGAAAAGAAAGATGGTGGTCTCAGACCTTGCATTGATTACTGTGAGTTAAACGCAATCACTGTGAAAAACCAGTATCCGCTTCCACTCATTCCTGATCTTTATAATCAGCTGTTGGGAGCCCGTTGGTTTACTAAACTTGACCTCCGAGGAGCATATAATCTTGTCCTATAAGAAAGGGAGATGAGTGGAAGACCGCTTTTAACACACCCCTCGGCCACTTTGAGTATCTCGTAATGCCGTTCGGGCTCAGTAATGCACCTGCAGTGTTTCAGAATTTTGTGAACAAGATTTTCAGAGACATTAGTGGTGTTTATGTGGTCGTTTATTTGGACAACATCCTGATTTACTCTTCTGACCTTAGGACGCACGTCCAACACGTCTGCTCTGTCCTCCAGAGACTCAGAGAGCATTCTTTATTCGCCAAACTAGAGAAATGTGTCTTCATGATGGAGGAGATACAGTTTCTGGGATATATTTTGTCGGCTAAAGGGTTTCGCATGGATCCTTCTAAAATTCAACCCATTAAGGAATGGGTACAACCCAAGTCTCTAAAGGCACTGCAGCGATTTTTGGGTTTCGCTAACTACTATCGTAAATTTATTAAAGGTTTTTCCGAGATAGCCAAACCACTCACTGATTTGACTCAGAAAGGGGCGGATGTGGTTAACTGGAAGCCTGAAGCACTTCATGCATTTTCTGCCTTAAAGAAATGTTTTTCCTCTAACCCGATATTGGTTCAGCCTGATCTGGATCGCCCCTTTATTGTAGAGGTAGATGCCTCTGAAGTTGGAGTCGGAGCAGTGCTATCGCAAGGCACTGCATCCCTCACTCAGCTACGTCCGTGTGCCCTCTTTTCCCGAAAATTCTCTTCCACCGAGAGGAATTATAACATAGGTAATTGGGAATTGTTGGCAATCAAATGGGCCTTTGAGGAATGGCGCCACTTCCTCGAAGGTGCCAAACATAAGATCACTATAATTACTGACCACAAGAACCTGACCTACTTGGAGTCAGCAAAAAGACTGAATCCTACACAGGCAAGGTGGGCCTTGTTCTTTTCTAGGTTTGATTGTGTTATTACTTTTCGACCGGGTACTAAAAATGTAAGGGCTGATGCCCTTTCTCGAAGTTTTTGCCCCTCACCGGTTGAGGACTCTGAACCGACTCCAATACTAGCCAAGGAACTTGTTATTTCAGCTGTATCCTTGGATCTTCTGGAAGAAATCCGTAGATCACCAGAACAGGCCCCTGACAATACTCCTCCCCAAAAACTATTTGTCCCAGCCACATTCCGCCTTCAAGTTCTGAAGGAATCACATGATTCCATCCTTGCAGGGCATCCAGGCATCAAAAACACCATCAGACTTGTAACTAGGAATTTTTGGTGGCCAACTGTAGTAAGGGACTGTAAGGACTATGTACTGGCCTGTGAAACCTGTGCGCACGCTAAGTCTCCCCATAATCTCCCTGCCGGGTGGCTCCAGTCCTTGCCTGCCCCTGAGAGTCCTTGGACCCATATCTCCATGGACTTTATTACTGATCTGCCACTCTCAGAAGGGAAGACGTGTATCTGGGTGGTAGTGGATAGATTCAGCAAGCAGTGTCATTTTGTTCCTCTGTCCGGATTACCTAATTCCGAGACCCTGAGCAAACTATTCATTACTCATGTTGTGCGATTGCATGGTATTCCTGTGAATATTGTGTCCGATAGGGGCACCCAGTTTGTTTCGAAATTTTGGAGGGCATTCTGTAAACGAATTGGAATGGAATTGTCCTTTTCCTCTGCCTATCACCCTGAAACCAATGGTCAAACCGAACACACCAACCAAGCGCTTGAGCAGAATCTACGTTGTTATGTCTCTGAGCATCAGTTCGATTGGGTGGAACACCTACCGCTAGCAGAGTTTGCCATGAATAATCAGTACCAGGAGTCCATCAAGACTACCCCTTTCTACTGAAATCATGGG
Organism: Oophaga sylvatica; assembly: GCA_033576555.1. Classification (NCBI taxonomy): domain Eukaryota; kingdom Metazoa; phylum Chordata; class Amphibia; order Anura; family Dendrobatidae; genus Oophaga; species Oophaga sylvatica. The sequence goes on from JARQOD010000005.1 coordinate 79,053,748, forward strand.
CTGCACCCGCGCTTTGGTTCGTTCTCTTCTCAGATGTCATTTGTCCCTGGGGTAGAAAGGACCGTAGACCAGTTAAAAACTATCTGGTCAGAAGTCAACATAAACTTGAAAGGGGCTCAGACTAGACAGGCTTCGTCTGCTAATAGATGGCGCTCCAAGGGCCCGGACCTGGGAGTTGGGGACAAAGTTTGGCTTTCTACCAGGAATATTAAGCTCAAAGTGCCGTCTGCCAAACTAGGTCCCAGGTTTATTGGTCCGTATGAAATTATTGAGGTGATTAATCCAGTAGCCTTTCGTCTGAAGCTCCCTCAATCATTTAAACTGCCCAATGTATTCAATAAGTCCCTTCTCAAATTGTACCGCTCTCCGTATCGTCCTGTCCAGTCCCCTTCTCCTCCGGTTTTGGTAGGGGGTGCCTTGGAATACGAAGTCCAAAAGATCCTTGATTCCCGTTTAGTGAGAGGATCCGTGCAGTATCTGGTGCATTGGAAGGGTTATGGTCCGGAGGAAAGGTCCTGGGTGTCTGCCAGTAACGTCCATGCCAAGGGTTCGATCAGGAAGTTTCATCTCCTTCATCCCAACAAACCGGGTTTTGAGGGTCCAGAGGCCCCTTTTAGAGGGAGGGGTACTGTCACATCACCGTTGGATTCAGTGGCTGGTGTTTCTGCCTCGGCCGCTGGGAGGCGCCGGACTCCTTCGGGTGCTGATGATAGGAGAGCGGTATCCTCATATGATTCCACTCCTTTGATGCCTCTGTCACTGCGCATTGCCATGTTTCTCCTGTGGGTAATGTTGGTGACAGAGAAGGGGTCCCTGCGCAGGCGTCTGGTGGGCGTAGGCTTCGCTCTTCTGTCAGAGGTGAAGTGGTTGGTGTCAGTCATGCATCACCATCTGGCCTGGTTCTGGGGGCGGTCCAGATGAGGTCATCAGACTGTGAGCCTGTGAGAGGTAGCCATGCCCTTCAAATGCCTTGGAGCCTGGCTTGCAGGCCACCAGATATAGTCTTGGTTTCCCCAGTGTGCTAGTTTTTTTTGCTATTGTATCTCTGACCTTTGCCTGGATTCTGACTCTTCTACTGCCTGCCGATTTTGTACCTTTGCTGCCCGCCTGGTTTTGACTTTAACTTTAGCCTGGATTTCTGACCCTTTTACTGCCTGCCGATTTTGTACCTTTGCTGCCCTCCCGGTTTTGACCTTTGGACTTCTGACTACGCATTTGGTCTCGCTTTTTATTTCCTTCCTAGCACCCTTCCTACTCCGGTCCACTGCTCCTATAGGCAGCTACCCCCTGGCCTTCGCTGTAATTCCAGATCCCTGTATAGGGGTAAAGGGTCTCGGGGTTTCTCGGGGTGCTGTCTTACCTGCAGTTCAGACCTGCAGTGGGCGGACGTCACATATACGTCCTGAAGTTGTAATGCATTTTTAGAAGGTACAACATAACTCAGGTACAAGGACAATCTCTATACATTTTAATTAAAGTAAAACCAGTAAAGAAAAAAGTTAAACCAGAATTCTTACAGATCCATTATAATTCAACAGGGGTTAAAAAAGGATGATGGTTGATCTGTGATGATGATGGATCATAGTGGTGCTAAAGTTTCTATTGTTAATCTTTTGAGAAATGGGAGACATAACACTAGTGTGACCACTGCCCTGCGCATCATGCATATTGTCCAAACGTAAGCAGGTGACCATATGCAACACACAGATGAGCACAAAGCCGAAACAGATAACAAACTGTTCATTGCTTCCGGTATAACGGGAATTTACAGTAGTTGGAAACAGGTAAACAATAGGAAACAGCGCAAAGACAAGTGGATTATACAATACGGAACATACAATATGTCTTATAGTTCAATTTGAATAACAGAAAAGTGTCTTAAATGATTATACTGGTGTCTCTCTGACAGGGGTGGTACATCCATTCCTGCAAGAGCTACTGCTCTAGCTCCTCTTGACAAAATTGACAAAATGGCCCTAGCGGGAGCCGCTGGATTTTCCCGCTAGGCCGAAAGTCCTCCTAACAAAGTCTATAAAGGAATGTTGAGCTTCCTCTGCTCCAGCCGACCCCCACCCAACCTGTTGTCCTAGCCCAGGTTGACCCCTGTACCGTACGTTGATGCTGGAAGCAACGGCCCAACTTACTTGTGTCTCCATTCTATCACCACAGGCGTTCTCGCTCGAGCCAAGCCTCATAAGGGATTTACCGACAGCGAGTGTTTCCTGGGTCTGAGGAGGAGAGGGCTGAGCTCCGGCTCTAGACTCTGGAACTTGATCGGCGTCGAGCGGGGATATGAACCTTGACTGGTGCTGTCTGGGCTCTGGGTCTTAACCAGCGTAGATCGGGTCTTCGGGTCTTGACCGAAGTAGTCAGATCTTTGGCTCTCCCTTGGTGACGTCCGGGCTCTATCTGACAGCAGCCAGCACCCAGCAGGCACATACTTTCCACTGAGGCCTGTCACTCTGGCTTCAGCTTCTTCCCTGGTCCATGTCCGCACCGTATTGTCTCTTGGTGCCAAATCATTTCCCGGTTTGGTGCGGGGGACATTTATATCCGGTAACTTCGTCATCAAAGGCACCTGACTGGGTGCCACATTTGAACTTGTCACCCCTGTAACTCTTCCTGTGTCGGTTGGTTCCCCATGGTCCCGTCTGACTAGTAGGTAGCTGCCTTTCCGCACTTATGATACATCATGCTGTGGTTCTACAGAAGTATCGCTGCCTCCCCTTACACACATTTTATCAGTATTTTGATTATATCAGTTATTTTTAAGCAAGAGAGAAGCTAAAAAAAGAAAAGGAAAAATGTTTTATTATACATTTTCTTTCGTCTCAGTCCACTCCAAGTTGTGAATTTAAAAATGGATGCAAATATGAAATGTGTGGCTATGACATAAGGAATGTTTTAACTTTAGCTCTTTTCTCAAACATCTTTTCACATGATGAAATCAGTGTGCTGATGTTGACGATGAAGAATCTATCTTGGTGGAAAAGACTTGTGAGATGGTTTATCTTGATTTCATAAAAGATAGTCACTATAAAAAAAGTTAAAAAGAAAATAGCTGTTAATCAAAAGAGGTAATTGATAATATTTGGTTACTTAAAATCCAATTTGTTCTGATTTAACTTCTCTTTTATTTCCAGACTCAAACTACTTCTGGAAAAAAAAAACTGTATAAATGATTTTGGAAGGATTTTGGTCTTTCTCCATAAATCTTCAGTCTTTGCGAGATGTGCACCAAAAATGGTCTAAACTATGGTCAGAAGGCAAAATACTGGAGTTAGTTGACACCCTAAACCATCAGTCTGAAAATTCAATATTATGTACAGTTGTGCTCAAAAGTTTACATACAGTACAGACCAAAAGTTTGGACACACCTTCTCATTCAATGATTTTTCTGTATTTTCATGACTATGAAATATGTGGAATCACACTGAAGGCATCAAAACTTTGAATTAACACATGTGGAATTATACATTACACTTTACAAAAAAGTGTGAAACAACTGAAAATATGTCTTATATTCTAGGTTCTTCAAAGTAGCCACCTTTTGCTTTGATTACTGCTTTGCACGCAGAAAAGATGAATGGATGGACTCTACAGTACATGCCTGGTTCCCACCGTGAAGCATGGAGGAGGTGGTGTGATGATGTGGGGGTACTTTGCTGGTGACACTGTTGGGGATTTATTCAAAACTGAAGGCATACTGAACCAGCATGGCTACCACAGCATCTTGCAGCAGCATGCTATTCCATCCGGTTTGCGTTTAGTTGGACCATCATTTATTTTTCAACAGGACAATGACCCCAAACACACCTCCAGGCTGTGTAAGGGCCATTTGACAAGGAAGGAGAGTGTTGGGGTGCTACACCAGATGACCTGGCCTCCACAGTCACCAGACCTGAACCCAATTGAGATGGTTTGGGGTGAGCTGGACTGCTCACCGCTTCAATTTTGAATAAATTCCCAACAGTGTCACCAGCAAAGCACCCCCACACTATCACACCACCTCCTCCAAGCTTCACTGTGGGAACTAGGCATGTAGAGTCCATCCGTTCACCTTTTCTGCGTGCAAAGCAGTATTTAAAGCAAAAGGTGGCTACTTTGAAGAACCTAGAATATAAGACATATTTTTAGTTGTTTCACACTTTTTTGTAAAGTGTAATGTATAATTCCACATGTGTTAATTCATAGTTTTGATGCCTTCAGTGTGATTCTACAATTTTCATAGTCATGAAAATACAGAAAAATCTTTGAAAGAGAAGGTGTGTCAAAACTTTTGGTCTGCACTGTACCTTGGCAGAATTTTTGCTTTCTTGGCCTTTTTTCAGATAATATAAATAATAACACCAAAACTTTTCTCCACTCATGGTTAGCGGTTGGGTGAAGCCGTTTATTGTCAAACTACTGTTTTCTCATTTAAAATCATAATGACAACCCAAAACATCCAAATGACTATGATCAAAAGTTTACATACTCTGGTGATTTTGGCCTGATAACATGCACAGAAGTTGACACAAATGGATTTCAATAGCTACTAGTTTGTTAGCATCCTCACCTGTGACCTGTTTGCTTGTAATCAGTGTGTGTGTGTTAGAACCCTCTTGTTAGGTTTTTTTCAGATTGCTGGTCACATGACCTTTTTTCCCTATTTAGTCTGGCTCCGCCCTTCTGGCTTTGCTGGACTTCATTGTATTATCTACTTTTAAGCTAGCCGGGTGCTTAGGTGCCTTACTCAGTCAGTTTTGCTTGATCTTAGGATCTCTAAGTAATTTGTTTTCTGTTTTATTTTCCCTGCTACAATTTCTGTTAGGAGGTGTCCACCTTTTCTCCCAGTCCCTAGATCTTGTAGGGATTCCTCCCTCGCAACTATAGGTCTTCGTTCAGACTAGCTGAGGACTTTAGCGGGTCTGGTCGCAGGATCAGGTTCCCCGTTACATCGTAGGGATCCAGCTTAGTTCTATTGTAGGGACAGAATTCCCATCTTTCCTTAGTGCTTGCAGCAGATCATAACAGTGAGTCCAGCCCAAAAAAAAAATCTCTAAGGAAAGATTTTCTGTTTCCATCATGGTGTTGGTTCAGGATTTGGCTTAACGCCTGCAGGGACTTTCTCTGGAGGTGGCTGAGATCCAGCAACACGTGAGTAGTTGTTCTGGAGCACATTTCGTGGAGCCAAAGGTACGTTTGCCTGATTTATTTTTTGGTGAACAACAAGATTTTTTTTTCTTTTAAAAATGCTTGCTTGTTGTATTTCCGTTTGAGACCCAGATCCTTTGGTGAGGAATCACAGCGCATAGGGTTCATAATGTCACTTTTGCGCAAAGAACGTCAGGACTGGGCCTTTTCTCTGCAGCCTAGTGATCCATGCTTTAGATCAGTGAATAGTTTTTTTTCTGCTTTGGGGTTATTGTATGACGATCCTGATCGTGTCTCATCAGCTGAGACAGAGTTGAGACGTTTGAGACAGGGATCAGGTAATGTGAAAAAATATTGTACTCACTTCCGAAGGTGGTCCACTCAGGTGGGGTGGAACGATTCAGCTTTGAAAAGTTTATTTCTTGCAGGGTTAAGTGAAAGGGTTAAAGATTTGCTGATTGCTTATCCTATACCTGGTAACTTGCAAGAGGCTATGCAATTAGCCATACGGGTGGATAGGAGACTGCGTGCAAGGGTTAATAAGAGTAAATCTGCCTTGTCAGCTCCAAGTCTGGAGAGGGACTGTACTGACATTGGAGAGCCGATGGAAATTGGAGCAATGACACCTCACTCTCGGGAAAAAGACCGTAGATTTGCTGAAGGTTTGTGTTTCTATTGTGGCAAATCTGACCATTTCATTAAGAACTGTGTGCTTCGTATGAATAAAGAGAAAAAAAAATGAGGTCAGTTTCGCCCGTATAGCTTGTTTAAACAATAAAGGTGTCTTTCTTTCTGCTACCACTGCTGTTGAGGAGGAATTAATGGAGTTTCGGGTATTTGTGGATTGTGGTTCAACTCTCAATGTGATTGATGGGAAATTTTTGGAAAAACTAAAATTAAAACCCAAACTTCTGTCTTCCCCTATTAATGTGGTTGCTGTGGATAGTTCTCCTTGAAAAATGTTACTCACCATATCTGTGAATTTCCTTTTACTATTGATGGTGTTCATCAAGAGAATTTGGATTTGGTAATTTTGAATAATTTGCCCTCACCAGTGATTTTGGGGTTACCTTGGTTAAAATTGCACAATCCGGTACTGGATTGGTCTACCAATGAAATTAAGTCCTGGAGTCCTAAGTGTTATGACAAGTATTGTAACGGGCGTATTGCTGCTGTAGTTAAGGGGGAGTTACCTGTACCTATCCAGGATTTTTGGAAAGTTTTTTCTGATAAGGAATCGCAGGTATTGCCTCCTCATAGAGATTATGATTGTGCAATTGAATTTGTCCCTGGAGCAACTCTTCCTAAAAGTCGTTTATTTAATTTGACTATTCCTGAGAGAAAGGCTTTGGAGGAATACATACAGACAAGCTTGGCCACCGGTCACATTAGGCCTTCTAAGTCTCCTGTGGCGGTTGGATTTTTTTTTGTTAAAAAAAAGGACGGCGGTTTACGGCCTTGTCTAGACTTTCGTGAGATTAATAAAATCACTGTACGCAATCCTTACCCACTGCCATTGATTCCTGATTTGTTTAACCAGTTAGTGGGGGCCAAGTGGTTCTCGAAAATTGATCTTCGGGGGGCATACAATTTGTTGCGCATGAAGGAGGGGGATGAATGGAAGACTGCGTTTAACACTCCACTGGGTCATTTTGAGAATCTGGTCATGCCTTTTGGGCTTTCCAGTGCTCCGGCATTTTTTCAGAATCTTATTAATGACATCCTTAGACCTTTGATCGGCAGAAGTGTGGTTGTGTATTTGGATGACATTTTGATTTATTCACCGGATTTGGATTCTCATTGGAGGAGTGTGCGTGAAGTATTACAGTTACTGAGTGATACCGTATATACTCATGTATAAGCCGACCCGTGTATAAGCCGACCCCTAATTTTGCCACAAAAAACTGGGAAAACTTATTGACTCACGTATAAGCCTAGGGTGAAAAATGATTATGCCCCCATATGATGCTCCACAGATTATGCCCCCATATGCTGCACAGATTATGCCCAATATGCTCCACAGATTATGCCCCCATATGCTTCAGATTATGCCCCCATATATTCCACAGATTATGCCCCCATATGCTCCAGATTATGCCCCATATGTTCCACAGATTATGCCCCCATATGCTCCAGATTATGCCCCATATGTTCCACAGATTATGCCCACATATGCTCCATATTATGCCCCCATATGTTCCACAGATTATGCCCCCATATGCTCCATATTATGCCCCCATATGCTCCATATTATGCCCCCATATGCTCCAGATTATGCCCCATATGTTCCACAGCTTATGCCCCCATATGCTCCATGTTATGCCCCCATATGCTCCAGATTATGCCCCATATGTTCCACAGCTTATGCCCCCATATGCTCCATATTATGCCCCCATATGCTCCAGATTATGCCCCATATGTTCCACAGCTTATGCCCCCATATGCTCCATGTTATGCCCCCATATGCTCCAGATTATGCCCCATATGTTCCACAGTTTATGCCCCCATATGATCCATATTATGCCCCCATATGCTCCAGATTATGCCCCATATGTTCCACAGCTTATGCCCCCATATGCTCCATGTTATGCCCCCATATGCTCCAGATTATGCCCCATATGTTCCACAGTTTATGCCCCCATATGCTCCATATTATGCCCCCATATGCTCCAGATTATGCCCCATATGTTCCACAGTTTATGCCCCCATATGCTCCATATTATGCCCCCATATGCTCCAGATTATGCCCCATATGTTCCACAGCTTATGCCCCCATATGCTCCATATTATGCCCCCATATGCTCCAGATTATGCCCCCATATGTTGCACAATTATGCCCCATAGTATAGGCCTCATATGCTGCTGCTGCAAAAAAAAAAAATGACATACTCACCTCTCGTCGCTGGGGGCCAGGTGCCGGTGTCCTGAGCAGGCGGGGGGTGTCACCGCTCGCTCAGGACCCCGGCACCTGAGATATTTACCTGTCCCTCGGTCCACCGCAGCGCACTAATCCCTCGGTCCGACTCCTCTGTGTGTGAATGATCAGGCAGGGGGCGGGGCGCACACTAACGACGTCATCGCGCCCTCTGCCTCATCATTCACACACAGAGGAGTCGGACCGAGGGATTAGTGAGCTGCGGTGGACCGAGGGACAGGTAAATATCGCTATACTCACCCCTCCGCCGCGCGTCCCTGCAGCCTTTCCTCTTCTCCCGGCGCTCTCCGCAGCGCTTCTGTCCTGCAGCGGTCACGTGCTACTGCTCATTAAAGTCATGAATATGTGCATATTCATGACTTTAATGAGCGGTGCCATGTGACCGCTGCAGGAAGGAGCCGGAGATCGTGGGAGAAGCAGGGGGGCTGCAGAGACCGCGGCCACGGAGAGGTGAGTATAATCCGACACCCCGCTCCCCCTCCCCCGCCGACCCCCGTATATGACCCGCGTATAAGCCGAGAGGGGGACTTTCAGCCCTAAAAAATGGGCTGAAAATCTCGGCTTATACATGGGTATATACGGTAATTCACTTTTTGCCAAGCTAGAAAAATGTGAGTTCGCTGTACAGAGACTTAGTTTTTTGGGCTACATTGTCTCCAGTGAAGGTTTTGAAATGGACCCGGTGAAAGTGCAAGCTGTGCAGGATTGGCCTAGACCTATTGGTGTGAAATCTATACATAGGTTTTTGGGGTTCGCCAATTATTATAGAAAATTCATTAAAAAATTTTCTGTGATTGCCAAACCACTGACCGATCTCACCAGGAAAGGTGCTGATGCGGCTCAGTGGACTACTGAGGCCATTGAGGCTTTTGTGTTGCTAAAGGAGAAGTTCAGCTCTGCTCCCATTCTTACGCACCCTGATGTGACTAAACCATTTTTTGTTGAGGTTGATGCTTCTTCTGTGGGGGTCGGCGCGGTGTTGTCTCAGGAAAAGACGGATGGAGTACATCCCTGTGCTTTTTTTTCAAAGAAATTTTCTGAGTCTGAACTAAATTATGATATCGGTAATCGGGAATTGTTGGCAATTAAACTCGCATTTGAACACTGGCATCATTTTTTGGAGGGAGCGGAATTTCCCGTTCAAGTCTTCACCGATCATAAAAATCTGATCTACCTTGATGCTGCCAAACACTTGAATGCCCGTCAGGCTAGGTGGGCACTGTTTTTCTCACGGTTTAATTTTACCGTTACTTACATCCCAGGTACTAAAAATGTTAAAGCTGATGCTTTGTCTCACAGCTTTTCTCCTATGGTGGCTACTGAGGAGAAGGAAAACATTTTGCAAGAGGGGGTTGTTATTGCTGTTTTGGACTCTGTGTTGGAAGATGAGATTCTTAAAGCACAGGAGAATGCCCAATCTAACACGCCGCATGGAAGGTTGTTTGTGCCTGGTACCCTGAGGAGAGATTTGTTTGTTGAATGTCATGACTCTCGGTTGGCAGGTCATCCTGGAATCTCTGAGACCAAGAGACTTGTGGGTCGCAGCTTTTGGTGGCCTGGATGGCAGAAGGAAGTCATTAAATGGGTGCGTCAATGCACGGTGTGTGCTAGATCTAAGTCTTCTCATACTCCTGCTGCAGGGTTGCTTTGCCCTCTGGAGGTCCCTAGTGCACCTTGGACACATTTGGCTATGGACTTTATAACTGACCTTCCCCCTATGAGTGTTTCACTGTCATCTGGGTGGTCGTGGACCATTTTAGAAAGATGTGTCACTTGGTTCCTTTCATCAAACTGCCTTACGCTAAGACTCTCGCTAAGGCCTTTGTCAAGGAAATTGTCAGACTACATGGCGTTCCTACTGACATTGTTTCCGATAGGGGACCTCAGTTTGTGGCTCGTTTTTGGCGCGCCTTTTGTGACAGGTTGGGAGTTCATTTGTCGTTTTCATCCGGATATCATCCTGAGTCTAATGGCCAGACAGAAAGGAAAAACCAGGATGTTGAGCAGTTCTTGCGTTGTTTTGTGACTGATAATCAAGAGGGGTGGTCTGAGTTTCTGCCACTTGCTGAGTTTGCTCTTAACAACCATACATCCGCTTCTGCTGGTTGTTCGCCTTTTTTTTGTTGTACTGGGAGACATCCGTCGTTTGGGTCATTTTCCAAGTTGGGATCGGCCGTACCTGAAGAGGAGAATTTTTCTGGTGTTTTGGAGAGAGTTTGGACTGATGTGCGTGGTAATCTTCAGGAGGCTAACAAAAGATCCAAAGTGTATTTTGATAGAAAACGACAAGAGGTTTTGTTTGCTATTGGTGACATGGTTTGGTTGTCTTCTAAGAATCTGCGCTTGAGGATTCCGTCTAAGAAATTGGGTCCCAAGTTTGTAGGGCCCTTTAAGTTGCTTCAGGTTATTAACCAATCTGCTGTTAAGCTGGAGCTTCCTACCTCCTGGAAGATTAATCCGGTGTTTCATGTTTCTCTCTTGAAAAAAGCTGAGGTCTCAGATGGAGACGTCTCGGCCACTGTTCCCCTGGTGGTGGAGGACGGGCAATATGAGGTTTCTCGCATCCTAAATTCTAGACGGTATAGAGGGAGTTTGCAGTACCTCATCGCTTGGAAGGGTTATGGACCCGAGGATAACTCATGGGTGAGGTCGGATGATGTTTCTGCGTCTAGACTTGTCAGAGCGTTTCACAAGAGGTTTCCAGATAAGCCTAAATCCTAGGGGATCCGGAGGATCCTCTTAGAAGGGAGGGTACTGTTAGAACCCTCTTGTTAGGTTTTTTTCAGTTTGCTGGTCACATGACCTTTTTTCCCTATTTAGTCTGGCTCCGCCCTTCTGGCTTTGCTGGACTTCATTGTATTATCTACTTTTAAGCTAGCCGGGTGCTTAGGTGCCTTACTCAGTCAGTTTTGCTTGATCTTAGGATCTCTAAGTAATTTGTTTTCTGTTTTATTTTCCCTGCTACAATTTCTGTTAGGAGGTGTCCACCTTTTCTCCCAGTCCCTAGATCTTGTAGGGATTCCTCCCTCGCAACTATAGGTCTTCGTTCAGACTAGCTGAGGACTTTAGCAGGTCTGGTCGCAGGATCAGGTTCCCCGTTACATCGTAGGGATCCAGCTTAGTTCTATTGTAGGGACAGAATTCCCATTTTTCCTTAGTGCTTGCAGCAGATCATAACAGTGTGTGCATAAAAGCCGAGTGAGTTTCTGGGATCCAGACAGACTCTTGCTTCTTTCATCCAGCCACTGATGTTTCTGGATTGTGAGTCATGGGGAAAGCAAAAGAATTGTCAACGGATCTGCGGGAAAAAGTAGTTGAACTGTATAAAACAGGAAAGGAATACAAAAAGATATCCAGTCAGCTGCGTTCAAACTGTGATTAACAAATGGAAAATCATGGGCTCTGTAAAAACAAAACCATGGTCAGGTAGACCAACAAAAATTTCATCCACAACTGCCAGGAAAATTGTTCAGGATGCAAAGAAAAACCCACAAATAACATCAGCTGAAATACTGGACTCTCTGAAAACTAGCGGTGTGGCTGTTTCAAGATGCACAATAAGGAGGCAGTTGAAGAAAAATGGGCTGCATGGTCGAGTCGCCAGAAGAAAGCCATTAACACGCAAATGCCACAAAGTGTCTCACCTACAATTCGCATAACAGCGCAGAGACAAGCCTCAAAACTTCTAGAACAAGGTAATTTGAAGTGATGAGACCAAAATTGAACTTTTTGGCCACAACCATAAATGTTACATTTGGAGAGAGGTCAACAAGGTCTATGATGAAAGGAACACCATTCCTACTGTAAAGCATGGAGGTTGATCGCTGATGCTTTGGGTATGTGTGAGCTACAAAGGCACAGGAAACTTGGTCAAAGTTGAAGGAAAGATGAATGCAGCATGTTATCAGCAAATACTGGAGGCAAATTTGCAGTCATCAGCCTGGAAGCTGTGCATGGGACGTACTTGGATGTTCCAACATGACAACGATCTAAAACACAAGGCCAAGTCGACCCGTCATTGGCTACAGCAGAATAAATTGAAGGTTCTGGAGTGGCCATCTCAGTCTCCTGACCTCAATATCATTGAGCCACTGTGGGGAGATCTTAAGCGCTCAGTTCATGCTAGACAGCCCAGGAATTTACAGGAACTGGAGACTTTTTTTCAAGAAGAGTGGGCAGCTTTTCCTATCTGAGAAAATAAAGGACCTCATCCACAGCTACCACAAAAGACATCAAGCTGTCATTGATGTTAGAGGGGGAATACACGGTATTAAGAAATGGGGTATGTAAACTTTTAATCAGGGTCATTTGGATATTTTGGGTTGTCATTATGATTTAAAAAGAGAAAACACAGTAATTTGACAATAAATGACTTCACCCAACCACTAATCATGAGTGGAAAAAAAAAGTTTTGGTGTTATCATTCATATTCTCTGAAAAAAGGCCAAGAAAGCAAAAAGTCTGCAGGGGTATATACCGTAAGCACAACGGTATGTGCCCTTATCTGGAATAAAAGTTTTTTCTTCTGTGAGCAGAATAATCTTCATTTTCTTGTTGACACTGTTATTTTTTTGGTGCCTAGTTGGAAGCAGTGATTATGGCAGGAGGCTTTAAAAGTTTGATCAGGGTCTGGTAGAACTCACACCAGCTTGACTTCTGGATGCATGGTATTACTGTGAATTACTCCCCAATGTCATATTCAGTAATATCATATTCAGTCATACAGAAGACACATGTGTGATGCTGAGTCACTACTTAGCCGTGAGACAGATCCAAGGTCAGATACCAGGAGAGTACAGAGAGGTAAGACAAAAGCGTAGTCAGGTAACAGTCCAGGGTCAAAAGCCAGGAGGGTATGTCAAGACCAGGGAGTACAACTGTGATGAAGGAACAGCCCCCATCTTAGATATGGGGCCTAATTCTCGCTTCATGTCTGAGCCTGGCCTGTTCCAGCTGCCATTTGTCTGAATTCACAGAGCCACAGGCAGCTAACTGCTCCAAAACCCCATGGCCTGTAGGCATTTAGGACAACAGGGTTTAGTCTCCACTGTAAATAACAAGGTCTTTAGTATGCTAAGTAGATCAGGCCCAAAACAGAATTTACTGCTCCAATGTTGATAGCAAGGTCTGTTAGTATGATAATGAGATACGGCCAAAACAAGACTTCAAAGCTTTAGTCTGGAGCCACGGTAGCATGGGGCCTGGAGGTGCCTGGGGGCTTCAATTAGATTATACCTGTCAGCTAGACACTGAAAACACATCCATTGTCTCCCCCAGCCACTATGACTCCGTTCCAGGATTATGAATTATGAGCACGCCTTTCGAGGTACAGGCTCATAAAAAAATATCTGCGTGATCCTGCGGACCTCGGGCATCTGACAGTGCGACTCCTGAGTCGGTGATGGCTCGGGGAGCTGTGATATAGAGATTGGGTCACCGTGGAGGGCCAAACGGACCATATTTGATCTCCACGCGACAGGCAAAACAAACTGCATCCACTGGTACCTCTCGTGTCCTGATCCGATCGTCCTGGAGAAAGTTAACCCCTTTCTTAGATATTGGGAATAAATTCTGCAGGGAGCTAAGGGTGGAGATTATTAGCCCACCCTCTGACACCGAGGGGAGGGACCTAGCAGGTTTAAGAACTGTGAGCGGATGGCAGACTCTAGCTATTCACACAGAAGAACAAGGCGATGAAGATCTAAGAAGGAACAGGGGACAGATCTGCCAAGGGAGCAGCGGCACACGTTTTGGGCACTGTCCGGCAACTAAGATTCTTACCTGTGGGTTGCAGAGCTCCCGGCGTCCACATGCAACCTACAGCCTGGTAACATTGACCTCTAGCTTAATACCTCTAAGCCTTGTACCATTATTGTTGTATTTTACTCTGACTGCAAATCCAGTGTAATTCCATTGTATAGCTTACTGTAGATTTCTGTAATTATCTAGTGTGCCCTTCAGGCAATTAAACCATGAAATTAATTTTGGGCTGATGCTTTTACTCTGGTCACGAAACTTAGAATACCCAGGACATCCTCCCTGGCGGCCATTTGCTCTAGGTGCAGTTCCCTTATTGACCTGAGAGACAAAGGGGACGCCGGAGAGCTGTGCCTGTGTAGTTACGTCACACTGGTGACGTGGGAGGAACCGGGGTTTCCTCCACAACAACAAACGGATAGTCAGAGGACAACTCCAGGGTCAGATCCCATACAACAGATCCCATAGCGCAACTGAGCTGTCAGTCAAGGCATGCGTAGGCCACAGTCAGATATGAAGCTGTGACACATGACTCGGCCTCCTCTTGAAATGTTATGTTCCCTGTTGTAAATTTTCAATTTACAGTAATCTCTTGCTTGGCTCAGGCTGCCATATTCATTGCATACAGGTGGAGTTAGTGGGAATGGTGGCTTTGCCTGTTGTGTGTCATCATCACACCCATTTCCTGCAGCTGAATAAATGTTAAAGGGGCATTCCATCTTTGGAACATTTTCTTCATACCTAAATGCATGTATTTGGGGCTAAAAATCATATTTATGATTGGATTACTTCTAAGATGTTGCAACGTTTTGTTTTTACAGGTTCTTTGTTTCTCTGCATATTCCACTTTGATGTGGTCTATGGCCAAAAATCAGCCAAGACGAGCTCAGAAAAAGACAGGTAAAAAGCGGTACAAACTCTCCCATTGGAACAAATTCACTAAAGGATTCTCAGTAAACTCACACTACAGTTAACAATAGCCAGTGCTATGTAGAGGCCACAGAAGGCAAATTGCAACATTTTTAATAAAACCCAATTGCAAAATATGTTTTTAGCACCAAATATATGAATTTAAGTAAAAACAAAGAAAAATCCACAAAGGTTTGCCTAATTGAGTGCAAGTCTCCCTTAATCTGTTCACTTCATGGGTTTGTGATGTCAACAGTGACAGGTCCTTTCCTTTGTCTTCGTGTCCTCTGTGCCACAGAGGAGCTCTGGTATGTCTCCTTCTTCATATAGGGACAACTCTTTGATGTCTGTATTTCATAGTTGTTCTCCCTTGCACTCTTTGAATAATAATGGTCTGACCTATAAAAATATCTATTCTGTTATTTCTAAACACTGTTTTTCGGTGATTACTTTTTATCTCCATTCATACTGCACTCACACACACAAATGATACACCAGTTGAAAGGTATTTGAAAGGTAAACTTACCCCCTTCAGCAAGAAAATAGCCAAACAAGCCACACATTCACGATTTGATCACAAAATACAGTTTAAACATTTTCATAAAACTGCAGTAAGGAAAAATGACCTGCAGGTGGCACCACACTACCCCAAAGCACACTACCACAAAGCTGCTTAGAGACCTCACAAACAAATCCAAACATTTTCCTTGGGGGCTTTCCAGCTTACCGAACTGCTTGCCCAGCCTATTTCAGCTACATTGGAGGATTGCACACTTCACTGCAGGTGAATTACACATGTAAACACATTTGTAAACATGCACTGCTTATTGAATTACACACTTGCTCCGTTCATATTCCACCCACACAAACAAATGAAACACCATTTGAAAGGTCAAATGACCTGCAGGTGTCATCATACTACCCCAAAGCACACTACCACAAAGCTGCTTACAGACATTACAAACAAATCCAAACATTTGCCTTGGGGTCTTTCCAGCTTGCCCAAGTGCTTGCCCAAGCTAGTAATAATTTTTTTTGATTCTACAAATTATACATGTTATGAGAGATTAAAACTTTTTGTTTTGTGACAAAGTCATGGACCGTATAGCTCCTGTGAGGTTTATAGAATTCGGAACCCTTGTGAAGATTACTTTTCATTTATAAACAAGGTAGGAGGAACCAAGCTAGAGGATTATTTATTTTTTCCTTTTCTTTTCTTAGCATATACAATATAAACCATTTCAGGTCATTTGCCATTACAAACATTGCAGAAAAGCAAGAAAACATGAGTTTTGAGCTCTGCAGGCATCAGAATCATGAAGCAGGCCAATATCCCATTTTGAGACAGGTGAAAAGAATACGAATGTCATTAAAAAAAATTCACATATATAAAACCTAGTTTATACTATATAATTAATTACCTTTATGTTTCTCAATTATCCATTTATTTCTTTACAATAACAACATTCTTTTTAATAGTTTGTTTCATAGCTTTAAGATTGAAAGAAGACACAAAACCATTGATTGCAACCTATAAGCTAACAAGGTGACTCAGAGAAAGGCAAAACCCCACGAAGCAGATGCCAATTGCCCCATTTTAGGGAAACTTTATTTAAAGCACCACTCCAGCGGGTTTTTTAATTGCAACGATGGAATGGTGCCACTAATCTCATGCTTACCAGCCACCATCTTCATCTGTTAATGGCACCGCTCCATTTGTCTCTAGCAGGTTGTGACCTGCCGAATTGCTGCAGTGTTTTGCTGGAGCAATCGAGAAGTTACAATTAATTTTAAGTCTATGAGAGCCAAAACGAGGCTCTCATAGACTTGCATCGAGAGCTTGTGACTGTTACCTATGGCATGCGGTCAGTTAGTCGTTGTCGTCACAAGATGGTGGCACGGGACCAAAGCGGCACCGATAAGAGCTGAAGATGGCGGCTGGTTGGCATAATACTAGTGGTTGGGAACTTAGATTAGTAGCACCACTCCAGCGCTGAAATATAAAAGGATACTGTTGTGGTGCTTTAAAGATCATGTTTTTTTTAAGCACATCATTCTGTTCATGTGGAAGTGCAGTCACCTGTCCAAACAGGTTATTAAACTATCACCAATTGGCTTGTACGTAGATAACTTACAGTTGTTTAAAGTCCGTGAGTCAGCCATTGTAAATGTTCCCTTAGTCGTGATAGGCTATAGATTATATATAGGTTTTGACTAGTTTGACTATAGGTTGACTAGTGGCTTCAGCTCAGCGTGAAAATGACAATTATCCTATTGTTGGTGGAAGAGTTTTTTCTTTCTTCCTATATTGTCTATGATTCTGTTTCTCCGGTGTAGTTATTCTTGTTGCCATTGATCTGCTGCTACTGCCGCTTTGCCTAAGACCTGCCACTATTACTGTTAGGTCAAGTTTACACACGTTAAGTGTATGGTCAGTATTTGTTCAATATTTTACATCAGTATTTGGTCAGTATTTTACATTAGTATCTGTAAGCCAAAGCCAGGAATGGGTCTGTTATGATTTGGTAGCTGAGGAGAGCAGGCAAAAAAGGAAATACACCAGAGAGGTTGGAATCTATGGGATTGCAGTACCCTGACTAACCACCACAACTAAAGGCAGCCGTGGAGCGTACCTACGTTGGTCCTAGACGCCTCGTCACAGCCTGAGAAGCTAACTACACCTAAAGATAGAAAGAGGACAGCTATCTGCCCGGAGCAGATCCCCAAAGAACATAGGAAGCCCCCAAACATGTAATGGCGGTTAGACAAGAGGAAATACTGACACAGACAGAAAATAGTATGAGCAAACGTTGGGGCCCAAACTTCCTAAATAGAAAAGGATAGGAAGGACACTTACTGCAATCCCAAAAAACCCTGAAAAGTAACAACTCTACTAATTACAAAAACACCTGAGATCACACGACCTCTACTGTTACGTTTAGGTAACTGAGGAGTACAGGTAAAAAAGGCAATACACCAGAGAAGTTGGAAACTATGAGATTGCAGTACCCTGACTAACCACCACAACTAGAGGCAGCCGTGGAGCGTTCCTACGTTGGTTCTAGACGCCTCGTCACAGCCTGAGAAACTAACTACACCTAAAGATAGAAAGAGGAAAGCTATCTGCCCCGGAGCAGATCCCCAAAGAACATAGAAAGCCCCCAAACATGTAATGGCGGTTAGACAAGAAGAAATACTGACACAGACAGAAAATAGTATGAGCAAACGTTGGGGCCCAAACTTACTAAATAGAAAAGGATAGGAAGGGCACTTACTGCAATCCCAAAAAACCCTGAAAAGCACCAACTCTACTAATTTCAAAAACACCTGAGATCACACGACCTCTACCACCTAAATTAGTTCTCTGGTGTAACCAAAATCAAAACAGCAGCCACTGAAAAAACTGGAAAAAGCAAATGTACAAACATCAGTGGCTGAACTGAACTGAGAGGGCAAAAGCCCCCAGAGGGGACCCTGAAGGCCCCCACAGAAGTGCAGGACAAAATGCAAAAATCAAGCACAAAAACAAAAAGAAGAAAATGTCTTATCTGTTAGCAGGAGATTCAGACACGACACAGCAGGCTACCAAGGAAACAGGAATCAAGGATTGAGACCAGAACAATTGATCACCGGCAACCCTGATGGGAAGGAGACTCCCTTATATAAGACCAGTCAGTAACACCTGATTCCCAATCCTCACAATCTTCACTGGACAGTCCAGTACCGTTTGTAACCACCAGAGGGAGCTTCTGCTCAGAACTCATTTCCAGACGATTCACAACACTCTACCACCTAAATTAGTTCTCTGATGTAACAAAAACTAAACAGCAACCACTGAAAAAACTGGAAAAGGCAAATGAACAAACAACAGTGGCTGAACTAAACTGAGAGGATCACAAGCCCCTGAAGGGGACCCGGCAGACCCCCACAGAAGTGCAGGACAAAATGCAAAAAGCAAGCACAAAAAACTAAAAGAAGAAAATGTCTTATCTGTTAGCAGAAGATGCAGGCACGAAACAGCAGGCTACAAAGTGAACAGGAATTAAAGATGAGACCAGAACAATTGATCACCGGCAACCCTGATGGGAGGGAACCTCCCTTATATAAGACCAGTCAGTAACACCTGATCGCCAATCTTCACAATCTTCATTGGATAGTTCAGTACTGTTTGTAACCACCAGAGGGAGCTTCTGCTCAGAATTCATTTCTAGCATATTCACAACAGGGTCATAATACAGAAATGGTGACGTGTTTCTATTATACTTTTCCTCTGATTGTTCCACTCCTGGTTTTGGCTTACAAATACTAAATGTGTGAACGTGGCCTTACTTTACCTCTGTCTTTCTTCTAACTTCTCTATCACCGCTCTGTCTCTTTACCCCACTGTTCAGCTGTAGCTCATCCAGCATCATCTTGTTTTGTGTTCTTCGCAGTTTAACATTAGTTTTCGAGCTCAAGATGGGGAAAGCTGTATAGCAGGAGAGGAGTGTCTGACATCTTTGTGACTTGTAGGATCGCTACTTCCAATAGGTGGCGCTATAGAGTACAAGTCCTCTTTGTTTGAAGAGGCAATTTGCATATTAAAATTTCCCAGAGGAGCACTGCACGGCGAATAAGCCTCCTTACCTAGACACGCCAGAGCTGGTATGTCACTCTCCACAAGGAGAAACCTTACCCCCCAGACCCCAGTCCAGAGCCTCTCATCCAGCCAAATCAGATCTCTCCTACTTTGCACTGACGAGGACCAACAGTCCGAAACACCGTGTCTGCAAATGGAGATTCTGATTTGGCTTTTATCCTAAGTCATATTACAAGACTCGTTAAAGGGTTGATTGTGACTTGTAGGATCGCTACTTCCAATAGGTGGCACTATAGAGTACAAGTCCTCTTTGTTTGAAGAGGCAATTTGCATATTGACATCTTTGTGGACACTAGTGGAGAATTATTGAACATGGTTCACTAGTCTGTGATGGAGCAATGCAGTTTTTGTTTTGTAAGATCTGAGATACTTGGATTATGCAAGTTGTAATGGGTGATGATGGGTGGTGGTGGAGAGTCACTCTCAGTTTAAAGAGGTAACATAAGTCATTTATTGCACAATGACATGCATTTAAATTATATTGGCATAAACAATTTTTTTTGGCTGCACCTCTCCCCAGGTTCCTGTCTGGTTGTCTTCTTGTTCTTCACGCTTTGCTGTGGTAAAGCAAAACAAATCATTGTCAGATCTCATTCCTTTCCTTAAGATAGAGGTATTTTCCTAACAGGTTTACTAAAGTGCTGACAACTATCCTTGTAGTTGACCTTGACTTTCATACTGATGTTGTTCTCCTCTTACTTTTCTGGATTTGTATTTGCAATACTACTGTGTTCTGACCTCAGCTTATTGACGACACTCAATCTCTACGTTACCTTGATGTTTGCTGGCCACCCATTTTTATCTTTTAGCTTATTCTATGCTATTTTTCTACCTCTACACTTTCACCATCAATCTAAGACTGCTCTGGTGAACGCCAACAGAGAATTTCCCACAAGGATCGGATTGTTGTATAGCGCTTAAAAAATGAAAACAAAGGAATTCCTTAAACTCAACATCTCAATTTAGTCATTAATCTGATTTCCGCTAAGCGGGTGCAGCACTACTATTAGTGTAACATTTCTGATCTACAGGAATGGCTTAAGAGGGCCTTGTTTCTGCTTGTTGGTGTTGGAGAATATTGTAGATTTTTTCGGCCCCATCCAGTCTAGAATTGGTAAAGTTCACCATCAAATGCTCAATAAAGTTAAGCTCTAGAAAGAATTAAAAAGAGCAAGGAACAGTAAAAATTCCGATTGGGGTCTGTTGTGCATAAACATTCAAAAATGTGTACAGTGTAATAACTATTGTCATGAATCTACATAAACATTTTGATAAGCGTACTGATTTTTATGGAATATTGCAAGTCCTTATTCAAAGGTTTGGTTTCTACTGTAAATTTGGAGGTTTAGGAAGCGTCAATGCAATGATTTAAGCAGAGTGATAGCATAATAGGAGGGTGATCGGCCACTCTACAATGTGTTTCTTGGTAGAAAGCACCATCCTCTTGAAGATCGGTCAAAAGTTTTTATTTTTACAAGGGGGTTTAGCCATGCCACGTTCCATGAGACCAACTGGACAGTTGTTTATGTGGTGTTGGTATTACTATCTACTTTGTGTTGGTGAACTCATCCAAACACCCGGAGCAGTAAATACGGAATGATCTTAGGAGCAGTCTGCTCTTGTTCCACTTTGGTTGCAAAGCTTGTCTTGAATGGACTTTTTGGGGTCTTTTTGGGCACTAATGCACCAACGCATGTTTCAGATTTTGAGATTCTGAACTCCAAGAATTCCAATTTCTGGCCATTGTTAGTAATCTGAAACAGAGGCGTGTTAATAAAGGTGTGAAGAAGATGCCACCTCATATCCAATAACAGCCTCCCCAGCTGAGGGAAGAAGAGTTAAAGGGAACCTGTCAGATCCCCCAAACCCTCCAACCCAGCAGCATTCACATATGTATTTCTAAAGTCCCTGTCCAACCAGCCTTTTGTAATGTTATTCACTTACATCCATGTTTAACCCCTTAACGACTGCCAATACGCCTTTTAACTGCGGTAGTTAAGGGTACTTAAACTACAAAAAGTAAATAGCGCCCCCAGAGACAGAATTTCTCCTGGGTCTCGGCTGCCGAGGGTAGCCGAGACCCCAGGGAACATGATTCGGGTCAGTATTTACGACCCCGGTTTTGCGATCGCCATTATTAACCGTTTAACGGCGACCGCAACAAAAAAAAGCTGCGATTTCGCATTTAATTTCTCTCTCCTCTGATGTGATCGTACATCAGAGGGGAGAGAAATAGAGTCCTGTGATCTGTCCCCTGTACCTCCCAGTGTTCCCGTCCTCCCACAGTCCCGGAGTCTTCTTCCTGTAAAGAAAATGGCGGGCGCATGCGCTGTGCGCCCGCCGAGATCTGCCGGCCGGCACCTGGCAGATTCCATTCATTCATTCCAGGTACATTTTGATCACAGTGATAAACCCTATCACAGTGATCTAAATAAAAAAAAAATAAAAATAAAACCCCCCGTTTATCACCCCCTTAGTTAGGGAAAAATAACAAAATAAAAAATATATATTTATTTCCATTTTTCCATTAGGGTTACAATTGGGCTAAAGTGAGTTGGGCTAAAGTTAGGGTTAGGGTTACGGTTGGGATTAGGGTTAGGGTTGGGATTAGGGTTAGGATTAGGGTTACGGTTGGGATTAGGGTTAGGGTTGGGAGTAGGGTCAGGGTTGGGATTAGGGTTAGGGTTGGGATTAGGGTTATGGTTAGGGTATCTTTCCACTTAGCAAATGTTGTAAGGATTTGCTGCGGATTGAACGCTGCGTACAGCCGCAGCATTCAATCCACAGCCTCCAGATGTTACAGTATAGTGGAGGGGATTTTATGAAATCCCATCTCCACTATGCGTGCAGGGACGCAGGTGTCACACCCGAAATTACGGACATGCGGCGCGTCTTTCTAGACCACAGCATGTTTATTTATCTTGCTGAGGATAGGGTTTTAGCGTACACTCAGCCGTACAGAGGGCAAGGTGCTGGAGTAACGGACCAATAGTCCACAATACACTATAAGTAAATACACCGCACTCTTTAGAGAAGGTTATGATGCAAAAGGTGATAATGTTTATTTATATACAATTAGGACTAGAAGAGCAAAGCGAGATATTTATAAGGCTATGTGCACACGTTGCGAAATTGCCATGGAAATTTCAGCGGCAATTCCGCACCTCCCTGCCGCGGGAAATCCGCATATTATAGGTATGCGTATTCCCGCTAAAAACTAGCGTTTTGCAAGCGTAATTAGCTTGCAGAATGCTAGCGGTTTACAAGCGATCTGACAGCTTGGTCACACGAGTCAAACAAGTGTTTGACTCGTGTGACCAACTTTTTACTATTGATGCCGCCTATGTCGCATCAATAGTAAAAGATCTAATGTAAAAAGAATAAAAAAAATAATAAATAATGATATTCTCACCTTCCGGCGGCCCCCGCAGCTTTCCCGCCTCTCAGCGACGCTCCCGGCCAATCCCGTTCCCAGGAGTCCTTTGCGACAATCACCCGATGACGTAGCATCTCGCGAGACCGCTACGTCATCTGGCGTGATCTCGCAATGCATTACTGGGACCGGGAGCGTCGCTGAGAGGCGGGAAAGCTGCGGGGGCCGCAGGAAGGTGAGAATATAATTATTTTTTATTTTAATTATTGTTTTTACATGGATATGGTACCCAGGGCTTGGAGGATAGTCTCCCCTCCTCCAGACCCTGGGTACCATCCGCACATGAACCGCTTACTTTCCGCATGGTGGGCACAGCCACATGCGGAAAGTAATTGGTTCAATGCATTCCTATGGCGGCGGAATCGCCGCGGTTCCACAAAAAAGAATGAGCATGCTGCGGATTCTCCCGCGATGCGATTCCGCCGCGGAAAAACCCGCAGCATGTGCACAGCATTGCGGAATCCCATAGGGCATAATGTGTTGTATTGTGTAAGCGGTTTTGCCTCGGTTTTGCGGCGTTTCCGCCGCGAAAAACCGCGGCAAAACCGCTAGGAATCCGCAATGTGTGCACAGGCCCTTAACGTTTCAGCTCAACCAGAGCCTTTATCAAAACGTCGCTGTAAAGACAAAAATAGAAATTAGATACCAAAATCAAAATCAAAATAATAATGGGTGCATAACAAGTGGATATAAATAGTGTGGCACAAAATGTCCCCATCACATCTGTCGAAAATACAATATATGTACAAAATATACAAAATATACAAAATGTACAGAGCAATAGCCACTATCAATAATCTGGTTACTGATTATGCATGTCACAAGCGAATCTAATTTCTATTTTTGTCTTTACAGCGACGTTTTGATAAAGGCTCTGGTTGAGCCGAAACGTTAATAAATATCTCGCTTTGTTCTTCTAGTCCTAAAATGTTGCCTAATTGTATATAAATAAACATTATCACCTTTTGCATCATAACCTTCTCTAAAGAGTGCGGTGCATTTACTTATAGTATTTATCTTGATGAGACACTCTGTCTCCGCAAGATAAATAACCCGGTCTATGGATAGGATGCGGAGATTCCGCATGTGTTCGATGAAAACATGCGGAATCAACGCGCGTACAAAAGCCGGCAGCACTTTGGGCGGAGTCGGGTATCCGCTGCGTACAAACCGCTGCCAGCACGCAGCGTTGAAACATACCCTTAGGGTTGGGATTAGGGTTAGGAGTGTGTTAGAGTTAGGGTTGTGATTAGGGTTATGGTTAGGGTTGGGATTAGGGTTAGGAGTGTGATGGGGTTAGGGTTGTGATTAGGGTTATGGTTAGGGTTGGGATTAGGGTTAGGGATGTGTCAGAGTTAGGGTTGTGGTTAGGGTTGGAATTAGGGTTAGGGGTGTGTTGGGGATGGAGGTTGTGATTAGGGTTAGGGTTGGGATTAGGGTTAGGGATGTGTTGGGGATAGGGTTGGAGTTAGAATTGAGGGGTTTCCACTGTTTAGGCACATCAGGGGGTCTCCAAACGCGACATGGCGCCACCATTGATTCCAGCCAATTTTGTATTTAAAAAGTCAAATGGTGCTCCCTCCCTTCTGAGCTCTGTCGTGCGCCCAAACAGTGGTTTCCCCCACATATGGGGCAACAGAGTACTCAGGGCAAATTGCACAACAACTTTGGTGGTCTAATTTCTCCTGTTACACTTGGGAAAATAAAAAAAATTGGGGGCTAAAAAATCATTTTTGTGGAAAAAAAGATTTTTTATTTTCACGGCTCTGCGTTAAAAACGTCTGTGAAGCACTTGGGAGTTCAAAGTGCTCACCACCCATCTAGATAAGCTCCTTGATGGGTCTAGTTTCCAAAATGGGGTCACTTGTGGGGGGTTTCTACTGTTTAGGCACATCAGGGGCTCTGCAAACGCAACATGACGCACGCACACTATTCCATCAAAGTCTGCATTCCAAAATAGTGCTCCTTCCCTTCCGAGCCCTGCCATGCACCCAAACAGTGGTTCCCCCCCCACTTATGGGGTATCAGCGTACTCAGGACAAATTGCACAACAACTTTTGTGGTCTATTTTCTCCTGTTACCATTGTGAAAATAAAAATTTGGGGGCGAAAAGATCTTTTTTTGTGCAAAAAATATGATTTTTTTTTCACGGCTCTACGTTATAAGCTTCTGTGAAGCACTTGGGGGTTTAAAGTGCTCACCACACATCTAGATAAGTTCCTTAGGGAGTCCAGTTTCCAAAATGGAGTCACTTGTGGGGGATTTCCACTGTTTAGGCACATCAGGGGCTCTCCAAGGCAACATGGCGTCTGATCTCAATTTCAGACCAATTCTGTGTTGAAATAGTCAAACGGCACTCCTTCCATTCCGAGCTCTGCTGTGCACCCAAACATAGGTTTACCCCCACATATGGGAGCATACTCAGGACAAATTGCACAACAACTTTTGAGGTCCAATTCTTCTTGCTACACTTGGTAAAATAAAAAATTGAGGGTGAAAAGATCATTTTTGTGAAAAAAATATGATTTTTTATTTTTACGGCTCTACGTTATAAACTGTGAAGCACTTGGGGGTTCAAAGTGCTCACCACACATCTAGATACATTCCCTAGGGGGTCTAGTTTCCAAAATGGTGTCACTTGTGAGGGTTTCCACTGTTTAGGCACATCAGGGACTCTCCAAACGCAACATAGCTTCCGATCTCAATTCCAGACAATTCTGCATTGAAAAAGTCAAACGGCGCTCCTTCCCTTCTGAGCTCTGCCGTGCGCCCAAACAGTGATTTACCCCCACATATGGGGTATCGGCATATTCAGAAGAAATTGCACAACAAACTTCATGGTATATTTTCTCTTTTAACACTTGTGAAAATAAAAAAAAATTGGTTCTGAAGTAAATTTTTTGTAAAAAAAAGTTAAATGTTAATTTTTTCCTTCCATATTGCTTCAGCTCCTGTGAAGCACATAAAGGGGTAATTAACTTCTTGAATATAGTTTTGAGCACCTTGAGGGGTCCAGTTTTTAGAATGGTGTCACTTTTGGGTACTTGCTGACTTTAAATGTAATATGGTCCCTAAAAAAATGGTTTTGTAAATTTTGTTGTAAAAATGAGAAATTGCTGGTCAAATTTAACCCTTATAATTTCCTAACAAAAAAAATTTTGTTTCCAAAATTGTGCTGATGTAAAGTAGACATGTGGGAAATGTTATTTATTAAGTAATTTATGTGACATATCTCTCTGATTTAAGGGCATAAAAATTTAAACTTTGAAAATTGCAAAATTTTAAAAATTTTCACCATATTTCCATTTTTCATAAATAAACACAAGTCATATCAAAGAAATTTTTCCACTAGCATGAAGTACAATATGTCACAAAAAACATTCTCAGAATCACCGGGATCCATTAAAGCGTTCCAGAGTTATAACCTCATAAAGAGATAGTGGTCAGAATTGTAAAAATTGGCCCGGTCATTAATCTGCAAAATGGCTCTGTCACTAAGGGGTTAAAAAAAGTATTTATAACCTCCGCTTTTCCTGTGCTAATTAGGCCTTTGACTAGTTGATGTAGTGTTAGTTTCTCCAGATTAGTCGGCCCTCTTAGCATGTTATTGCGCCCCTGTAGGCATGATAACATGATTTGAGCTGGCGTCATCGCTAGATCACTGCATATCTCAACCATGTGTGCGGCTCTATTCGGCAGCGTCATTGAGGCTCATCCTGGCTTCAGGGGTGTATGCTTGCCGGCTTCAGAGGTGCACTGTGCATGACCGAAAGTTCAAAAGTTGTACGCGAGCCGTCTTCTGCACTTCTTGTCATGCTCAGTGCGCCTCTGAAGCCAGGAAGCGTACACCTGGCCTCAGAGGCTCAATGACGCTGCTGTTCACTATAGGTAACGCCATAATGCCAATATGCTGGAAGGGCCCACAATATCAGGAAAATGTGATGTCATCTAACAAGAAGCACAGAAGTTGTGGATTTCAAGTGCACTGATAAAATGATCTGAAGATATGATAATAAAGTAGTCTATTGTCAATGTGTTTCAAAGTCTCAGCACGACCACATGTGAAGGAAGGAAGGCGTCGGTTTTGACTTTGAAACACATTGCTTATAAACCACTTTATCTTCTTCTCTTGGGTTCCTTTTTGGAATCAGCAGCACCCTTGAATTCCCGTCTTCATGTTACAAGTTGTACCCCTCTGTTGTGAGCATGTTGGAAATGACTTCTGAGTTGGGGCTCCCTCTGGTGGTTGTTGAGGCTATTGAACCAGTGTTGAATAGTAGAAGTCCATCACCAGCGAGCGATGACTGGCAATCAGGAGAGACTGACTGGGCTGATATAAGTGAGCTATAAGTGAGCTATCACCACAGATGCGTCTTCCGATCCCCCCGCCAGATGCTGACACTGAGAAGATAAAACATATAACCAAGGGTTAGGCAATGCCAGAACTCCCTCCTCCTTACCCCTTTGTGAGTGTTCTAACTTAATCCTCGCGCCCTTTTTTAGCCAAATAAGTTCCCTGAATAATGCGTTAATGTTAAAGAACCTATTTTGTGGTAGCCAAATCGGAGAGTTATGGAGAACATATAAAAGTTGTGGCATAATCACCATTTTCAACAAATTCACTCTCCCCACTACTGACAGATGTAACTTAGCTCATGCCTTAATCTTTTGTTTAATTTTAGCTACAAGCGGTGAAAGATTCAAAGGCTCATAGTCTGGTATGTTATAATTACATTAATAACCAAGTATTTAAAGCACGACACTACCGGCACTTGTGGAACTCTGACCACAGTTGGGTCTATAGGGAGGATAGCTGACTTTTCCCAGTTTATAACTATGTAATCATATATAATTACTTGCCTAATCACCCGGCACTTCCAAATTAGATAAATCAAAAAAGAAAAAAGGAAGCTTTCACTGCCATAAAAATATTTTTTATTGAAAAAGATTTTTTTTAAATTTATGTTTAAAAATACATATCATATTGTGGGGAACACCTATACAACAGAGAATACGACTTGAACAGCCTTCAAAAGGGTATGTAGATATTATAGGTATATAGCGAACTGTAGTGAAAAAATAATAAAGCTGTCTAATTTATGGCATTATACCTATATAACAGTACAGCAGGTGTATGACAGTTCACATAACAGATCTAGTATCTATTAACATGCATTAAATCCAGTATTACAGAAAATAATGCCCTTATCTATAAGTCAACCCCTCCTATAAAAGTCTTCCATACAAATAGGTGCATAGTGCAACCGATTAGACATTTATCCTATGAAGGGTATATATCTAGGGCAAGGAGATATATAAGGCATATGCTCATTAGTAAGTGGTAGCGCATGTTTTACTCTACCTTAGTGCAGGCTGTGGCACCCCTTAGGGTGCACTAAGGTAGAGTAAAACATGCGCTACCACTTACTAATGAGCATATGCCTTATATATCTCCTTGCCCTAGATATATACCCTTCATAGGATAAATGTCTAATCGGTTGCACTATGCACCTATTTGTATGGAAGACTTTTATAGGAGGGGTTGACTTATAGATAAGGGCATTATTTTCTGTAATACTGGATTTAATGCATGTTAATAGATACTAGATCTGTTATGTGAACTGTCATACACCTGCTGTACTGTTATATAGGTATAATGCCATAAATTAGACAGCTTTATTATTTTTTCACTACAGTTCGCTATATACCTATAATATCTACATACCCTTTTGAAGGCTGTTCAAGTCGTATTCTCTGTTGTATAGGTGTTCCCCACAATATGATATGTATTTTTAAACATAAATTTAAAAAAATCTTTTTCAATAAAAAATATTTTTATGGCAATGAAAGCTTCCTTTTTTCTTTTTTGATTTACCAGTTTATAACTAGTCCAGAGACAGACCCAAATAAGGTAAAAAGTGACATTGCACTACTCAGTGATCTGTCAGGGTCCACTAAAAACAAAAGAATATCGTCTGCGTAAAGAGCCACTTTCTCCTCCAGTGTCCCATACCTAAATCCTTCAATTTCCAGGTTCAGTATTATCCTCGAAGTCAAGGGCTCCACCGCCAAGGCAAAGAGCAGCGGAGAAAGAGGGCAGCCCTGCCTCGTACCCCTGTGAAGAGGAAAAGGCCTAGACAACAGTCCATTCGCCCACAGTCTTGCCAATGGTGCAGAGTACAGAAGCTTAATCCAACCAATGAAGCCTGGACCGAAACCCATATATTGAAGCGTGGCAAAAAGGTAATTCCACTCCACGCTGTCAAATGCCTTAGCAACATCAAGAGATAGAACCGCCCTCCTCCCTGCATTATCTGCCCCTACCTGCATATTAAGGTACAATCTTCTAAGATTTACAGCCGTTGACTTACAAGGCATAAATCTAGTCTGATCCAGGTGTATTAAAGACTCCACTACCTTTGAAAGGCGAGTGGCCAGTATCTTTACTAATAATTTGATGTCTACTGTCAGAAGGAAAATAGGCCTGTACGAGGCCGGGATAATAGGATCTTTATCTTTTTTCGGTAAAACAGTAATAATAGCTTCCCGCATTGATGGCGGAAGGCCCCAAGACCACGACTATCATTAAGTGTAGTCAGCAGCAGCGGGAGTAGTACCGACTGATATTTTTTATAAACTTCTAGTGGCAGGTAGTGTTGAGCATTCCGATACTGCAAATATCGGGTATCGGCCGATATTAGCTGTATCGGAATTCCGATTCCGAGTTCCGATATTTTCGTCTTATCGGATACCGGAATCGGGATTGTCACTGTCACTGTCAGTGTCCGTCGGTCGGGTCTGTCAGGAGTCAGCGGCACTTACCCGGCAGAAGATCTCAGGCGGTCACGTCCTGCACTGCTTCATGGCCGCCATCTTCTTTCCCCGGCGGTCACATGCAGTTTCTCGCGATAACTGCAGTGACTGCTGGGTAATCCCGGCCGTAAAGCAGTCAGTCCGATGACGTCACCGCCGGGGAAGCAGGTAATCAGCTGTGCTGCGTTGCAATGACAGGCTCTGCCTGTCATTGCGATGTAGCAGAGCTGGATCGTCGTGGGACTATCGTTCTGGACTGCGTCGGACAGGTGGTATACTGTTGGTTTGTTTTTTTTCTTTTTTTACAGGAGATCGATGGCGTCGCAGGAATAAGAGTATAATAAAAATAATGAAAACTGTGTTGTCTCTTTTATTTCATTAAAAGACTTTTTTCTTGCTGTGTCTTTTTTTTATACATTTAATAACTTTGGGATTAATAATGGATCGGTGTCTTATTGACGCCTATCCATTATTAACCGGGCTTATTGTCACCGTGCAATCAACGGTGACAATAACCCCTTATTACCCCGCTTGCCACCGCTACAGGGCAAGTGGGAAGAGCCGGGTAAAGTGCCACAATTGGCACATCTTTTGATGCGCCAAATGTGGGGCTGCTGTAGCCTGGTATTATCAGGCTGTTGAGGGCCAAAATCCATGGGCCTTGACAGTCTTTTAATACCAGGCCGCAGCAGTCTGCATTTTACTTGGCTGGTTAACAAAAATAGGGGGGATCCCCACGCCGTTTTTTTTTCGAGGGGATCCCCTATTTTGTTAACCAGCCAAGCTAAGCAGACTGCTGTGGCCTGGTATTATCAGGCTTGCAAGGTCCATGGATATTGGATCCTTACCAGCCTGAAAAACCAGGCCTCAGCGGTCTGCTTCATCTGGCTGGTTAACAAAAATAGGGGGGACCCCACGCCAATTTTTTTCGAGGGGATCCCCTATTTTTGTTAATCAGCCAAGATATGCAGACTGCTGTGGCCTGGTATTATCAGGCTGGCAAGGTCCATGGATCTTGGCTCCTTAACAGCCTGAAAATCCAGGCCTCAGCGGTCTGCTTCATCTGGCTGGTTAACAAAAATAGGGGGGACCCCACGCCAATTTTTTTCGAGGGGATCCCCTATTTTTGTTAATCAGCCAAGATATGCAGACTGCTGTGGCCTGGTATTATCAGGCTGGCAAGGTCCATGGATCTTGACTCCTTAACAGCCTGAAAATCCAGGCCTCAGCGGTTTTCTTCATCTGGCTGGTTAACAAAAATAGGGGGGACCCCACGCCAATTTTTTTCGAGGGGATCCCCTATTTTTGTTAATCAGCCAAGATATACAGACTGCTGTGGCCTGGTATTATCAGGCTGGCAAGGTCCATGGATCTTGGCTCCTTAACAGCCTGAAAATCCAGGCCTCAGCGGTTTTTCTTCATCTGGCTGGTTAACAAAAATAGGGGGGACCCCACGCCAATTTTTTTCGAGGGGATCCCCTATTTTTGTTAATCAGCCAAGATATACAGACTGCTGTGGCCTGGTATTATCAGGCTGGCAAGGTCCATGGATCTTGGCTCCTTAACAGCCTGAAAATCCAGGCCTCAGCGGTCTGCTTCATCTGGCTGGTTAACAAAAATAGGGGGGACCCCACGCCATTTTTTTTTCGAAGGGAACCCCTATTTTTGTTAATCAGTTCCCTCTGACGTCACTGATTGTGTCCCTGGCTGACCTGAAGTGAAAGTGGAAAGCAATCAATTAAGCTTTCCACTTAAGGGCCCGTCTCACATAGCGATATCGCTACCGAGATCGCTGCTGAGTCACTAGTTTTGTGACGCAGCAGCAAGCTCACCAGCGATATCGCTGTGTGTGACATTCAGCGACGATCAGCCCCCCTGCCGGGTATCGCTGATCGTCGCTGAAATGTCAGGACCTTTGATCGCTGGTTTCCCGCTGACAGGCACACATCGCTGCGTGTGACAGGCGGGAGACCAGCGATCCGCTGGTAACCAAGGTACACAGCGGGTTTCCAGGCGCGGGGCTGTGCCTAGAAACCCGCTGTGTACCTTGGATACCAGCGCCCTGATGCAGGGAGCTGGTATCCAAGGTACACAGCGGGTTTCCAAGCGCTGCGCGGTGCCTGGAAACCCGCTGTGTACCTTGGTTACCAGCGGATCGCTGGTCTCCCGCCTGTCACACGCAGCGATGCGTGCCTGTCAGAGGGAAACCAGCGATCAAAAAAAGGTCCTGACATTTCTGCGACGATCAGCGATACCCGGCAGGGGGCTGATCGTCGCTGAATGTCACACACAGCGATATCGCTGGTGAGCTCGCTGCTGCATCACAAAACTAGTGACTCAGCAGCGATCTCGGTAGCGATATCGCTATGTGAGACGGGCCCTTAAGCGATGTTACCCGCAGTGTCGCTGTCCCAGATCGCTGCCTGAGCTGCCTGTTTGGCAGCTCAGCAGCGATCATGTAGCGATACACCAGCGATCCTGACAAGTGCATATCGTTGTCGGGATCGCTGGTGTATCGTTATGTGACACCCAGCCTTTACTCTCCTGTCAGGCAGGAGAGGAACTCATTCATTTGGGGTTTACTGTGAGGCTGCAGCATTAGCTGCGGTCCCTGCAGTAAACATTAACCCTTTCTGAAGGATTACACCGTGGGACCTGACTGTGCATGGGATAGGTAAGAATAATTTTGCTTTTTTATTTTATTTTTATTACAGGAAATGGTTTTTGCAGTCAAATAAAAGATGGTCAAAAACATGTGTCTTTATTTCATTAAAATGATTTTTAATTAAAGTGTGTGTGTTTTATTTTTATTTCATGCAATAGGATTAATAATTGATAGTTGTCTAATTGACAGCTCTCAATTATTAACCTGGCTTAAGGTCACCTTTCAATAGCAAGGTGGCTTTAACCCCATATTAACCCATTCGCCACCGCTACAGGGCAATGGGAATAGACGGGCAAAGTGCCAGAAAGGGCGAATCTAATTATAGATTTGTCTTTCCTGGGGTGTCTGGGGGCAGATGTTAGTAGCCGGGGGGGGGCAAAAATAATGGTCCCTCTCTGGGCTATTATTATCTGCCCCCACTCACTGGCTTTGTCTGTCTGGTTGCGAAAATAGGGCGGGAGCCCACGCATTTTTTTTCAGCAATTTTACACCTCATATATATATATATACATGTCATTGAATTTGTGACACATATATATATATATTTATATTTGTAGTTCATACACTTCTACATAGTATAATAGCCGCTAATTCAATTGCCGGCTTTTGTGAAAATGCAGAACCCGACATGAAATGACACTTGGTGTACATAGGGTTAACCATGTCTTTTCATGTCCTTTGCTATCTAATTTGCACAAACAATTAAATCAGACTATGTGTGCAAAATTTCACACCTGTAGGGGTTAATTAAAGGTGTAAATTCGTAGCAAAAAAGTCCGTTTTTTTTACAACGAATTTACACCTTTAATTAACCCCTACAGGTGTGAAATTTTGCACACATAGTCTGATTTAATTGTTTGTGCAAATTAGATAGCAAAGGACATGAAAAGACATGGTTAACCCTATGTACACCAAGTGTCATTTCATGTCGGGTGACATGAAATGACACTTGGTGTACATAGGGTTAACCATGTCTTTTCATGTCCTTTGCTATCTAAGGCCGGAGTCACACTGGCGACAAAATCGGACGACTGCAATGCGATGAAATATCGCATTGCAGTCGGACCTATGTTAATCTATGGAGCAGCTCCCAGTATCAGATTTTTTGTGGTCCGTTTTAAACGTCCGTGTACAATCGCAGCATGCTGCGATTGTCACCGATTGTCGGTCGACAATCGCCAATGCAAGTCTATGGGAGCGATGAAAAATCTGATTACAAACGGACCACACTGTGTGACTTGCGATGAAATCGCATCGGTGTCCTTTAGAAAAGCCGGCAATTCATCCCCGCCTATACTGTAAAATCACACTGACAGCTTTAATAAAGACTAGAAAGAATAGATATATACACATAGAACACATACATATATATATACATGTCATTGTGACATGTATATATACATATATTTATAGTTCCTAGACTTCTACATACTGTAATAGCCGCTAATTCAATTGCCGGGTTTTGTGAAATCACAGAAGCCGACATGAAATGATACATTGTTTCCACACATTTAACCATGTAATTTCATGTATTTTTATATATGTTTGAAACATACAATTACATGAGTGTATTTGTGCAAAATTTCAGACATGTAGGGGTTAATTAAAGGTGTAATTTCGTTGAAAAAAAATGCGTGGGCTCCCGCTGTATTTTCTCCACCAGACAGACAAAGCAAAGCGAGTGGGGGCAGATAATAATAGCCCAGGGAGGGTGCATTTTTTTGTGCCCCCCCTGGCTACTAACATCTGCCCCCAGACACCCCAGAAAGGGCAAATCTATAATTAGATTCGCCCTTTCTGGCACTTTGCCCGTCTATTCCCATTGCCCTGTAGCGGTGGCGAATGGGTTAATCTCACCTTACTGTCACCTTGCAATTGAAAGGTGACCTTAAGGCAGGTTAATGATTGATAGCTGTCAATTAGACAACTATCAATTATTAATCCTATTGAAGTAAATAAAAAAACACACACACACTTTAAGAATAAATAATTTTAATGAAATAAAAACACATTTTTTTGACCATATTTTATTTTACACTAAATCCGTGCGAAGCCATTGATCTCCTAAAATAAAGAAAAAGAAATAAAACAACATTATTCTTACCTATTCCGCCGATCTGTCACGTCCCACGCTGTAATCCTTCACAAAGGGTTAACTAGCTTTGAGCCAAGCAGTGCAAGTAATCCTGCATGCTCAGCTCAAAGCTCATGAATGAATAAGTTCCTCTCCTGGCGACAGGAGAGGATGTGTTTCATGAATGAAGCTTAATTGATTGTGTCCACTTTCCCTTTAGGTCAGGTCACTACAGTTAAATTGGCAATAAATCAATTAAGCTCCATTCATGAATCTATTCCTCTACTTTCGCTGGGAGAGGAAGTTATTCATTCAGGGGAATACAGGTCTGAGACAGCATTATTAGCTCTCTGCGACCTGTAACCTGTTAACCCTTTCTGAAGGATTACACCGTGGGACCTGACTGTACATCGGATTGGTAAGTATAATTTTGCTTTTTTATTTTATTTTTATTACAGGAAATGGTTTTAGCAGGAAAATAAAATATGGTCAAAAACTGTGTGATTATTTAATTAAACTTATTTTTTATTAAAGTGTGTGTGTTTGATTTTTCTTTCATACAATAGGATTAATAATTGATAGTTGCCTAATTGACAGCTATCAATTATTAACCTGGCTTAAAGTGACCTTTCAATTGCAAGGTCATTTTAACCCCTTATTAACCCATTCGCCACCGCTACAGGGCAATGGGAATAGACGGGCAAAGTGCCAGAAAGGGCGAATCTAATTATAGATTTGCCCTTTCTGGGGTGTCTGGGGGCAGATGTTAGTAGCCAGGGGGGGCACAAAAAAAATGTACCCTCCCTAGGCTATTATTATCTGCCCCCACTCGCTTGCTTTGTCTGTCTGGTGGAGAAAATACAGCGGGAGCCCACGCATTTTTTTTTAACGAATTTACACCTTTAATTAACCCCTACATGTCTGAAATTTAGCACACATATACTCATGTAATTGTATGTTTCAAACATATATAAAAATACATGAAATTACATGGTTAAATGTGTGGAAACAATGTATCATTTCATGTCGGCTTCTGTGATTTCACTGAAGCCGGCAATTGAATTAGCGGCTATAACAGTATGTAGAAGTGTAAGAACTATAAATATATGTATATATATATATGTCACAATGACATATATATATATATATATATATATATGTGCTCTATGTGTATATATCTATTCTTTCTTTTGGCATTTAAATACTATTCTTTTGGATCCATTATATGTCAGTTTTGGAAGCCTGCGAGAAAATCTCGCAAGTCGGATGAAAATCGGATGTTACAAGGTACACACACATGCGATTAAATCGCATCTTTGAAGGAAAATCGGATGCCAGAAGGATGTGTGATGTTTTTATTTTGATCCGATTGTCGACCGTCTAAAACGGACCGATTTTTTGTGGTTGTGTGTGACTCCAGCCTAATTTGCACAAACAATTAAATCAGACTATGTGTGCAAAATTTCACACCTGTAGGGGTTAATTAAAGGTGTAAATTCGTAGCAAAAAAAGTCCGTTTTTTTTACAACGAATTTACACCTTTAATTAACCCCTACAGGTGTGAAATTTTGCACACATAGTCTGATTTAATTGTTTGTGCAAATCAGATAGCAAACGACATGAAAAGACATGGTTAACCCTATGTACACCAAGTGTCATTTCATGTCGGGTGCTTCTGTCTTTTCACTGAAGCCCGGCAATTGAATGAGAGGATATTTTACTATGTAGAAGTGTATAAACTATACATATATGTATATATATATGTCACAATGACATGTATATATATATATATGTATTCTATGTGTGTATATTTAGTGTTTACAAGGAAAGAATGGGTTTTTTTTAGTTGCGATATTTTGTTCCCATAGACTTACATGGGACTTCCGGTATCGGTATCGGGTATCGCCGATATTTTAGTGATATCGGCGATACCATTCCGATTCCGATACTTTAGGATATCGGAAAGTATCGCTCAACTCTAGTGGCAGGCCATCCACTCCCGGTGCCTTGCCATTAGACATAGTGCACATAGTGCTCAAGGCCTTTCAAGCTTGTCCAAACCCAGTGGTTCGTCCAGCAGATTTCTGTCTGCATCAGAGAGTCGTGGGAGCTTAGCTGATCCCAAAAAATCCTCAAGATCTTTTGCAGAAGCCCCAGAGTGAGAGGAATACAAGTTAGAAAAAAAAACCTCAAAAACTCCCAGGATTCCCGGCGCATCAGTAGCAAGTATCCCATTCTCACTACTAAGCCCATGTATAAACGAGGACCTCTTTTGTGCTGACGCTATTGAGTCGTCCGCCAGGGCTTTGGGGTACTCGGCACGAGCCCGTTGATGTCTATGGGGGATGTCACGGGTAGCGCAGCTCGGTCCGTGCCCTGGGCGCTCACCGTAATGTGGGATATTTACAGGTGACTTGAATGATGAAATGGGGAATCGTGACGCCACTTGTGGTATCTGGTCAGGATGACCAGCGCTGCTATGCAGATTCACTGGAGGGTTAATATTGGGCAGCTAGGTGTTAAGCCTTCCACAAGTAAGGCTGAGTGATCCTCCAGGGCAGATAGATATGCAAAGGTGCAGGACAGACGGGGACCCGGCAGTCAGAGATAATAAGGGAGACACACACATAAGTCACTTTGGTACCTTTACTGTAGGTGTTGCAGGCACTCCCCGGAGCACTGTAGGGTGAAGGATGCACATCGAGATTCCTCCACTGGTAGGTGTGTGGCCTCCTGTCCTCTGCCTTTATGTGATAAAGTCCTGACCTGCCTGTAGCTAGGTCTAACTTGGTCTCCGTCTTGCACCTGGCTGATCTTGTGATTGGACCTTCTCCTGAAGCACACAGTCTCTATTTGCCGTGCACGGCTAGACTCCGTTCTCCTGATCCAGCTATGTATCAGCTCTGTGGTACTCCTGGGACTTGTAGTCCTCCAGGAACTCCGGTGTTCTCCTAATGGGTCGTGGAGATCCCTATAGGCTCGGAACCCGGTGTCCGGTGATACTTGCTGAGATGAGCTATTAAGGCTCCACTGTCTCATAAACTTTTCCACTTGCCTTCGGCCTACCTAGATCCTCACACGATCACACACGCTGGCAGTTGGTGGGTTGCCTCTTCGCCGCTCTTTAAGCGTCGGCACGCTTTCCACAGAGCTACACTTCTAAATTCAGCTCTGACTAGGCTGGAGTGACTTCTCTGTATCACTCTTACTAGACTCCACTTAAAAACAACTGAATATCTCTGCAGCCTCTCTGAGGTGACTGAGCTGCACCGAGCTGCTCTGTTCTCTGACTGAGCTCTGACTGAACTCTCCTAGCAGACTCCCAGACTCAACTCTACTAAACTGAAACTAAACTTCTTTTTATATGCCTAACACAGCTCCCTCTGGTGGTCTTTTAGGGTGAGCTATAGGTGTATATGTAATGACCTCTAGTGGGATCTTCTTTCAGTGCACCCTTCTGGAAGATGTGGATTCAGTCGCAGCTGGGCTCCACATTCCCCCCTAGTAGAACTCAGCACTCCGGGGCTGAAATACAAAAACAAATAACAATAAACATTATATAAATAACTCTTCCTTTACAGGAGGTAAGGCACTCTTGAACGGTTGCATAACGGTAAATAAACAACTATGTACATTAGCACAATGATGGGTTGAGGGATTGAGCAACCATAAAAGTCCCAGTCTCTTTTGGAAAAGGATGCTCAAAACAATAGAGAAAACAAGTAAAATAATGTCCATTCTTCTTGTTTCAATTTTTAAGAGGAAAAAATAGGTTAATAAATAGCAGTATTATAAAGGCATATTATAACAATATATACATTTATATACAGTGGTTCTTGATAATTATTTACATGGGTTAGGTCCTACTCTCTGTACCTAACAGGTAATTGCCCTCTTGTTATGCGTACTGACCTACGTGGTGTAGTGGTAGGTGAGGTGTCAGTTACCCTGTTATTCCTGCGTGCAGGTAAGTTGTAGTACTGCCTTAGCCTCTCTAGGGATCTGGCAAGTATACTGGGAGTTGGGTGAACTGGCTCAACTTCCGCAGGGGATCCTTCGTCCAGAGGTTCAACTTCTTGGGGTACCGCTTCTTGGGGTTCCACTTGTTGAGGTTCTGCTGGGGCAGGTTCCTCTGGTACTGACTCTACTGCAACAACTGGTGCAACTGGATGTAGAGGTTCTCTTTGAGGTTGATAGAATTGAAGCACGGGAATGATTACAGCTTCTCCAATTCTGGGCCAATCCGCAGGGAAATCTCCTAAGTCTGTATGGATGACTGGTTCATCACGCTTTTCCTGATTGACAACAGGTTCTTCTTCCTGAAGCTTTAATGGATTTGGACACAACTTTAGGTGATCTCGGGATACAGTTGCAGTCGTTCTTCCTCCATCCTTGCTAATTATGCACGTTTTCTTGTTGTCAAACCTTGATTTCTGGATGATGTAGGGCTCTCTTTCCCATTGATCGTCGAGTTTGTGTTACCTCCTCTTTCTCTTCAGTACGACTTCACCAGGTGCGAAAGGTTCAGCTGGCGCACTTTTGTTGTAGCGATCTGCTTGTTTATCCCTTACTCGATTGAGACTATCTTCAACGCAGGTTTGTACTTTTCTGTACTGTTCCTGTCTGGTTGTGTCCCAGTCTCCAGTAGTCACATCTGCTTCTGGTTCTACAACACCAAGCTCTAGATCCATAGACAGCTTTCCTGGTCTTGCCCGCATGAGGTAAGCTGGGGTGCAATTGGTGGAACTCACTGGTATGTGATTGTACAGATCTACCAGGTCAGGTAGTAGGTCTGGCCACCGATTTCTCTCTTCCAGTGGTACAGTCTTCAGCAGGTCAATGACAATGTGATTCATCTTCTCACAGAGACCATTAGTTTGGGGGTGGTACGGTGTGGTTCTGATCTTCTTACACCCGTACAAGTGACAGAACTCTTTGAATAATTCGGCCTCGAAGGCTGGGCCTTGATCAGTTAGTACCTGCTCAGGATATCCGTGTGGTCTGCAGAAATACGTTTGGAACGTCTTTGCTGCTGTCTCTGCCGTCAGATCCTTGACAGGGGCGACCACCAGGAACCTGGAGTA
Source organism: Oophaga sylvatica (assembly GCA_033576555.1). Lineage (NCBI taxonomy): Eukaryota > Metazoa > Chordata > Amphibia > Anura > Dendrobatidae > Oophaga > Oophaga sylvatica. Next base: position 79,093,193 of record JARQOD010000005.1, read on the forward strand.
GTGATCCAGCATAGTCAGGGCATAGGAGTATCCTGACCGGCTGGGTGACAACTTGACATGGTCCAGGGCCACGATCTCCAAGGGACGAGTCGTCTGGATGGGTTGCAGGGGTGCCTTCTGACTGTTGTAGTCCTTTCTTCTGAGGCCACAGGGTCCACAATTCTGGCACCACCTCTCAATGGAGCTGCGCATTCCCACCCAGTAGAAACAACACTTCAACAGGGTCTCCAGCTTCTTCCAGCCAAAGTGTCCCGCTTGATCGTGGTAGGCTTCTAACACCATCTGGATGTCTGCTCTGGGGACTACTATCTGCCATACCATCTCATGGGTCCTTAGGTTGACGTACCTCCGGCACAGCTTCTCACGGTAGATGAACAGCCGGCTTCTTTCATTCCACAACTGCCTTGCTTGTAGAGGAGCGTCCTTCTCCAAGGAGGAACCTTCTTGAGTTATCAGCTCCTTGATTCGGCTGACAACCGGATCGCTGTCCTGAGTCTCCTTCCAGCTGTGGTGAGGTAAAGGATTTAACGTCTTACCACGCGATCTCCTGCTGGCTTGTTGCTCGTGGATTATCCCATTCCTGTGAAAGGCAGGTAGTTTAATCTCTTCCAGATCATCCACTTCTTCTTCTGTGTCCGATTCATGAGGCATCCTGGATAGGGCATCAGCGTTGGCATTCTTGCGGCCCGCTCGGTACTTGATTGTGAATTGGTAATTGGACAGCCGAGCCATCCATCATTGTTCCATGGCTCCCAGCTTAGCTGTTTCAAGATGCGTTAAGGGGTTGTTATCGGTGTAGGCAGTAAACTTGCTGGAGGCTAGGTAGTGCTTAAACCTCTCCGTGATAGCCCAGACCAGTGCCAGGAACTCCAACTTGAAGCTTCTATAGTTCTCTGGGTTTCTCTCGGTCGGGCGGAGCTTCCTGCTAGCATAGGCGATGACTTTCTCCAGGCCATTTTGCTTCTGACTGAGGACTGCTCCCAATCCTTCATTGCTGGCATCAGTATACAGCAGGAACGGCTGGCTGTAGTCAGGATAGGCTAGGATCTCATCACCTGTCAGGATCTCCTTCATTTCCTTGAATGCTTCTGCCTGTTCTTTACCCCAATGGAATGGAGAATTTCTGCTCTTGAGGGACTGTCCCACCAGGAGGTCTTGCAGAGGCGCTGCTTTCTTGGTGTAATCCTTCACAAACCTCCGGTAGTATCCTGTCAGTCCCAGGAACTGTCGCACCTCCTTGAGATTTTTCGGCTCCGGCCATTTCTGGATGGCGGTGATCTTCTCAGGGTCTGGCGCTACTCCTTCTGAGCTGACAATATGTCCCAGATACTGTACCTTTTGTTTGAGCAGATGGCACTTTGAAGGCTTCAATTTCATCCCATACTTGGACAGTGACTCGAATACCTCCGCCAGGTGCTTCAAGTGATCTTCATACGTTTTGGAGTATACGATGACGTCGTCCAGGTACAGCAACACAGTTTCAAAGTTGAGATGCCCCAGGCAGCTCTCCATCACTCTCTGGAACGTTCCAGGGGCACTGCTGAGTCCAAACGGCATTCTGTCAAACTCACAGAGTCCCATTGGGGTGGTGAAAGCCGTCTTCTCCCGATCCTCCTCAGCCACAGCTACTTGCCAGTACCCACTAGTGAGGTCAAGGGTGGAAAAGTAATTAGCAGTCTTTAGTGCAGCTAAGGATTCCTCAATGCGTGGTAAAGGGTATGCATCTTTTTGTGTAATGCGATTTACTTGTCTGTAATCTACACACATTCTCATGCTTCCATCCTTTTTCCTGACTAGGACTAGAGGTGCTGCCCAGGGACTGCAACTATCTCTTATCACCCCTGCTTCCTTCATGTCACGCAACATTTCCTTGGCTTTCTGGTAGTGTGCTGGAGGTATAGGCCTGTACCGTTCTTTAATGGGAGGATGATTGCCTGTAGGGATGTGATGTTGAACCCTTTAATTTTTCCAGTCGAGTGGGTGTTTGCTGAATACCTGTGCATACTCCTGAACTACTCGGTATACTCCTTGTTTCTGGTGGGCTGGAGTGGTGTCCGTCCCGACATGGAGCTGCTGACACCAATCCTCCACCTGGGTGGTCGGACCGTTATCCTCCACTGGTTGTGGGGAGGTTAAAGGCTCCGTCGTGTGAATGGAGTTATTATCCACAGCATGTAACTTAGCAACAGTGGCATAACGTGGTAATTTGACTTCATCCTCTCCCCAGTTGAGAAGACGCACTGGCACCCTCCCATTATGTACATCCACTACCCCTCTGGCAGTCAAGAGTGTAGGTCTGTGTTCTGAACAATGGGGCTCTACTACTGCTTGGTAGTTCTGTCCTCTCAGACCTATTGCTGCTCTACACCAAATAAGCATTTCACTCATTGGGGGTATCACAATGGGGTTCGGGTCTGTCACCCGTACATTACCAATCTCACCACAGGTCAGTTTCACTTGCTGCTGGCACATCAGGGTCCGAATCTCCTTCCGGATCACTCCCTTTTGCCTTGGTCTGGCAATTTCGGCGAGCTGTTGGAGTAAAAACACAACCTCCTCCAAACAGTTACTAATAATGTTAGTGCCTAAAACCACATTCAACCCATTTTCCTCATTAACAGTCTTTACTACAAGAAGTCCCTGGTTCTTTAGCTCCACTCTCCCCACCTTTACGTCTACATTTTTAGCCCCCAGTAAGTCAAGAGGGAGGCCATTAGAGGCATATACGGCAAAGTCAGGGTTTGGGGGTTGGAGACCGTCATTGGACCAGTATTTATTGTAGAGAACATCAGGTATGACGGTTACCTGAGATCCAGTGTCCAGCAGGGCAGGGATGGCGATCCCGTCCAATATGATGGACAGGTAAGGTCTTCCTCCCACAAACCTGCGGTTCCAGTCTGAGGGGCCTGAAGAGTCTATTCCTGGGTGTTGGCCCTCGGACCCAGGATTTGCTCGTTTGAAGGACACCGACGTGCTGGGTGACCTTCTCTGTGGCAGCGGTAGCAGATGATCTCTCGGCGGGGATGATGCTGGTCGCGGGTCCTTCCTGGGGGTGGCGTTGTCCTCCTCCTGTGTGGCGACGTCCTCCCTCTCCTCCGGCGCATCCAAGGGACATCCTCTGGGCAGTCAGCTAGCAGGATCTTTCCTTCTTCCTCCGTCGACAGTTGCAGGGCACTCATTACAGTGGCCAGGTTTTTGGTCAACTGGCGCACTTCTGAGCGCAGACAGTCCAGCTCAGTAGGGGGCGCCACCTGCGTTTTGGCTTCCGCAAACAATGGGGAAAAGGTGGATGCTGCTGGCTTTAGGGTGGCTTCACTCGGGTGACACTGGGTTGCCATCCCGGGTGTTTCCAGGGGTCGCAGTCCTTTTATAGCCATGTCTTTAAGAGCATCAAAGGTAGCATCAGGATGATCCAAGGACCACCAGTGCACAGTCCGGCTTTCAGCTTGGGACTTCAATCCCTGTACAAATTGTTCTTTTAACATTTTATTTTCGTTGGAGACACTCATGGGGTTAACTTGTTTGAGTGCTCGCAGGGCCCCTTGTAGTCGGCAGGCATAGTCCCTAATGCTGTCATCTGGTTTCTGGGAGCATTGGTAAAACATCATCCGGAGATCTGTTTTAGTGCGGTCCTCAAAGATAGACTGTAGCTTTAAGAAAATTGCAAGCACTGATTCCTGGTCTGCAGCTGTCCAAGTCTCTACTTCTCTCTCTGCAACACCAGTCAATTGTCCCACTACCACTGCAGCTCTCTGCTTTTCTGTCATAGGGTACATGTCCATTATGCTGCATATTTTTCGCTTGAACCCTGACAGGGTGTCTGGCTTGCCGCTGTACTGAGGGAGCCACTTCGCTCCAGGCATATATGGCAGCGTTAGCGGTACTATTGGGACCACAGGACCAGGTGAGGGGCCAGCATTTCCAGCCTGCGCGGCAGCGCCGAGGGGTAAGTCATTAGGACTATCGGCCTGGGCCACATCGTCGACCTGGGCCGCGTTGTCGACTGGCTGTGACATTTCTGCGCCCCCCTAGTTAATCGTGGCCTACCTTCTCCGAAGGCTGCAGCTCCGCAGGGCACAGGGGTGTAGGAGGACCTGTGTCGCTGGCGCTCTGACGTCAGAGCGTTCACTGTAGCTCTTCACAGGACCTGCCGCCGTGTCAGCGTTGGGGGCGTGTCCAGGACTCAGCGCGCTTTTGCAGGTACGCCCACTAGTTTTCGCGCCGTGGCGCTGTAAATGGCGGGCAATGGCGGGCAAATGGCGGGAAATCTTCACCACATACAAAACACAGTCTTTTAGGGAGGCACACAGTACCCGGTGGCAACGGGCACAAGTTACTCCGTTGCTGCAGGGCACGCAATCCTGTTCGTGACGCCAACGATGAGTCGTCTGCCAGGGCTTTGGGGTACTCGGCACCGAGCCCGTTGATGTCTATGGGGGATGTCACGGGTAGTGCAGCTCGGTCCGTGCCCTGGGCGCTCACCGTAATGTGGGATATTTACAGGTGACTTGAATGATGAAATGGGGAATCGTGACGCCACTTGTGGTATCTGGTCAGGATGACCAGCGCTGCTATGCAGATCCACTGGAGGGTTAATATTGGGCAGCTAGGTGTTAAGCCTTCCACAAGTAAGGCTGAGTGATCCTCCAGGGCAGATAGATATGCAAAGGTGCAGGACAGATGGGGACCCGGCAGTCAGAGATAATTAGGGAGACACACACATAAGTCACTTTGGTACCTTTACTGTAGGTGTTGCAGGCACTCCCCGGAGCACTGTAGGGTGAAGGATGCACATCGAGATTCCTCCACTGGTAGGTGTGTGGCCTCCTGTCCTCTGCCTTTATGTGATAAAGTCCTGACCTGCCTGTAGCTAGGTCTAACTTGGTCTCCGTCTTGCACCTGGCTGATCTTGTGATTGGACCTTCTCCTGAAGCACACAGTCTCTATTTGCCGTGCACGGCTAGACTCCGTTCTCCTGATCCAGCTACGTATCAGCTCTGTGGTACTCCTGGGACTTGTAGTCCTCCAGGAACTCCGGTGTTCTCCTAATGGGTCGTGGAGATCCCTATAGGCTCGGAACCCGGTGTCCGGTGATACTTGCTGAGATGAGCTATTAAGGCTCCACTGTCTCATAAACGTTTCCACTTGCCTTCGGCCTACCTAGATCCTCACACGATCACACACGCTGGCAGTTGGTGGGTTGCCTCTTAGCTCTCTTTAAGCGTCGGCATGCTTTCCACAGAGCTACACTTCTAAATTCAGCTCTGACTAGGCTGGAGTGACTTCTCTGTATCACTCTTACTAGACTCCACTTAAAAACAACTGAATATCTCTGCAGCCTCTCTGAGGTGACTGAGCTGCACCGAGCTGCTCTGTTCTCTGACTGAGCTCTGACTGAACTCTCCTAGCAGACTCCCAGACTCAACTCTACTAAACTGAAACTAAACTTCTTTTTATATGCCTAACACAGCTCCCTCTGGTGGTCTTTTAGGGTGAGCTATAGGTGTATGTGTAATGACCTCTAGTGGGATCTTCTTTCAGTGCACCCTTCTGGAAGATGTGGATTCAGTCGCAGCTGGGCTCCACACTATAACTGAGAGTAGGTGCCCCACACTTTCTGCATTTTCAAAGAATTGGGTTGATTGAAACATACGTTTCTGCGCTGCCACTTCCAGAGACATTTTGGTCACTCGCGATTGAGCATCCTTCAGTCTCTGCTGTGTATTGGGAGTGACCTGTATTGAAAAAGCCCGCTCTGCATCTTCCAGTTCCTGGAACAAAAGTTTGGATTTAATTTTAGAACTAGACCTAATCTTTGAAATCTCACATATAAACAAACCACGCAAATATGCCTTCAGAGATTCCCAAAGCACCAAACTAGAGGCCGAGTTCTCATTAAACCTAAGGAATTCCTGTAGTTCAGAGGTGAATGAATCATTTTTATCCACTAGTTGTAGCCAAAACGGATTTAAACGCCAAAGCGGCCTATCTCGCCACATATTATTATCTCCTTTAATTACGACAAACAGGGGCGAGTGGTCTGACACCGTCCTCGATAGATATTCAATATTCAACGTTTATAATTTTCCCTAGTATGAGACCATCCCCCAATGCCAAGTCAATACGAGACAGGGAGGAGAAGGTAGAGGAGAAACATGAGTACTGATATACCCCAGGATTCCTACATCTCCACAAATCTGTTAAGGCTAATTCACGCAGGAGCACCCCGAATGGTGTACAGTTGCCCTCCGGCTTTATAGGTGCATGATTACCTCTATCCCAATGGGCATCTAAAATATTGTTAAAGTCGCCCAACACTAAGTACGGGACACCTGGAAAGTCTCTCAAAATAGTTAGGATTTTATATATGATTTTGCTACTATATGGCGGAGGAATATATATAGATATTAGTACCATCGTGACTGCAGATAACGTACAATACAAGAGAACAAATCTCCCCTCTTCATCTACCACCACCCTTTTACATAAAAATTGGGCACCCTGTTTAATTAGTATGCTGACACCTCTAGAGTACTGGGAATATGTGGAATCATATCCTGCTAATATCCACCTTTTATCCTGAATGTTAAGTGTTTCACGTGTGAGGTGCATCTCTTTCAAGCAAATTACAGTTGGTTTGCGATCCATAATAAAATAAAAAATCGCCTGTCTTTTTACTGGGGATTTCATCCCTCTAATATTCCAGCTAAGAATTGTAACGTCCCCATAATTGCTATTTTTAAACTTAAACAACATTATCCAATTAATCTTAGCTAAGTACCTTTGGACATACGTGTACCCATCAAAGGACCTAACACCTCCCCCATTCCCTCCCTTCCCCCTAATAACACATCCCAACATAACTCTCAACTGCATTAGGCCCACCTCAAAGAAGAACAATGTTATGTCAAGGTAAAATATATTTTTCTACCTCTATATTTATATGCTTGTATGTGCTTTGATAAACTGCTTTGATAAACACAAAGTTTTCCTTGATGAGTATTGCATCAGAAACGAAACTTATTCTAAGATGATGTTAGTACTAGCTAGTGCCTGTCTCCGAGAAATGCACTGATGTCTGCCCCCCACCTTTGGGGAACTGAGAAACCACGTGATATACAAGAAAAGCAGTATCGATTCTCAGAAAATGAAACTTAAGGATGACACGATGAAAGGAGGACTTAGAAGAAGATCTAAGGAACAGTGGAACCAATCAGAGATGGCCAGATGCTAGACGTATACAGTTTACCAAGCCCCCATCCATCCCTTACTCCACCCTGACATCCTGTGTATGTAATCTCATGCTTGCAGAAATAAAGAACAGTATTTGCTGGAATAGTTGCGTGATAGTAGCCTCTTGAGCATGCACTGAGATTGAACCAGAAAACTTTGTCTGACTCTTATACTGGTACCACATGCTCATAATCTAATTTGGAGTGACTGGAGGACGAGTGGTTTGTCGATACGACCCCGACAATTGGCGCATAACAATGTGGGGCAGTGGATCGCCGCCCGTCCGGACCCGTCCTGAGGACTTTGCGGTGGTGCCCGCGGTGACTGAGTGCGAGGACTGCAGCCTCCGTTGAACACGGTAAGTTGGGATCATATACTTTATATGCGTCCCACTTACCTGTGTGTCAGTCATTGTTGGCTTAGCTGTATTGTCTATTTGGGTCTGGGTGGGTGACCGGTTGAGTGGTGAGACCGAAGGCGATCCCACGCCACGCTCCGAACCAGCAAGTGAGACCGAGTGACGTCGCATGTCTGCGCGTGCTCGTGTCAACACCACTTTTCTCCTCCTCCTCCGGTCACTGTACCTTTATGTAGATCGTTGTCTCCCGTGACTGTTAGAATAAAAGTTGGGACAAATTTTAGATTTTTGAAGTGTTGAGTGGGGTAAAAGACGCACATGATAGTCTAGTTAGTGACAGATTGATTAGGATTCTCTGTCTTGTAAGTGACAAATTGAGCAGGGGCTCTTTGTCTAACACGGGGAGCCTCATTAGGAGAAGCCCCAGTGTCAGTGCATGGAGCGGGGACTCTGTGCTGTGTAGAGTGTCACGGCGAACTGTGCTGTAAAGTCACCATCCACAGTTAGGGAAGGGACAGATTGAGTAGGGCTCTTTGTCTTGTCAGTATATAGAGCGGGGACTCTGTATTGACGGGTGGTGACCTGCAAGTGACGCCGGTGGTCTGAGTCGTGACAGATCATTGCACTCTGTTAAAATCATGATGCGCATGTTTAAATCAGAAAGACCTCATAAGTTAGAGGGTGGTGCTGTGGGGGTCTGTGAGCTTGTTCAGTCACGGGATGGCAAGAAGGCTGTTAAAAATGTGAGGAGTTTGTATAAGATGATGGGTCTGCCTAGTACAAGGAGACTCCAGCCTTCAGTGTGGAAAAGATTATGTAGGACAGAAGAAAGGAAAGTTGGGTGATGAGGGACTCCTGCATCAGGCTCAGGCACATCTCAGAGTAGCAAATGATTTGAAAGTTGAGGGCTGGAAGGAAGTAGATGGTGCAGGAGGATCAGAAGGTGCTGAGCCATTGTTCGGATATGTGAAATGCTCTGCATGTGATCTTGTTGATGTAACTAAAATGGCTGCTGTACCCCTCATGCCTGTCACTGTGCCAAGTCCCCAGCCACCGCCCTATAATGGCACCGATCTCAGAACAAAGGGAGGTTGGACTTGTCGTGCATGTGGTGAACAGAATCCACCCTGGGCGGAGACCTGCCGTGTCTGTGGGGCGGGTCGCCCCTGGTGTAATGCCCAGCCCAATGCCCCTTCCATACCCAACAGTGGGACACCCAGCGGCCATCTTGGGACACCCAGCGGCCATCTTGGGACACCCAGCAGCCATCTTGGGACACCCGGAACCACCCAGTCAGGCCTATATCCCCTCCTGACGCCTTCCGGCACCTACTACCAACCACCCGGACAGCCGGAAAAGGTTCTAGTCCCGGTCGCTGAGGCCCTTGTCCCAGGGCTTGGTCCTTCAGCCCCTGCCTCTGTTCCTAATCCGGAAGCTACTGCACTACCTCTGTTCTCAGTGGGTGCCCCTCCCAAGATAGAAGAAATTAGGCACCAGGAGCTATCTGAAACTAATGATAAAGTGGTAAAATTTGTCATTGCTTTGTCTAAAGAGTTAACTAACACCCACTCTACAGTGTCTGCTTCTCTCCCAGAATCCACAGATGACACGGTGCACAACTTCTCGCCTGGTGACCTTGTGTACGTGAAAAAGTTTGTGCGGAGAGACTGCCTCCAGCCCAGATTCGAGGGACCCTACACCGTGGTCCTGACCACCCCTACTGCCCTGAAGCTCGAGGGCAAGAGCACCTGGATTCACGCCTCCCACTGCAAGAAGGACAAGATTAGTCAGCAGTAGTGTTGAGCGATACGATAATGTAAATATCGGCTATCGGCCGATATTAGCTCTATCGGCCTTTCGATAATTCGTTTCGATATTTTCGTCTTATCGAATACCGGAATCGGATTTGTCACTGTCACTGTCTGTGTCCGTCGGTCGGGTCTGTCACTGTCAGTGTCCGTCGGTCGGGTCTGTCAGGAGTCAGCGGCACTTACCTGGCAGAAGATCTCCGGCGGTCACGTCCTGGACTGCTTCATGGCCGCCATCCTCTTCTCCCCGGCGGTCACATGCAGTTTCTCGCGATAACTGCAGTGACTGCTGGGTAATCCCGGCCGTAAAGCAGTCAGTCCGATGACGTCACCGCCGGGGAAGCAGGTAATCAGCTGTGCTGCGTCGCGATGACAGGCTCTGCCTGTCATTGCGATGTAGCAGAGCTGGATCGTCGTGGGACTGTCGTTATGGACTGCGTCGGACAGGTGGTATACTGTTGGTTTGTTTTTTTTCTTTTTTTACAGGAGATCGATGGCGTCGCAGGAATGAGAGTACAATAAAAGAATGAAAACTGTGTTGTCTCTTTTATTTCATTAAAAGACTTTTTTCTTGCTTTGTCTTTTTTTTATGCATTTAATAACTTTGGGATTAATAATGGATCGGTGTCTTATTGACGCCTCTCCATTATTAACCGGGCTTATTGTCACCGTGCAATCAACAGTGACATTAACCCCTTATTACCCCGCTTGCCACCGCTACAGGGCAAGTGGGAAGAGCCGGGTAAAGTGCCACAATTGGCACATCTTTTGATGCGCCAAATGTGGGGCTGCTGTAGCCTGGTATTATCAGGCTGTTGAGGGCCAAAATCCATGGGCCTTGACAGTCTTTTAATACCAGGCTGCAGCAGTCTGCATTTTACTTGGCTGGTTAACAAAAATAGGGGGACCCTACGCCGTTTTTTTTTTCGAGGGGATCCCCTATTTTTGTTAACCAGCCAAGCTAAGCAGACTGCTGTCTCCTGGTATTATCAGGCTTGCAAGGTCCATGGATATTGGATCCTTACCAGCCTGAAAAACCAGGCCTCAGCGGTCTGCTTCATCTGGCTGGTTAACAAAAATAGGAGGGACCCCACGCCAATTTTTTTCGAGGGGATCCCCTATTTTTGTTAATCAGCCAAGATATGCAGACTGCTGTGGCCTGGTATTATCAGGCTTGCAAGGTCCATGGATATTGGATCCTTACCAGCCTGAAAAACCAGGCCTCAGCGGTCTGCTTCATCTGGCTGGTTAACAAAAATAGGGGGGACCCCACGCCATTTTTTTTCGAGGGGATCCCCTATTTTTGTTAACCAGTTCCCTCTGATGTCACTGATTGTGTCCCTGGCTGACCTGAAGTGAAAGTGGAAAGCAATCAATTAAGCTTTCCACTTCCTCTCCTGTCAGCCAGGAGAGGAACTCATTCATTTGGGGGTTTACTGTGAGGCTGCAGCATTAGCTGCGGTCCCTGCAGTAAACATTAACCCTTTCTGATGGATTACACCGTGGGACCTGACTGTACATCGGATTGGTAAGAATAATTTTGCTTTATTATTTTATTTTTATTACAGGAAATGGTTTTAGCAGGTAAATAAAATATGGTCAAAAACTGTGTGATTATTTCATTAAACTTCTTTTTTATTAAAGTGTGTGTGTTTGATTTTTCTTTCATACAATAGGATTAATAATTGATAGTTGTCTGATTGACAGCTCTCAATTATTAACCTGGCTTAAAGTGACCTTTCAATTGCAAGGTCATTTTAACCCCTTATTAACCCATTCGCCACCGCTACAGGGCAATGGGAATAGACGGGCAAAGTGCCAGAAAGGGCAAATCTAATTAGAGATTTGCCCTTTCTGGGGTGTCTGGGGGCAGATGTTAGTAGCCGGGGGGGGCCAAAAATAATGGTCCCTCTCTGGGCTATTATTATCTGCCCCCACTCACTGGCTTTGTCTGTCTGGTTGCGAAAATAGGGCGGGAGCCCACGCATTTTTTTTCAGCAATTTTACACCTCATATATATATATATACATGTCATTGAATTTGTGACACATATATATATATTTATATTTATAGTTCATACACTTCTACATAGTATAATAGCCGCTAATTCAATTGCCGGCTTTTGTGAAAATGCAGAACCCGACATGAAATGACACTTGGTTTACATAGAGTTAACCATGTCTTTTCATGTAGTTTGATATCTGATTTGCACAAACAATTACATGAGTGTAAGTGTGCAAAATTTCACACCTGTAGGGGTTAATTAAAGGTGTAAATTCGTAGCAAAAAAGTCCGTTTTTTTTACAACGAATTTACACCTTTAATTAACCCTACAGGTGTGAAATTTTGCACACATAGACTGATGTAATTGTTTGTGCAAATCAGATTGCAAACGACATGAAAAGACATGGTTAACCCTATGTACACCAAGTGTCATTTCATGTCGGGTGCTTCTGTCTTTTCACAGAGCC
>JARQOD010000005.1:79105162-79143818 GCA_033576555.1 Oophaga sylvatica
ACATTGGCTGGAGGGAGCCAAACATCAGGTGGTGGTCCTTACGGACCATAAGAATCTGGTCTATCTGGAATCTGCCAAGCGACTCAATCCTAGAAAGGCCAGGTGGGCCTTGTTTTTCACACGTTTTAATTTTGTGGTTTCCTTTCTTCCTGGCACTAAGAATGTTAAGGCGGATGCCCTCTCGAGGAGTTTCCTTGCGGACTCTCCTGAGCTATCTGATCCCTCTGTTATTTTGAAGGAGGGTGTAGTTCTTTCCGCCATCTCGCCCAATTTGAGACTTGCTTTGGAGGGGTGTCAGGAGGATAGGCCCGAGCGCTGCCCTGTTGGAAAATTGTTTGTCCCGGACCAATGGAAAAAGAGTGTGATGTCTGAGATTCATTGTTCCGCATTGGCTGGGCATCCCGGAATTTTTGGTACCAGAGACTTGGTTAGTCGGTCCTTTTGGTGGTCTACCTTGTCTCGCGATGTCAGGGAATTTGTGCAGTCCTGCGGGACTTGCTCTCGCTCCAAGCCTTGCTCTCGCTCTAGTGGTTTGTTGATGCCATTGCCTGTGCCCAAGAGACCATGGACCCATATCTCTATGGATTTAATTTCCGATCTTCCTGTTTCTCAGAGAATGACCACCATCTGGGTAATTTGTGATAGGTTTTCCAAAATGATACATCTTGTGCCATTACCTAAGTTGCCTTCCTCCTCTGAATTGGTGCCGTTGTTCCTTCAGCACGTGGTTCGTTTACACGGCATTCCTGAGAACATTGTGTCTGACAGAGGAGTCCAGTTTGTTTCCAGATTTTGGAGGACTTTTTGTTCTAAACTGGGTGTTCAATTGTCTTTCTCCTCGGCATTTCATCCTCAGACCAATGGTCAAACTGAGAGAACAAACCAGACATTGGAGACTTATCTAAGATGCTTTGTGTCTGCTGATCAGGATGAGTGGGTCTCTTTTTTGCCTTTGGCTGAGTTTGCTCTTAATAATAGGGCTAGCTCTGCCACTTTGATGTCTCCGTTTTTCTGTAATTCTGGATTTCACCCTCGATTTTCTTCAGGACAGACGGAGGCTTCTGTCTGTCCAGGTGTTGACTCTGTTGTTGAGCGTATGCAGCAGATTTGGGACCAGGTAGTGGAGAGGTTGTCCCTCTCTCAGGAGAAGGCCCAGTGGTTTGCTAACCGGCATAGGACTGATGGTCCTCGGTTCAAAGTGGGGACTTGGTCTGGTTGTCCTCAAAGAATATTCCTATGAGAGTAGCATCTCCTAAATTTAAGCCTAGGTTCATTGGACCTTATAAGATCATGGAGATTATTAATCCTGTTTCTTTTCGTTTGCTTCTTCCAGGGACATTTAAGATCCATAATGTGTTCCACAAGTCCTTGTTGAAGAGGTTTGTTGAGCCAGTGGTTCCTGCTGCTGTGCCTCCTGACCCTGTTTTGGTTGAGGGCAATCTGGAGTATGTGGTTGAGAAAATATTGGATTCTCGTTTTTCTAGACGAAGACTCCAGTATTTGGTTAAATGGAGAGGTTATGGTCAGGAAGACAATTCTTGGGTGTTTGCTTCGGACATCCATGCTAGGAGACTTATCCGTGCGTATCATAGAACTCATCCTGACCGACCTGGTTGCTCAAATGAGGGTTCGGTGACCCCTCCTCAAGGGGGGGGTACTGTTGTGAATGGGTTTGAGATGAGTTCTGAGCAGGAGCTCCCTCTGGTGGTTACAAGCGGTACTAGTGAGGATTGTGAGGACTGGGAATCAGGTGTTACTGATTGGTCTTATATAAGGGAGTCATTTTCCCATCAGGGTTGCCGGTGATCAATTGTTCTGGTCTGAATCCTTCTTTCCAGTTTCCCTTGTAGCCTGCTGTGTCGTGTCTGCATCTCCTGCTATCAGATAAGACAATTTCTTATTTTGTGTTTTTGCTATATTTTTGCATTTTGTCCTGCACTTCTGTGGGGGCCTTCAGGGTCCCCTCCGGGGGCTTTTGCCCTCTCAGTTTAGTCCAGCCACTGTGTTTTGTACTTTTGCTTTTTCCAGTTTTTTTTCAGTGGCTGCTGTTTTGATTTTTTTTACACCAGAGAACTAATTTAGGTGGTAGAGGTCGTGTGATCTCAGGTGATTTTGAAATTAGTAGAGTTGGTGTTTTTTCAGGGTTTTCTGAGATTGCAGTAAGTACCCTTCCTGTCCTTTTCTATTTAGATAGTTTGGGCCCCAGCGTTTGCTCATACTATTTTCTTTCTGTGTCAGTATTTCCTCTTGTCTAACCGCCATTACATGTTTGGGGGCTTTCTATTATCTTTGGGGTTCTGCTCCGGGGCAGATAGCTTTCCTATTTCTATCTTTAGGTGTAGTTAGTTTCTCAGGCTGTGACGAGGCGTCTAGGACCAACGTAGGAACGCTCCACGGCTGCCTCTAGTTGCGGTGGTTAGTCAGGGTACTGCAATCTCATAGATTCCAACTGCTCTGGTGTATTTCCTTTTTTACCTGCACTCCTCAGCTACCGTAACATAACAGTGGAACCAATCAGAGATGGCCAGATGCTAGACGTATACAGTTTACCAAGCCCCCATCCATCCCTTACTCCACCCTGACATCCTGTGTATGTAATCTCATGCTTGCAGAAATAAAGAACAGTATTTGCTGGAATAGTTGCGTGATAGTAGCCTCTTGAGCATGCACTGAGATTGAACCAGAAAACTTTGTCTGACTCTTTCTTATACTGGTACCACATGCTCATAATCTAATTTGGAGTGACTGGAGGACGAGTGGTTTGTCGATACGACCCCGACAGTTATTCCCCTTAAAATGTATAAAGCCAAATACCGGGCGTTTTAGTTCCTATCTCTCCCCCCCCATATATACCAGGATAATACCCCACAGCACAAAACAACTATCCAGACACAGGAACAGCTCAAAACATCCAGATCGTCCAAAAGATTCACGTTTCTTCACCACAGTCCTCCATCTCCTTTCCTAGATGTTGTTTGTTCAGATCCAACCATTCAGCTGCCCCTGTACCATCCAGAAAAAAATGAGATTTGTTCCCAGCTTCAACCCGCAACTTGGCCGGGAAGATCATAGAGTACTTGAGCTCAAGGGCCCTCAGTCGTTTTTTAATATCCACAAATTGAGCTCTCATTTTTTGCACTTTTGGTGAAAAATCCGGATAGAATGAAACTCTAGACCCATCAATGGTTAACCAGAATGGTCTCTTGAGAACCGAAGAATACTGTCCCTGTCTCTGTAGTGCAATAGTTTAGCCAGAATGGATCGTGGTGGACGGCCAGGGGGAGGGGGACGAGCCGGGACCCTATGAGCGCGCTCCACCGCATACAAGTGAGTCAAATTATCAGACCCAACTTTTTCTTTTATCCAGGCTTCAATAAAAGTAGTAGGGTTTTTGCCCTCGCATCGCTCCAGGATGCCGACAATACGGACATTATAACGCCTGGACCTGTTTTCCAGGTCATCTGTTTTATTCCATACTGCAACAAGATCTTTTTCAAGCTCTTTATTATGCTGCACAGAATTGGAGACTGTATTTTCCACCACACTAACTCTTTTTTCTAGTTGCCCAGTTCTGTCCTTAACTGTATGGAGGTCATATTTTACATTCTGCATTGACTCCTGTAGAAAGCCCAACTTAGTAAGCAAATTAGTAATAGCTGATCCACATTGCATAACCGCCACCAACACGTCCTTTATATTGGGTTCAGCAAGGAACCTGCAACTTCAGCGCTGCAAGCTGTTTCTTATTTTGCTCCACCAGTTCTCCCCAGCTAGCCAGAGGCTCCTGATTCCTCTGTTCTCCAGCACTCTCAGTCACCTCCTCCCCCTCCTCACTCATCTCCCGCTCTGTACCTTCTCCTCCGGTGTCTGGATCTTTTCCAGCCACTTGGCGAGATTCCTTCTCCAATTCCTCCACTCGGGCAAATCGCTGCAGACGAACCACTACTGCTCTATTTCTGGCTGTGCTATCAGTTTCTGCATCTGCCAGGGCGCGTGCTGAAGCTGCGGCGCCATCTTGGGAACCCGAGGTTATCTCTCCTGCAATCCTCCTTTGGCCTTTTTGCGGCATGTTATATATCAGAAGTGCTCCCACTATGGACCTACGACCTCCACCAGTCCCCAGGGCCACTCCACAAGTAATTACCGTCTGTGCTGTGGGGATTTAGCAGCGGTAATTAGCTAGGACAGGTGGGAGCTCTGCAGGCACGCGTCCCCCTCACATGCTGCTAGGCCACGCCCCCCTGTGTTTCTTCTAGTCTAACCGCCATTATATGTTTGGGGCTTCCTATTCCTTTGGGGCTCTACTCCGGGGCAGTTAGCTTTGCTGTTTCTATCTTCAGGTGTAGCTAATCTCTCCGGCTGTGCCGAGGCGTCTAGGTCACCGTAGGTACATCCCACGGCTGCTTCTAGTTGTGCGGTTAGCTTAGGGATCTGCAACCCATTAGTTCCCAACCTCTCTGGGTGTTCGGCTGCCTTTGCTGTTTTTTGCTCCTGTCCTCCTCGGCTACCAAATCATAACAGAATCACCGGCCTTACCGAAAATTCTATGGTACTCAACAGAAGGAAAAAATTGTTAAAAAAAAAAAGTCAGAATTTTTTTTTTGTGTGTATTTTTTCCTCTTTATCTCTGGGGGCTGTAGGAGGAGTTTTTCTGCAATAGAAGTCAAGCATTTGTCTGATCGTGTGGAGCAGCTTGCTGCTGAAGTTCGGAGTATTTCTGTCTATCTCAGTTGTCTGCTGTAGAACCTAAGATCCCTACTCCGGATTTATTTTTTGGGGATCGGTCTAAATTTTTGAATTTTAAAAATAACTGTAAGTTTTTTTTTTACCCTGAAGCCTAAGTCCTCGGGGAACGCGGCACAACAGGTTCAAATTGTCATCTCCCTGTTGCGCGGTGACCCTCAGGATTGGGCCTGTTCCCTGACACCTGGGGATCCTGTTTTGACTGATGTTGATGTGTTTTTTCAGGCTCTGGGGTTGTTGTATGATGAACCTAATGTTACTGATCAAGCTGAGAAAACCTTGTTGGCATTGAATCAGGATCAGGAAGCTGCAGAGCTATATTGTCAGAAATTCCGAAAGTGGGCAGTCCTTACTAAATGGAATGACGATGCCCTGGCAGCTCTTTTTCGGAAGGGTCTGGCAGAGACTGTAAAGGACGTTATGGTGGGATTTCCTGTTCCCTCTGTTCTCAATGACTCTATGTCATTAGCTATTCAAATTGACAGATGTTTACATGAGCGTAGAAATATGCGAGAGGTGGTGATGCCTTGCGAGCCAGCCCCTGAGCCCATGCAGTGTGATGGAGTGGTTTCTGGGGCTCAGCGTCGAGAGTTTTGAAAGGTAATAAGGTGTGCTTCTATTGTGGAGGCGCTTCTCATACTATTTCCGTCTGCCCTAAGCGGGAAGACGTTTTGCGCGCTCGGTTGTTTTGGGTAATGTTCAGACTAAATTTCTTTTGACTGTTACCTTGATTTGCTCCGTGTCCACATTTTCGGCTCAAGCATTTGTTGATTCAGGAGCAGCTCTAAGCCTGATGGATTTTGATTTTGCCAAACGTTGTGGTTTTCCCATGGTACCCATGCGGAGGTCTATTCCTTTGCTGGGTATTGATTCTACCCCTTTGGCGGAGAATAAACCCCAGTTTTTGACCTAGGTGATAATGCGGGTTGACCCGGACCACCAAGAGAATTGCACATTTTTGGTGTTACATAATTTACATGACATTATTGTACTGGGTTTTCCCTGGTTACAGACTCATAATCCTGTTTTGGATTGGAAGTCTGTGTCTGTGGTCGGTTGGGGTTGTCAATGTGTTCGTAGCGACACTCCTGTTTTTTCTACCTCTCCCCAGTCTCAAGATATCCCTGAATATTTGGTTGATTTTTCTGATGTGTTTAGTGAGAGTAAGTCTGCGCCCTTACCTCCTCATAGGAGTTATGATTGCGCGACTGAGTTGGTACCCGGTTGTAAATTTCCCAAGGGTCGGCTCTTCAATTTATCGGTACCCGAGCATGATGCTATGCGATCTTATATCAAAGAATCTTTGGAGAAGGGTCATATCAGACCATCCTCTTCACCCTTGGGTGCCGACTTTTTCTTTGTGGCCAAAAAGGATGGTTCATTGGGGCCATGTATTGACTATCATCTCCTTAATAAGATCACTGTTAAATATCAGTATCCTTTACCCTTGATTTCTGATTTATTTTCCAGAGTGAAAGGTGCCAGTTGGTTTACCAAGCTTGACCTTAGGGGGGCGTATAATCTTATTCGCATCAAACATGGATATGAATGGAAGACGGCGTTTAATACCCCAAAGGGGCATTTTGAGTACGTAGTGATGCCTTTTGGGCTCACTAATGCCCCTTCCGTTTTCCAGTCTTTCATGAACGATATTTTCCGGGATTTGGTGGATAAGTTTCTGATCGTTTATTTGGACGATATTTTGATATTTTCCAATGACTGGGATTCTCATGTGGAACATGTTCGGATGGTATTCCGGATTTTGAGAGAGAATGCTTTGTATGTTAAGGGATCGAAATGTCTCTTTGGCGTACAGTGTTATGAACTGCTACAAGCACTAAGGAAAGATGGGAACTCTGTCCCTACAATAGAACGAAGCTGGATCCCTACGATGTAACGGGGAACCTGATCCTGCGACCAGACCCGCTAAAGTCCTCAGCTAGTCTGAACAAAGACCTATAGTTGCGAGGGAGGAATCCCTACAAGATCTAGGGACTGGGAGAAAAGGTGGACACCTCCTAACAGAAATTGTAGCAGGGAAAATTAAACAGAAAACAAATTACTACGAGATCCTAAGATTAAGCAAAACTGACAGAGTAAGGCACCTAAGCACCCGGCTAGCTTAGAGTAGATAATACAATGAAGTCCAGCAAAGCCAGAAGGGCGGAGCCAGACTAAATAGGGAAAAAAGGTCATGTGACCAGCAAACTGAAACAAAATCTAACAAGAGGGTTCTAACAGTACCCTCCCTTCTAAGAGGATCCTCCGGATCCCCTAGGACTTAGGCTTATCTGGAAATCTGTTGTGAAACGCTCTGACAAGTCTAGACGCGGAAACATCATCCGCCCTCACCCATGAGTTATCATCGGATCCATAACCCTTCCAAGCGACGAGGTACTGCAAACTCCCTCTATACCGTCTAGAATTTAGGATGCGGGAAATCTCATATTGCCCGTCCTCCACCACCAGGGGAACAGTGGCCGAGACGTCTCCATCTGAGACCTCAGCTTTTTTCAAGAGAGAAACATGAAACACCGGATTAATCTTCCAGGAGGTTGGAAGCTCCAACTTAACAGCAGATTGGTTAATAACCTGAAGCACCTTAAAGGGCCCTACAAACTTGGGACCCAATTTCTTAGACGGAATCCTCAAGCGCAGATTCTTAGAGGACAACCAGACCATGTCACCAATAGCAAACAAAACCTCTTGTCGTTTTCTATCAAAATACACTTTGGATCTTTTGTTAGCCTCCTGAAGATTACCACGCACATCAGTCCAAACTCTCTCCAAACACACCAGAAAAATTCTCCTCTTCAGGTACAGCCGATCCCAACTTGGAAAATGACCCAAAAGACGGATGTCTCCCAGTACAACAAAAAAAAAGGCGAACAACCAGCAGAAGCGGATGTATGATTGTTAATAGCAAACTCAGCAAGTGGCAGAAACTCAGACCACCCCTCTTGATTATCAGTCACAAAACAACACAAGAACTGCTCAACATCCTGGTTTTTCCTTTCTGTCTGGCCATTAGACTCAGGATGATATCCGGATGAAAACGACAAATGAACTCCCAACCTGTCACAAAAGGCGCGCCAAAAACGAGCCACAAACTGAGGTCCCCTATCAGAAACAATGTCAGTAGGAACACCATGTAGTCTGACTATTTCCTTGACAAAGGCCTTAGCGAGAGTCTTAGCGCAGGGCAATTTGATGAAAGGAACCAAGTGACACATCTTGCTAAAACGGTCCACGACCACCCAGATGACAGTGAAACCCTCAGAGGGGGGAAGGTCAGTAATAAAGTCCATAGCCAAATGTGTCCAAGGTGCACTAGGGACCTCCAGAGGGCAAAGCAACCCTGCAGCAGGAGTATGAGAAGACTTAGATCTAGCACACACAGTGCATTGACGCACCCACTTAATGACTTCCTTCTGCCATCCAGGCCACCAAAAGCTGCGACCCACAAGTCTCTTGGTCTCAGAGATTCCAGGATGACCTGCCAACCGAGAGTCATGACATTCAACAAACAAATCTCTCCTCAGGCTACCAGGCACAAACAACCTCCCATGCGGCGTGTTAGATGGGCCATTCTCCTGTGCTTTAAGAATCTCATCTTCCAACACGGAGTCCAAAACCGCAATAACAACCCCCTCTTGCAAAATGTTTTCCTCCTCCTCAGTACCCACCATAGGAGAAAAGCTGCGAGACAAAGCATCAGCTTTAACATTTTTAGTACCTGGGATGTAAGTAACGGTAAAATTAAAGCGTGAGAAAAACAGTGCCCACCTAGCCTGACGGGCATTCAAGCGTTTGGCAGCATCAAGGTAGATCAGATTTTTATGATCGGTGAAGACTTGAACGGGAAATTCCGCTCCCTCCAAAAAATGACGCCAGTGTTCAAATGCGAGTTTAATTGCCAACAATTCCCGATTACCGATATCATAATTTAGTTCAGACTCAGAAAATTTCTTTGAAAAAAAAGCACAGGGATGTACTCCATCCGTCTTTTCCTGAGACAACACCGCGCCGACCCCCACAGAAGAAGCATCAACCTCAACCAAAAATGGTTTAGTCACATCAGGCTGCGTAAGGATGGGAGCAGAGCTGAACCTCTCCTTTAGCAACACAAAAGCCTCAATGGCCTCAGTAGTCCACTGAACCGCATCAGCACCTTTCCTGGTGAGATCGGTCAGAGGTTTGGCAATCACAGAAAAATTTTTTATGAATTTTCTATAATAATTAGTGAACCCCAAAAACCTCTGTATTGATTTCACAACAATAGGTCTAGGCCAATCCTGCACAGCTTGCACTTTCACAGGGTCCATCTCAAAACCTTCACTGGAGACAATGTATCCCAAAAAACTAAGTCTCTGTACAGCGAACTCACATTTTTCTAGTTTGGCAAAAAGTGAATTATCACTCAGTAACTGTAATACTTCACGCACACTCCTCCAATGAGACTCCAAATCCGGTGAATAAATCAAAATGTCATCCAAATACACAACCACACTTCTGCCAATCAAAGGTCTAAGGATGTCATTAATAAGATTCTGAAAAAATGCCGGAGCACTGGAATGTCCAAAAGGCATGACCAGATTCTCAAAATGACCCAGTGGAGTGTTAAACGCAGTCTTCCATTCATCCCCCTCCTTCATGCGCAACAAATTGTATGCCCCTCGAAGATCAATTTTCGAGAACCACTTGGCCCCCACTAACTGATTAAACAAATCAGGAATCAATGGCAGTGGGTAAGGATTGCGTACAGTAATCTTATTAATCTCACGAAAGTCTAGACAAGGCCGTAAACCGCCGTCCTTTTTTTTAACAAAAAAAAATCCAACCGCCAACAGGAGATTTGGAAGGCCTAATGTGACCGGCGGCCAAGCTTGTCTATATGTATTCCTC
Organism: Oophaga sylvatica; assembly: GCA_033576555.1. NCBI lineage: Eukaryota > Metazoa > Chordata > Amphibia > Anura > Dendrobatidae > Oophaga > Oophaga sylvatica. The sequence continues at coordinate 79,114,811 of JARQOD010000005.1, forward strand.
CAAAGCCTTTCTCTCAGGAATAGTCAAATTAAATAAACGACTTTTAGGAAGAGTCACTCCAGGGACAAATTCAATTGCACAATCATATTCTCTATGAGGAGGCAATACCTGCGATTCTTTATCAGAAAAAACTTTCCAAAAATCCTGAATAGGTACAGGTAACTCCCCCTTAACTACAGCAGCAATACGCCCGTTACAACACTTGTCATAACACTTAGGACTCCAGGACTTAATTTCATTGGTAGACCAATCCAGTACCGGATTGTGCAATTTTAACCAGGGTAACCCCAAAATCACCGGTGAGGGCAAATTATTCAAAACTACCAAATCCAAATTCTCTTGATGAACACCATTAATAGTAAGAGGAAATTCACAGATATGGTGAGTAACATTTTTCAAGGGAGAGCCATCCACAGACACCACATTAATAGGAGAAGACAGAAATTTGGGTTTTAATTTTAGTTTTTCCAAAAATTTCCCATCAATCACATTGAGAGTTGAACCACAATCCACAAATACCCGAAACTCCATTAATTCCTCCTCACCAGCAGTGGTAGCAGAAAGAAAGACACCTTTATTGTTTAAACAAGCTATGCGGGCGACACTGACCTCATTTTTTTTTTCTCTTTATTCATTCGAAGCGCACAGTTCTTAATGAAATGCTCAGATTTACCACAGTAGTAACACAAATCTTGAGCAAATCTGCGTTCTTTTTCCCGAGAGTGAGGTGCCATTGCTCCAATTTCCATCGGCTCTGCAATGTCAGTACATTCCTTCTCCAAACCTGGAGCTGACAAAGCAGACTTACTCTCATTAACCCTTGCACGCAGTCTCCTATCCACCCGTATGGCCAATTGCATAGCCTCTTGCAAGTTACCAGGTATAGGATAAGCAATCAGCAAATCTTTAACCCTTTCACTTAATCCTGCAAGAAATAAACTTTTCAAAGCGGAATCGTTCCAGCCCACCTGGGTGGACCACCTACGGAAGTGAGTACAATATTTTTCCACATTACCCGATCCCTGTCTCAAACATCTCAACTCTGTCTCAGCTGATGAAACACGATCCGGATCGTCATATAATAACCCCAAAGCAGAAAAAAAAACATCCACTGATCCAAAGCATGGATCACTAGGCTGCAGAGAAAAGGCCCAGTCCTGACGTTCTTTGCGCAAAAGTGACATTATAAACCCTGTGCGCTGTGATTCATCACCAGAGGATCTGGGTCTCAAACGAAAATACAACAAGCAAGCATTTTTAAAAGAAAAAAAATCTTGTAGTTCACCAAAAAATAAATCAGGCAAACGTACCTTTGGCTCCACGAAATGTGCTCCAGAACAACTACTCACGTGTTGCTGGATTTCAGCCACCTCCAGAGAGAGACCCTGCAGGCGTTCAGCCAAATCCCGAACCGACACCATGATGAAAACAGAAAATCTTTCCTTAGAGATTTTTTTTTTTTTCTTGGCTGGACTTACTGTTATGAACTGCTACAAGCACTAAGGAAAGATGGGAACTCTGTCCCTACAATAGAACTAAGCTGGATCCCTACGATGTAACGGGGAACCTGATCCTGCGACCAGACCCGCTAAAGTCCTCAGCTAGTCTGAACGAAGACCTATAGTTGCGAGGGAGGAATCCCTACAAGATCTAGGGACTGGGAGAAAAGGTGGACACCTCCTAACAGAAATTGTAGCAGGGAAAATTAAACAGAAAACAAATTACTACGAGATCCTAAGATTAAGCAAAACTGACAGAGTAAGGCACCTAAGCACCCGGCTAGCTTAGAGTAGATAACACAATGAAGTCCAGCAAAGCCAGAAGGGCGGAGCCAGACTAAATAGGGAAAAAAGGTCATGTGACCAGCAAACTGAAACAAAATCTAACAAGAGGGTTCTAACATACAGAAGGTTTCGTTTTTGGGATTAATTTTGTCTCCATCTGCTATTGAAATGGACCCGGTCAAGGTTCAGGCCATTTGAGATTGGGTTCAGCCCACTTCATTGAAGGCTCTTCAGAGATTTTTGGGTTTTGCTAATTTCTACTATAAATTTATAAGTAATTTCTCTGATATTGTGAAACCACTGACTGATTTGACCGAAAAGGGTTCTGATGTGGTGAATTTGTTTCCTGAGGCAGCTTCTGCGTTTCAGGAGCTCAAGCGGAGATTCACTTCTGCTCCTGTTCTACGGCAGCCTGATGTTTCTCTACCATTTCAGGTGGAGATAGATGCTTCTGAGATTGGTGCAGGAGCCGTTTTGCCCCAAAGGGATCCTGTAACCTCTAAGATTAACCCCTGTGCCTTCTTCTCCCGAAAGTTTTTCCCCAGCTGAACGTAATTATGATGTGGGGAATCGGTAATTATTGGCTATGAAGTGGGCGTTCGAAGAGTGGAGGCATTCATTGGAGGGAGCCAAACATCAAGTTGTGATCCTCACTGACCACAAAAACTTGATCTATCTTGAATCAGCCAAGCGATTGAATCCCAGACAGGCCAGGTGGGCCTTGTTTTTCACGCGTTTTAACTTTGTGGTCTCCTTCCTCCCGGGTACTAAGAATGTTAAGGCGGATGCCCTCTCTAGGAGTTTCCTTGCAGATTCTATTGATGTGACTGAGCCTACGGCCATTCTGAAGGAGGGTGTCGTTCTTTCCGCTATCTTACCCGATTTGAGACTGACCCTGGAACAATTTCAGGGGGATAAACCTGAACGTTGCCCTGCGGGGAAATTGTATGTCCCAGACCAATGGAGAGAAAAAGTTATGTCTGAAGTCCATTGCTCTGCATTGGCTGGTCATCCCGGTATTTTTGGTACTAGAGATTTGGTGAGTCGGTCCTTTTGGTGGCCTACTTTGTCTCGTGACGTCAGGAACTTTGTGCAGTCCTGTTCTCGGTCCAAACCTTGCTCTCGCTGTAGTGGATTGTTAATGCCACTGCCTGTGCACAAGAGGCCATGGACCCATATCTCTATGGATTTTATTTCCGACCTCCCTGTCTCTCAGAGAATGACCGTTATCTGGGTGATCTGTAATAGGTTTTCCAAGATGATCCATCTTGTGCCACTGCCCTTGTTTTTTCAGCAGGTGGTTCAGTTGCACAGCATTCCAGAGAACATTGTGTCTGACAGAGGAGTCCAATTTGTTTCCAGATTTTGGAGGACATTTTGTTCCAAACTGGGAGTTCAGCTGTCTTTCTCCTCTGCATTTCACCCTCAGACCAATGGGCAGACGGAGAGAACAAACCAGACCTTGGAGACTTATTTGAGATGTTATGTGTCTGCTGATCAGGATGACTGGGTCTCTTTTTTGCTTTTGGCTGAATTTGCTCTGAATAATAGGGCTAGTTCTGCCACCTTGATGTCTCCTTTTTTCTGCAATTTCGGGTTTCATCCTCGGTTTTCTTCGGGCAGGTGGAGACTTCTGTCTGTCCGGGTGTTGACTCTATGGTGGAGAGAATGCAGCAGATTTGGGATCAAGTAGTGGATAAATTGTCTCTGTCTCAGGAGAGGGCCCAGCGGTTTGCCAACCAGCATAGGACTGATGGTCCTCCGTTTAAAGTGGATGACTTGGTTTGGTTGTCCTCAAAGAATATCCCTATGAAGGTTGCATCAAAGTTTAAGCCAAGGTTCATTGGACCTTATAGGATCTTGAAAGTCCTTAATCCAGTTTCTTTTCGTTTGGCTCTTCCTGGGACGTTTAAGATTCATAACGTCTTCCACAAATCTTTATTGAAAAGGTTTGTCGAGCCAGTGGTTCCTTTGGCTGCACCTCCTGAGCCTGTTTTGGTTGAGGGCAATATGGAGTATGAAGTGGAGAAGATATTGGATTCTTGTTAGGCTAGACGGAGACTCCAGTACTTGGTTAAGTGGAAAGGTTATGGTCAGGAGGACAATTCTTGGGTGTTTGCTTCTGACATTCATGTGATGCGCACGTACCAGGGCTTTGGGGTACTCGGCACCGAGCCCGTTGATGTCTATGGGGGATGTCACGGGTAGCACAGCTCGGTCCGTGCCCTGGGCGCTCACTGTAATGTGGGATATTTACAGGGGATGATGGAGTGTTCGTATAGTTTGTCGTGATGCCACCTGTAGTATCTGATCAGGGGACCAGCGCTGCTATGCAGGTCCTCTGGAAGGGATGGTGTTGGGCAGCTAGATGGTAGGTCTTCTACAGGTAAGACGGTGTCCTTCCAGGGCAGATATAAATATGAGGATGCAGGACAGGTGGGGATCCCGCCGTCAGAGACATTAAGGGAGACACACACAAAAGTCAGTTTGGTACCTTTACTGTAGAAATGGCAGGTACTCCCCGGAGCACGATAGGGTGAAGGATGCACATCCAGATTCCCCCACTGGTAGGTGTATGGCCTCCTGTCTTCTGTCGTTATATGATAAAGTCCTGACCTGCCTGTAGCTAGGTCTAACTTGGTATCCGTCCTGTACCTGGCTGACTTGGTGGTTGGACCTTCTCTCTGGCAGAACAGGGTCTTTCTATGGCTGATCAGGCCGACTCCGTTCTCCTGATCCTGCTACGTGTCAACTCTGTGGTACTCCTGGGACTTGTAGTCCTCCAGGAACTCCGGTGTTCTCCTAATAGGTCGTGGAGATCCTTATAGGCTCGGGCCCCGGTGTCCAGTATTTCTTGCTGAGGGGAGCTATTAATGCTCACTGACCCCTCCAATTCCACTTGCCTTCGGCCTACCTGGGTCCTACTAAGATCACACACGCCGGCAGTTGGTAATCGGCCTCTTCGCCGCTCTCTAAGCGTCGGCACGCTTCCTTGTGAGCTACGCTTCAGAATCAGCTCTGACTAGGCTAGAGTGATTTCCCTTTCACTCGTACTAGCCTCCACTTAAGCTCAAGTTGAACTGGTTGAACAGCTCTGAACTTCACTAATCACTCTTTCTTCTCCTTCTCTTCTTCTTGAGGCAAACTGAAACTAAACTTGTTTTTATATGCCTAACACACAGCTCCCTCTAATGGTCTTTTAGGTAAGCTGAAATGTGTGTGTGTCATGACCTCTAGTGGGATCTTCCTTTAGTGCATCCTTCTGGAAGATATGGATCCAGTCACAGCTGGGCTCCACAAATGCAGAGAGACTGGTTCGTGCCTATCACCGAGCTCATCCTGATCGGCCTGGCGGCGCAGGTGAGGGTTCGGTGACCCCTCCTCAAGGGGGGTACTGTTGTGAGCATGTTGGAAATGACTTCGGAGTTGGGGCTCCCTCTGGTGGTTGCTGAGGGTATTGAACCAGTGTTGAATAGTAGAAGTCCATAACCTGCGAGCGATGACTGGCAATCAGGAGAGACTGTTTGGGCTGATATAAGTGAGCTGCCTTCACATGATCCTCGCCGGTGATCAATTGTTGTTTCCTGGCTCATTTGGAAGTCAGCTGGTGTCTTGCCTTTGTCTGCTACTTTCAGATAAGATATTTTCTGCTTGTTTCTATCGTGTTTGCAATTTCCATTTTTTGTCTGCACTTTTGTGGGAGGTTAGCCGGGTTCCCCTCCAGGGGCCTGTGCTACTTTCTGTTTTTTCAGTAGCCACTGTTTATTTGTTCCATTGCTCTGTCCCTGCTATTTGAGTGGCTGGGGGTTAGCTGCTTGGTCACACCAGAGATCTGATTTAGCGGGTGGCGAGATCGTGTGGTCTCAGCATTTTTTTAAATCAGAAGTGTTTCCAGGGTTTTGCTGGGTTGCAGATAGTATTCCGTCCTGTCCTGTCCTATCTAGGCAGTATTTTACCCCAGCGTTTGCTCACTCTATTTTCTGCCTGCGTTTTTGTTTCTTCTTGTCTAACCGCCATTATATGTTTGGGGGCTACCTATTCCTTTGGGGCTCTACTCCAGGGCAGTTAGCTTTCCTGTTTCTATCTTCAGTTTTAGCTAATCTCTCCGGCTGTGCCGAGGCGTCTAGGTCACCGTAGGTACGTCGCACGGCTGCTTTTAGTTGTGCGGTTAGCTTAGGGATCTGCAACCCATTAGTTCCCAACCTCTCTGGGTGTTTGGCTGCCTTTGCTGTTTTTTGCTCCTGTCCTACTCGGCTACCAAATCATAACGCCCCTCTGTGGATGATACAGCACCTGACAATTATGCATCATTAGTGATTGTATCACACACAACCATATCCGGTGAGCACATTACCATTGTTCATCAACATCATATCTACTATATAATCGTCTTATTCTGTCTGTCTGTAATGGAATTCCCACGTCGCTGATTGGTCGAGCCCGGCCGGACGTGACCAATCAGCGACAGGCGCAGTCCGGACGCGAATTGGCGCAGGATTTGAACTACGCACACCGCCGCTATCGTCGGGAGATCAGCGGTGCTAGCCGCTGATCTTCCGACGATAGCTGTGGGTCATCTCCTGCCGCATGGAAGTCATCGGCGATGCAGCCGGGAGATGACCGGCGCCAGCAGTCATCTCCCTGCTGCTCGCAGTGGAAGTACCCTGACCGGCGGCCTCCACGTAAACCCCAGCAGCAGCCTACAAGTACACCCCACCATCAGCAGCCTCTATATACCCCAGCAGCAGCAGCCTCCACATATACCCCAGCAGCAGCAGCCTCCACATATACCCCAGCAGCAGCAGCCTCCACATATACCCCAGCAGCAGCAGCCTCCACATATAACCCAGCAGCTGCAGCCTCCACATATACCCCAGCAGCAGCCTCTACGTACACCCCAGCGGCAGCCTCTATATACACCTCAGCAGCCTCTATGTACACCCCAGCAGCCTCTATATAAACCCCAGCAGCAGCAGCCTCTATATACACCCCAGCAGCCTCTATATACACTCCAGCAGCCTCTATATACACCCCAGCAGCCTCTATATACACCCCAGAAGCCTCTATATACAGCCCAGCAGCCTCTATATACACCTCAGCAGCCTCTATATACACCCCAGCAGCCTCTATATATATACCCCAGAAGCCTCTATATACACCCCAGCAGTCTCTATATACACCCCAGCAGCCTCTATATACACCCCAGCAGCCTCTATATATGTGGTGCCCAGCTGCGCTTAGTGCCACAGATCCTAGAAGGGTGCAGTAAAGGATTTCTCCACATGATGTCCTCAGCGCATACACACACCTCCACCCTACCTCAGTCCACCAGAGGGAGCCCTGATAGGGATATAAAAGGAGGGTGGAGGCAGGAAGTTAAAGGCAGAAGTCTAGTAAAGTCTAGTAGAGAGCACATCTAATAGCTCATCAGGGGGCAATAGTCTCCTGCAAGCTAGACACAAGTAGCTCAGTCCAGCGAGCTAGGAGCATGCTGACGCTCTAGAGTGACAGAAGAGGCAGCCAGCTAACTGCCAGTGTGTATAGCCTAGTGAGGGCCCGAGTAGGCCGAGGGCTAGAGGAGAGAGTAGAATTTGGGGCAGAGGAGCTTTACCAGCTCACCCCAGAAAGCACATACTGGACACCGGGTCCGAGCATCTCTACGACCCAGTAAGATACAACTGGAAATCCTGGAGAACTACAGGTCCCAGGATCACCAAAGAGCTGATATGTAACAGAGCCAGGAGACACCATTCCAGTAAAGGTACAGAAGTGACTTGTGTGTGTGCTCCCATTCTTGTTCTTACCCTGCTGGGTTCCCTCCGTCCTGCATCCTTCCATATACGCTGCCCTGAAGGCCTGCTCCACCTGTGGGGAGCGATACCATCTAAGCTGCCACAACACCGGCCTCAGTGGACTGCCGCAGCGCTGGTGATCCTCACCAGACACCACAGGTGGCGTCACGAATCACTAACATTATCCCCTGTAAATAAATTCCCCCCTTTTGGTTGATCGCTCAGGCCACGGACCGAGTCGTGGCCGCCGTGACATCCCCCATAGAAATCAACGGGCTCGGGTCCGAGTACCCCACGGCCCTGGCGGGCGACTCATATGCACCCCAGCAGCAGCCTCTAGCACACAGTAAAAAAAAACAAACGATTATACTCACCTTGCACTTTAAAATGAGATCCAACGTCAAGGTGCAAGTTTTTGATACCCCTTTACAAGGAAAGTTGCCTATAGATAGTCAAAAGGTATTCACAAGAAATGTGGTGTACAAAAATATTTTGGGTTGATATTGTTAACAAATAAATTATAGTGTCGATGTACTTCTTGATTTATTCAAATACAGTTAGATATTCATGTAATAGTTTATATATTTTGATGATCTGTTTAATAATTTCGTTCAGTTGTATTAAGTTCTATGAGCAATAACATTTAATGATAATGTATATATTTTACCCGGAAAATCCTGTGTATTCATTGCATTATTCTTAAATCTTCATAAATAAATACGTACATATTCTAGAATACCTGATGCGTTAGAATCGGGCCACCATCTAGTACTTGGATAAGACCCTATTGCGCTCTGAACATTTTTTTCAGGAAAATGTGATGCACAGACATTATTTTCTCTACCATGGCCTGACACCATTTCAGGGTGGCTAGCCTGCAAATAGAGATAATAGAATATGGGAGCAACCTCACCCTCTTCTTGCAATGAGGCATTGAGGGCGGGTTAGACAATGTCTCTGTCAGCTCTGGTGGCCGCTAGGATGGAAGTAAGAGCTCTGTGGGACACGGGGTCCATTAACACAGACTGTCAGGGGGATCCTAGATTGGAGACAAAAATGTATCTCTTGCATATTGACAGGCACAAAAGAAGGCCGTTTCCTAAAGATGCAGCACTTTGAGAGAAGGATTTCAGCAGACTGATGATGATTATTCCATAGTACAGCATTAAATAAGACCTGCCATTCCCGTGTGACATCGCTCAAGGTATTTTGGTAACAGATGGGGAACTCACGTGTTTTGTTCTACACTCCATTTAGTGCAATCCTTGCATAGCGCAGGTGACAATCCCAGGAGTTCAGCAGTTGAGATAAAAAACCTGTCTGGCAATGACAATTATTCCGCTGTCACATTCCTCATCTCACCTCATTTTAGTGTCAGCTGAAACTATAGACAATTTTATCTAGAGACTGATTAAAATTTACATCAAACAATAAATGTGGAATAAAGCGGCAACAGAGTGTTCTTGGCACACATAGAAATATGTATTTATTACTAGTGTGTTGAACGTACTTGCCCTTTAAATGTGAAAGGATGAGGTGCGAGTATTGCAGCAGATGGCAGCAGAGAGCAATACTTCGCTTTTAGAACCTTGAACTGTGCTGTGAAAACCTGAGGAAGTACCTGCATGTCACTTGGGTCCTCATTCTATCATCATGCTCTGCTTTTTCTTTGAGGATATGTTGACATTATGTATTGGAATAAGGGGTCCATGGCTCAGGAAAATTAACAGTGATCTGATCAATGGACAATCATTTGAATTTTAAGCAAGATTTATTTAAGAAAAAAACACCAGGGTGTATAAGGGAAGGCAGGAGAAAAGAGATGTATTCAAGAGTTTGTCCACTACTTTTTTATTGATGACCTATCCTTTGGATAAGTCATCAATGTCTGATCTATCAGGGTCCGAACCCGGCACCCCCACCGATCAGCTATTCTCCGTGTCATCATCGTTGGCTGCTGGCCAGAACTGCTCAATTGTAGAGCTGCTCCGTCTTCTGATAGTGGCCACACAAGGGTACTACACATCCGCCTCCTACAGATTTGAATAGGAGTAGTACCTTGCCACGGCCACTATCAGAAGACAGCAGCTCTGCAACTGAGCAGTTTTGGCCAGCGGCGTCGACACTGAGAGACGGGTGTAGGACCCCAATCGATCAGACATTGATGACCTATCCTAAGGATAGATCATCTCATCAATAAAAAAGCAGTGGACAACCTCTTTAATAAAGCACTGAAATTTTCCTATTTTATAGTAAATCTGTCAACAGGTTTTTGTCACATAATCTGAGAGCAGCATAATATAGAGGCAGAGACCCTGATTCCAGTGATGTATCCCTTACTAGGCTGCTTGCTGTAGTTTTGATAAAATTCCTGTTTTCTCTAGATGACTAGTAAACCTGCTGTCATGTAGTCTTCTACATTCATCAGCACTATGTAACCCGCCAACAACTTTGATTAACAGCTTTTTGCCTATGCACCGTGTATACAGAAAACTGCCAATCAGTGGTGTGGGCAGGGTTATACACAGCTCAGCATTCAGAGAATTAGTGGATGTACAACAGATAAAGCTGTGATTTTATCAAAACTACAGCAAGCAGCCCAATTAGTAATGCATCGCTGGAATCAGGATCTTTGTCTCTATATCATGCTGATCTCAGATGGGGTAGCAAAAACATGGGTGTAATCACACACAGTTATTCTATTCATGACTTAGCATAAGGATAATGAATGTAATGAAATCACTCAACTTCTGAACTGATCCACCCTGCATGTATTTCACTCCATTCAATGTTAGCAAGCTGTCTGAATGTTACAACTACGTACTTCTGCTTGCTGTCTGTCATCTGCTGCTTTACCATTTTGCAACATATTTTAATGTGCCCGCTAAATCTTTGGTATAATTCATTTGTTGCACTGTATGTAATACTTACTGCTTTATATCCATGACTGGAGTCTCTCTAGATGTTATCTGGTGGAAGGTGCTATAGCATATAGATGTAGCCAGGTCCAGCGCCTTTGATCATCTAACCACCCCCTGGTGTGCTGGCCCCAGCTGCCAAATTATCCCAAACCAGCTCCCACAATCCCTCTCTCCAGACCCTGTAGTGTGGCCTATATATTTAGTAGCATTCTAAGGGGTGCACGCAGTGTGGGGTGCTTGCACGCGCATCCCATAAGCAAAGCATCACAGAAGCTAAGCATCAAGCAAACGGCAGTTATCCATGGCAGTTAGTCAGGTAACTCAGGTAACTCACACTTTGCACTCCCTTTTATCCATCTGCTTTATTTCTATTCTCCTGTGTTCCCTTGCCATCCACATTCACCGCCCCATCCCCCCTCCATCACGACTCATACACATCAGCCCCTCTATACTTCCCTCTCCCATGTACAGCTTCCATGCCATTTTTTTAGGGACCACCTCACATTTGAAGTCACTTTGAGGGATCTATATGGCAGAAAATACCTAAAAGTGACACCATTCTTAAAACTGCACCCCTCAAGGTACTCAAAACCACATTCAAGAAGTTTATTAACCCTTCAGGTGCTCACAGGAGCTGAAGCAACGTGGAAGGAAAAAATGAACATTTAACTTTTTAGTCACAAAAATGATCTTTTACAAAAAAATGTTTATGTTCACAAGGGTAAAAGGAGAAAATGGACAGATAAAGTTGTTGTGCAATTTCTCCTGAGTACACCGATACCCCATATGTGGGGAAAACCACTGTTTGAGCGCACGGCTCGTAAGGGAAGGAGCGCCGTTTGACTTTTTCAAACCAAACTTGGCTGGAATTGAGATTTGACGCCATGTCGTGTTTGGAGAGCCCCTGATGTGCCTAAACAGTGAAAACCCCCCACAAGTGACCACATTTTGGAAACTATACCCCCTACGGAACTTATCTAGATCTGTTGTGAGCACTTTGAACCCCCAAGTGTTTCACTAAAGTTTATAAAGCCCAGGCATGAAAATAAAAAATCCTATTGTTTCCCCACACAAATGATCTTTTAGTCACCAAGTTTTATTTTCCCAAGGGTAACAGGAGAAATTGGATCACAAAAGTTGTTTTCCAATTTGTCCTGAGTACGCTGAAACCTCATATCTGGGGGGTAACCACTGTTTGGGCGCACGGCAGAGCTCGGAAGTGAAGGAGCGCCATTTGACTTTTTCCAACCAAAATTGGCTGGAATTGAGATTGGACGCCATGTCGCATTTGGAGAGCCCCTGATGTGCCTAAACAGTGGAAACCCCCCACAAGTGACCCCATTTTAGAAACTAAATCCCCTAAGGAACTTATCCAGATCTGTGGTGGGCAATTTGAACCCCCAAGTGCTTCACACAAGTTTATAACATAGAGCCGTAAAATTAAAAAATCATATTTTTTTCCACAAAAATGATCTTTTCACCCCAATCTTTATTTTCCCAAGGGTAACAAGACCACAAAAGTTATTGTGCAATTTGTCCTGAGTACGCTGATACCCCATATGTGTGGGTAAACCACTGTTTGGGTGCATGGCAGAGCTCGGAAGGGAAGGAGCGCCGTTTGAATTTTTCAATGCAGAATTGGCTGGACGCCATGTCGCATTTGGAGAGCCCCTGATGTGCCTAAACAGTGGAAACCCCCCACAAGTGACACCATTTTGGAGACTAGACCACTCAAGGAACTTATCTAGGTGTGTGGTGAGAACTTTGAACCCCCAGGTGTATCACTAACGTTTGTAACGCCCGAGAATGAAAATAAAAAATCATATTTTTTCCACAAACATGAAATTTTAGTCCCCAATTTTTTATTTTCCAAAGGGTAACAGGAGAAATTGGACCCCGAAAGTTGTTGTCCAATTTGTCCTGAGTACGCTGATACCCCATATGTGGGAGAAAACTACTGTATAGGCACACGTTGGGGCTCAGAAGGGAAGTAGTGACATTTTGGATTGCAGACTTTGATGGAATGGTATGCGGGCATCATGTCGCATTTGGAGAGCCCCCAGTTTTTTATTTTCCCAAGGGTAACAGAAGAAATAGGACAAATTGCACAATAACTCTTAGGGTCCAGAGTACGCTGATACCCCATGTGGGAGTAAACTACTGTTTGGGCGCATGGCAGAGGTCAGAAGGGAAGGAGCACCGTTTGACTTTTTCAACGCAGAATTGGCTGGAATTGAGATCAGACGCCATGTCACATTTGGAGAGCCGCTGATGTGCCTAAACAGTGGAAACCCCCAATTCTAACTCCAACCCTAACCCCAACACACCCCTAACTCTAGTTCCAACCCTAACCTTAACCCTAACCACAAACCTAACCCTAACACACACCTAACCATAATCCCAACCATAACCCGAACTTTAGCCCGAACCTTAATGGGAAAAAGGAAATAAATAATTTTTTTTATTTTTATTATTTTTCCCTAACTAAAGGTGATAAGGGGGGGTTTGATTTACTATTTATAGCGGGTTTTTATGTTTGGCAGCTGTCACACTCTAAAAGACGCTTTTTATTGCAAAAAATAGTTTTTGCATCACCACATTTTGAGAGCTATAATGTTTGCATATTTTGGCCTACAGAGTCATGTGAGGTCTTATTCTTTGTGGGACGAGTTTAAGTTTGTATTGGTACCTTTTTTGGGCACATGAAATTTTTTGATCGCTTTTTATTACGGTTTTTGGGAGGTTAGAATGAACAAAAACCAGTAATTCATGAATTTCTTTTGGGGGGTGGCGTTTATACCGTTCCGCGTGTGGTAAAATTGATAAAGCAGTTTTATTTTTCGGGTTAGTACGATTACAGCGATACCTCATTTATATTTTTTTTATGTTTTGACGCTTTTATACAATAAAAACAATTTTATATAAAAAATAATTATTTTTGCATCGCTTTATTCTGCGAGCTATAACTTTTTTATTTTTTCGCTGATGATGCTGTATGATGGCTTGTTTTTTGCGGGACAAGATTACATTTTCAGCGCTACCATGTTTATTTATATCTATCTTTTTGATCGCATGCTATTCCACTTTTTGTTCGGCAGTATGATGATAAAGCATTGTTTTTTGCTTTTTTTTTAAGGAGTTAAAAGGGTTAACTAGTGGGACAGTTTTATAGGGCGGGTCGTTACGGATGCGGCCATACTAAATATGTGCACTTTTATTGTTTTTTTCTTTTTTTTATTTACTTAAAGAAATGAATTTATTGGGGAATATTTTTCTTTTCTTTATTTAGGAATTTTTTTTTTACACATGTTAATTTTTATTTTTTTTACTTTTTCCCAGGGTGGAACATCACTGTATAGTGTCAGATCGCTAATCTGACAGTTTGCTTAGCACTCTGTCAGATCAGCAATCTGACAGGCACTGCAGAAGGCTTTCTCAGCGCCTGCTCTCAGCAGGCACTGAGAAGCCACCTCCCTGCAGGACCCGGAAGGACCCCGCGGCCATCTTGGATCCACAGGATCTGCAGGGAGGAGGCCCTCAGAACAGCACGATCACATCGCGCTGTTCTGAGGGTCTCAAGGAAGCATGCAGGAAGCCCCCTCCCTGCGCGTTGCTTCCCTATGCCGCCGGAACACTGGGATCATGTTTGATCGCAGTGTGCCGAGGGTTAATGTGCTGGTCCGTGACTGCTCCTGGCACTTAGTCCCGGGTGTCAGCTGTGAGAATCAGCTGACACACGGCCGCGATCGGCCGCGCTCACGGGGTGAGCGCGTCCGATCGTATGTGACATACTTTCCCGTCCATGGTCATACGGGCCTGGGTACCATGGACGGGATAGTACGTCTAATGTCAGAAAGGGGTTAAAGATAGGTACACAGGGAAACACAAGACGCATACAGAAGTATGCGGGGCTTCAGGGAGGAATAAAGGAGGAAGTAGGCAGCCATCCACAGCCCTCCTGAACGTAAGTGTGAAACCAGCCTTAGTAAAAAAGTTAAAACCTTTTAAAAAGTATTTTAAAAAATCACAAAATAATAAAAAAATAAAAATAGATTGTACCCATAAATAAATATTGTGGTAGAGCGGCACACTCGGCTGGACAGAGGTATAACCGGGACACTGTCTCTTTAAGAAAAGACTTGTTTTATTGTAGACATCATAAACTCAGCTTGGGAAAAGTAAACACAGCCCTCTGGGCAAAACAGAAAAAAACAAAGAAACACAGTCCTTTTCCTAGCAGGGGTCAGCCCGCTCACAGGCAGAAATGCCCACGGTTCAGATTTAGCACACACTTTCCTGGAGTGCTCTCTCTCCAGGCCCACACTGAACACTGAAAGCTCTGGCAGTCAGCCATTTAAGCCCAGACCATGTGACTCCTCCATCATGTGATTAATCACATGATCTCGACATCACACAGGTCCTGTCAGGACACTTCAGGTGGCGATACGGTGGACCTCTTCCCACCCGCTCTATGGAGGTCCACTAAAACCAGCCCATAACATAACTCTCATTTAATGCTCTCAACACATAGTGTGCTGGAGGAAACTACTCTGGTTTTACGTCACTGACGCCATCATGTGTAATGACATGTATCTCCTCTTCATCACTTCACCAGTGACTCTGTCACAATATTTTTATGAAAAAAACAAACAAAAGAGTATACCTATTTGGTATTGCCGCATCCGAAACAACCCATCCTATAAAACTGCTAAACCCCTTAAGTGAACACCGTAAAAAAAAAAAAAAGAGACAAAAAGCTATACTTTTTCATCATACCGACGAATAAAAAGTGGGATAAAACGTGATCAAAAAGACGAATGTAAATAAAAATATATCTGAAAATGTCATCTTGTACCACAAAAAACAATACAGCTCCATTAGCAGGAAAATAAAAAAGCTATAGCTCTCAGAATAGTGATACAAAAATATTTTTTTTCCATAAAATAGTTTTTATTATGCAAAAGCTCCAAAAGAAAAAAAATATAAATGTGGTATTGCTGTAATTGTACTGACCCAAAGAATAAAGCCTCCTTTACAATTTTCTGAATTGATGGTTTTTGTTCAATCTGCCTCTCGAAAATTGGAATAAAAAATGTCATACTCCCAAAAATGGTACCAATAAATACATCAACTCATCCCGCAAAAACAAGCCCTCACATGGCTCTGTCAGCATACACATGGAAAAATGATAACTCACAAAATATGGCAATTACAAAACTAGTTTTTGCAAAAGAAAGCGTCTTTTAATGTGTGACAGCAGCCAAACATAAAAAACTATATAAATCTGGTATCGCTGTAATCGCACCGACCCGAAGAATAAAGTTTTCTAATCACTTATACTGCACGAGAAATGGAGTAAAAATTAAATAAAACCAATTCATGACCTGCTTTTGATTTTTGGTTCATTCTGCCTCCCAGTGTGGCTTGGCTCACATTTATCCTGCACTCTGCTCTGTGCGCTTACACCTGGATTTCCATGGAAATCTCTGAAATAGGTGATTTAGACAAAACCCCAGGCAGAATATTCCATTTAATGAGGCAGATGGAGACACTGTGGATGCCGTCTGACGTATGATCCGGCTGTGTCCGTCTTTTTAGGCATGCATAAAAGTGTGGTCCGCCACAGTTTTGTGGACCTCTGAAAAGAAAGACATCGCTGAACAGAGGCCAGACAGAGTCAGAGTAACTCTGCTGCCTCATTCTAGTGAATGAATCCCTTGAGGGTTTCATCTAAATCACGGCATTCGGAGATTTAGATAGAAACACTGATAGAGCTCTGGAAAATTTGATCCCAAACATTCTGTAACATGTTCATGATAAAAGCTTCATCTGAATCCACAAAAAGAGCAAGTCCCAATTCTGGTCTGTCATCTGTTAACGGAAATATAAGGGGCATCCACGTTACAAGTAGTACAAACGCTCTGGAAAAGCACTATTGCTCCTCGCCCCCCAAAAGAAATCAAGAAAATTCTGCACTCCCAAATCCAAATTCCTCCCTCCCTTTCAAGCCCCACAGTGTGTCTAAACCACATTTAGCATTTACAGGTCCTTCTCAAAAAATTAGCATATAGTACAAAATTTCATTATTTTCCATAATGTAATGATTACAATTAAACTTTCAGATATTTTAGAATCATTACACACCAACTGAAATTTGTCAGGTCTTTTATTGTTTTAATACTGATGATTTTGGCATACAACTCCTGATAACCCAAAAAACCTGTCTAAAAAAATTAACATATTTCAACCGTCCAATAAAATAAAAGTGTTTTTTAAAAACAAACAAAAAAAACCATCAAATAATAAAGTTCAGTTATGCACTCAATACTTGGTCGGGAATCCTTTTGCAGAAATGACTGCTTCAATGCGGCGTGGCATGGAGGCAATCAGCCTGTGACACTGCTGAGGTGTTATGGAGGCCCAGGATGCTTCGATAGCGGCCTTAAGCTCATCCAGAGTGTTGGGTCTTGCGTCTCTCAACTTTCTCTTCACAATATCCCACAGATTCTCTATGGGGTTCAGGTCAGGAGAGTTGGCAGGCCAATTGAGCACAGTAATACCATGGTCAGTAAACCATTTACCAGTGGTTTTGGCACTGTGAGCAGGTGCCAGGTCATGCTGAAAAATGAAATCTTCATCTCCATAAAGCATTTCAGCCGATGGAAGCATGAAGTGCTCCAAAATCTCCTGATAGCTAGCTGCATTGACCCTGCCCTTGATGAAACACAGTGGACCAACACCAGCAGCTGACATGGCACCCCACACCATCACTGACTGTGGGTACTTGACACTGGACTTCAGGCATTTTGGCATTTCCTTCTCCCCAGTCTTCCTCCAGACTCTGGGACCTTGATTTCCGAATGACATGCAAAATTTGCTTTCATCAGAAAAAAGTACTTGGGACCACTTAGCAACAGTCCAGTGCTGCTTCTCTGTAGCCCAGGTCAGGCGCTTCTGCCGCTGTTTATGGTTCAAAAGTGGCTTTACCTGGGGAATGCGGCACCTGTAGCCCATTTCCTGCACACGCCTGTGCACGGTGGCTCTGGATGTTTCTACACCAGACTCAGTCCACTGCTTCCTCAGGTCCCCCAAGGTCTGGAATCGGTCCTTCTCCACAATCTTCCTCAGGGTCCGGTCACCTCTTCTCGTTGTACAGCGTTTTCTGCCACATTGTTTCCTTCCAACAGACTTCCCATTGAGGTGCCTTGATACAGCACTCTGGGAACAGCCTATTTGTTGAGAAATTTCTTTCTGGGTCTTACCCTCTTGCTTGAGGGTGTCAATGATGGCCTTCTTGACATCAGTAAGGTCGCTAGTCTTACCCATGATGGGGGTTTTGAGTAATGAACCAGGCAGGGAGTTTTTAAAAGCCTCAGGAATCTTTTGCATGTGTTTAGAGTTAATTAGTTGATTCAGAAGATTAGGGTAATAGGTCGTTTAGAGAACCTTTTCTTGATATGCTAATTTTTTGAGACAGGTTTTTTGGGTTATCAGGAGTTGTATGCCAAAATCATCAGTATTAAAACAATAAAAGACCTGACAAATTTCAGTTGGTGTGTAATGATTCTAAAATATATGAAAGTTTAATTGTAATCATTACATTATGGAAAATAATGACATTTTGCACTATATGCTAATTTTTTGAGAAGGACCTGTACATGTTTGGCATTTCTGTAGCGATGAGAGCCTGCTTAATTTATGGGTGCTTGTCTCCAAAAGCACTAGCTGGGCATAATAATGTACTGGACACAACGTACTGGAAACTACAATGTATGGGCACAACAATAGCAGATTTGCAATTTTCACTCCACAACATCCACTTCTGCTTGTTTCTGGAAAACACTCATGGAGTCAAAATCATCACTACATTTTTAGATAAATTCCCAAAGGTGTATAATTTCCAAAATGGGGTGACTTGAGGGGGATTCTGCTCTTCTAGTACTTAGGAGCTCTGTATATGGAGTCTGGAAACTATTCTAGAAAAATCTGCTCTACAGGAGGTAAATAGCGCTCCGTCACTCCCAAGTCTCGCCGTGTGCCTAAGCAGTACTGTACAGCCGCATATGGGGTATTTCCACTTTCAGCAGAAATTGTGGGACAACTTTTGGTGCCATTTTTACCCATTTCTCCTTGTGAAAGTGTAAAATCTGGGGCTAAAACAACATTTTTGTGGTAAAAATGTTATTATTCTTCCTTCACTTCCCAATGGTATAAAATTCTGTGATACACCCATGCTGTCAATATGATCACTGCACCCTTAGACAAATTAATTGAGAAGTATAGTTTGTAATATGGAGTCACTTGGGTGGGGGGTGTTCTGCTATTCTGGCACCTTAGGGGCTCTACCAGTGGGTCATGGCAATCGCAAACCATAACAGTAACATTTGCAGTATAATCCATCCATTCTGAGCTTTGTACTCTGCCTGAAAAGTAGTTCCTGATTACATGTAGGGTATTGGCACAATCAGGAGAATTTGCACAACAAATTGAGAGGTCCTATTAGTCTTTATAAAAATTAAAAAATTGGGGCTAAAAACAACATTTTAGCTGTAAAAATGTAATAATTCTTTCTTCCCCACCCAATGGTATAAATTTCTGTGAGGCACATATGGTGTGAATATGCTCACTACGCCTCTAGATGAATTGATTGAGAGGTGTAGTTTGTAAAATAACGTCACTTATGGGTGTTTCTGCTGTTCTGGCTCCTCAGGGGCTCTGTCAATGTAACATAGCACCCTCAATCCTTCACATGTCTAGATACATTCCTTGAGGGGTCTAGTTTCAAAAAGGGGTCACTTGTGGGGTTTTCACTGTTTAGGCACATCAAGGGCTCTCCAAACATGACTTGGTGTAAGCTAATGAGTCCAGGAAATTTTGCCTTCAAAAAGTTAAATGCTGCTCCTTCACTTCTGAGCCCTGCCGTGCGCCCAAACAGTAGTTGTCCTCAACATGTGGGGTATCGGCATACTCAGGAGAAATTGCACAACACATTGTATCGAGCAATTTCTCCCATTACCCTTGTGAAAATCCACATTTCACATTGCTTCAGTTCCTATGAAGCACCTCAAGAATTAATAAACTTCTTGAATGGGGTTTCGAGCACCTTAAGGAGTGCAGATTTTTAGAATGGTGTCAATTTTGGGTATTTTCTGTCATATAGGCCCCTCAAAGTGACTTCAAATTATGCTACCAGTTTCAGCCAAGACCCTGGAGAACATGATTAGAATATGATTCGAGTCGGTTTTTACCGTCCCCAGTCCCCAAGTCCCCAGTCTTGTGATCACCGGAGATCGCAAAAAAAAAAAGTCAAATTTTCTATTAATTTCTCTCTCCTCTGATATGATCTAACATACCTGAGGAGAGAGAAATGGGGTCCCCCGAGACCCCCCAGTACCTCTGCTATCCCTGGACCCTCCGCCTCTGTCCCCCAGCCCTCAGCATCTTCTTCCTGGAAGAAAATGGCGGTTGCATGCGCAGTGCACCCGCCCAAATCTGCTGGTCAGTACCCGGCAACAATAGGAGATTTTTCCTATTGGTTCATTTTGATCACTATGATAGACCCTATCACAGTGATCAAAATAAAAAAATAGTAAATCAGACCCTCCTTTGTTACCCCCTTAGTTATGTAAAAGTAATAAAATAAAAAATATATTTTTTTCCATTCTTTGCAGTTAGGGTTAGGCTTGGTGCTAAGGTTAGGGTTGGGGTTAGAGCTAGGATTGAGGTTGGGGCTAGCGTTAGGGTTGGGGTTGGGCTAGGGTTCGGGTTGAGCTAGGGTTAGGGTTGTGTTGGGGTTACAGTTGTCGTATTGGGGTTAGGCTTGTGGTGTTGGGGTTAGGATTGTGTTGGGGTTAGGGTTATGCTGGGGTTAGGGTTGTGTTGGGGTTCCGATTGTGTTGGGGTTGCAGTTGGGGTGTTGGGGTTAGAGTGGGGTTGGGGTAAGGGTTATGGTTGTGGTTAGGGCTAGGGTTGGGATTAGGGTTAGAGGTAGGGCTGTGTTAGGGTTGGAGTTAGAATTGGGGGTTTTCACTGTTTAGGTACATCAGGGGTTCTCCAAACGCAACATGGCGCCCACCATTAATTCCAGCCAATTTTGCTTTCAAAAAGTCAAATGGTGCTCCTTCCCTTCTGAGCCCTGCCATGCGCCCAAACATTTTTTCCTTCCACATTGCTTTAGTTTTCGTGGAGGGTTAATAAACTTCTTGAATGTGGTTTTGAGCACCTCGAGGGGTGTAGTTTGTAGAATGGTGTCACTTTTGAGTATTTTCTGTCATATTGACCAAACAAAAATGAGAAATCGCTGGTCAACTTTTAACCCTTATAACTACCTCACAACAAAAAAATTATGTTTCCAAAACTGTGCTGAAGTAAAGTAGACATGTTGGAAATTATATTTATTAACTGTTTTGTGTGACACGACTCTCTGATTTAAGGGCACAAAA
This sequence comes from Oophaga sylvatica, assembly GCA_033576555.1. Taxonomy (NCBI): domain Eukaryota; kingdom Metazoa; phylum Chordata; class Amphibia; order Anura; family Dendrobatidae; genus Oophaga; species Oophaga sylvatica. The sequence goes on from JARQOD010000005.1 coordinate 79,135,750, forward strand.
ATTAGTAGTCCATGGCTGCCGGATAGGAGCCCATCAAACCTCCTGCTGCCTACCAGCGCCTTTTCTGGTTAGTAGGCCTAGTGCGAGATTATGCGGCAATGATGACAACAATATAGGCCTACAAATCAAAAATGATGCTGGGGATTCTGGCAGATAGGAGGCGGTTCGCAGGGCGCCTGTTCGGCACAGAATACTGACGTGGCTGTTGGACCAGGGTCCTGTGAATTGGTTTACTCACCTCTACATTCAATCTTAAAACATGAAGAATGAAGGCAGCATACAGACCAATTCACCTAGAATAAGTAAAACCAACGCACAAGCCCTAGACCTACTTAACGAAGATTGAGTACCCATTTTTTGTTTTGCCATTGCTTCAACTAGTGCAATATCTCAAAACAAATCCGTCAGAATTATCTGGAACTGATTGGGTGGCAAAATAAAATGAGAAAAGCCATGTGGCAGACGTCCATTGGTACATCGTTGTGTAAGTCTAGTATAATATTATAGGTCTTACAAACTTTATTAGATTGCATAGTCAATGGTACAAGTAATATTCTGTACTTATTTTCTCTAGAGGAATACATGTGGGCAATGCAAGCTCACTAGTGACATGAACAATGAGGAAATACAGTATGTGAGAAATGTCTTTTCTTGTACGTTTATTTCATAGTTAATGTCGTAATTAATGTCCTCCTCATTGGTCATTGTGGGTTATCAGTGGGTCTGACTTGGTTTGAGTTACTTCTACCTTAATTACTCCAAAAAAACAAAAGGCCAAAGTATCATTAAAAGGTATACATTTAATTTAATGATTCTCATGATCCTGTAATAATGACGGCAAAAAACACTTCAAATAGTCAAATTATGCATATTCTATAGTGGTGGGTGCCACATAGACGAAGTGATGAAAAAGAACGTGATGGGTTTAAAATAAATATTTATTGAATACAATTAAAACCGACAATAGGGGATTGAAGACAAATGAGGATTTAACAAAAATAAAAAGAAGACCCGCAGAGCTGCAATATATACGGGAATGCAACCACTAAATCACCAGAATCAGGAGGTGCAAATTAAGCCGAAGAGGAAAAAGGGAAATCTCCATTGACATGAGAAAGTGCACAATGTCTCCTTGGTTATTAACCTACTCCGTGAGGAATATGAGTGAGTGGCTGAAATGGCTACAGAAATGATAAGCAAATGCCTAATAAACGTGCATAGAGACAGGGGTGTAATAAGATTGAACTGCAATAGTCACATCTAAACGGGAATCATGTAAATGTAATCCCACTTACATCAAAAGGATCAAGCACGCAGTATGGCAGAGAGGAATGCAGCAAAGGGATCTCCAGGACGCCCAAGATCCTGGAGATCCCTTTGCTGCATTCCTCTCTGCCATACTGCGTGCTTGATCCTTTTGATGTAAGTGGGATTACATTTACATGATTCCCGTTTAGATGTGACTATTGCAGTTCAATCTTATTACACCCCTGTCTCTATGCACGTTTATTAGGCATTTGCTTATCATTTCTGTAGCCATTTCAGCCACTCACTCATATTCCTCACGGAGTAGGTTAATAACCAAGGAGACATTGTGCACTTTCTCATGTCAATGGAGATTTCCCTTTTTCCTCTTCGGCTTAATTTGCACCTCCTGATTCTGGTGATTTAGTGGTTGCATTCCCGTATATATTGCAGCTCTGCGGGTCTTCTTTTTATTTTTGTTAAATCCTCATTTGTCTTCAATCCCCTATTGTCGGTTTTAATTGTATTCAATAAATATTTATTTTAAACCCATCACGTTCTTTTTCATCACTTCGTCTATGTGGCACCCACCACTATAGAATATGCATAATTTAATTTAATGAGTATATAAAAAAAATAAAAAACATGTAAACATGAGAAAACCACTGGAACAGACATAAGGTGGGAAAACCCGAATATAGTTTAAAATGGGTATGTGCTCCTCATACCTGAGACTGGTATGGACATCATTTGTAGAGATTGTAGTATACTATGGAGTAGAAGTGGGCGTGCACACAACTAACAAGTAGGGTAGGTGCAGGTGTAATGGACCAGATGATCCCCTGTTTATTTATTAAAATTTAGACGTGAAACGTATTGGATCTTTGAACTAGACACACTGGCCCCCAAAGGCCTAAATAGGGAGATTGATTGGACCTGTTAAACTTATTGCTGATTTAAACTTATTGCTGATTTATTCCTTACAGACCCACAAATATGTATTGACCATAGGTGAGTTGCATTTTGTACCCCTGGTCTTATCTGTCTACGCATTACATCATGCACGTTTGATATATTTGATATATTTGTATATATTTTCTGTTATATTTATTTACTGTTCCCTCTCATGATTTGATCCCTGTACTATCCATTTATTTATGTATTATATTTGATCAATTTTAGTCCTCTCCCCATGATGTTACCTTTGCCTTTCCTTTACTTTAGTCCATTGCCTCTTCATTACGCCATCTTATTAAGACTATATTTTCTAAGATTATATTTTCTATGTCTGTCTCATCATTCTCTACCCTCCATCTTTACTCATTGACATTTCATTCCTTACACCATTGATCTCAGTTCCACCGATCTGTTTCCCAGTGTTGCCCCATGTATCTTTATCCACAAGCCACACCCCTCTATGCTGCACCCACACACCCACTTACTATGACTGGCCCTTGCATTCAGTATACCCCTGTGTTAAGCGGCGCCTGCGCAATGCACTAACCAAATGACGAAACGCCACTTCCGGTTTCGGGCGCTCACTTCCGGTTTGAGCGCTATTAGAAACCAAGACCGCACTACCTCACAGCACTTCCTGACAAGGCAAAGCGCAGGAGCGCTGCCTATTCCCAGCGGTTCATCAGCAGGTATTGTCCAGGTCCCTTTCCACAATCCTTCAACTACCATCTTATTCTATACTTATTCACTAAAAAGGACCATTATTCCTCACAGTGCAGCTGCTTACCGTCCTCCATACCGGGGTCTCCCCTATTGTTAACCCCATCAACACTTCTATTGGAGGTAATTTTTCCCTATATCTCGCCCTTATATTTTACCACGTTGCATGATTCATATGGACCATTACTTCCCGCAGCATTATTGATACATGACAACTCCACCTACACACTGGGCTATATTCTTGTGGATTTCTATCCTTCCAGTGTTCATTAAGGTAATTGTGTCCATAAAAGCAATTTAAGCCTCCATCATATTGTATTTTCTGTGCCCTCTTATCCTTACATCCTCTTTTCACTCTGTATTAGGATTTCTAACCAGGCTCTTACTGCCCTATCACGTTCTAATTTTGGCACTGGACTATTATTAAGGTAAATCATCATATACTAAATGCTTGACTATATACCTATGCCCTCTATGAGCTCATCAGTCCTGTTGATTTGTGCTTTGCTACAATACTATCTACTTGGAAATACTATTGTACTATATATTGACCACCTGTTTATATTTGTATATAGCTGTACATAATCCTCCTTGGGAAGACTGTTTATTTATTTTTATTTTTTCTATGTCACAATGTACTGTATATATTTTTATTTACACTTATTTTTATCTTCACAGCGTTATTTGACAAAGGCCCTGGTTGGGCCGAAACGTTATATATCGCTTCCTTTCTGTCCTTAAATGTTGCCTAATCTGTTAATAAATTGTTATTACTTAGCATTTCAAAACAGCATTCTAGAGTGCGGTGTTCTCCTTTATGAGATTGTAGTATAGACATTCAATATTATCCAACTTTATGGGGACAAATATTTTTATTAACAATAGTTTACTTCCACTAAGATAAACAATTTGACATATGGGATCATTAGATATCTAAATAATATATATTCATGAGTGAAAGCCCTGTCTTTGTAATCAGATATATACACAGGGAAATCCAGCAGAATCACAGTCACACACCGGGTCATGTTTTAAGGCAAAGTTGCCACAATTACAACAAACATCCAGTATATAATATATAATATATAATATAATAATACCCCCAGTGCTATGACTGTAGTTCCGCCAGAAATCCCAAGGGCACATGTCCATCTAATAGAGCCAACATAAGGGAGAGCAAAGTACCATCAAATAAATATATATTTACCTCAGCAGTTGTTCCAGGGACCCACCACACCGGACGTACTTTTCGCACTGAAATGCTTTGTCCAGGTGTTGGCCAACATGTCTTGATACATGACCCCAATTATCCTCCCTTCAATATGATGCAGTCATCATGTCCCATTTGCAGAAAAGCATCCCCAAAGTATGATATTTCCCCCACCATGCTTCACGGTCGGGACGGTGTACGCATCCTTCTTATTTTTCCAAACATGGCGAGTGGAGTTGATGCCAAAAAGTTCTATTTTGACTTTTTCAAACTAAAATTGGCTGAAATTGAGATCGGACGCCATGTCGCGTTTGGAGAGCCCCTGATGCGCCTAAACAGTGGAAACCCCCCACAAGTGACACCATTTTGGAAACTAGACCCCCTATCTAGATCTATTGTGAGCACTTTGAACCCCCAAGTATTTCACAAAAGTTTATAATGCCTGGGTGTGAAAAAAAAAAAGAAACAATTTTCCACAAAAATGATTTTTTAGTCCCAAATTTTTGATTTTTCCCAAGGAAATTGGACCCCAAAAGTTGTTGGCCAATTTGTCCTGAGTACGCTGATAACCAATATGTGGGGGGGGAAACTGTTTGGGCGCACGGCAGGGCTTGGAAAGGAAGTAGTAACGTTTTGGAATGCAGACGTTGATGGGGTCATGTTCCGTTTGCAGTGCCCCAGATGAGCCTAAACAGTAGAAACCCCCCACAAGTGACCACATTTTGGAAACTAGACCCCCTAAGGAACTTATCTATAGCTTTGGTGAGCACTTTGAACCCCAAGTGCTTCACACAAGTTTATAATGCCCGGGCATGAAAATAAAAAATCCTATTTTTTTCCCACAAAAATTATTTTTAGTCACTAATTTTTTATTTTCCCAAAAGTAACAGAAGAAATTGGACCACAAAAGTTGTTGTCCAATTTGTCCTGAGTACGCTGATACCCAATATGTGGGGGGAACCACTGTTTGGGCGCACGGCAGAGCTCGGAATGGAAGGAGCACCATTTGACTTTTTCCAACCAAAATTGGACGCCATGTTGCATTTGGAGAGCCCCTGATGTGCCTAAACAGTGGAAATACCCCACAAGTGACCCCATTTGGGAAACTAGACCCCCTAAGGAACTTATCTAGATCTTTGGTGAGCAATTTGAACCCCCAAGTGCTTCACACAAGTTTATAACGTAGAGCCGTAAAATTAAAAAATCATATTTTTTCCACAAAAATGATCTTTTCACCCCAATTTTTATTTTCCCAAGGGTAACAAGACTCCAAAAGTTATTGTGCAATTTGTCCTGAGTACGCTGATACCCCATATATGGGAGTAAACCACTGTTTGGGTGCATGGCAGAGTTTGGAAGGGAAGGAGTGCCGTTTGACTTTTTCAACGCAGAATTGGCTGGATGCCATGTCGTGTTTGGAGAGATCCTGATCTGCCTAAACAGTGGAAACCCCCCACAAATGACACCATTTTGGAAACTAGACCCCTCAAGGAACTTATCTAGATGTGTGGTGAGCACTTTGAACCCCCAAGTGCTTCACAGAAGTTTATAACGTACAGCCGTAAAATAAAATTTATTATTTTTTTTTTACAAAAATGATTTTTTCGTCCCCAATATTTTATTTTCACAAGGGTAACAGGAGAAATTGGACCCCAAAAGTTGTTGTCCAATTTGTCCTGAGTACGCTGATACCCAATATGTGGGAGAAAACTACTGTATGGGTACACGTTGGGGCTCGGAAGGGAAGTAGTGACGTTTTGGATTGTAGACTTTGATGGAATGGTCTGGGGGCGTCATGTCACATTTGGAGAGCCCCTGATGGCGCCTAAACAGTGGAAACCCCCCACAAGTGACCCCATTTGGAAAATAGACCCCACAAGGAACTTATCTAGATGTGTGGTGAGCGCTATGAAGCCCCAAGTGCTTCACAGAAGTTTATAACGTACAGCCGTAAAAACAAAAAATATTTTTTTTTACAAAAATTATTTTTTTCGCCCCCAATATTTTATTTTCACAAGGGTATCAGGAGAATTTGGACCCCAAAAGTTGTTGTCCAATTTGTCCTGAGTACGCTGATACCCAATATGTGGGAGAAAACTACTGTATGGGTACACGTTGGGGCTCGGAAGGGAAGTAGTGACGTTTTGGATTGTAGACTTTGATGGAATGGTCTGGGGGCGTCATGTCACATTTGGAGAGCCCCTGATGCGCCTAAACAGTGGAAACCCCCCACAAGTGACCCCATTTTGGAAAATAGACCCCACAAGGAACTTATCTAGATGTGTGGTGAGCGCTATGAAGCCCCAAGTGCTTCACAGAAGTTTATAACGTACAGCCGTAAAAACAAAAAATATTTTTTTTTACAAAAATTATTTTTTTCGCCCCCAATATTTTATTTTCACAAGGGTATCAGGAGAATTTGGACCCCAAAAGTTGTTGTCCAATTTGTCCTGAGTACGCTGATACCCAATATGTGGGAGAAAACTACTGTATGGGTACACGTTGGGGCTCGGAAGGGAAGTAGTGACGTTTTGGATTGTAGACTTTGATGGAATGGTCTGGGGGCGTCATGTCGCATTTGGAGAGCCCTGATGCGCCTAAACAGTGGAAACCCCCCACAAGTGACCCCATTTTGGAAAACAGACCCCACAAGGAACTTATCTAGATGTGTGGTGAGCGCTATGAAGCCCCAAGTGCTTCACAGAAGTTTATAACGTACAGCCGTAAAAACAAAAAAAATCATTTTTTTTTTAAAAAATGATATTTTTGCCCCCAGTTTTTTATTTTCCCAAGGGTAACAGAAGAAATAGGACAAATTGCACAATAACTCTTAGGGTCCAGAGTACGCTGATACCCCATGTGGGAGTAAACTACTGTTTGGGCGCATGGCAGAGGTCAGAAGGGAAGGAGCACCGTTTGACTTTTTCAACGCAGAATTGGCTGGAATTGAGATCAGACGCCATGTCACATTTGGAGAGCCGCTGATGTGCCTAAACAGCGGAAACCCCCAATTCTAACTCCAACCCTAACCCCAACACACCCCTAACCCTAGTCCCAACCCTAACCACAAACCTAACCCTAACACACCCCTATCCCTAATCCCAACCATAACCCTAATACTAACTTTAGCACCAACCCTAACCCTAACTTTAGCCACAACCCTAACCCTAACCCTAATGGGAAAATGGAAATAAATACATTTTTGTAATTTTATTATTTTTCCCTAACTAAGGGGGTGATAAAGGGGGGTTTGATTTACTATTTATAGCGGGTTTTTATGATTGGCAGCTGTCACGCTAAAAGACGCTTTTTATTGCAAAAAATAGTTTTTGCATCACCACATTTTGAGAGCTATAATTTTTGCATATTTTGGCCCATAGAGTCATGTGAGGTCTTATTTTTTGCGGTACGAGTTGAAGTTTTTATTGGTACTATTTTTGAGCATGTGACATTTTTTGATCGCTTTTTATTTAGATTTTTGGGAGGTTAGAATGAACAAAAATCAGCAATTCATGAATTTCTTTTGGGGGAGGCGTTTATACCGTTCCGCGTGTGGTAAAATTGATAAAGCAGTTTTATTCTTCGGGTCAGTACGATTATGGCGATACCTCATTTATATCATTTTTTTATGTTTTGGCGCTTTTATAGAATAAAAACAATTTTATATAAAAAATAATTATTTTTGCATCGCTTTATTCTGCGAGCTATAACTTTTTTATTTTTTCACTGATGATGCTGTGTGATGGCTCGTTTTTTGCGGGACAAGATGATGTTTTCAGCGGTACTATGTTTATTTATATCGGTCTTTTTGATCGCGTGTTATTCCACTTTTTGTTCAGCGGTATGATGATAAAGCACTGATTTTTTGCTTTGTTTTATTTTTTTTTTTTAAGGGGTTCACAAAAGGGTTTAACTAGTGAGACAGTTTTATAGGGGG
>JARQOD010000005.1:79143918-79283808 GCA_033576555.1 Oophaga sylvatica
CCCCCTGGGTGAGAATAATAAAACTTATTTTTCTTATCTTTCAGGTCAGACTGGGTTCTTATCTACAGCATTATAGAATGCCATGGATAAGCCCTGAAAGGTGGTGGCTGCATCTTAAAGCGGCCAAAACAGATGACAGGTGCACTTTAAGGTAGAACTAGAGTTTGGTGTTTTCAATTAATGGGTTGATAACCAGGTGTTAGTGGGCATCCAGTTTTATTATTTACAGGGATCTATGAAAGTCTGATCTTCACAACACGTCAGTGTAAATGTATCATGGTGTGTACACATGATATTTCTGAGGACCTCACAAGAAGAGTTGTTGATGCTCATCAGGCTGGAAAAGGTTAACAAACTATCTCTAAAACGTTTGATATCCACCAATTCAAAGTCAGACAGATTATGTATAAATGGAGATAATTCAAGACCATTACTATCCTCCTAAGGAGTGCTCGACCAGCGAATTTATTTCCAAGCGCAAGGTTTAAAATAGTCCATGATGTCACAAAGGAACCTAACTTATAAGCAGGTGGGGGCTTTTGGGACTGTTACCCCATCATCCGACATCTGCTGTCATTCAGACTTTAATATACCGCTCATTGTTCTCTTCTGCTCGTTGGCATGTAGGGGGGAATGACAGCCGGCTTCAGCACCTGCCGCCGGGGAACAGCGCTTACAGTAGCCACTTCTTCCCTGGCGGCCGTCCGTGTGGTGCTGATGCGGCACACAGGTGGTACACCGTTGCCACACGTTGTACACGCAGACACGGATACCTCGGTACTGTTTTTTCTGGTACCGGAAATATACGGACGTGTGAAACCGGCCTTAGTGTGTGACAGAAGCTTGTAATGTCCACCTGTTGGTTAGTTAGTGAATGAGAAGCCAAGAGACTGCAAGTATTCATCTTACTGAAAGAAAGTAGTGGAGATTGAGAACTGGTCATGTAATAGAAAGTAGTTGCAGAAAACTGTGTAAATACCAGTGGGTGATCTCAGCCCTGTTCTGAGCATGGAAAAGTGATCCTGGACTATGTCCTTAGGTGACCTTAAAGCGAACCTGTTAGCAGAATTTTGGTACATAAACTACAGGTATTGTCAGAGTCTTATCTTTCTGCTCTAAGCCAGAGAAACTAAAGGTACTGTCACACTAAGCGATCGCACCCGCGATCACGACAACGACACGACCTGGCGAGATCGTTGGTGTGATCGCTATATGGTCGCTAGTAGCTTCCAAACAGGAAGATCTCATAAACGACACATCAGCGATCAGCGATCTGTATAACGACCTCGGCGGTCGTTGGGACCTGTCACACAGCATGTATTGTTAAAGATCCCAACCTCGATAGGCGTGATTGAGCGCAACCTTTTCCACGCCCCTCAGCACAGATTTGTGGTCACTGTATGTCATATGTCACAGCTCTCGCTTAGTGATTGGGCGTCCGCGACATAAAAGACAACGCAAGTGGTTCACACGAATTTCCAGCATCGTTCCATACTGCGTCCTGCTAGCCTTCTGCTTTGCAGCTACTGCGATCCAGTCTGTGCCGCTATTGCGTTTGCCCCGGATTCATTTTTTCAGGATCCCAAAAACGGCTTGTATAAATGGCAAAGATGAAGCGCTGTAGCGACTCTGACAGGATCGCAAAACCCCACTCACGATAGTATCCTCGCAACAACGCACAAAGGACTAGATGTTGTGGCCACCAATCGGAGCTGAGGGGCGTTAAAACCTAGTCCCGCCTGCGCCGCTGACATGAGTCGCCAACGAGGTCGCTCGTCATTCATAAAGGGTGTCAAACTCAGCGATTCAGGCTCACCAGCGGGACGCCAACGATCAAAAAACAGTCCAGAGCGTTCATGCACGATCAGCGACATCGCAGCAGGGGCCACATCGCTGCTACATGTCACACACAGTGACGTCGCTAACGAGGTCGCTGCTGCATCATAAAATTGGTGTCGCTTAAGCGATATCGCTAGCGATCTCGCTTAGTGTGACAGTACCTTAAGGAGAGACCTGCCCACAGGATGCCCCGAAGCACAAACATGTTCCTCATCATAGAGACAGAGAGAGAGACATACTGTTTGTGCTTCAGGGCGGCCTGTGGGCAGGTCTCTCCTTGGTTTCTCTGGCTTAGAGCAGGAAGATAAGACTCTGCCTACAGTCACGCCCCGGAGCACGGACATCTCATTAACTGAAAACTTCTAACACTGATGACACAAGTACCAGAAGATGGATTTCTTCACCCCAGGTATAATTTTAATCAGTTTAACACTGCCATCCTGACAATGCCTGTAGTTTACTTACCAAAATCCTGTTGACAGGTTCACTTTAAGTGTCTGAGTGGTAAGATCATGCCTGCTTGCCTGCCCTGAGACTAAATGATCAGAAAGTGTTGCTGGACAAAGCTAAAGAGATGTGATGGAGAGTGACACCAAAGTCTGAGATTGCTGTAATCTATTAAATGAGTTGTGCCTAGAACGTGGGAATGTGAGGATAGCTGTGGCCTTTATTGTGATGTTTTTTCAGGGACCTGAGACAGCATGAGTGAGAGATAGAACGAGCCTGCGGCCTGCGCTGGGCCTAAATATTGTCAAACTCTGATAACTTTGTGTCCTACAAATGTGAGTATTGATTATGGACTGTTCCTAAAGGAACTACTGTAGACTGTGCCATATGTAACCTATTACAAGGTGTTCCATGAAACCTTTGTACTGAGTTGAAGTTGTAATTGTTTCTAGTGGCAGCTGCTGTACCAGCTAAAGGTGCTGTCCAATAAACTCAGATTTCTCCTACCTAATGATAAATGTATGATCTAACTACTCGGACTTCCATCAATCAGAAAAGAGGACCCAAAATCCTATGTGTGAATGGAGCAGAACTGAGCATGTGCAACTACTGCTCCATTCACTGACTATAGTAGTGGTCACAAATGTTCACTACTGCACTATTCACACAGTGAAATTTGGGTTTCTGTATTCAGGATTGGTCACTACAGTCTGACCCTGTTGACAGGTAAGAAATGGTTATTGGACAGTACTTTTAGCACTACAAGATGTGAGCTTCACAATACTGTAACTTCCAAGCTGAGTGCCTTTATATAGCATCACAGACACGCTAAATGCATGATAATTGGTGTGCACAGAGCAAAAGCTGTCAACTAGTGTATAACCATAAAGCTTGTGACCTCATTAAGAGACTGTAATTGTTGTGCTTGCTTGCCTCAATTTTGAGTAAAACTTGTTCAAAACTTAAATCTGTGGAACTTGTGTCCATCACTGCTTCATCCTTGTATGGGATCGAAGACACAACTTCTGCCCCACTTACATGCTGTGTCCATTTTGAAAATTTTCAGGCCCATATCTGTCCAGTGCTCCACAGCAAGAATGTCTTTCATTAAATTTGTGTCTCAGTTCTGAAGATCGTAGTCCATGTACAACAGGGCTGAGACACTGACCTAGGGAAAAAATTATAAAACTAGTCAAATCCAAAATAAAATATTCTGGTTTCCCACCTATCCCAATGGTCATCAATGTTGGGATGATGTGGAGAGCTAGTTGTAATCCATGAATCAAGATGGTTCTTTTCGCTTGTTGGTTGGATTTTGTAAAATGTCCAGCTCGTTTTCCTTCTCTAAATATAATAATGTAAGATCCCACAATAAGAATTACTAATATGATGATAAAAATAATTCCAAATATTCTTGAAAATCCACTTGATAAAGTAGTTGGGCAAGTTGGATCCAGTTTAACAATAGACTGATGACCCATTTGTATACTTTCATATAAGAGTGATACCATAGGGTCCAACAAGGCAATAATCCATAAACACGCCGTTAGTTTAAACTTTAAAGAATGAGCTAATCTTAAGTATTTCAGAGGCCAGCAAACAGCTGTACAAGTGTTCAAAGCCATCAAGACAAGAGTCAATAGCACCGCCCTTCCAAACATTATCTGCACTGCAAAAATGATCCAACAGACAAGGACTGGGGCATTAACCTGGAAAGCTCTGATGAAGTTAAATATAATTCCTAGGCCAAAGAACAATGTCAGGCACACCAGATTGTGACACAACAAGAAGTATCGCACTTCCTTCTTCAGTACACTGTCTCTACACACAGTGTGAGTTATCAAGATGGTAAATATGGAGCTGATGAGGAAATCTAGCAGGTAGAAAGAACCTTTGACTGTATGTAGTATTCGACTAGAGCTGGAGTCATCATCGGTGGTGTTCATAATATAAAGGTAAAGTCAAATCTGCAAAACAAAGCAAATATGTAGTTTTTTCAAATAATTGCATTAGACAAATAAATTGAATTAGTATCTAATATACAGTACACACTGGCAAACATGTATAATAGATAAGGGCAACTGTCACCTCTGTATCTGTTATGTTGTAGCAGTGTTGTCTATAATCCTTATAATCTATGTAATCCATTTATTGTATGGCTAGTATATAAGAAATAAGCATGATAATAAAGGAAAATTATTTCTTAAAGAGTTATTTCCAACATTAAACATAATCACTTATCCATAGGGTAGTGTCATGCTCCTGAGTTCGAACCCTTGAGCCTATGTTTTGTGGTCGGTTTCGCTGTCCGTTGAGTCACAGCAAACACACCTTTTTCTGGATGTTTAGGTTCTGTTAGTCTGGCTGCAGTCTGTTTATCATAGCACAGCTATTTTCATCTGTCTTTCCTATCACCTTTTGGGTGCGGCTTTATATTCTGTTCCCCTGCTGGCACTTCCTGCTGGTGATATTCTCATTTAGATGTTCAGCCATCATGCTGTAGTTTAAAACCAGTCACTTTATTTATTTAGAACGCTAAGGTTGATGCTTTATAATGTGGTTTTGTTCTGGAGGTGAGGGACAAAAAAGCAATCAAAATTCTTAGTGAAGAGGTGGTGGTTGCTCTGCAAATTGATTTCAGACAGCCGATTACAGAAGCTCAGCTTGGTGTACCGGAGGACTTGCCACTCGGCAAGCTTTTTGTGCCGTCTTTGCTTCACACTGATCTTCTTCACGAAGTGCATGACTCTGCATTGGCTGGACATCCTGGTTCCTGTGCTACCTGGAGAGCTATTTCCAAGTCCTCTTGGTGGCAGAGTGCTTGAAAAGATGTTGATGAGTATGTCCGTAAGTGCAGAGTTTTCACAAGGTTTAAATCCTGTTTCCATCCCCCAACAGGGTTTATTTTGCCTAATGAAGTTCACTTAGAGGAGGACAAGGAGTATGAGGTGAAACGAGTGTTAGGGTCCCAGATATGTCAGCCGTCGACGGCAACATTGCATTAAATGCAAGGGTTTTGGTCCGGAAGATTTGCCTGTAGAACCCCTAGTGAGGGAGTTCTCTCAGGGATATCAGTGTTTGGGGACCTCTGTGGGTCCAGTGGCCCCTTGTAGAATAGGAGTTACTGTCATGCTCCTGAGTTCAAACCCTTGAGCATGTGTTTTTTGGTTGGGTTCTCTATCCGCCAAGCTACAGTCGACACGCCCTTTTCCACTTTTCCAGGCGATTAGGTTCTGTGTTGTGAATGGGTTTGAGATGAGTTCTGAGCAGAGGCTCCCTCTGGTGGTTACAAGCGGTACTAGTGAGGATTGGGAATCAGGTGTTACTGATTGGTCTTATTTAAGGGAATCATTTTCCCATCAGGGTTGCCGGTGATCAATTGTTCTGGTCTGAATCCTTCTTTCCAGTTTCCCTTGTAGCCTGCTGTGTCGTGTCTGCATCTCCTGCTATCAGATAAGACAATTTCTTATTTTGTGTTTTTGCTATATTTTTGCATTTTGTCCTGCACTTCTGTGGGGGCCTTCTGGGTCCCCTCCGGGGGCTTTTTGCCCTCTCAGTTTAGTCCAGCCACTGTGTTTTGTACTTTTGCTTTTTGCAGTTTTTTCAGTGGCTGCTGTTTTTGTTACACCAGAGAACTAATTTAGGTGGTAGAGGTCGTGTGATCTCAGGTGATTTTGAAATTAGTATGTTGGTGTTTTTCAGGGTTTTCTGGGATTGCAGTAAGTACCCTTCCTGTCCTTTTCTATTTAGATAGTTTGGGCCCCAGCGTTTGCTCATACTATTTTCTTTCTGTGTCAGTATTTCCTCTTGTCTAACCGCCATTATATGTTTGGGGGCTTTCTATTATCTTTGGGGTTCTGCTCCGGGGCAGATAGCTTTCCTATTTCTATCTTTAGGTGTAGTTAGTTTCTCAGGCTGTGACGAGGCGTCTAGGACCATCGTAGGAACGCTCCACGGCTGCCTCTAGTTGTGGTGGTTAGTCAGGGTACTGCAATCTCATAGATTCCAACTGCTCTGGTGTATTGCCTTTTTTACCTGCACTCCTCAGCTACCGTAACATAACAGTATCACCGGCCATAAAAATTGTATGGTACTCACAGAAGGGAAAAAAAAAATATTTTGAAGGAAGAAAAGTTGTCAGAGATATTTTTCTGTTTGTTGCATTTTTTTTTTTTTTTCCCTCTGTATCTCTGGGTGCTGGGGAGGATCTTTTCTCCCAATGGAGTTTGCACAGTTGTCTGGCCGTGTGGATCAGCTTGCCACTGAGGTTCAGAGTATTGCTGCATATCTTGCTAGGTTGCCTGTTGTGGAACCTAGGATCCCCATGCCAGATTTGTTTTCAGGGGATCGAGCTAAGTTTCAGAATTTCAAAAATAATTGTAAATTGTTTCTTGCCTTAAAATCTAAGTCCTCAGGAAACGCAGCGCAGCAGGTTCAAATTGTCATCTCTCTCCTGCGCGGCGATCCTCAGGATTGGGCTTTTTCCCTGACACCTGGGGATCCTGTTTTGAGTGATGTTGATGTATTTTTTCAGGCTTTGGGGTTATTGTACGATGAGCCTAATATCACTGATCAAGCTGAAAAAGCCTTGTTGGCATTAAATCAGGGGCTTGATGACGCTGAGTTATACTGTCAGAGATTCCGTAGGTGGGCAGTCCTGACCAAATGGAATGACGACGCTTTGGCGGCCCTTTTCCGGAAGGGTCTGTCGGATAATGTAAAGGATGTTATGGTGGGATTCCCTGTCCCCTCTGGTCTCAATGATTCTATGTCATTAGCGATTCAAATTGACAGACGTTTGCGTGAGCGGAGAAGTATGCGTGGAGTGGTGTTGCCTTGTGAGCCAGCTGCTGAGCCCATGCAGTGTGATGGAGTGGTGTCTGGGGCACAGCGTCATGAGTTTCGAAAGCGCAATGGGTTATGTTTCTACTGTGGTGATGCCTCTCATGCTATTTCAGTCTGCCCTAAGCGGGGAAGACGTTTTGCACGCTCAGTTGTCTTGGGTAGTGTTCAGACTAAGTTTTTATTAACTGTCACTCTGATATTCTCTCTGTCCTCATTTTCTGCTCAGGCTTTCGTTGATTCTGGAGCAGCTATTAACCTGATGGATTATGATTTTGCTAAACGTTGTGGATTTCCCTTGATACCCCTACAGAAGTCTATTCCCCTACTGGGGATCGATTCTACCCCTTTGGCTGAGAATAAACCCCAGTTTTCTACTCAGGTGATAATGAGGGTTGAACCTGATCACCAGGAGTGCTGCAAATTTTTGGTTCTATATAATCTGCATGACATTATCGTGCTGGGTTTCCCTTGGTTACAGTCTCATAATCCTGTTTTGGATTGGAAATCTGTGTCTGTAACCAGTTGGGGCTGCCAATGTGTTAATACCAACACTCCTGTTTTTTCTGCCTCCCCCCAGGCTGAGGATGTTCCTGACTTTTTGTTTGATTTTTCTGATGTGTTTAGCGAAAGTAAATCTGCATCCTTACCTCCCCATAGGAGCTATGACTGCGCTATTGAATTAGTGCCAGGTAGTAAATTCCCTAAGGGTCGCCTCTTTAACTTGTCTATACCTGAACATGACGCTATGCGGTCTTATATCAAGGAATCATTGGAGAAGGGTCATATCAGACCATCCTCTTCACCCTTAGGTGCCGGTTTTTTCTTTGTGGCCAAAAAAGATGGTTCATTAAGGCCGTGTATTGATTATCGTCTCTTGAACAATATTACTGTGAAATATCAATACCCGTTACCCTTGATTTCTGACCTGTTTTCCAGGGTGAAAAACGCTACTTGGTTTACCAAGCTTGACCTCAGGGGGGCGTATAACCTTATTCGCATTAAGCACGGGGATGAATGGAAGACGGCATTTAACACCCCTGAAGGGCATTTTGAGTACCTTGTGATGCCCTTTGGGCTCACTAATGCTCCTTCCGTCTTCCAGTCCTTCATGAATGACATTTTCAGGGATTTTGTGGACAAGTTTCTGATTGTTTATTTGGATGATATCTTGATTTTTTCTAATGACTGGGACTCTCATGTGAAACATGTTCGAACTGTATTCCAGATTTTGAGAGAGAATGCTCTGTATGTGAAGGGATCAAAGTGTCTTTTTGGCGTACAGAAGATCTCATTTCTGGGATTCATTTTGTCCCCATCTGTTATTGAAATGGACCCGGTCAAGGTTCAGGCCATCTGTGATTGGGTCCAACCTACTTCATTAAAGGCTCTTCAGAGATTTTTGGGTTTTGCCAATTTTTATCGTAAATTTATTGGTAATTTCTCTGTTATTGTTAAACCATTAACTGATTTGACCAGAAAGGGTTCTGATGTGGTGAATTGGCCTCCTGAGGCAGTCTCTGCGTTTCAGGAACTTAAGCAGAGATTCACTTCTGCTCCTGTTCTACGGCAGCCTGATGTTTCTCTGCCATTTCAGGTGGAGGTTGATGCCTCTGAAATTGGGGCAGGTGCCGTTTTGTCCCAAAAAGATCCAGAGACCTCTAAAAGTAACCCTTGTGCCTTTTTCTCTCGAAAATTTTCTCCTACTGAACGTAATTATGACGTGGGTAATCGGGAGTTATTGGCCATGAAGTGGGCTTTTGAAGAGTGGAGACATTGGCTGGAGGGAGCCAAACATCAGGTGGTGGTCCTTACGGACCATAAGAATCTGGTCTATCTGGAATCTGCCAAGCGACTCAATCCTAGACAGGCCAGGTGGGCCTTGTTTTTCACACGTTTTAATTTTGTGGTTTCCTTTCTTCCTGGCACTAAGAATGTTAAGGCGGATGCCCTCTCGGGGAGTTTCCTTGCGGACTCTCCTGAGCTATCTGATCCCTCTGTTGTTTTGGAGGAGGGTGTAGTTCTTTCCGCCATCTCGCCTAATTTGAGACTTGCTCTGGAGGGGTGTCGGGAGGATAGGCCCGAGCGCTGCCCTGTTGGAAAATTGTTTGTCCCGGACCAATGGAAAAAGAGTGTGATGTCTGAGATTCATTGTTCCGCATTGGCTGGGCATCCCGGAATTTTTGGTACCAGAGACTTGGTTAGTCGGTCCTTTTGGTGGCCTACCTTGTCTCGCGATGTCAGGGAATTTGTGCAGTCCTGCGAGACTTGCTCTCGCTCCAAGCCTTGCTCTCGCTCTAGTGGTTTGTTGATGCCATTGCCTGTGCCCAAGAGACCATGGACCCATATCTCTATGGATTTCATTTCCGATCTTCCTGTTTCTCAGAGAATGACCACCATCTGGGTAATTTGTGATAGGTTTTCCAAAATGATACATCTTGTGCCATTACCTAAGTTGCCTTCCTCCTCTGAATTGGTGCCGTTGTTCCTTCAGCACGTGGTTCGTTTACACGGCATTCCTGAGAACATTGTGTCTGACAGAGGAGTCCAGTTTGTTTCCAGATTTTGGAGGACTTTTTGTTCTAAACTGGGTGTTCAATTGTCTTTCTCCTCGGCATTTCATCCTCAGACCAATGGTCAAACTGAGAGAACAAACCAGACATTGGAGACTTATCTAAGATGCTTTGTGTCTGCTGATCAGGATGACTGGGTCTCTTTTTTGCCTTTGGCTGAGTTTGCTCTTAATAATAGGGCTAGCTCTGCCACTTTGATGTCTCCGTTTTTCTGTAATTCTGGGTTTCACCCTCGATTTTCTTCAGGACAGACGGAGGCTTCTGTCTGTCCAGGTGTTGACTCTGTTGTTGAGCGTATGCAGCAGATTTGGGACCAGGTAGTGGAGAGGTTGTCCCTCTCTCAGGAGAAGGCCCAGCGGTTTGCTAACCGGCATAGGACTGATGGTCCTCGGTTTAAAGTGGGGGACTTGGTCTGGTTGTCCTCAAAGAATATTCCTATGAGAGTAGCATCTCCTAAATTTAAGCCTAGGTTCATTGGACCTTATAAGATCATGGAGATTATTAATCCTGTTTCTTTTCGTTTGCTTCTTCCAGGGACATTTAAGATCCATAACGTGTTCCACAAGTCCTTGTTGAAGAGGTTTGTTGAGCCAGTGGTTCCTGCTGCTGTGCCTCCTGACCCTGTTTTGGTTGAGGGCAATCTGGAGTATGTGGTTGAGAAAATATTGGATTCTCGTTTTTCTAGACGAAGACTCCAGTATTTGGTTAAATGGAGAGGTTATGGTCAGGAAGATAATTCTTGGGTGTTTGCTTCGGACATCCATGCTAGGAGACTTATCCGTGCGTATCATAGAACTCATCCTGACCGACCTGGTTGCTCAAATGAGGGTTCGGTGACCCCTCCTCAAGGGGGGGGTACTGTTGTGAATGGGTTTGAGATGAGTTCTGAGCAGAGGCTCCCTCTGGTGGTTACAAGCGGTACTAGTGAGGATTGGGAATCAGGTGTTACTGATTGGTCTTATTTAAGGGAATCATTTTCCCATCAGGGTTGCCGGTGATCAATTGTTCTGGTCTGAATCCTTCTTTCCAGTTTCCCTTGTAGCCTGCTGTGTCGTGTCTGCATCTCCTGCTATCAGATAAGACAATTTCTTATTTTGTGTTTTTGCTATATTTTTGCATTTTGTCCTGCACTTCTGTGGGGGCCTTCTGGGTCCCCTCCGGGGGCTTTTTGCCCTCTCAGTTTAGTCCAGCCACTGTGTTTTGTACTTTTGCTTTTTGCAGTTTTTTCAGTGGCTGCTGTTTTTGTTACACCAGAGAACTAATTTAGGTGGTAGAGGTCGTGTGATCTCAGGTGATTTTGAAATTAGTATGTTGGTGTTTTTCAGGGTTTTCTGGGATTGCAGTAAGTACCCTTCCTGTCCTTTTCTATTTAGATAGTTTGGGCCCCAGCGTTTGCTCATACTATTTTCTTTCTGTGTCAGTATTTCCTCTTGTCTAACCGCCATTATATGTTTGGGGGCTTTCTATTATCTTTGGGGTTCTGCTCCGGGGCAGATAGCTTTCCTATTTCTATCTTTAGGTGTAGTTAGTTTCTCAGGCTGTGACGAGGCGTCTAGGACCATCGTAGGAACGCTCCACGGCTGCCTCTAGTTGTGGTGGTTAGTCAGGGTACTGCAATCTCATAGATTCCAACTGCTCTGGTGTATTGCCTTTTTTACCTGCACTCCTCAGCTACCGTAACATAACAGTTCTGCAATTCTGGCTGCAGTCTGTTTAGTATAACACATGTGTTTTCATTTGTCTACCCTATCACCTTTCAGGTGCATCTTTATATACTTTTCCCCTGCTGGCATTTCCTGCTGGTGATATTCTCATTTGGATGTGCAGCCCTTCTGCTATATTTTAACACCAGTCAGTGTATTTCCAGCTAGGGTTCATCTCTTTGCTGTTTCTGTTCTTTGCTATGCACCTAGATTCTGTTTCTTTATATTAAGTAGGTGACATATTCTCTAACAGTATATACTTTATACTGTATTTTGTATTTCATGGTTTATTTTACTCACTCTGGGACCTTTCCTTTTTTCAGCACACTTTCTCTTCTGTAGGTAATTTGCAGTCTGCTCTGCCCTTCTTTAGAAGGAATGTGATGCCCTCGACAACCTTTTCGGCATCATAAGTCTATGTTGCCATCTTCTAGTCCATGGTTAGTACGATCTCTGCTCATGCAGGAACCACTAGGGACTGCGGGGACAGGATCTCTAGTCTACAGGAACTGTCAGGGTCAGTTGCAGTATTTAGATTTACCTATTATCCCAAGTGAGTAGTTACAGTAGCATAACAGATAGATGTGTTATGATTTGGTAGCTGAGGAGAGCAGGCAAAAAAGGAAATACACCAGAGCAGTTGGAAACTATGAGATTGCAGTACCCTGACTAACCACCACAACTAGAGGCAGCCGTGGAGCGTTCCTACGTTGGTCCTAGACGCCTCGTCACAGCCTGAGAAACTAACTACACCTAAAGATAGAAAGAGGAAAGCTATCTGCCCCGGAGCAGATCCCCAAAGAACAAAGAAAGCCCCCAAACATGTAATGGCGGTTAGACAAGAAGAAATACTGACACAGACAGAAAATAGTATGAGCAAACGTTGGGGCCCAAACTTACTAAATAGAAAAGGATAGGAAGGGCACTTACTGCAATCCCAAAAAACCCTGAAAAGCACCAACTCTACTAATTTCAAAAACACCTGAGATCACACGACCTCTACCACCTAAATTAGTTCTCTGAGGTAACCAAAAACAAAACAGCAGCCACTGAAAAAACTGGAAAAAGCAAATGTACAAACATCAGTGGCTGAACTGAACTGAGAGGGCAAAAGCCCCCAGAAGGGACCCTGAAGGCCCCCAAAGAAGTGCAGTACAAAATGCAAAAATCAAGCACAAAAACAAAAAGAAGAAAATGTCTTATCTGTTAGCAGGAGATGCAGACACGACACAGCAGGCTACCAAGGAAACAGGAATCAAGGATTGAGACCAGAACAATTGATCACCGGCAACCCTGATGGGAAGGCGACTCCCTTATATAAGACCAGTCAGTAACACCTGATTCCCAATCCTCACAATCTTCACTGGACAGTCCAGTACCGTTTGTAACCACCAAAGGGAGCTTCTGCTCAGAACTCATTTCCAGCCTATTCACAACATAGATGATAACATACAGATTGACGGGAGTCTGACCTCTGGGATCCCTACTCATCCTGTGAAGGTGCCCTGAATTGTCCTGTCTGATTGGAGTGATGGCCACTTATGCATGCCACTGATCCATCCAATCTCTAAGTGAATGCAGTAGAAAGTCATGCACTATACAAATACCACAGAGTACAGCTGTGTACTGTACTCATCACATAGAAAATGAATGGAGTTGTGTGTGGTCAGTGCTCAATTTTGATAAGGTTTTCAGAATCCCATTTTCGGGATTGGAAAGGGCCATGTGGTGAGACTCCAACAATCCGATCTGTCAGTATCTAATATAGAGGTGATAATTATTAGTGCTAGGAATATAACCCTTTATAGCCTCCTCTAGTGATGCACTTACACATTTTTTGTGATATCATTGTGAATATGTCAATCCAAGATTTTTTATTAAATGTCTTTAAATGGGTATTCTCATCTACAAAATGCTATCCCAATATGTAGTAGGTGTAATAACATAACATACCTCCAATTACAAATGTAGTATAGTTCTTCTGAAACGCTATGTTGCTTACTCCATATGCAGGGCATTGCAGTAGCTTAAGTAGGCATGGTTACGACCACTAACAACTAACTGTCACTATATGAGTGGTCGTAACCATGGATACTTAAGCTACTAAAATGCTTGGCACATGGGGAAAGCGACATAGCAAATCATAAGAACTATACTACATTTCTGATTGGAGGTATTTGGTAATATTATTATTACACCTACTGCATATTGGGATAGAATCTTGGCGATAGGAATACCTCTTTAATGCTGTTTGGTAGCTCTTGCAGGAAACCTTTGGATTACAGTATATGACACAGTATGCGAAGACTTAAATTACTCAGCCGTTATTTTCTTCTTAGCTAATATCAGGTGGATAGGATGATGGGTCAGATGAAAAAGGCATGAATTTGAAAAAGACCTGCTCTCCTCACTGATGCATCACTGCTCCTGTTCCCATGTTGCACACTCCCGCTCATGTTTGTAAATTAAACCCTTTAACAGCAGTTTATATGTCTGGTAAAAGAGACTTTCTACTTAAACCAATGTGACAGTGAGTCGCCCTTAGCAGGACCGTGGGGTACTCGGCACCGAGCTCGTTCACTTCAATGGGAATGAAGTATTTACAGTTTGTTCGTGACGCCACCTGTGGTACCTGGTCAGGGTGACCAGCGCTGCAGGGTAGATCCACTGAGGGGTTGTTACTGGGCAGCAAGGTGTTAAGTCTTCCACAGGCAAGACTGGATCCCTCAGGGTAGATGGCGGTGTAGGGGTGCAGGATGGAGAGGGGGCTTTCAGCCGCAGAAGCAATAAGGCAGACACACAGTCTCTTTCTGTACCTTTACTGATGGTAGTTGCAGGCACGTCCCGGGAAGCTGGCAGGGTGGAGGATGCACATCCAGTAATCCCACTGAGTAGGTGTAGGGCCTCCGTACTCCTGTATGTATGAGTTTCTGACCTGTATGAAACGAAGTCTAACTCTGTCTTCTCGTATACGCCCGGCTGACTTTGTGGTGGAGCCTTCTCTTGGATAGAACTCAGTCCCTAATAGTTGCGCTGACCAGACTCCTGTTCTTCCTGACCTTACGTAT
Source organism: Oophaga sylvatica (assembly GCA_033576555.1). Taxonomy (NCBI): domain Eukaryota; kingdom Metazoa; phylum Chordata; class Amphibia; order Anura; family Dendrobatidae; genus Oophaga; species Oophaga sylvatica. The sequence continues at coordinate 79,158,391 of JARQOD010000005.1, forward strand.
CAGCACTGCTGGGCCCCTGCGACTTGAAGTCCTACAGGGTCTCCGGTATCTCCTACTAGTCATGTAGATGCTAGCAAGCTCGGACCCGGTGTCCGGTTGTTCAGAGGAGGGTAAGCAATCAATGCTGTTTCAACCTCTGTCACTCTCTTTTCCCTTCCACTCACCTTTCGTCCTACTCCGACCCTTAACATAAGCACACTAGCAGTAGATAGCTGATTCTCCTTTCTCTTCACCGCTCTCAAAGCGTCGGCACGCTTGCTCACTGAAACTACACTCAGTTGACTCAGTTCTGACCAGGCTGAAGTGGCTATCTTTCTCCACTATTACTGGCCTCCACACAGTGAACTAAGCTCAAGCTGTAGTCTTCAGTCTTTCAATCACTGCTGTTCCCTTTCCCTCTTTTCCTTCTAATGCTCAGTCTGAAGCAGCTATCAGGACCTTCCGTCTAACTGATCTGTGCACACTTCAAGAGCTAACTTTCCACCTTCCAAGGAAACTAACAGTCTTTCAACGTTCTGAGGTAATCTGAGATCTGAGGTAACTCTCCCTCTCAACTCATCTCATCTAATCTGACTGCTGTGGCTCCACCATCCTTATATATATACATACTCTACAAGGGCTCCCTCTGGTGGCTTTTTGGGATTGGTGAAGCTGTGAATGAATATCAGATGCGTGTGGGTTTACCTTCGGTGCATCCTCCTGGGTAAATGTGGCTCCAAGCGCAGCTGGGCTACACAACAGCTCATTTGAACAGTTTATAGCAGTGGACTGATAGCAGAGTTTGGAGAAAGAGTGGCAAGTATAATGTGAGCTAGCAGGTGTGAAGATAGAATAACCAGGACTGGGCTGCTGCTGCACTGTTTCTATAATATGGCAGATGATGATTAAAACTTCTTATTAGTGAATTAGTAAGAAGCACATGTGGTTAAACCTTGAGTAAAAAGAAGGTACAATTTAAAAGGAATCTATCAGTAAGATCAACCCCCTTAAGCCGTCTATATGGGCCTGTAGGAAGCTGAATAAAATGATATCTTGATGTCTGCAATCTGTTGTCTTTTTCAAGAGAAATTAACATTTTACTTATATGTAAATGTGCTGTTAAGATCTATGAGCCAGACACAGGTCTCCCTGAGAATCTGCCTCCAGAGATTATTTTAGATGAAAGGGGAAGTTACCAGTGTGAGACATGTAATGACTGACAATCTGTTCTCCTGATCTCACTCCAGTGCTGTGTGTGATTATTACTAACAGTACATCGGAGCTGAGCTTTGTCTTCTTACAAGAACATTTGCTTATGAGAGTTGAGGCTACTGACAGATTCCATTTAAATTTAAATGTTTAAATACCGTATTTTTCGGACTATAAGATGCACCGGACCATAAGACGCACCCCAAATTTTCAGAAGGAAAATAGGGAAAAAAAATAATGTGTCAAATGGGGGTCCGTCTTACAGTCCGAATTCAGCTTACAAGCGAAGGGATCAGCCCAGGTAGAGGAGTGGTCACTGGAGTCATTCGGTGGTCCTGGTTGGTGCGGTGGTGGTGCTCTGTGGGGTGGCTGTGCTCTGTGGGATGGCTGTGCTCTGTGGGGTGATTGTGCACTGTGGGGTGGCTGTGTTCTGTGGGGTGGCTGTGTTCTCTGGGATGGCTGTGCTCTGTGGGGTGATTGTGCACTGTGGGGTGGCTGTGAACTGTGGGGTGATTGAGCACTGTGGTGTGGCTGTGTTCTGTGGGGTGGCTGTGCTCTGTGGGATGGCTGTGCTCTGTGGGGTGATTGTGCACTGTGGGATGGCTGTGAACTGTGGGGTGGTTAAGCACTGTGGTGTGGCTGTGTTCTGTGGGGTGGCTGTGCTCTGTGGGCCCTGTGGGCCCCTGGAGGCGGCGCATGCTCAGATTCAGATCTCCGCAACAAGATCTTGTCCTGAGATCTCGGGAGACGAGATCTCGGGAAGCGATCTCGTTGCCGAGATTTGAATGAGTATGCGGCGGCCATCTTTCCGGAGGCCCCTGGTGGCCATCTTTCAGGACGACACCGCGTTGCAGCAGCGGAGCTGCGGGGGGCTTTCGGGCTAGGACGAAATGCCGGCGGAGCCCCCAACACAGCACAGAGCCCCGCTGCTGCCCCGACACCACCGCACCACGGAGGCTGCATCGGGACCGCCACCGGAGGCCCCTGGTGGCCATCTTTTAGGAGGCGACCGCGTTGCAGCAGCGGAGCTGTGGAGGGCTTTCGGGCTATTACGAAAGGCAGGCGGAGCCCCCCACGCAGCAGAGAGCCCCGATGCTGCCCCGACACCACTGCACCACAGGAAGGCTGCATCGGGACCGCCGCCGCCACTGGATTTTTAGGTATATTGCGACCATAAAACGCACCCCCATTTTCCCCCAAAATTTTTTGGGAAAAAAGTGCATCTTATGGTCCAAAAAATACGGTAATATTCCTTTGCATTGGATAATAAAGGCCAATCTTTGGATGATGTATTGATTTGGATTTTTTTCTTACATTCTTTCTTTATGTGTTATTGCATTGTACACAAATATTTACATGTATCTATGCATATACTGTACATTATTTGCCATAATTCTATTAAATGCAATGTAAATGGGGCATACTGAAGTGCTCTTATTCACATATCGATGAGTTTTTCTTACATTTTGTCAGTAAAGCAGCCAGGGTATATCTTAATACAGATAAGGCATGTCACCATGGTGGGAAGTTGCTATTATTATATGTCTATCATAGATATTTTTTAGGGATGAGCGAATCTGCTCGGTAATACTCGGATATCACTTGAGTATTTGGGTGGTCGGATGTGCTCAGCACTTGGCAAGCATTAGCCAATGATTGAATCTGCAACTCATATCCCCGTCACGCATGTTTGTCACCTGTTACACAGCCAATAAGCACGCAGGGATTGCCTGTGAGTCACTGTAATTCCGTAGCCATCTTGGCTGCTATGATTGATGGGCCGTATGACATCATCATGGGTTATAGAAGGACAGGCACCGCCAGGCTCGGCAAACTGACACCATTGCACAGCTCAGGGACAGTTCCTATTGGAGGGAGAGGGTGCTTGTCCAGGCCTGTGTGTGCACAATTTAATTAATCAGAGTCCTTTAGTGTTGATACAGGTGCTGATGCTGAACCAACATACTAACAGTCCTTCTAAGGGCCAATCTTGTGCTTTGCTGCTTGTATCAGATACATTATGCATTTAACTTAGGGAGGGACAGTTGCAGGAGCAAGGAGAGTGGTTGAATAGAGTCTCTAGGCAGAGCTTAGGGCTTTGCAGTTTGTTACTAAATATATAGCAGTGGCAGATGACCTCATTCTTTTTTTGGGGGGTGAAAAAATTGACTATATTGTCATCAATAGAGTATTAGTGCTTTGTGGTACATTTGGATGTTATGTAACACTCCAAAAAAGCGTTGACATTTTTTTCTGGATTCAATTAGTCACACATAGAGTATTATGTGCATTCTATTACATTTCGGTGGTATATAGCACTCTAAAAAAGGGCTATAAAATATTTCTGGATTCAGTTAGTCATCCATAAAGTCCTAGGTGCTTTCTGTTACATTTCGGTGGTGTATAACACTCCAAAAAAGCATTGAATAATATTTCTGGATTCAATTATAGGAAAGATGTGTATCTTCGTTCCGTGTTAGCCAGTAGATAGAAAAATATTTAGACTTGAGAGTCCTCAGTGGTTGATACCTTTTAATGGCTAACTGAAAAGATGGTAACAAATTGCAAGCTTTCGAGACTACGCAGGTCTCTTCATCAGGCTGAACTAATACAAAATCTGAAGAATCACATATTTATACACAAGAGGACACAGGAATAATGCAATAGGTAAGACATGTGACGTGAAGCAGAACTGTCATACTGTCATACGGCCATAATGACAGTTCTGCTTCACGTCACATGTCTTACCTATTGCATTATTCCTGTGTCCTCTTGTGTATAAATATGTGATTCTTCAGATTTTGTATTAGTTCAGCCTGATGAAGAGACCTGCGTAGTCTCGAAAGCTTGCAATTTGTTACCATCTTTTCAGTTAGCCATTAAAAGGTATCAACCACTGAGGACTCTCAAGTCTAAATATTTTTGGATTCAATTAGTCATCCATAGGGTATTACGTGCGTTCTGTTACATTTCGGTGGTATATAACACTGCAAAAAAGCGTTGAAAAATGTTCTTAATTCAAATAGTCATCCATAGAGTATTACATCCTTTCTGTTACATTTAGGTGGTATATAACACTTCAAAAAAGAATTGAAACATTTTCTGGATTCAATTAGTCTAACCATAGAGTTTTAGGTGCTTTCTATCCACACAGTTTAACAGGGTTATTGTTACATTACGGTGGTATCTACAATTCCAAAAAATAAGTGTTCAAAAATTTTTCTGGATTCAGTTAGTCATCCATACAGTTTAACGGGTTATTGCTGCATGTTAAATGAAAAAGAAAAATGCCTGGCACAGTTTACAAAATGTTTTTGTTCCAAAAATTGACTATTGTCATATATACTGTATAACCTGCTTTGTGTGAAATTTCATTGGACTAAAATAAAAAATAAAAATTGGCTTGCTACAGGTGTACAAATTTGGTTGTTCAAAAATTGACTAATGTTGTATATACTGTAGAACTTTGTGAAATGTTGTTGGTTTGAAATAAAAACAATAATTGGCGTGCTACAGGTGTTCAAATTTGGTTGTTCAAAAATTGACTATTGTCATATATACTGTGGAACTTTGTGTGAAATTTCGTTGGTTTGAAATAAAAAACAAAACTGGCCTGCTGCAGGTGTACAAATTTGGTCCCTCAGTACTCAGTCTCCAGCTGCCACTATTTCTCCCAGTGTGGCGTCCCTGCCTTGTACCAGTACTTATCCAGGAACATCACCCATGTACTTACCAAAGTGGTTACTGGGATTGTCCACTTAACGACCGACATGTGGACAAGCGCTTATGGAGAGGGACGCTAAATTTCCTTGACAGCACACTGGGTGAACATTGTGGAGGTCGGGGCTGAGTCCAACCCTGGCACGGTACATGAGCTACTGACGACGAGGATTGCTGGTCTTACTTCTATCGGGGTTTCCCCCACCTCTTACACCAGTTCCTACACCCCCTCCTGCTCCTCCTCTTCCTCCATCTCTGATGTGCTATCTCAGAGCATGTTGTCCACATCAGCCGAAAGATGGAACCTCTGCAGCACTGCCTTAGCGAAACGGCAACAGGCTCTGGTGAAGCTAATATGTTCAGGAGAGAAACCGCACACTGTGGCAGAGTTATTAAAAGGAATAACAGACTAGACAGTTCTATGGCTCTCACAGCTGAACCTAGAACCAGGCATGGTCGTGTGTGATAATGGCCGTAACCTGGTGGCGGCTGTGAAGCTTCGCAAGTTCCATGCTTGGCCCACGTGCTCAACTTGGTAGTTCAGCAGTTTCTGAAAGCCTACCCAGATTTGCCAGAGCTTCTGGTTAAGGTATGCCATGTCAGTGCCCATTTCCGCAAGTTAGCTCCAGCTGCTGCCGCTCTAGCAGTGCTGTAGCAGCACATTCAAGTGCCAGCTCACCGACTGATGTGCGACGTCATCACGCGCTGTAACTCCATACTGCACATGATAGCAAAGCTTTGTGAGCAGCACAGGCCAGTTATGGAATATCAGCTCAAACAAGCCCATCGGTATTTTGGTCAGCCTCCGCACATAACAACTAAAGATTGGTCATGAAAATCTGACATTTTTGCAGTTCTTCAAGACTTTGATAACTCCACATAGTAGATGGTGAGTGGTGATGACGCCATAATCAGTGCCACAATCCCGCTTCTGTGCCTACTTAAACAGTCGCTGCTGACAATTAAACATGAAGCTTTGGAGATGAAGACATGAGACAGGGAGATACTACCCAGCCCAGCCTAATCTCATGTTCTAAGTGGGGATTGGGTAACAATGAGGAGGTGGAGGAACAGGAGCTGGCTGAAAGCGCAACAGAGGCTAGTATCCACACAAGATTCGTCCCGTCACTCCTACATAGATGGGCTGAGGAGGGGAATGGGTAGGAAGAGATGGAGGAGTGGGAGATGGAGATTAGTCATCATGGTGGAGACAGGGAAGTGTTGGCTGTAGGGACTTTGGCACATATGGCGAACTTTATGTACCTCTGCCTTTCCCGTGACCCTTGTGTTACATTCATCTTGGCCAAAAAAAAATGGTTGTTCACCCTGCTAGACTCATGTTACAAGGAGAACCTTGCATTTATCCTTCCTGAGGCAGAGAGGTCTACTAAAATGGTGCTGTAGAAGAAGGCCATTGTGGCAAATATGTTGAAGAAATTCCTATCAGGCAATGCTAGTGGTAGAGGGCATGCTTCTTTGCCAACCAAGGAGGAGAGGTGAGGGAGACACACACCAGGTACAGCAGAGTCAGGGGTACACTGTTAATGGCCTGGGCCAATTTCATGACACCATCCCAATGTCCAGACCCTGATGACCCAGTATTTTTGACAAGGAGGGGAACGTTTTTAAAGATGTTCCAGCATTACCTGGCTGACAAAACCAGCGTGCTCCCTGGTCCCTGTGACCTTCAGCTATCAGGTCTCCAAGCTGGATACCTGACATGAGCTGTCCCTCTATGCCTTGGAGGTGTTGTACTGCCTTGCCACTAGCGTCTTGTGTGAGTGGGTTTTTAGTGCTGCCGGGTGGGTCAAAACAGGCAGGCGCTTTCGCCTGTCAACAGAAAGTGCTGACAGGCTCACTCTGATAAAAATGAACAAAACTTGGATTAGCCCCAACTTTTCACCACTATTAGATTATAGCAGCACATAAAATGTTTTTAATCTTTAATATTTGAATGAGGCCCACCAGTTGTTGCCTTCAAGGATCTATGGATGATTGGATGATTCTACTTATAATTTTTTCCTGGATTTTCACTTTGTGCAAAGCCTTTATGAGTGTAGGAGTGCATCAACTACACTTTCAAAATAATTTACTGAGGCTCACAAGTTGTTGCCTTCCATGGTCTATGAATAACTGTATTACCCTCCTTATCATTTTTTTCATGGCTTTGCACTGTGTGCAGAGCCAGAGCCTTTATGAGTATGGACGTGCCACAATTACATTTTTTTTATGAGGCAGTTGGTGCCTTCAAGGGTGTATGGCTGACCCTGCTTGTAATTTTTTGGCAGGATTTGCAGTGTATGCAGAGCTTTTATGAGTGCATAAGTACCACAACTACACTTTGTTTACAATATTTGAATGAGGTTTGTTTTAATGCATTTCTTTATGTACTGAAACGTGTTATTCACTTATTCACTATTGTATATCCCCAGCTTAATTAATCAGGGACGGAATTAAAATAAAAGCACTATATGCTCGTGTGGCACCCCTGAGGTTCCAGTTGCCACAGAGGTACTGCACCTCACCCAGAGGTGTGGTATCCCACTCTCAGGTAAGGAGGGAGCACTACCCAGGACTCTAACACTTGCACCCAACACACACCAGTTCAGTCAGGGCACCTGGGCGTACCCTTAGGGAGGATGGCCTCATCTCAGGCTGGGTAGGAAAGGGTGTTGGGGACTGGGTGGAGAAGGTTGGAAGAAAGGGAGGAGCTTAGTGAGCAGGAAGAACAGAGTAGTTGGTCTGAGGAGACCAAAAGAGGAGTGCAGCAGAGAGGCTGCAGAGAGAGAATTGTGAGGGGAGTCTGAAGGAAGCTCCCAGGAGGACAGAAGGGGTCCTAAAGACACGATAAGTGCTGAAGCCACCCGTGGGGCACGTATCCAGAAGTGAAGGGACCAGGTCGCAGTAGGGGAACCGGCCCCCAAGACTATTGGAGGACTGCAAGACACAGCTAGCAAGCCGGAGGCAGGGGTATCTGTAGGTGCCCCAGCCACATCCACAATTATTCACCAAAAAGGCAGCCATATAGGAGCAAGGGGACTCAGAGGACGTCGCCCAACAAGGTCCGCGGCTGCCGGCTTGGAACATTGTGTAGGTGCTGGGCAGGAGGCCGAAAGCCAGCGCGGTGAGATGGCCAGGAGAGGTACACACTGAAGAGAGTCTTGGAAAGGTGCGGCCCAATCTACCTGTGAGTTTGCTGGGCCCCTCACCTGGAGGACAAAGCACCCGGCTGGAGACAGTTTCTGCAGAACTGTGAGTAAAGCACTGGAAACTGCACCCTGCTGTGTCATCTGAGTCATTCATGCGTCGCCCACCCTGCACCACAACAACCACCACCCTCATTACCATCATCACCTTTAACATCCTAACTGCCCTTAGACACAGCTCTACCCGTGGAGAGCTTGACCATCTTTGCTGCTCTATCATCATCCCAGAAGATCTGCATTGTAGCGTTGGTCCCCTGACCGAACACCATGGGTGGCATCACGAACATTTAAATCCTTTATTACAAACTTTATTTACCCCTTTGCATTATCTCCTTTTTTATTGGACCTCCAGGGCCACAGACCGGGTCACTGATGCCATGACACTGCCTCTTTAAGAAGCGGCCCGGTACCGGATACCCCATGGCCCTAGAGGGTGCTCCACTCGCCTTGTGCATTGGTGCTGTTAAAGCTACAGTATGTCGATGCCGCTGTGATGAGACATTGTGATGAGACATTGTTGTGTCACACGCTCATGCTTGTCTGCGGCAGCTGTTACTATTTCATCAGAGTGGACATCCGCCCTGATGGAATATTGATTAGCTGCAGCTGACGAGCGGCCGCTTAGGCCTCTTTCACACTTCAGTCGTTCGACGTCAGTCAAAATCCGCCAAAGTGAGAAAAAAACGGATTTGCCTTTTTTTTTGGCTGATCCGTTTTTTCCCCAATGAGTTACATTAGTGACGGATTATAATGGATGGTTGTCCGTTTGATCCGTCATTCGACGGATCCGTCAGAAATTTGGCGTCAGCTTTCTTTTGACGTCTATGGGTGACGGATCCGTCAGCATCCGTTATTGACGGAATCCGCTGGCGGAATCCGTTATTCTATCCCGAAAGTGCCCTGAACCGCCTCTGGAGTCTCAGTCTCTCTCTCTCTCCCAGAGCCACATTTACAGGCTTCCAAGCTCCATTTTACTTATCTTAACGGATCCGTTTAAAAACGGATCCGCTGCATCAGTTTTCACAAAAATTCCACGGATCTGTTATTTTCACACTTCGGCGGACTGGGACTGACACCAGACGACTGAAGTGTGAAAGAGGCCTTATTGGTTACAGCCAACACATGACAACAATGGAAAAAGAGATGCCAACATAACTGAAATGCAATTTGCTGCAAGAGGTGAGTATCCATTATTTTTCTTCTAATTCAGGTCCCAAATTGGTTAAGCTGGACATGTCCAGTAGTGGACAATCCCTTTAACAACCGCCAAGGAAACTTATTTCCCCAGGTACATGCACATTGAGACCTATTTTTAGATAGCACGACATCCGACCTTCATAATAGGAGAGTTCACAGCTCTACTCTAATTTCCCCTTCCTACACAATAATCTCTGCACAAATCATAGAGTATGCTTAGAAATCATTACCATAAAAGTCAGTGAGACAGAACCTGATTATTGTTCTTTATGGCCCACGTGGCTTCTGCAAGGACTATTTTTAAAAGATATTTTTTAAAAAGCCTTTTTCATGAATTATGTCTTTTTGTAATAATTCTTCAATAAAATGTGCTGTAGGAGGAACATATGGCTTGAATTGGTCAATGATCCACCTTGTTGATTTTCAACTAAACTAAATCATCATAGTACTCTATGTAAAATATTTGTGTTCAATTACATATTTGTTCATTTTCAAGACATAATTGTTTTCATAGACTAAATATACTTTGTAGTAATCAGAGCAATTGCCTTCAAAATAGCCCTCACCTCTGCTAAACAGACCTATTTCGCAAACCTTGTATCTTCATTATGCTACAACCCAAAACAACTGTTCAGCACATTCAACTCTCTCCTCCGCCCACCACTGTCACCTCCAACTCCTCTCATCTCTGCCGAGGACTTTGCCACCTACTTCAAAAATAAGATCGACCAAACAAGGCAAATCTTCACGGTTCCACCACCCCAACCACTCCATATACCAGACCTCTGTCCTTCCCTACTAACCTCCCTCTCCAACATCACTGAAGGAGAGCTTACTCATCTCCTTTTCAAATCACATCTCACCACCTGTGCACTTGACCCCATCCCTTCCCATCTGCTCCCCAACCTCACTAACACACTCATCCCAGCCGCTCATCTCTTCAAACTATCGCTATCTTCTGGTACCTTTCCCTCTGCCTTCAAACATGCCGCCATCACACCCATCCTCAAAAAACAAACCTTGACCCAACTGCTATGCCCAGCTATCGCCCAATATCATTGCTCCCGTTTGCTTCCAAACTCCTTGAGCAGCATGTCCACACTCAACTTTCCTCCCACCTCTCATCTAACTCTCTCCTCGACAACCTCCAATCTGGCTTCCACCCCCACCACTCCACTGAAACTGCCCTGACCAAAATTACTAATGACTTACTCACAGCCAAAGCTAACAGACAGTTCTCCATCCTCCTCCTCCTTGACCTGTCCTCTGAATTTGACACAGTCGACCACTGCCTACTGCTACAGATTCTTTCTTCCCATGGCATCAAAGACCTTGCCCTGTCCTGGATCACCACTTACCTATCCGACCGCACATTTAGCGTCTCCCACTCCCACTCTACATCCTCATCCCGCCCTCTCTCTGTTGGAGTCCCTCAAGGCTCTGTCCTGGGCCCCTACTTTTTTCCATCTATACCATTGGCCTAGGACAACTCATGAAGTCCCATGGCTTCCAGTACCACCTGTATGCGGACGATACTCAGATCTACCTCTCTGGCCCAGATGTCACCTCTCTGCTATCCAGAATCCCGGAGTGCCATATCCTCCTTCTTTACCTCTCGCTTCCTAAAACTCAATGTAGACAAAACTGAACTCATCATCTTTCTTCCATCTCACATATCTTCCCTACCCGATCTATCTACAGTATTATGGTAAATGGCATCTCGATCTCTCCCGCACCTGAAATCCGCTGCCTCGGAGTAACTCTCGACTCTGCCCTGTCCTTCAAACCACACATCCAAACTCTTGCCACCTCCTGTCGCCTCCAACTTAAAAACATTTCCAAAATCCGTCCCTTCCTCAGCCCTCAATCTACTAAAACTCTTGTGCATGCCCTCATCATTTCCTGCCTTGATTACTGCAACACCCTCCTCTGTGGCCTCCCCGTCAACTCTCTTGCACCACTCCAATCTGTCCTCAACTCTGCTGCCCGACTAATCTACCTCTCCCCTCGCTACTCCCCTGCTTCTCCCCTCTGCAAATCCCTCCACTGGCTCCCAATTCCACAACGAATCCAGTTCAAACTACTAACACTGACCTACAAAGCCGCCCACAACCTGTCCCCTCCCTATATCTCTGAACTAATCTCCCAATATCTTCCTTGACGTAATCTTCGATCCTCCCAAGACCTCCTACTATCCTCCACACTTATTCGTTCCTCACATAACTGCCTCCAAGATTTCTCCCGAATATCCCCCATCCTCTGGAATTCCACGCCTCAACATGTACGATTATCCACCACCCTTGGATCCTTCAGACGGAACCTGAAAACCCATCTCTTCAGGAAAGCCTACAGCCTGCAATAACCATTCCGCCTCGCCGCCAGCACCCTAGCTTCCGCCTCGCCGCCACCACCCGAGCTGCCGCCTCGCCGCCATCACCCGACTGCCGCCTCGCCGCCAACACCCTAGCTGCCGCCACGCCGCCACCACCAGAGCTGCCGCCTCGCCGCCACCACCACCAAAGCTGCCGCACCCCCGACCTTCTGTTTCTTCCCCATTATCCCGTAGAATGTAAGTCCGCAAGGACAGGGTCCTCTCTCCTCTGTACCAGTCTGTCATTGTAAATTTGTTTACTGTAAACGATATCTATAACTTTGTATGTAACCCCTTCTCATGTACAGCACAATGTAATTAATGGCGCTATATAAATAAATAATAATAATAATAACAATTAGCTCTTCAAATCCTCTTTGTCACATGTCTTTCACATACTCTGCATAATACAAGCTATACAAGCTAGCAGATAGAGTTTAGGAGATTTTAGATACAGTTATAGTACCAAAACTTACACTATGGATTTGAGTTGTACAGTGGCATGTAAAAGTTTGGGCACCCCTGGTCAAAATTACTGTTATTGTAAAGAGTAAAGCAAGTTGAAGATGAAATGATCTCTAAAAGGCCTAAAGTTAAACATGACATATTTACTTTGTATTTTAGGAAAAAAAATGTCTTTTTTTAAATTTTAAAATTACAAAAAAGAAAAATGGTCTGATGCAAAAGATTTGACACCCTTGGAAATTTGTGAGGTCAGATAACTTTGACGGAGGTTTCAGACCTTATATAGCCTGATAGGGTTATGGCTTGTTCACTACTTTCTTTAGGAAAGGCCAGGTGATACAAATTTTCCAGCTTAATAAAAACCCAGCTTTCTCTAACCTTGTGCCAAAAAACAGCAGCCATGGGTTCTTCTAAGCAGCTGCCTAGCACTCTGAAAATGAAAATAACCCACAGAGCAGGAGAAGGCTACAATAAAATAGCAAAGCGTTTTCAAATTGCCCTTTCCTCAGTTCAAAATGTAATTAAGAAATGGCAGTTAACAGGAACAGTGAAGATCACAATAAGATCTGGAAGACCAAGCAAATTTTCAGTGAGAGCTGCTTGTAGGATTGTTAGAAAGGCAAATCAGAACCCCAGCTTGACTGCAAAAGACCTTTAGAAAAATTTAGCAGACTCTGGAGTTGTGGTACATTGTTCTGCTGTTCAGAGACACCTGCACAAATATGGCCTTCATGGAAAAGTCATCAGAAGAAAACCTTTCCTGTGTCCTAACCATAAAATTCAGCATCAGAAGTAGGCAAAAGAACATCTAAGCAAGCCTAATGCATTTTGGAAACAAGTCCTATGGACCGTTGAGGTTAAAATAGAACTCTCTGGTCACAGTGATCAAAGGTATGTATGGAGAAAAATCGCCCAGAATTTCAGGAAGAGAACATCTCACCAGCCATTAAGCATGGTCGTGGATCAATCACCCTTTAGGGTTGTGTTGCAGCCAATGGCATGTGAAATATTTCACAGGTAGAGGGAAGTATGAATTCAGTCAACTTTTAAAAAAATTCTTGATGCAAACATAGAACCACTTGTAAAAAAGCTGAATTTGGAAAGAGGAAGGCTTCTATGAATGGATAATGATCCTAAACACATGTCAATATCCACAATAGACAACCTCATAAGTTGCAAGCCGAAGGTTTTACAATGGCCCTCACAGTCCCCAGATCTGAACATCATTGAAAATTTGTGGCTAGACCTCAAAATAGTGCATGTAAGACGACCCAGAGATCTCACAGAACTGGAAGAATTTTCCAAGGAAGAATGAATGAAAATCCCTCAAAAACTGAAAGATTCTTGGTTGGCTACAAAAAGTGTTTACAAGCTGTGATACTTTAACCCCTTTTTGCCATCTAACATACTATTCCATCCATGTGATCTGGGACTTTAATTCCCAAGGATGGAATAGTATGTCATACGGGATCAGCCGCGCTCACGGGGGGAGCGCAGCTGATGGCAGCCGGGTGTCAGCTGATTTTTACAGCTGACACCTGACACTAAGTGCCAGGAGTGGTCACGGACTGCTCCCGGCACTTTAACTCCTGGCACGCTGCGATCAAACATGATCGCAGCGTTCCGTTGACATAGGGAAGCATCGTGCAGGGAAGGGGCTCCCTGCGTGCTTCCCTGTGACAATCAGAACAGCGCGATGTGATCACGCTGTTCTGAGGGCCTCCTCCCTGTAGGCCCCCGGATCCAAGATGGCCGCGGGGTCCTTCCGGGTCCTGCAGGGAGATGGCTTGTCAGTGCCTGCTAAGAGCAGGCGCTAAGAAGCCTCCAGCACTGCCTGCCAGATCACTGATCTGACAGAGTGTTGTGTAAACTGTCAGATCAGCGATCTGACACTATATAGTGATGTCCCACCCTGGGACAATGTAAAAATAATGAAATAAACATGTGTAAAAATAGTTTTAAAAAAATCCCTAAATAAAAAAAAAAATATTTCCCCAATAAACACATTCTTATTATGTAAATAAAAAAAACAATAAAAGTACACATATTTAGTATCGCTGCGTCCGTAACGACCCACCCTATAAAACTGTCACACTAGCTAACCCCTTTAGTGAACCCCTTAAAAAAAACAATGCAAAAAAACAATGCTTTATCATCATACCACTGAACAAAGAGTGGAATAACACGCGATCAAAAAGACTGATATAAATAAACATAGTACCGCTGAAAGCGTCATCTTGTCCCGCAAAAAACAAGCAGCGACTCAGCATCATCAGCGAAAAAATAAAAAAGTTATAACTCGCAGAATAAAGCGATGTAAAAATAAATATTTTTTATATATAATGGTTTTTAACATAAAAAAATTATATAAATGAGGTATCACTGTAATCGTATTAACCCGAAGAATAAAACTGCTTTATCAATTTTACCATACGCGGAATGGTATCAACGCCCCCCATAAGAAATTCATGAATTGCTGGGTTTTGTTCATTTTGCCTCCCAAAAATCGTAATAAAAAGCGATCAAACAATGTCAAATGCCCAAAAATGGGACCAATAAAAACGTCAACTCGTCCCGCAAAAAATAAGACCTCACATGACTCTGTGGGCCAAAATAAGAAAAAATTATAGCTTTCAAAATGTGGTGATGCAAAAACTGCCAAACATAAAAACCTGCTATAAATAGTAAATCAAACCCCCCTTTATCACCCCCTTAGTTAGGGAAAAATAATAAAATTTAAAAAATGTATTTATTTCCATTTTCCCATTAGGGTTAGGGTTGGGGTAAAGTTATGGTTAGGGTTGGGCTAAAGTTAGGGTTGGCATTAGGGTTAGGGGTGTGTTAGTGTTAGGATTGTGGTTTGCGTTATGGTTTGGGTGGGGACTAGGGTTAGAGGTGTGTTGGGGTTAGAGTTAGAATTGGGGGGTTTCCACTGTTTAGGCACATCAGGGGCTGCCCAAACCCGACTTGACGCCCACAGACTATTCCATCAAAATCTGCAATCCTAAACGTCACTACTTCCCTTCCGAGCCCATATGTGTGCCCATACAGTAGTTTTCTCCAACATATAGGGTATCCGCATACTCAGGACAAATTGAACAGCTTTTGGTGTCCAATTTCTCCTGTTTCCCTTGGAAAAATAAAAAAAAATGGGGACTAAAAGATCATGTTTGTGTAAAAAAATATAATTTTTTTATTTTCACGATGGGCGTTATTAACTTCTGTGAAGCACTTGCGGGTTCAAAGTGCTCACCACACATCTAGATAAGTTCCTTTGGTGGTCTAGTTTCCAAAATGGGGTCAATTGTGGGGGGTTTCCACTGTTTAGGCACATCAGGGCTCTGCAAATGCAACATGACACACGCAGACCATTCCAACAATGTCTGCATTACAAAACGTCACTACTTCTCTTCTGAGCCCCGACATGTGCCCACACAGTAGTTTTCTCCCACATATGGGGTATCAGCGTACTCAGGACAAATTGGACAACAACTTTTGGGGTCCAATTTCTCCTGTTACCCTTGGGAAAATAAAAAATTGGGGACCAAGAGATCATGTTCGTGGAAAAAAATATAATTTTTTTTATTTTCAAGCTCCGGCGTTATAAACTTTAGTGAAACACCTTGGGGTTCAAAGTTCTCACCACACATCTAGATAAGTTCCTTGAGGAGTCTAGTTTACAAAATGGTGTCATTTGTGGGGGGTTTACACTCTTTAGGCACATCAGGGCTATCCAAACGCGACATGGCATCCAATCTCGATTCCAGCCAATTTTGGCTTGAAAAAGTCAAATGGTGCTCCTACCCTCTGAGCTCTGCCATGCGCCCAAACAGTGGTTCCCCCCCACATATGGGGTATCAGCGTACTCAGGACAAATTGGACAACTTTTGTGGTCCAATTTCTCCTGTTACCTGTTAAGGTCTGCGGAACGCACCAAATATAAGATGTAGAGAGGTGCGTTCGCAGCCCGGGTCCACCGTGCAGGCAGAGCCTGCTGCTAGTAAAATGGCGTAAGTAGCGAACTCTGTTATCCCGCAGAGTCGCTAAAATAAACGCCGTAGCGCGCTGTGGCAGTTAATGCGAACTCTGTTAATCCACAGAGCCGCTAGCGGGAATGCCGCAGAGCCATATGGCTATATAAGCGAACTCTGTTACACTACAGAGTCGCTGAGGTAAAGACGCAGAGATAGGTACTGTGTCCTGTTAACCCCACAGGGATACACAGATAACTGCTGTGCAGATAGCAGTCCGTGATCATGCAGACAGCAACGCAATCAAGCAATCTCCTCACCGGAGAAGCCGGTATTCTAGGGGCTTATTTCAGCCAAACCCTGACCACGGGCACCCAAATCTCCTCACCGGAGGTGCCGGTATTCTAGGGGCTTATTTCAGCCGAGCCCTAACCACATGCGTACATGATCACACTGGCGCAAAGCACATAATGCATACCTCCCAACCGTCCCGGATTGACCGGGACAGTCCAGATTCTGACCCCCCCTCCCGCTGTCCCGGCGGGACACTATGTGTCCCGCAGTCAGATGAGCCGCCACGCCCCCCATGCACCCTATAGCTGCCCTCCCAGCGCTCCACTTTAGCTTATCACAGCAGAGCAATGTCCTGCTGAGTCTGTGGGAGCAGGACCTGTGATGAGGTCACAGGAGGGGAGGAGTTGGATGTCACATGGTCAGGCTCCTCGTGCAGGTCTCTTGTCCTGAGCTGTGCTGTCGTTGTCATGGTGCTGGATGAGGGTAAGTTTATGTGAGGGGTCAGGAGGGATTTATGGTGTGGATGTAGCAGAGCCGTGTGTGAAACGTGTATGGAGCGTAGCCGTGTGTGTACAAGGTGTACAGAGCGGAGCCATGTGTGTACGAGGTGTAGGGAGCGGAGCCGTGTGTGTACGAGGTGTAGGGAGCCGAGCCGTGTGTGTACGAGGTGTATAGAGCGGAGCCGTGTGTGTACGAGGTGTACGGAGCGGAGCCGTGTGTGTACGAGGTGTACGGAGCGGAGCCGTGTGTGTACGAGGTGTACAGAGCGGAGCCGTGTGTGTACGAGGTGTAAGGATGTACGAGGTGTACGGAGCGGAGCCGTGTGTGTACGAGGTGTACGGAGCAGAGCCGTGTGTGTACGAGGTGTACGGAGCGGAGCCGTGTGTGTACGAGGTGTACGGAGCGGAGCCGTGTGTGTACGAGGTGTACAGAGCGGAGCCGTGTGTGTACGAGGTGTACAGAGCAGAGCCGTGTGTGTACGAGGTGTACGGAGCGGAGCCGTGTGTGTACGAGGTGTACGGAGCGGAGCCGTGTGTGTACGAGGTGTAGGGAGCGGAGCCGTGTGTGTACGAGGTGTAGGGAGCGGAGCCGTGTGTGTACGAGGTGTAGGGAGCGGAGCCGTGTGTGTACGAGGTGTACAGAGCGGAGCCGTGTGTGTACGAGGTGTATGGAGCGGAGCCGTGTGTATACGAGGTGGCTGTAGCAGTGCTGTGTATGTACGGGCCTTGTGTGTACGAAGTGTACGGAGCTGAGCCGCTCATCTCCGTACACACAGGGCTCCGTGCTTGAGCCGTGTGTGCACAGAGCGGAGCAGAGCCATGTGTGTACGGAGCGGAGCAGAGAAGAGTGTGTACGGGGTGTAGAGAAGTGGAGTCACGTGTGTATGGTGCGGAACCGCATGTGTACGAGGTGTACGGCGCGGAACCGCATGTGTACGAGGTGTATGGTGCAAAGCCGCATGTGTACAAGGTTTACGGAGCGTGGCTGCGTATGTACGATGTTTACGGAGTGAAGCCATGTGTGTACGGAGTGGAGCCGTGTGTGCGCGAGGTGTACAGAGGGGAACCGTGTGTGTTTGAGGTGTGCGGAGCCGTGAGTGTACAAGGTGTATGGTGGGGAGCATTCATTCCTCCCAACTGCCACAGATCCAGCAGGACAGTCCCGATTTTGAGGGATTTACAGTGTGGATGTAGCAGAGCCGTGTGTGTGTGAGGTGTACGGAGCGGAGCCGTGTGCGCGCGAGGTGTACGGAGCCGTGCGTGTACAAGGTGTATGATGGGGAGCATTCATACCTCCCAACTGTCCCAGATCCAGCGGGACAGTCCCGATTTTGTGAGAGATTCTGCCCCGCTGTCCCGGCTGGGAGCTTACTTTTCCCGTGGACACAGGAATACACGGCGGAGCCCCGAGGAGCACTTTAAAACTCTGCTCTTTCTTTTCCTCAGTACCAGTCAGTGTGCCCACAGTACCAGCCACTGATCCCAAATTGCCAGCCACTGTGCCCTCAGTACCAGTCAGTGTGATCACCAGTGCTAAATGAGTGTGGTCGGGGCGTGGACATGGGTGTGATTAGTTGTGAAATGGGTGTGGTCATGGGCATGGCCTAAAATTTGCCGCGCCGCGCTGAGCGCGCCGCAACCTCTGTCCCTCTTTCACATCTTCAAAAGTTGTGAGGTATGCATAATGCAATTGATCCTAGCGCATGGCCGTGCGGTAAGGACAGCCTTTTATAGCAGCCATGAGAAAAAGACCTTCCAGTAAGGACCAATGGGAGGCTGCTTCAGAACATCAACAGCCAGAGGACCTTCCTGAAGGACCAATAGGAGTGGCAGCTGTGTCTGAGCATGTGACCCCTGATCTCCAATGGGAGATCTCGCCCTGGGCATGCTCAGATGAAGCAACAAAGGACTTAGACCTAAAGACGTCTGCTCGCCGCTGACCAGTACTGGCTATAATAGCAGAACCTGAAGAGGCAGCAGCAAGTCTCTGCACAGCATTCGACCGGGCGAGACGCTGGGACCGACGTCTTTGCTGAGCAGGCTCCACTGTGGCCGGAGATAGATGGGGGACCGCAGCAGGACTGGTTCGAGACTCCCCTTGTGCAGCAGCGGGAACTCGAACCCTAACATTACCCCTCCTTCTTTAGGCCTCGCTGCGCTCAAAGGCAGCGATGAGCTACGGAGCGTGAACATGCTCGGCAGGCTCCCAGGACCTATCCTCAGGCCCATAACCCCTCAATCCACCAAATAAAATTTTTTGCCTCGTACCACCTTGCACCCAACAATGGCGTTCACCTCATGATCGTCGGTAGATGAATCCGACCTCATCCTCTCTTTGGAGACCTGAATGGCATCCTGGGTGTGGTCCCAAATGTCCCGTGCCTCCACAGCCCAGTCTGCCACCCTGGAATCGGCGGAAGACACGGGCATGGGCACTGGTACCCGTGGATGCTGACCGTAGTTCAGGAGGAATGGGGTCTGTCCGGTGGAGTCAGCCACAGCATTATTTAGAGCGAACTCAGTCCACGGTAGCAAGGATGCCCAGTCATCCTGCCTGGCAGAGACAAAATGTCGCAAGTATGTGACCAAGGTCTGGTTGGCCCTCTCTACCAACTCATTCGTCTCGGGATGGTATGCAGAGGAGAGATTCAACTCAATGCTGAGTAAACGACACAGCTCTCTCCAGAACCGAGATGCAAACTGGGGACCTCGATCACTGACAATTTTGTCTGGCATACCGTGTAGGCGGAAAATATGCCTAATGAATAATGCTGCCAATGCCCGTGCAGACGGTAACCGTGGTAACGGCACCAAGTGTACCATTTTGGAGAAGTGGTCGGTTATCACTCAGATGATGGTGCAGCCCCGAGACTTGGGTAAACCCACCACAAAATCCATCTCGACCATCTCCCAAGGCCTGTCTGCCACCGGTAGAGGGAAAAGTAGCCCATCTGGCCGTTGTCGAGGAGACTTATTCTTGGCGCAGGAGACGCACGCCTGAACGTATTCCCTGACGTCACGGACCATATGTGGCCACCAGTATGTCCACGCCAGCAACTCAGATGTCCTCTTTGTCCCAAAATGTCCACCCACCCTGGACGAATGTGCCCAAGAGAGTACCTCCGGTCGCAAATTGGTGGGCACAAAAGTCTTGCCTGGAGGCACAGACTCAAGCGAAACCGGGGCCACCATTCTTAGGCTCTCTGTGGGGACAATCAGCCGAGGCTCCTCCTCCACCTCTTCAGAGGACACCACGGAGCGAGACAGAGCATCGGCACGAATGTTCTTCTCACCGGAGAGGAAATGGAGGGTGAAATAGAACCGGGAGAAAAACAAGGACCATCTAGCCTGGCGAGAATTTAGCCGCTGGGCAGTCTGTAAATAAACCAAGTTTTTGTGATCAGTAAAAACTTGAAAGGGAAAACGAGCCCCCTCCAGGAGATGTCTCCAATCGGAAAAGGCCAACTACATGGCTAGTAACTCCCTGTCCCCAATGGAATAATTCCTCTCCGCTGGTGTGAAGGTCTTGGAAAAGAAAAAGCAAGGATGCTTCCGACCTTGAGCATCCTTTTGGAAGAGGACTGCTCCAGCACCAACGGATGAGGCATCTACCTCCAATATAAAAGGCTTATCAACATCAGGCGATGTAAGATGGGAGCGCTAGCAAAATGAGATTTAACTGAAGTAAAGGCCTTGGAGACCTCCTCTGGCCATAACTTGGGATTAGCTCCCTTCTTGGTGAGGGCTACCAAGGGAGCTACCAAAGTAGAGAAGTGGGGAATGAATTGGCGATAGTAGTTGATGAACCCCATAAAGCGCTGCACCGCTTTAAGGGAGTGGGGTTCTTGCCAATCCATTACAGCCTGTAGTTTGGCAGGATCCATAGCCAATCCCTGGGTGGAGATGATATAGCCCAGGAAAGGTAGAGACTCCTGCTCAAACATGCACTTCTCCAACTTCGCATATAGGGAATTTGCTCGCAAGAGATTGAAGACCTTGCAGACATCTCTCCGGCGGGAGGCCATATCTGGAGAAAAGATGAGAATGTCATCCAGGTAGACTACCACCGAGGTGGTCAACATATCCCAGAAGATGTCGTTCACAAAGTCTTGGAAGACAGCTGGGGCATTACAGAGCCCAAAGGGCATTACCAGATATTCATAATGCCCATCCCTGGTGTTAAATGCCGTCTTCCATTCATCCCCCTCACGGATGCGAATCAGGTTATACGCACCCCGCAGGTCTAGTTTAATAAATACCCTTGCTCCCCAAAGTCTGTCAAAGAGCTCAGAGATTAGCGGCAAAGGATACTTATTTTTCACGGTGATAGCGTTGAGACCCCTATAATCAATACATGGACGTAATTCTCCATTCTTCTTCTGCACAAAGAAGAACCCCGCTCCCGCTGGTGACACCGACTTCCTAATGAATCCCCTTGCCAAGTTCTCCTGAATATATTGGGACATGGCCTCTGTCTCAGGAAGAGAGAGGGGATAAACCCTTCCTCTAGGAGGCTCAGCTCCAGGCAAGAGGTCGATAGGACAGTCATAGGGGCGATGAGGCGGAAGAGTCTCCGCAGCCTTCTTCGAGAAAACGTCGGCATAGGACCAGTAGACCTTGGGAAGAGGAGAGAGGTCTATGGGTATCTCAGTGGTGGTGACCTGCACGCTGTCCCTAATGCATCTGCCTTTACATAAATTACCCCAACCCAGAATTCTCCCTGAAGACCACTCAACATGGGAGAGTGGTGGCGGAACCAGGGTAATCCCAACAAAACCTCATCTATACCCTCAGGGAGGATAAAAAATGATATATTCTCCTGATGGGAAGGAGATATAGACAAGGTGAGTGGGACAGACTGATGGGTGATTTGTGTGGGCAGAATTGCTCCGTTCAACACCCGTACCGACACTGGTTCAGCCAGCAACACCAAAGGCATGGTGTGGCGAGAAGCAAAGGAGGACGACATAAAATTCCCCTCTGCCCCAGAATCCACACGCAGCTTGACAGGTAGGGTGGTAGAACCGTGGGCAATTATCCCCTTGAGGAGCACTTTAGGGGCAAAACTCATGGCGTCCAGTGACTCTGTTCCAGGGCCGGCTCCAGGTTTTTATGGGCCCCGGGCGAAAGAGCCTCAGTGGGCCCCTTTAACACAGACCACGATTCATGATGCACAGATACAGCAGAGAAATATAGGTACAGTACAATGCCAAATACTTCACTTCTTCCATTACATGAGTGATATCTATTGTAAATTGTACAATAGCTCAAAAACCGCCAAATCCTCACAGCGCACAGTACAGACTGGACAGTACAGTCCTCCATACAATATTATGGGCACCACAGTCTCCCCCTCATCACCCATATAATACCCCATGCAGGATGTCACCCCCCATATAATGCTCCATACAGAATACTGGACCCAAAATAATGCTCCATACAGAATACTGGACCCAATATAATGCTCCATACAGAATACTGGACCCAATATAATGCTCCATACAGGATACTGGTCCCCATATAATGCTCCATACAGGATACTGGTCCCCATATAATGCTCCATACAAAAATATGGAGCTCTCCTCTGCGCTGTACTGCGTTCTGCACTGTTACGGCTCAGGAAAGGGCGCTGTGGAAAGACTCCCCATTATCATCATGATTGCCTCCTTATCATCATCATTGTCTCCCCATCATCATCATGACCTTCCCATTATCATCAATGCCTGCCCATCATCATCATCTCCTCCCCATCATCATCTTCTCCCCATCATCAATGCCTGCCCATTATCATCAATGCCTGCCCATTATCATCATCTTCTCCCCATCATCATCAATGCCTCCCCATTATCAGCAATGCCTGCCCATCATCATCTCCTCCCCATCATCATCAATGCCTGCCCATCATCATCTTCTCCCCATCATCAATGCCTGCCCATTATCATCAATGCCTGCCCATTATCATCATCTTCTCCCCATCATCATCAATGCCTCCCCATTATCATCAATGCCTGCCCATCATCATCTTCTCCCCATCATCAATGCCTGCCCATTATCATCAATGCCTGCCCATTATCATCATCTTCTCCCCATCATCATCATCAATGCCTCCCCATTATCAGCAATGCCTGCCCATCATCACACACAGACAGCACACAAGCACTCTCTCACATACATACACACACACATACACACACAAAGCACCGCATTACATACACACAGAGACACACACACACACGTCTTACCTGTCCGGCGTCCCCGCACTTTCTGCCACAGCCAGCCTCTGAATGATGACGTCATTCAGCGGCGCTGCTGTGAGAGGAGGCGCCGGCGCCCCCTGGAGCCCGGAGCTGCGGCAGCGGAGGCACGGGAGAGGTAAGTATTGTGCCAGCTGATGCCGGTGCCCTGAGCAAGCGGGGGGGCCCAGTGGCGGCGCTGACACCGCTCTCCTCCGCTAACGGGCGCGGGGGTGCCAGACTGCGAGTGGGCCCCCCCGCCTGCTCAGGGCCCCGGCACTTGCCCGGGTGTGCCGGGTGCTGACGCCGGCCCTGCTCTGTTCCTACGGTTACTGAGCGCGACCGTTTATTCAACCGCTGTGGACATCGGTTGGCAAAATGTCCCTGCTGCTGGCAAATATAACAAATCGGGGATGGACGAGTGACCCGAGATTTAGATCCCGTAGGAGCAACCTCCTGAAGGTCGGGCGCCTGAACGGGCGACTCCAGAGGGGTGGCAAAGGTAGGAGCCAACCGTACCCTCTGCCTACACTGGGCACGTTCCAGCCTCCGCTCGTGGAAACGGAGGTCGACGCGGGTGGAAATAGCGATAAGCTTCTCCAGTGTGGCAGGAATCTCCCTGGTAGCCAAGGCGTCTTTCCCATGACCCGCCAGTCCTCTCCAGAACACAGGAATGAGGACTTTATCTGGCCACTCTAATTCCGAGGCCAGAGTCCGAAATTGGACAGCAAAATGGCTGACCAAAGCCGAACCCTGGGTACTTGCCAGCAGTTGGAGCGCCATATCATGGGTGACCTGAGGTCCTAGAAAAACCTTTTCAGAGCCTCCAGAAAACGAGAAGCGCTCTGCACCACACGGTCGTCGCACTCCCACAGCGGCGTTGCCCACTCCAACGCTCTGCCCGACAGAAGAGCTATCACAAAGCCCACTTGTGCCCGATCCGTGGGGAAACGTGCATCCAGAAGCTCGAGGTGTATGGAGCACTGACTCACGAATCCCCGACATTGCTTGCTGTCACCAGCAAACTTGTCTGGAAGCGGGAGGTGGGACAATGTAGGGACAGAGGTGGCAGAGGACAAACTGGCTGCAGCTACGCTAGCAGCCTGAACAGCGACTGCGGTAACATCCACAGCTGAGGTTGTGCGCTCAAGAGCCGCCAACCTACCCTCCAGCTGCTGGATGTACAGCTGTAAACGCTGTTCATCCACGATTTTGCTAGCCAGACCCTGGCGCTAGGATTAAGTTAGGGTCTGCGGAACGCACCAAATATAAGATGTAGAGAGGTGCGTTCGCAGCCCGGGGTCCACCATGCAGGCAGAGCCTGCTGCTAGTAAAATGGCTTAAGTAGCGATCTCTGTTATCCCGCAGAGTCGCTAAAATAAATGCCGTAGCGCACTGTGGCAGTTAATGCAAACTCTGTTAATCCACAGAACCGCTAGCGGGAATGCCGCAGCGCCATATGTCGATATAAGCGAACTCTGTTACACTACAGAGTCGCTGAGGTAAAGACGCAGAGATAGGTACTGTGTCCTGTTAACCCTACAGGGATACACAGATAACTGCTGTGCGGATAGCAGTCCGTGATCATGCAGACAGCAACGCAATCAAGCAATCTCCTCATCGGAGAAGCCGGTATTCTAGGGGCTTATTTCAGCCAAGCCCTGAGCACGTGCACCCAAATCTCCTCACCGGAGGTGCCGGTATTCTAGGGGCTTATTTCAACCGAGCCCTAACCACATGCGTACATGATCACACTGGCGCAAAGCACATAATGCAATTTATCCTAGCGCACGGCCGTGCGGTAAGGACAGCCTTTTATAGCAGCCACGAGAAAAAGACCTTCCAGTAAGGACCAATGGGAGGCTGCTTCAGAACATCAACAGCCAGAGGACCTTCCTGAAAGACCAATAGGAGTGGCAGCTGTGTCTGAGCATGTGACCCCTGATCTCCAATGGGAGATCTCGCCCTGGGCATGCTCAGATGAAGCAACAAAGAACTTAGACCTAAAGACGTCTGCTCGCCGCTGACCAGTACTGGCTATAATAGCAGAACCTGAAGAGGCAGCAGCAAGTCTCTGCACAGCATTAGACCGGGCGAGACGCTGGGACCGACATCTTCGCTGAGCAGGCTCCACTGCGGCCGGAGATGGATGGGGGACCGCAGCAGGATTGATTCGAGACTCCTCTTGTGCAGCAGCGGGAGCTCGAACCCTAACAGTCACCCTTGGGAAAATAAAAAATTGGTGACTAAAAGATAATTTTTGTGGGAAAAAATAGGATTTTTTATTTTCATGCCTGGGCATTATAAACTTGTGTGAAGCACTTAGGGTTCAAAGTGCTCACCACAGATTTAGATAAGTTCCTTAGGGGGTCTCATTTTCAAAATTGGGTCAATTGTGGGGTGTTTCCACTGTTTAGGCACATCAGGGGCTCTGCAAACTGAACATGACACCCATCAAAGTCTGCATTCCAAAACGTCATTACTTCCTTTCTTAGCCCTGCCGTGCGCCCAAACATTTCCCCCCCCACATATGGGGTATCAGCATACTCAGAAAAAATTGTACAACAACTTTTGGGGTCCAATTTCCTTGGGAAAAATCAAAAATTGGGGACTAAAAAATAATTTTTGTGGAAATTCTTTTTTTTCACACCCAGGCATTATAAACTTAAGTGAAACACTTGGGGTTCAAAGTGCTCATGTGGAGTCCAGCTGCGCTTGGTGCCACAAATCCTAGAAGGGTGCACTAAAGGATTCATCCACAAGAGGCCCTCAGAGCATTCACACACCTTCTCTCTTCCTCAGACCACCAGAGGGAGCCTGTAGATAAAAAGGAGGGAGAAGGCAGGAAGGCAGCACACTCTAGAGAGGACACTCTAGGAACAGTGCAGTTCGCTCTAGCAGAGAACACTCTGAGACACTGAAACAGGTCAGTCTGCAGTGTGAGACTTACTCAGCTCAAGTCAGCGAGCTAGGAGCGTGCCGACGCTCTAGAGAGCGGCAGAAGAGGCAGCCAGCTAACTGCCAGTGTTCATAGCCTAGTGAGGGCCAGAGTAGGCCGAAGGCTAGAGGAGAGAGTCGCAAGGGGGCAGAGGAGCCTTACCAGCTCATCCCAGAAAGCACATACCGGACACCGAGTCCGAGCTTACAGGGATCTCTACGACCCAGTAGGAGACAACCGGAATTCCTGGAGGACTACAGGTCCCAGGAGCACCCAAGAGCTGATATGTAACAGAGCCAGGGGACACGGAGACCCTACAAGCAGGGAGTGTGTACTCCAGGAGAAGGCCCTACCACAAAGTCAGCCGGTGCAGGACAGAGACAAAGTTAGGCCTAGCTACAGGCAGGTCAGAAACTTACTACAGAGAGGCAAGAAACAGGAGGCCCTACACCTGCTCACTGGTTAGAATCTGGACGTGCATCCTTCACCCTACAGTGCTCTGGGATGTTCCTGCACTAACTCCAGTAAAGGTACAGAAGTAACTTGTGTGTTCTCCCATTCTTGTCCTTACCCAGCTGGGTTCCCTCCGTCCTGCATCCCTACACTTACGCTGCCCTGAAGGCCCGCTCCACCTGTGGGGAGCGATACCACCTAAGCTGCCACAACACCGGCCTCATTGGACTGCTGCAGCGCTGGTGATCCTCACTAGACACCACAGGTGGCGTCACGATTCACTGTCATTATCCCCTGTAAATATCCCCTTTATGAGGGTGAGCGCCCAGGGCCGCGGACCGAGCCGTGGCCACCGTGACATCCCCCATAGAGATCAACGGGCTCGAGTCCGAGTACCCCACAGCCCTGGCTGGGCGGCTCATCTAATTGGCGTCACGAACAGGATCGCGTGCCCGCGGCAATGGAAGAAATTGTGCCCGTTGCCACCGGGTACTATGTGCTTTACTAAACGACTGTATATCGTATGGTGGTGAAGATTTCCCGCCATTGTCCGCCATTATCACATCACCGCGGGAAATCTAGGAGACATACCTGAAAAAGCACGCTGAGTTTTGGATACGCCCCCGCGCGCTGACGCGGCAGCAGGTCCTGGCAGGGAGCTCCAGTGAACTCTTTGACGTGGGAGCGTCGGCGACGCAGGTCCTACCAGCAGACTGTGCCCTGTGGAGCTGCGGCCTACAGAGGAAGGTAGGCCACGGTTCACTAGGGGGGCGCCAAGATGTCGCAGCCCTCGTCCGACGGCACGGCCCAGGCCGACAACCCTGACGATCAGCCCTCGACCGCTGCCGCACAGGCCGCAGCAGCCGCTCCATCACCTGGGCCTGTAGCCCCTATAGTACCCCTTACTCTACCGTACATGTCTGGAGCAAAGTGGCTTCCCCAGTACAGCGGCAAGCCAGACACCCTGTCGGGATTCAAGCGCAAAATATGCAGCATACTGGACATGTATTCTATATCAGACAAGCAAAGGCTGCAGTAGTTGCTGGACAATTGACTGGTGCTGCGGAATCAGTGCCCGCAATTTTCAAAACGTTACAGACTGCCTTTGATGACAGCACTGAAACAGACCTCCGGATGAGGTTCTATCAATGCTCTCAGAAACCGGAGGACAGTGTTCTAGAAATATGCCTGCCGTTTACAAGGGGCCCTGCGAGCTCTAAAACAGGTGTCACGGGTGTGTCGCTGCGAAGATCGTCGCGATTGCACACCCTGACTTCTCACAGCTGAGTTTCTGCTGCTGGGTGTTTTTCGGCAGTGAGTGTAATGTATGTAGTACAGTTCATATAGCGTCTTGTGCTTGGGTGCGATGAAAACACAGGAGTCACAGGTTTGATATAGAAAAGTCCTGTATTACTTCATACAAGTTGGCAGAAATAGTCACACAGTTTGCAGACACAGAAACAGGAGACACAGCAGGCCAGAGTAATCCAAGCTCAGCAATCACTCTCCAATACAGATTCAGGATCTTCTTCTCTGTCACTGTAAGTCCATGCAAACGTGGGTCTTTCAAAGAGCAGGGTTCAGAGTCCACAAGTGCTTCAGAGTTCCTCAGTAGGAATAGCTGGAGTACAAGGTCCAAGGCTTACAGGAGTCAAGTCACAGGTTCACTGCAGGCTAGATTCTGAAGCACTGATTGCTCAGCTGTGGCTGCTTAAGAAGCAAAGGAGAGAATCAGGGAGGGAACATGCAAGCTGGAAACTCCATTTTGACTGAGGGCAAGATAGCTGCAGCAAGACAGAAAGTAAAATGGCTGACGAACAAACTGAGTTTCAGGAATATATACATAGAACCTTACATTACTCCCCCCTTAAGGACAACCTCCGGATGACCTCAGACCAGGCTTGTGTGGGTACCTCTGATGAAACTGACGGAGAAAGCGAGGAGCATTAACGTTATTGACCGGTTCCCATGAGTTGTCCTCCACTGGGTAGCCCTGCCATTTAATCAGATATTGTAACTGATTTCTATACAACCTGGAATCTAAAATCCTTTCCACCACAAATTCTTCCTGACCATCGACTAGCACTGGGTCAGGGCAAGGAGAGGAACGTCCAGGAAACGTATTGGGTGTCGCAGCCTTTAGTAGGGATACATGAAAGACAGGGTGGATTCTCATAGTTCTGGGCAGTTGAAGACGACAAGCAACGGCACTTATAATTTTACTGATTTTATAGGGTCCAATGTACTTATGTCCCAACTTAGACGATGGAATCCTTAACTTAAGATTTCTGGTTGACAGCCAGACCAAGTCTCCTACCTTGAAAGCTGGTGCAGGTTTACGAAATTTATCTGCTGCTTTCTTGTACCTTTCTTGAGCCGATTCCAGATTTTCCTTTAGAAGATCCATATTCTTCTGTAAAGACGTGATTCTTTCAGCCACTGCTGGTAAAGGCGTTTCTATGGGAAATCGTGGTAGAATGTTAGGATGATAACCTAGATTAGAGTAAAAAGGAGACTGTTTAGTGGAGGCACTCTGAGAGTTGTTATACGAGAACTCAGCTAATGGAAGTAGATCCACCCAATCATCCTGTAGGTGGCAGATAAAGCAGCGGAGATACTGCTCCAGGGTTTGATTGGTTCGTTCGGTCTGTCCATTAGTCTGGGGATGAAAAGCAGAAGAAAGGTTTACTTTAATGTCCAATGCTGCACAGAAATTTTGCCAAAACCTAGAAGTGAATTGCACCCCTCGATCCGAAATAACCTCATCCGGTACTCCATGTAAGCGAAACACATCTTTAATCATCAAATCTGATGTCTGTTTTGCAGTGGGTAAGCCGACACAAGGGATAAAATGAGCTGCCTTTGTTAGACGGTCAACCACCACTAGAATGGTGTTCTTCCCCTGAGAGGTTGGTAACTCCACAATGAAGTCCATAGAAATGGATCCCCACGGGCGGGACGGGGTGGGAAGAGGCTGTAACAGACCAGTTGGTGAGGAGCGAGGTGTTTTGCATCTTGCACAGACCTCACATGAAGTGACATAATTCAAAACATCCTTCCTGCAAGTGGGCCACCAAAAGAAACGAGAAAGAAATTCCTGTGTCTTTAGAATTCCTCTATGCCCAGCTATCTTGGAATCGTGAATGAGTTGCAATACTCTTAATCTGACTGTTTCAGGAATATACAGACGTTGTCCCTGAATCCACACACCATTCTTAAAGACAAGACTTACGTCCCTTGGGGGTTGTGCCAAAAAGGAATCCGCATGGTATGCTTCCTTGATGTCCTTAAGTAGGTCTTGATTATGAATTACTCCTAGGAATCTAGAGTCAGGAAGAATAGTCTTAGGAGGAGTAATTGGACGTGTCTCTGCTGAGTAAATCCTAGAGAGTGCATCAGCCTTTCCATTGCGCGATCCTGGTCTATAAGAGATGATAAAATTAAATTGGTTTAAGAAAAGATTCCAGCGAGCCTGGCGAGGAGTCAGGCACTTAGCCGACCTGATAAACTCAAGGTTACGATGGTCTGTCAGGACGACTATTTGCTGTGCAGCACCCTGAAGAAGGTGTCTCCATTCTTTGAAGGCGGCAATAATGGCCAACAACTCTCTATTGCCCACATCGTAGTTCCTCTCAGCCGAAGACAACTGCTGGGAAAAGAAGGCACAGGGATGCAAGACATTCTTCTCACCTGTTCTCTGAGAGAGTATAGCTCCAACGGCACAGTCTGAAGCATCCACCTCTATTATGAAGGCAAGCTCACCCCGATGGGATGTACTAGGATAGGTGCAGTGGTAAATTTATCTTTTAGACGGGAAAATGCTTCCTGGGCTTGGGGAGTCCAGGAAAACCTAGACTCTTTCCGGGTAAGTTGAGTGATAGGTGACACTACCTCAGAGAAATTTCTAATGAAACGTCTATAGAAGTTGGCAAACCCGATGAAGCGCTGTACCTCCTTCACATTTCTAGGACTTGGCCAATCCTTGATGGCTTGGGTTTTGCTTCCATCCATACTAATTCCTTGTGTAGACAGTACATACCCCAGAAATTGAATTTCGGTCCTATGGAATTCACACTTTTCAAGTTTGATGTAAAGATGATTTTGTCTTAGACGTTCCAAGACCATTCTCACATGTCCATGATGTTCCTCTGTGGAGTTAGAAAAAATTAGAATATCATCCAAATAAATTACCACGAATGTATCTAGGAGATCCCTGAAGATGTCATTCACCAAGTGTTGGAAAGTGGCTGGGGCGGTACTCAGACCAAAAGGCATAACTAGATATTCAAAGTGTCCATAGCGTGACCTGAATGCAGTCTTCCATTCATCCCCAGGTCTAATACGGACTAAGTTATAGGCCCCACGAAGATCTAGTTTAGAAAAAATTTTGGCATGTCGCACTCTCTCCAATAACTCAGGGATTAAAGGCAATGGATAACGGTTTCTAATAGTAACCTTATTGAGTTCCCTATAGTCTACGCATGGTCTCAGAGATCCATCTTTCTTCTTTACAAAGAAGATGGGTGCACCTGCAGGAGATGAAGAGGGGCGTATGAAGCCCTTGGCTAGATTTTCATCTATGTAATCCTTTAAAGCCTTTAGCTCGGGCCCCGCCAGGGGGTAGATCTTACCAAAAGGTATCTCTGCTCCAGGCAATAATTCAATTGGACAATCATATGGACGGTGAGGAGGAAGCTGGTCAGCGTTCTTCTTGTCACATAAATCCACATAGTCCTGGTATACAGCTGGTAGTTCAGGGACTGACATGATTCCTTTAGGAACAGAGCAAGCTGAAACTTTTGGACTCATCTGTTTCTCTGGAAAGTGTAATTCCTTGGTCTCCCAGTTAATGGTAGGATTCTGAGCCTGCAGCCATGGTAGCCCTAGAATAATGGGAAAGTGGGGAGAAGAGATAAGCATAAAGGACAGTTTCTCTTGATGATCTTTACCCATAAGAACCCTCAAAGGCTCTGTTTCCTGATCCACTGGTCCAGAGGTCAGCAGGGAGCCATCCACAGTTTCCATCTGTACTGGAGTAGCCTTCTTCACTGAACGTATTCCCTGTTTCAGAGCAAAGGAGACATCCATAAAATTTCCACTTGCCCCTGAGTCGATCATAGCAGAGCTAGACACCCAACCTGAGTCAACCCAGAGTTTGATGGAAAGAAAGCAATGAGAATTGTTTTTCTTACAACTCAGCTGGGACACCGCTGAGGAAACTTGAAAAATGGCAGCGTTTACACAGTCAACGTCCTCAGAGGTAACGGAGTTTAAGTCCGAGAAATCAAGATCTGTTGCTGCAGATCTCTCTGGAGCCTGAGGCTCGGACCTGACAGATCCCCTCTCGCAACACTCACAATGAATGAGTGCTGCAGTAGTCTTACGAGAACGGCTGGGGCAGTTTATAATGAAGTGCCCTGACTTACCACAATAGAAACATAGATTCTCCTTAAAACGATGTTCCTTGCGTGCATCACTAACCCGTCGTTGTAAAGAGTCTACCTGCATGGGTTCAGGTTCAGGTTCCCGTGTAATCCTACTCAAAGGTTCCTTAGCTGGAGAGGAAGGTAGGAAAAGGTTAGTACGATTGCTTTCGAACCATCTCTCTTGCCTGTGTGTAGCCCTGGTACACAATACCAGGAGGATGAGTGGAGAGGTAACAGTTAAGGTCTCTTCATGACATCATGTACACTTCTGACACACCCAGCAGGGGTGTGGAAGGGAGTGAGTCAGTCAGTTTCCTGTCCTTGGACAGAGTAGACGTGTCCAGTTTAAGTCTGTCAGCAGTTCAGAAAGTGGAGGCTGGTACAGGTGGTTTAATTCACCTTAGTCTAGTCAGAGCTGTGCCCCACTGGAAGAAAGACTGAACTATCTATTAAGAGTCGAGCAAATCGAAGGGCAAAGTGGAAGGAAGATTATTGGAAAAGTGCGTTTGGCTTGGAAGAGTCCTGCACATTGCTACCGGTCACTGGGGACCGAAGGATCACTATTAGCTACAAGCATAGTGAAGAGAAAACCAGAGATTTACCGGACCCTAGGTCGCGGCAAACAAGCCCCTTATAGTCAGTACGTAACTGGGGTCAGGGGAAGTGAAGACTTTGAGTCTCTGCAGGACAAAATAAGAATTCAGCTCCCTCACAGAAAGGCTCCACCACAAACCTGACTGGGAAATACAGCTTTGGATTAGCTGGAGTTATTGAGAGAACTACGCTGCAGGCTGGTTGTACTCATCAGTGTGTTGAAAGTAAAGGAGGCCCCTAAGTTGCTTAGCTGTTGCCTCAAAGCTCATCCTCCACCAACCCCATCAGCCTCCCTGGGACCTGCTTGAACATCTTACAAGTAAAGGTATGGAAAGACACTGACCGTGTGAGACTGAGTTATTATTGCATGCCTGCACAATTCCTACCTAACTACCGACCTGAGGGAAGAGTCCCACCTGTAGGGGACCCGACATCTAGCTGCCTCACCATCCCCTCAGAGATCTACAGCAGCGCTGGTACAAATTACCAGAATACTACAGGTGGCGTCACGAACTGTATATAAACCTATCCCCTGTAAATATTCCCCCAACATACGCCAGACCGCCAGGGCCACAGACCGAGCCACAGCTACCTGTGACAAAATCCCCATAGACTTCTACGGGCTCGGCTCTGAGTACCCCCATTGCCCTGGTAACCCACAATTGTGGTGGCGGGTCGACACAAAAAACTTGGCGTCACGAACAGGATACGAAACTTGCAGCATTGCGAGCCCTGTGTGCCTGTGGAGTGTTTTTGGCGAAAAAGACTGTTGCTGTTGTTTGGCGCCAAAATCGCCATTTTTGTCGCCATATTCGCGCCCTCAGGCGCTGGAGAAGAAGGTGGGCGTACCTGAAAGAGCGCGCAAAGTCTTGGACACGCCCCCGGCTCTGACTCAGCGGCAGGTCCTGCAACAGGAAGTGAACGCTCTGACATCAGAGCGCCTGCGACGAAGGTCCTGTTCTCACTGCGGTGCCTGTGAAATAGCAGCATCTGAAACCGGTAGGCTCCGTTTAACCAAGGGGGCGCTAAGATCTCACAACAACCGGCTGACAGTGCGGCCCCGGCCGGAGGCCCCAATCCCGCACCGTCTGGTATTGTAGCGCCAGATGGGGGCGCAGGCCCTGCACCCAGTCCGGTAGTCCCAATCATGCCACTAACGCTCCCATATATGCCTGGGGCGAAATGGCTTCCCCAATACAGCGGTGGGCCAGGCACTTTAGCAGGCTTCAAGCGGAAGTTATGCAGCATCCTAGAAATGTACTCCATGCCTGAGAGACAAAAAGCTGCTGTGCTAATAGGGCAGCTAACTGGCGCTGCTGAGAGGGAAGTGGAGACTTGGGATACCGTTGATCAGGAGTCGGTACCTGCGATCTTCCTTAGCTGCATGCCATATTTGAAGACCGCACAGAAACGGATCTCCGGATGGCCTTCTATCACTGTTCACAACAGCCAGGTGACAGCATCCGGGATTATGCTTGCCGACTACAGGGAGCCCTGAGAGCCCTCAAGCAAATTAACAATTTAAATGCTATCGACGAGAATAGAATGCTGAAAGAACAATTTATACAGGGATTGAGATCCCCAGAGGAACGCAGAACTGTAAATTGGTGGTCCTTAGATCATCCGGATGCTACCTTTGATGCCCTAAAAGACATGGCAATAAAAGGGCTGCGGCCCCTGGGCAAACCTGAGGTGGCCACCCAACATCATCAGGGTGAAGTCACTCTGGAACCGGCAGTAACCCCCTGTTCCCCGCTAGTGGCAGAAACCAAAACGCAGGTGACACCTCCTAGTGAATTGGACTGTCTGCGCTCAGAGGTGCGCCAGCTGACTAAAATCTGGCCGCTGTGATGAGTGCCCTGCAGCTGCGGAAAGAGGAGGAAGGAAAGATCTTGTTAGCTGACTGCCCAGAAGACGTCCCGTGGATGCACCGGAGAAGAAAGAAGACGTCGCCCCCCCGGAGGAGGACAACGCCACCCCCAGGAGCAACCTCTGATCAACACCCTTCCCGTCGAGAGATCATCTGTTATCGCTGCAACCGGAAAGGTCATCTGTCTACACAGTGTCCTTTAAACGGGCAGAACCTGGGTCCAAGGGCCAACACCCAGGAGAATACCCGTCAGGCCCCCTAGACTGGAACCGCAGGTATGTGGGCGGGCGACCCTACCTGTCTATTATTCTAGATGGTATTGCTGTTCCAGCATTGTTAGACACTGGGTCGCAGGTGACCCTAATACCTGATGCTCTATATACCAAGTACTGGTCAATGGACAGTCTTAAACCTCCGAGCCTTGACTTTACTGTGTATGCTTCTAATGGTCTTCCTGTAGAAGTACTCGGAACAAAATGTGTAGATGTAAAGGTGGGCAGAGAGGAGTTGAAAGACCAAGGGCTTCTGGTAGTAAAGACTGTAAATGAGGAGAACGGTTTAAATATCATTTTGGGTACTAACATTATCGGTAATTGTTTGGGAGAAGTTGTGTTCTTGCTCCAACAGCTCGCTGAGATTGCCCGACCAAGGCAGAGAGGAGTAATCCAAAGAGAGATCCGGGCCCTGGTGTGTCAGCAGCAAGCGAAGCTTACCGACGGCGAAATTGGTAATGTACGGGTCACTGACTCGGATCCTATTGTGATACCCCCAATGAGTGAAATGATCATTTGGTGCAGGGCAGCCATAGGTCTGAGAGGACAGAATTACCAAGCTGTAGTAGAACCCCACCATTCAGAACATAGACCTACACTTATGACTGCTAGAGGAGTAGTAGAAGTGGTGAATGGAAGAGTACCAGTACGGCTTCTCAATTGGGGAGATGATGAGGTAAATTTACCCCGTTATGCAACCATTGCTAAACTTCATGCTGTTGATAATAATTCTATTCTCCCGGCTGAGTCCTTAGACTCCTGTCAAATAGAGGAGGACAATGACCCAGCAACTCAGGTGGCGGAATGGTGTCAGCAACTCCATGTTGGGACGGACACCACTCCCGCTCACCAGAAGCAAGGGGTATTACGGGTGGTGCAAGAGTACGCCCAAGTGTTTAGCAAAAATCCACTTGATTTTGGGATCATTAAGGGAGTACAACATCATATCCCTACTGGCAGTCATCCTCCCATCAAAGAGCGGTATAGGCCCATACCTCCAGCTCATTATCAGAAAGCTAAAGAAATGTTGAATGATATGAAGAAAGCTGGGGTGATAAGGGATAGTTGTAGCCCCTGGGCAGCCCCTCTAGTTCTGGTTAAAAAGAAAGATGGTAGTATGAGAATGTGTGTGGATTACAGGCAGGTGAACCGCATAACACACAAGGATGCATACCCGTTACCACGTATAGAGGAATCATTAGCTGCTCTGAAAACGGCTAACTACTTTTCTACCCTTGATCTGACTAGTGGTTACTGGCAAGTGGCTGTGGCTGAGGAGGATCGTGAGAAAACGGCTTTCACCACCCCAATGGGGCTCTGTGAGTTCGACAGAATGCCGTTTGGGCTCAGTAGTGCCCCAGGAACATTTCAGAGAGTGATGGAAAATTGTCTGGACATCTCAATTTTGAAACCGTGCTGCTATACCTAGACGACGTTATCGTGTATTCCAAGACTTATGAGGACCATCTGAAGCACCTGGCAGAAGTATTCGAGTCCCTGTCCAGGTACGGGATGAAATTAAAACCCTCAAAATGCCATCTACTCAAACAGAAGGTACAATACTTGGGGCACATCGTCAGTTCGGAAGGAGTAGCGCCAGACCCAGAGAAAGTCACTGCCATCCAGAAGTGGCCGGAGCCGAAAAACCTTAAGGAAGTGCGACAGTTCCTGGGACTAACGGGTTACTACAGGAGATTCGTGAAAGATTACACGAAGAAGGCAGCTCCTTTACAGGACCTCCTAGTAGGACAATCCTTAAAGAGCAGAAACCCTCCCTTTAATTGGGGTAAAGAACAGGCTGAAGCATTCCAAAAGATGAAAGAGATCCTGACAGGTGATGAGATCTTAACCTATCCTGATTACAGCCAACCGTTCCTGTTGTACACCGACGCCAGTAATGAAGGGCTGGGAGCAGTTCTCAGTCAGAAGCAGAATGGCCAAGAAAAAGTCATCGCTTATGCTAGCAGAAAACTCAGGCCAACGGAGAGGAATCCGGAAAATTATAGCAGCTTCAAGCTGGAGTTTCTGGCGCTGGTCTGGGCCATTACTGAAAGATTTAAGCACTATCTGGCCTCCAATAAGTTCACGGCGTACACAGACAACAACCCGTTAACGCACCTGGAAACCGCCAAGCTGGGTGCCATGGAGCAGCGATGGATGGCCCGGTTGTCCAATTACCAGTTTACTATCAAGTACCGGGCAGGTCGAAAGAATGCTAATGCTGATGCGTTGTCCCGAATGCCGCATGACTCTGACACGGAAGAAGAATCGGACGACCTGGAAGAAATTGAGCTACCTGCGTTCCATCGAAATGGGGTAGTCCACGAGCATCGAGTCCACAGAAAGCAGTATGGTGCAACATTAAATCCTTTACCCCATCACAGCTGGAAAGAGACTCAGGACAGTGATCCATGGTCAGCCGCATCAAGGAGTTGTTAAAACAGGAAGGTTCCTCCTTGGAAAAGGATGCACCTATGTCAGCCAAGCTCCTGTGGAACGAGAAAAGCAGGTTGTTCCTATACCGTGAGAAGTTGTGCAGGAGATACGTCAACCCCAGAACCCATGAGATGGTCTGGCAAATCGTGGTCCCCAAGGCAGACGTCCCAATGGTGTTGGAAGCGTACCACGATCAAGCAGGACACTTTGGCTGGAGAAAGCTGGAGACCCTGTTGAGATGCCGGTTCTACTGGGTAGGGATGCGCAGCTCCATCGAGAGGTGGTGTCGGAACTGTGGACCCTGTGGTCTTAGAAGAAAGGACTACGGTAGTCAGAAGGCACCCCTGCAACCTATCCGGACGACTCGTCCCCTGGAGATTGTGGCCCTGGACCACGTCAAATTGTCGCCAAGTAGATCTGGATACTCATACGCCTTGACCATGGTGGACCATTACTCCCGATTTCTGGTAGTTGTTCCAGTGAAGGACCAGACCGCAGTGACGGCCGCGAAGACCTTTCAAGCAAGCTTCTGCAGACCGCATGGGTATCCCGAGCAAGTCTTAACCAATCAGGGACCTGCTTTTGAAGCCGATTTATTCAAGGAATTCTGTCACATGTACGGGTGCAAGAAAATAAGAACAACACCATACCACCCTCAAACCAACGGTCTTTGTGAAAAGATGAACCATATTGTCCTTGACTTGTTGAGATCCATACCGTTGGAAGACAGGAATCGATGGCCGGATTTACTGCCTGATTTGGTTGATTTGTATAATCATATACCTGTAAGCTCAACTAACTGCACTCCCGCCTATCTTATGAGAGCAAGGCCCGGAAAACTACCAATGGATCTAGAACTTGGAGTGGTAGAACCGGAGGCGGACGACGCCGTGGAAAACTGGGACGTCAATCGGCAAGAGCAATACAGAAGAGTACAAATCTGTGTGGAGGAAAGTCTCAATAAGGCACGGGAGAAACAGGAAGATGTTTACAACCGAAATGCTCCTGCCAAGCCTTTGATGCCTGGAGAGGTAGTCTTAAAAAGAAAAAGGAAGATGCACAAATTGGATAATCAGTGGGAGCAAGAACCCTACGTCATACAAGATTCTAAATATGACAACAGAAAAGTTTGTGTCGTCAGTAAAGACGGAGGAAGAACAACAACCACTGTGTCCAGAGATCATTTGAAGTTGTGTCCAGAACACTTAAAACGTTGTGAAAAGAACCCTGTCCTCAATCAAGGAGAAAGAAAGGAAGAGGTCATACACACCGATCTGGGAGATTTTCCTGCGGATTGGCCTAGACTGGGAGATGCTGTGATAATTCCAGTGTTGCAGTTTTATCAGCCACAAGAGGAAGTTCTACCTCCAGTTGTGCCTGTGGTGCCAGTTGAGCCCGCTCAGGAGTTACCCATCCCAGCAACACCTCAACCTGTGGAACCTCAAGATGGATCATCTGAAGCAGCGCCCCATACTATGGGATCTCCTGGTGAAGCTGACTCACACCGCCCAGCCATCAGTACGCTTGCCAGATCCATAGAAAGATTAAGGCAGTTCTATAGTTTGCCGTTACGCAGTGCAGACAGATCGCAACTTGCTATACCTGAGACTACACCACGTAGATCAGAGAGAATCACAAAAGGGAAATTACCCATTAGATATCAGCAGTGATTATAACGAATTCATGTGAATATATTGTGAAAAGTCTATATATAAATGTGTTTTCCCTATTATGTCTTCGTTTAACAATGGACTCAGAGGCTGAGGACTGAGCCAGCCCAAAAACTGTATCCTGTAAATAGTTGCACTAAAGTGCCTTTTTAATGGTTTCACATGAAACCTTGACTTACCTCTGAACCAAAAACCCGTGTGGTGTGGCACTGAGTGAGGTCTGCAATTGGATGTCCTGCAGCCCACCCAGGACCCACGTTGAAGGTTTGGTGCGGGTCCTTCACAAGTATACTGTATATTTATTGAATGCTATTTAATATTTGTATTTCTTTATAATGTTTGCAACGTTCAAGATATCCTCACCTCCCGGATGGGACGAATTACTGTTATTGTTAATGTTTTCATGCATAAACAAAAATGTCTCTTTATATTTTACAGCCCGGGAGTGCTGTCGTTTACCATGGGGGAATGTGTAGCCCTGGTACACAATACCAGGAGGATGAGTGGAGAGGTAACAGTTAAGGTCTCTTCATGACATCATGTACACTTCTGACACACCCAGCAGGGGTGTGGAAGGGAGTGAGTCAGTCAGTTTCCTGTCCTTGGACAGAGTAGACGTGTCCAGTTTAAGTCTGTCAGCAGTTCAGAAAGTGGAGGCTGGTACAGGTGGTTTAATTCACCTTAGTCTAGTCAGAGCTGTGCCCCACTGGAAGAAAGACTGAACTATCTATTAAGAGTCGAGCAAATCGAAGGGCAAAGTGGAAGGAAGATTATTGGAAAAGTGCGTTTGGCTTGGAAGAGTCCTGCACATTGCTACCGGTCACTGGGGACCGAAGGATCACTATTAGCTACAAGCATAGTGAAGAGAAAACCAGAGATTTACCGGACCCTAGGTCGCGGCAAACAAGCCCCTTATAGTCAGTACGTAACTGGGGTCAGGGGAAGTGAAGACTTTGAGTCTCTGCAGGACAAAATAAGAATTCAGCTCCCTCACAGAAAGGCTCCACCACAAACCTGACTGGGAAATACAGCTTTGGATTAGCTGGAGTTATTGAGAGAACTACGCTGCAGGCTGGTTGTACTCATCAGTGTGTTGAAAGTAAAGGAGGCCCCTAAGTTGCTTAGCTGTTGCCTCAAAGCTCATCCTCCACCAACCCCATCAGCCTCCCTGGGACCTGCTTGAACATCTTACAAGTAAAGGTATGGAAAGACACTGACCGTGTGAGACTGAGTTATTATTGCATGCCTGCACAATTCCTACCTAACTACCGACCTGAGGGAAGAGTCCCACCTGTAGGGGACCCGACATCTAGCTGCCTCACCATCCCCTCAGAGATCTACAGCAGCGCTGGTACAAATTACCAGAATACTACAGGTGGCGTCACGAACTGTATATAAACCTATCCCCTGTAAATATTCCCCCAACATACGCCAGACCGCCAGGGCCACAGACCGAGCCACAGCTACCTGTGACAAAATCCCCATAGACTTCTACGGGCTCGGCTCTGAGTACCCCATTGCCCTGGTAACCCACAATTGTGGTGGCGGGTCGACACACCTGCGTTCAGTCAGACGAGTATCAATACGGATGCAGTAGTTAATAAAGTCACCTAACGCAGTGGGAGGGTCGGCACGAGCAAGTTCATCCTTAATCAGTGGAGATAACCCCTTTCGAAAAATAGATTTTTTGGCGGAACTGTCCCAGGTGGTATCAAGGGCCCATCTCCTGAAATCCAAGGCATATTCAGCTACCGAGTGCTTACCTTGGCGCAAAGCTAACATGGCTGCTTCAGCTGTTGCACCTCGATTGGGGTCATCAAACACCTGCCCCATGGCTGAAATAAAATCATCAAGGTGATTCAAACAATCATCCTCAGTCTCAATCAGAGGGTTTGCCCACATTAAAGCCTTGTTGGTAAGCAACATAATTATAGTAAGCACCTTAGATCGTTCAGTGGGAAATTGTGAAGCATGTGCAGAAAAAAAAAGATTGCATTGATTAATAAATCCCCTGAATTTCTCACGTTCACCGCCAAAACGAAAAGGGGGCAACTTGGGAATCCCAGCACTCGGGGCTACGGCAGGAGCCTGGACTCGCCCCTCTAGAACCTCAATCCTGGCTCGCAAATCCTGGGTAGTCTGTCCAACCACTTGCAAATTGTGATTATTGAGGTCCTGTAGATTTGTAAAACGGGTCTTTATATTCTGCAAATCTGCAAGGATATTATCAGTCACTCCGCAAAGTTCCTTTATGCGGGCCTCCATTTTCCAGATCTTTTAAGACAGGATTACTGGAAGAAGAGGAGAGAAAAAAAAAACAATAGTGTTCACCTGTGGCAACACTGCAGAGAGAAAAAAAAATTAAGGGAACTGCTCACCTGGAATGGTTGTGAGGAGTCACAACCACTATCATCACAGAAAGTTTCAACCAGACATCTGATATCCAGAGTTACAGCAGACAAAAAAGAGAAAAGAAAGGAAAAAAAAAAAAAACAATAGTGTTTTACCTGTGGTAACACTGCAAAAAGAAAAAACTTAAGGGAATTGCTCACCTGGAATGGTTGTGAGAAGTCACAACCACTGTCATCACAGAAAGTACAACCGAACGTCTGATATCCACAGTACAGCAGACACAGCCTTCCAGACCCAGCAGACACTAACGTTTTGTCTTCAGAATCTTGTAATGTATGTAGTACAGTTCATATAGCGTCTTGTGCTTGGGTGCGATGAAAACACAGGAGTCACAGGTTTGATATAGAAAAGTCCTGTATTACTTCATACAAGTTGGCAGAAATAGTCACACAGTTTGCAGACACAGAAACAGGAGACACAGCAGGCCAGAGTAATCCAAGCTCAGCAATCACTCTCCAATACAGATTCAGGATCTTCTTCTCTGTTACCGTAAGTCCATGCAAACGTGGGTCTTTCAAAGAGCAGGGTTCAGAGTCCACAAGTGCTTCAGAGTTCC
This sequence comes from Oophaga sylvatica, assembly GCA_033576555.1. Lineage (NCBI taxonomy): Eukaryota > Metazoa > Chordata > Amphibia > Anura > Dendrobatidae > Oophaga > Oophaga sylvatica. Next base: position 79,200,163 of record JARQOD010000005.1, read on the forward strand.
TCAGTAGGAATAGCTGGAGTACAAGGTCCAAGGCTTACAGGAGTCAAGTCACAGGTTCACTGCAGGCTAGATTCTGAAGCACTGATTGCTCAGCTGTGGCTGCTTAAGAAGCAAAGGAGAGAATCAGGGCGGGAACATGCAAGCTGGAAACTCCATTTTGACTGAGGGCAAGATAGCTGTAGCAAGACAGAAAGTAAAATGGCTGACGAACAAACTGAGTTTCAGGAATATATACATAGAACCTTACAGTGAGAGAGTTAATTCTCCCTCTCTCTGTGCTGGACAAGACCAGCCTCGCTCAGCTGCAATTAATGTTGCGATAATTGGATTTCTTCATATACCTGCCTGTCTGCTAGGGAAGTGTCGGTGAAAGCATTCATGCAGACCAGCAGAGCGGATCATATTGAGAAGTCTAAAGCTAAGAGTACCTGTTGTGGTTTTCTCCTCTCCTCGCTTTATTATTTATCTCCTTACCATTTGGTGTTCCCTCTGTAGTTGTTGTTTTGTATGCAAGGTGTCTTTTATTTTACCCCTTGTACTGTCTCATTCGTCTTATACTGTGTGTAGGCAGTTACCTTCCCGTTCCCTGTGGTGGTAATCAGGGTCCTTCTCAGGACTAGATTACAGTTGTCAGGGATTCACAGGAGATAGGGTTACGCTGGCGGCCTGGACCTCTGTACCATCAACAGTACCTCCAGGTAGAGGGATTAGTCAGGACCCCAGCTTAGGGTCAGCATAGACCCCGGTCCTCCTTATGCAGAGACAGCGTGACAACAGGTTAATCCAATCAGCGTCACCAAAGAGAGTAAAATGCTAAATGAACAATTTGTCTGGGGGCTCAGGTCCCAAAAGGAGAGCAGGACTGTGCGTTGGTGGTCCTTGGATCATCCAGATGCTACCTTTGATGCCCTTAAGGACATGGCTATAAAGGGACCGCAACCCCTGGAAACAGCAGATATGGCAATCCAGCGTCACCCGGGTAAGGCCACTCTAACGCAAACAGCATCCATCTTTCTCCCGCTGGTTGCTGAAGCCAAAGTGCAGGCAGCGCCCCCTACTGAGCTGGACTGTCTGCGCTCAGAAGTGCACCAGCTGAAAAGAAACCTGGCCACTGTAATGAGTGCCCTGCAACTACGGACGGAACCAGAGACGGAAGGAAAGATCCTGCTAGCCGACTGCCCTGAGGATGTCACCTGGATGAACCGGAGGAGAAGGAGGACGTCGCCACCCCGGAGGAGGACAATGCCACCCCGGAAGAAGACATCGCCACCCCGGAGGAGGACAACGCCACCCTAAGGAAGGACCAACGACCAGCGCCATCCTCACCGAGAGATCGTCTGCTACCACTGCCAGAAGGAAGGTCACACCGTATGTCAGTGTCCTTTAAACGAGCAAACCCTGGGTCCGAGGGCCAACACCCAGGAATAGACTCATCAGGACCCTCAGACTGGCACCGCAGGTTTGTGGGAGGAAGACCTTTCCTATCCATCATACTGGATGGCATCGCAATACCTGCCCTGCTGGACACTGGATCCCAAGTAACCATCATACCTGATATCCTTTACAACAGATACTGGTCCATGGACAGTCTCCAACCCCCAAACCCTGACTTTGCAGTATACGCCTCTAACGGCCTCCCTCTTGACTTACTTGGGGCCAAGAATGTAGCAGTAAAAGTGGGGAGGGTGTAGTTAAAGGACCAGGGACTTATTGCAGTGAAGACTGTCAATGAGGAAAATGGACTGAATGTGGTACTAGGCACTAACATTATTGGTAACTGTTTGGAGGAGGTTGTGTTTTTACTCCAACAGCTCGCCGATGTTGCCAGACCAGGGCAGAAGAGAGTGATTCAGAAGGAGATCCGGGCCCTGATGTGCCAGCAGCAAGTGGAACTGACCGGTGGTGAGATTGGTAATGTGTGGGTAACAGACCCGACACCCATTGTGATTCCCCCAATGAGTGAAATGCTTATTTGGTGTAGAGCAGCAATAGGTCTGAAAGGACAGAGCTACCAAGCAGTAGTAGAACCCCTTTGCTCAGAGCACAGACCTACACTCTTAAATGCCAGAGGGGTAGTGGACGTACGCAATGGGAGTGTGCCAGTCCGTCTTCCCAACTGGGGGGAAGATGAAGTCAAATTACCACGTTATGCCACTGTTGCCAAGTTACATGCTGTAGATAATAACTCCATTCACACGACGGAGTGGTTAGGCTACTTTCACACATCAGTTTTTTGACGTCAGGTGCGATACGGCGTGTTTTTAAAAAAACGGATCCGGTACCGGATGCGCTTTTTTGGCATTGACTTTCATTAGCGCCGGATCGCGCCTGATGTCATTGCGTTGCATCCGTTTTTGGCCGGATCCGGCGGAAATGTACATTCCGGCGGCCGGACAAGACGCTGACTGCAACTTTTTTTTTTTCCGGAGCCGCCTGATAGTGCCTGAATCGGAGCATCAGGTGGCCGGAAATAATACAAGTCTTTTGTGAAATCCGTCATAAGACTGATTCGGGTGCTGAAAACCAAGGTCTCTCTCTCTCCGTACCTGCATTTGCCACAGAGAAAATTTCTTTTTCAGGGTTGAAAAGGTCAGGTCGGATCCGGCAAGAAAACTGATCAGTTGCATCAGTTTTTTCAAAATCAGCGCCGGATCCGTCCTATCAGATATACGACGGATTATGCCTGACACAAAAAAAACTGATGTGTGAAAGCAGCCTTAACCTCCCCAGAACCAGTGGAGGTTAATGGCCAGGCAACCCAGGTGGAGGATTGGTGTCAGCAGATCCATGTTGGGACAGACACCACTCCAGCTCACCAGAAACAGGGGGTACATCGGGTGGTCCAGGAATACGCACAGGTATTCAGCAAACACCCACTTAACATTGGAAAGATTAAGGGAGTACAACATCACATCCCCACAGGCAACCATCCCCCATTAAGGAACGGTACAGGCCTATACCTCCAGCACACTACCAGAAAGCCAAGGAGATGTTGCGTGACATGAAGAAAGCAGGGGTGATAAGGGATAATTGTATAGTCCCTGGGCAGCTCTCCTAGTTCTAGTTAGGAAAAAGGATGAGAATGTGTGTGGATTACAGACAAGTAAATCGCATTACACATATAGATGCATACCCTTTACCACATATTGAGGAATCTCTAGCTGCCTTAAAGTCTGCTAATTACTTTTCCACCCTTGACCTCACTAGTGGGTACTGGCAAGTAGCTGTGGCTGAGGAGGATCGAGAGAAGACGGCCTTCACCACCCCAATGGGACTCTGTGAGTTCGACAGAATGCCGTTTGGACTCAGCCATGCCCCCGGAACGTTCCAGAGAGTGATGGAGTGCTGCCTGGGACACCTCAACTTCGAGACTGTGTTACTATACCTGGATGACGTGATTGTGTACTCCAAAATGTATGAAGACCACTTGACACACCTGGCGGAAGTATTTGAGTCACTGTCCCAGTATGGGATGAAACTAAAGCCCTCAAAGTGCCACCTGCTCAAGCAAAAGGTACAGTACCTGGGACACATTGTCAGTTCAGAGGGAGTAGCGCCAGACCCAGAGAAGGTCACTGCCATCCTGAAATGGCCAGAGCCGAAGAACCTCAAAGAGGTGCGTCAGTTCCTGGGACTGACAGGATACTACCGGAGGTTTGTAAAAGACTACACTAAGAAAGCAGCACCTCTGCAAGACCTCCTGGTAGGACAGTCCCCCAAGAGCAGAAATCCCCGTTCCACTGGGGTAAAGAACAGGCTGAATCATTTAAAGAAATGAAGGAGATCCTGACAAGTGACGAGATCCTAGCCTACCCTGACTACAACCAACCGTTCCTGCTGTATCCGAATGCCAGCAATGAAGGACTGGGAGCTGTCTTAAGTCAGAAGCAAAATGGCCTAGAGAAAGTCATCGCCTATGCAAGCAGGAAGCTTCGGCCAACCGAGAGGAACCCCGAGAACTATATCAGCTTCAAGTTGGAGTTCCTGGTGCTGGTCTGGGCCATTACTGAATGGTTCAAGCACTACCTAGCCTCCAGCAAGTTCACTGCCTACACTGACAATACCCCTTGACACATCTTGAAACAGCCAAGCTGGGAGCCATGGAACAATGATGGATGGCTCGGCTGTCGAACTACCAATTCACAATCAAGTACCGGGCGGGCCGCAAGAACGCCAACGCTGATGCCCTGTCCAGGATGGCTCACCAGTCAGACACAGAAGAAGTGGATGACCTGGAGGAGATTGAACTACCTGCCTTTCACAGGAATGGGATGAGCCTCGAGCAACGAGCCTTCAGGAGGCAGCGTGGTAAGACGTTAAACCCTTTACCTCACCACAGCTGGAAGGAGACCCAGGACAGTGATTCGGTTGTCAGTCGTATCAAGGAGATGATAACTCAAGAAGGTTCCTCCTTGGAGAAGGATGCGTCTCCACAAGCAAGGCAGCTGTGGAATGAGAGAAGCCGGCTGTTTATCTACCGTGAGAAGCTGTGTCGGAGGTACGTCAATCCAAAAACCCATGAGATGGTATGGCAGATAGTAGTCTGTTATGTTTCGGTAGCTGAGGAGAAATTGCAAAAAATAGCCAGAGTAGTAATACACCAGAGAGGCTGGAAACTATTGGATTGCAGTACACTAAACTAACCGCCACACTAGAAGTAGTCGTGGAGCGTACCTACGGTGATCTTAGACGCCTCGTCACAGCCGGAGAGATAACTACACCTAAAGGCAGAAAGATGAAAGCTATCTGCCCCGAAGCAGAATCCCCAAAGAAATAGGAAGCCCCCAAACAGGTAATGGCGGTTAGACAAGAAGAAAACACGGACATAGACAGAAAATAGAATGAGCAAACGCTGTGGCCCAATCAGTCTAGATAGAAAAGTATAGGAAAGAATTCTGACTGCAACCCAAAAAACCCTGACAAAAATACCAACACTTCTGATTAACAAAAAACCTGAGATCACACGATCTCTACCACCTAAATCAGATCTCTGGTGTAACTCACAACTCAGCAAATAAAAAGTGACAAAGGAACAAAGCAAAAGAGCAAACACAAAATGAGCACAATTGCAGTGCCAGACCCCAAAAGGGGACCAGGCTGTAGTCCACTGCAAGCAGCAAACCAGCAGTGAAAATCCAACAGAGGAAAAAAAACAACAAAACACTTATCTGAATGTGAGCAGGAAAGCAAGCTGTGCTCCAAGCAAGACCAGGAGGAACAATTGATTACCGGCATGGTTGATGGGAACTCAAGTCACTTATATCATACCATTCAGAGCCAGCTGAAGGCCATTCAGTAATTAGTTCATTACCCTCAGCATCCAACGGAGGGAGCCCCAGCTCAGAAGTCGCCTCCAAAGTATTCACAACAGTACCCCCCCTTGAGGAGGGGTCACCGAACCCTCACCTGCGCAACCAGGCCAATCAGGATGAGCTCGATGATAGGCACGGATAAGTCTCCCAGCGTGGATGTCTGAAGCAAACACCCAAGAATTGTCCTCCTGACCATAACCTCTCCACTTAACCAAATACTGGAGTTTCTGTCTAGCAAAACGAGAATCCAATATTTTCTCAACCACATACTCCAAATTGCCCTCAACCAAAACAGGGTCGTGAGGCGCAGCCATAGGAACCACTGGCTCGACAACCTCTTCAATAAGGACTTGTGGAACACGTTATGGATCTTAAATGTCCCTGGAAGAAGCAAACGGAAGGAAACCGGATTAATAATTTCCATGATCTTATAAGGTCCAATGAACCTTGTCTTAAATTTTGGAGACGCAACCCTCATAGGGATATTCCTTGAGGACAACCAAACCAAGTCCCCCACTTTAAAACGAGGACCATCAGTCCTATGCCGGTTGGCAAACCACTGGGCCTTCTCTTGAGAGAGAGAGACAACCTCTCCACTACCTGGTCCCAAATCTGCTGCATACGCTGCACAATAGAGTCAACCCCCGGACAGACAGAAGCCTCCGCCTGTCCTGAAGAAAATCGAGGGTGAAACACAGAATTGCAGAAAAAAGGAGACATCAAGGTGGCAGAGCTAGCCCTATTATTAAGCGCAATCTCAGCCAAAGGCAAAAATGAGACCCAGTCATCTTGATCAGCAGACACAAAACATCTCAAATAAGTCTCCAAGGTCTGGTTTGTTCTCTTGGTTTGTCCATTGGTCTGGGGGTGAAATGCAGAGGAGAAAGACAACTGAACACCAAGTTTTGAACAAAATATCCTCCAAAATCTGGAAACAAACTGGACTCCTCTGTCAGACACAATGTTCTCCGGAATGCCATGTAACCGAACTACGTGCTGAAAGAACAAAGGCACCAATTTGGAGGAGGAAGGCAACTTAGGTAATGGCACAAGATGTATCATCTTGGAAAACCTATCACAGATTACCCAGATAACGGTCATTCTCTGAGAGACAGGGAGGTCGGAAATAAAATCCACAGAAATATGGGTCCATGGCCTCTTGGGTACAGGTAATGGCATTAACAAACTACTAGAACGAGAGCAAGACTTGGAACGAGAGCAAATCCCACAGGACTGCACAAAGTCCCTGATGTCACGAGACAAAGTAGGCCACCAAAAGGACCAACTCACCAAGTCTCTGGTACCAAAAATCCCAGGATGACCAGCCAATGCGGAACAATGAATCTCAGACATCACACTCTTCTTCCACTGGTCTGGGACAAACAATTTCCCAACAGGGCAGCGCTCAGGTTTATCCTCCTGACACCCCTCCAGAGCCAGTCTCAAATTGGGCGAGATGACGGAAAGAACTACACCCTCTTTCAAAATAACAGCAGGATCAGATAACTCAGGAGAATCCGCAAAGAAACTCCTCGAGAGGGCATCCGCCTTAACATTCTTAGTGCCCGGAAGAAAAGAAACCACAAAATTAAAACGTGTGAAAAACAAGGCCCACCTGGCCTGTCTAGGATTAAGTCGCTTGGCTGATTCGAGATAAACCAGGTTCTTATGGTCCGTGAGGACCACCACCTGATGTTTGGCTCCTTCCAGCCAATGTCTCCACTCTTCAAAGGCCCACTTCATGGCCAATAACTCCCGATTACCCACGTCATAATTATGTTCAGTTGGAGAAAATTTTCGAGAGAAAAAGGCACAGGGGTTACTCTTAGAGGTCTCTGGATCCCTTTGGGACAAAACGGCACCTGCCCCAATCTCAGAGGCATCAACCTCCACCTGAAACGGCAGAGAAACATCAGGCTGCCGTAGAACAGGAGCAGAAATGAATCTCTGCTTAAGTTCCTGAAATGCAGAAACTGCCTCAGGAGGCCAATTCACCACATCGGAACCCTTTTTGGTCAAATCAGTCAATGGTTTAACAATACCAGAGAAATTACCAATAAATTTACGATAAAAATTGGCAAAACCCAAAAATCTCTGAAGAGCCTTCAATGAAGTAGGTTGAACCCAATCACAGATGGCCTGAACCTTGACCGGGTCCATTTCAATAACACACGGAGACAAGATGAATCCCAGGAATGAGACCTTCTGCACGCCAAAAAGACACTTTGATCCCTTCACATACAGTGCATTCTCTCTCAAAATCTGGAACACAGTCCGAACATGTTTCACATGAGAGTCCCAGTCGTTGGAAAAAATCAAGATATCATCCAAATAAACAATCAGAAATTTATCCACAAAATCCCTGAAAATATCATTCATGACGGATTGGAAGACGGAAGGGGCATTAGTAAGCCCAAAAGGCATCACTAGGTACTCAAAATGCCCCTCTGGGTATTAAACGCCGTCTTCCATTCATCCCCGTGCTTAATGCGAATAAGGTTATATGCCCCCCTGAGGTCAAGCCTGGTAAACCAACCAGCACTTTTCACTCTGGAAAATAGGTCAGAAATCAAGGGTAATGGATATTGATATTTAACAGTGATCTTATTCAGGAGGCGATAATCAATACATGGCCTCAATGAACCATCCTTTTTGGCCACAAAGAAAAAAACGACACCCAAGGGTGAAGAGGATGGTCTGATATGACCCTTCTCCAATGACTCCTTGATATAAGATCGCATAGAATCGTGTTCAGGTACAGATGAGTTAAAAAGGCGACCTTTTGGAAATTTACCACCAGGCACTAACTCAATAGCGCAATCATAGCTCCTGTGAGGAGGTAAGGATTCAGACTTACTTTCACTAAACACATCAGAAAAATCAGTCAAAAAGTCAAGGACATCCTGAGACTGGGGAGAGGCAGAAAAAACAGGAGTGCCAGTATTAACACATTGGCAGCCCCAACTGGTCACAGACACAGATTTCCAATCCAAAACAGGATTATGAGTCTGTAGCCAAGGGAAACCCAGTATAATAATGTCATGCAGATTATGCAACACCAGAAATTTGCAACTCTCCTGATGATCTGGTTCAACCCTCATTATCACCTGAGTAGAAAACTGGGGTTTATTCTCTGCCAAAGGGGTAGAATCAATGCCCAGTAAAGGAATAGACTTCCGCAGGGGTATCATGGGAAACCCACAACGTTTGGCAAAGTCAAAATCCATCAGGTTAATAGCTGCTCCTGAATCAACAAAAGCTTGAGCCAAAAATGTGGACAGGGAGCAAATCAGGGTAACAGTCAACAGAAATTTAGTCTGAACACTACCCAAGACAACTGAGCGCGCAAAACGTCTTCCCCGCTTAGGGCAGACGGAAATAGCATGGGAAGCGTCACCACAGTAGAAACATAACCCATTGCGCTTACGAAACTCATGATGCTGAGCCCCAGAAGTCACTCCATCACACTGGGCTCAGGAGCTGGCTCACAAGGCAACACTATCTCACGCATACCTCTGCGCTCCCGCAAACGTCTGTCAATTTGAATAGCCAAAGACATAGAATGATTGAGACCAGAGGGAACAGGGAATCCCACCATAACGTCCTTTACATTTTCTGACAGACCCTTCTGAAAAAGGGCTGCCAAAGCATCATCATTCCATTTGGTCAGGACTGCCCATTTTCAAAATTTCTAACAGTTCAGCTCAGCGTCTTCATGACCCTGATTTAATGCCAACAAGGTCTTTTCAGCTTGATCAGTGACATGAGGTTCATCGTACAATAACCCCAGAGCCTGAAAAAATAAATCAACATCATTCAAAACAGGATCCCCAGGTGTCAGTGAAAAAGCCCAATCCTGAGGGTCGCCGCGCAGCAGAGAGATGACAATTTGAACCTGCTGTGCTGCGTTCCCTGAGGACTTATGTTTTAAGGCAAAAACAACTTACAGTTATTTTTGAAATTCAGAAATTTAGACCGATCCCCCAAAAATAAATCTGGTATGGGGATCCTGGGTTCCACAACCTGCAACCTAGCAAGATAGGGAGTAATACTCTGAACCTCATAGGCAAGCTGCTCCACACGGCCAGACAACTGTGCAAACTACATTGAGAGAAAAAAAAAATTCCTCCTCAGCACCCAGAGAAAAAGAGGATAATAATGCAACAGAGGAAAAAAAAAATTCTGACAACTTCCTTTTTTTCTTTTTCCTTTTTACTATTTTTCCCTTCTGTGAGTACCATATAATTTTCAGTTTGGCCGGTAATACTGTTATGTTTCGGTAGCTGAGGAGAAATCGCAAAAAATAGCCAAAGTAGTAATACACCAGAGAGGCTGGAAACTATTGGATTGCAGTACACCAAACTAACCGCCACACTAGAAGTAGCCGTGAAGCGTACCTACGGTGATCCTAGACGCCTCGTCACAGCCGGAGAGATAACTACACCTAAAGGCAGAAAGATGAAAGCTATCTGCCCCGGAGCAGAATCCCCAAAGAAATAGGAAGCCCCCAAAAAGGTAATGACGGTGAGACAAGAAGAAAACACGGACACAGACAGAAAATAGAATGAGCAAATGCTGGAGCCCAATCTGTCTAGATAGAAAAGTATAGGAAAGAATTCTGACTGCAACCCAAAAAAACCCTGACAAAAATACCAACACTTCTGATTAATAAAAAACCTGAGATCACACGATCTCTACCACCTAAATCAGATCTCTGGTGTAACTCACAACAACTCAGCAAATAAAAAGTGACAAAGGAACAAAGCAAAAGAGCAAACACAAAATGAGCACAATTGCAGCGCCAGACCCTAAAAGGGGACCATGCTGTAGTCCACTGCAAGCAGCAAACCAGCAGTGAAAATCCAACAGAGGAAAAAAAATAACAAAACACTTATCTGAATGTGAGCAGGAAAGCAAGCTGTGCTCCAAGCAAGACCAGGAGGAACAATTGATTACCGGCAAGGCTGATGGGAACTCAGGTCACTTATATCATACCATTCAGAGCCAGCTGAAGGCCATTCAGTAATTAGTTCATTACCCTCAGCAACCACCGGAGGGAGCCCCAGCTCAGAAGTCGTCTCCAAAGTATTCACAACAGTAGTCCCCAGGACAGACATCCAGATGGTGTTGGAAGCCTACCACGATCAGGCGGGACTCTTTGGCTGGAAAAAGCTAGAGAACCTGTTGAAGTGTCGATTCTACTGGGTGGGAATGCGCAGCTCCATTGAGAGATGGTGCAGAGACTGTGGACCCTGTGGCCTCAGAAGAAAAGACTACAGCAGCCAGAAGGCACCCCTGCAACCCATCAAGACGACTCGACCCCTAGAGATCGTGGCCCTGGACCATGTCAAGTTGTCCCCCAGCCGGTCAGGATACTCCTATGCCCTGACTATGGTGGATCACTACTCCAGGTTCCTGGTGGTCGCCCCTGTCAAAGATCTGATGGCAGAGACAGCAGCAAAGATGTTCCAAGCATATTTCTGCAGACCCCATGGATACCCTGAGCAGGTGCTAACTGACCAAGGCCCAGCCTTCGAGGCCTAATTGTTCAAAGAGTTCTGCCATCTGTACGGATGTAAAAAGATAAGAACCACACCGTACCACCCACAAACCAATGGTCTCTGTGAAAAGATGAACCTGCGTCGAAGAAAGTCTCACTCGGGTGAGGGACAAGCAGGAGACACTACAACAAGCGTGCGCCCGCAGAACCCTTCACACCTGGTGAAGTCGTGCTGAAAAGAAAGAGGAAAACTCACAAACTCGACGACCAGTGGGAGAGAGAGACCTACACTGTGTTGAATTCAAGGTTTAATAACAGGAAAACGTGTTTGATCAGCAAAGATGAAGGGAGAGCGACTGCAACTGTATCTAGGGACCACCTGAAGTTGTGTACAGATCTGCTAAAGCCCCAAGAAGAAATGCCTTTCATCACCTCGGAGGAACCGGAAGAAGCAGTAATACATACTGAGTTAGGAGACTTTCCGGCAGATTGGCCTCGAATTGGAGAAGCAGTCATAATCCCAGTACTCCAATTCTTCCAAAAGCCAGTAGAACTTCCACAGCTAGTTGAACCAGTAAGTGCCGCAGAAGAGCCTGCTCAGGAAGAATCCCAGGAAGAAGGATCCCCTGCAGAAACAGAGCCAGATGGCCCAGTCAATGGTACACTTGCCAGTCCCATAGAGAGGTTAAGGCAATTTTACAACTTACCCACACGTAGAGCAGACAGGGTAACTGATAATACAGAAAACGATACCTCACAGACCACCGCACCACGCAGATCAATACGTAGCACAAGAGGTCAACCCCCTGCTAGGTACAGAGAATAGTCAAACCTCTGACAGATGTAGATAGTTACCTCTGGGGTATTGTATATTACTGTATTTCTTGTTATTTCCATGTGATCATTGACATACCTGCTTACTAATTTATATTTTTTCCCCTTAATGGACAATCCAAGTGATATGGACACTTGCTCATTTGATTCCCTTTTGAGTAACCTTTCCGAAAGAGACTTAGACGTTCTGGTTGCTCATTGATTACTTCTTTTGCAATATACATATGTATATAGTTATTTACCTTTTATGCAACGTTCAAGTGTCCTCACCTCCCATAAAGGGAAGATTGTTTATTGTTTATTGTTATGCTTGGAACAAAAATGTACTTCAGCCCGGGAGTGCTGAGCTTTGCTAGGGGGGAATGTGGAGCCCAGCTACGCTTGGTGCCACAAATCCTAGAAGGTTGCACTAAAGGATTCATCCACAAGAGGCCCTCAGAGCATTCACACACCTTCTCCCTTCCTCAGACCTTCTCCCTTCCTCAGACTACCAGTGGGAGCCTGTATAGGTAGATAAAAAGGAGGGAGAAGGCAGGAAGACAGCACACTCTAGAGAGGACACTCTAGGAACAGTGCAGTTCGCTCTAGCAGAGAACACTCTGAGACACTGAAACAGGTCAGTCTGCAGTGTGAGACTCACTCAGCTCAAGTCAGCGAGCTAGGAGCGTGCCAACGCTCTAGAGAGCGGCAGAAGAGGCAGCCAGCTAACTGCCAGTGTGTATAGCCTAGTGACGGCCCGAGTAGGCCGAAGGCTAGAGGAGAGAGTAGCAAGGGGGCAGAGGAGCCTTACCAGCTCACCCCAGAAAGCACATACTGGACACCGAGTCCGAGCTTACAGGGATCTCTACGACCCAGTAGGAGACATCCGGAATTCCTGGAGGACTACAGGTCCCAGGAGCACCCAAGAGCTGATATGTAACAGAGCCAGGGGACACGGAGACCCTACAAGCAGGGAGTGTGTACTCCAGGAGAAGGCCCTACCACAAAGTCAGCCGGTGCAGGACAGAGACAAAGTTAGGCCTAGCTACAGGTAGGTCAGAAACTTACTACAGAGAGGCAAGAACAGGAGGCCCTACACCTGCTCACTGGGGAGAATCCGGACATGCACCCTTCACCCTACAGTGCTCCGGGACATCCCTGCACTAACTCCAGTAAAGGTACAGAAGTGACTTGTGTGTTCTCCCATTCTTGTCCTTACATGGCTGGGTTCCCTCCGTCCTGCATCCCTACACTTACGCTGCCCTGAAGGCCCGCTCCACCTGTGGGGAGCGATACCACCTAAGCTGCCACAACACTGGCCTCAGTGGACTGCTGCAGCACTGGTGATCCTCACCAGACACCACAGGTGGCGTCACGATTCACTGACTGACGGACCGAGCCATGGCCACCGTGACATCCCCCATAGAGATCAACGGGCTCGGGTCTGAGTACCCCGCAGCCCTGGCTGGGTGGCTCACTCACAACAGATCTAGGGGGTCTAGTTTCCAAAATTGTGTCATTTGTGGGGGTTTCCACTGTTTAATCACATCAGGGGCTCTCCAAACGTGATATGGCGTCCAATCTCAATTCCAGCCAATTTTGGTTTGAAAAAGCCTAACGGTGCTCCTTCACTTCCAAGCCCTGCCGTGCGCCCAGACAGTGGTTTTCTCCCACATATGGGGTATTGGCGTACTCAGGAGAAATTGCACAACAACTTTATCTGTCCAGTTTCTCCTTTTACCCTAGTGAAAATAAAAAAATTGTTTGTGAAAGATCATTTTTGTGACTAAAAAGTTAAATGTTCATTTTTTCCTTCCACGTTGCTTCAGCTCCTGTGAAGCACCTGAAGGGTTAATAAACTTATTGAATGTGGTTTTGAGTACCTTGAGGGGTGCAGTTTTTAGAATGGTGTCATTTTGGGTATTTTCTGCCATATAGACCCCTCAAAGTGACTTCAAATGTGAGGTGGTCCCTAAAAAAATGGTTTTGTAAATTTTGTTGTAAAAATGAGAAATCGCTGGTCAACTTTTAACCCTTATAACTTCCTAACAAAAAAAAATTTGCTTCCAAAATTGTGCTGATGTAAAGTAGACATGTGGGAAATGTTATTTAGTAACTATTTTGTGTGACAATTTCTCTGTTTTAAGGGAATAAAAATTCAAAGTTTGAAAATTGCAAAATTTTCACCATATTTCCATTTTTTTCATAAATAAATGCACGTTATATCGAAGAAATTTTTACCACTATCATGAAGTACAATATGTCACAAGAAAACAACCTCAGAATCGCGAAGATCCTTTGAAGTGTTCCAGAGTGATAACCTCATAAAGAGATAGTGGTCAGAATTGTAAAAATTGGCCCGGTCATTAACGTGCAAACCACCCTTGGGGGTTAAGGGGTTAAAAGGGGGATGCTACTAGGTATTAACCATGCAGGGTGCCCAAATTTTTGCGTTGGCCCATTTTCCTTTTTGTACTTTTTAAAATGAAAAAATTACATTGTATTTTTTTGCCTAAAATACAAAAGGAATGTGTAATCCTTAACTTAGGCCTTTTAGACATCAGTTCATCTTCAACTTGCTTAACTGTTCACAATAACAATCATTTTGACCAAACTTTTACATGCCACTGTATAATGTCCAGGGTCAGTAGTCAATAGCTTATAAGTAAATTTTAATTGTTGAGTAAAAGCAGTCTCCTGGCAATCACAGCTGAACTACATCCTTATATTGTTCCAATCAAGTTTAATCAACCCTTGTATAAAAGGTTTTGTAGGCATATATATAATAAAAGATGGAGCTGAGTGAGCTGTTTGCTCAGGCAGATGGAGCATATTGTGGAAAGAAATCCAGATAAGAGTGTTGGCAAACACACAAATCAAACTTGGAGTCCCAGCTACTGTAAATTATCACGTTACCAACCAATTATGCACCAACTATCCTGTTCCTATGCCAATTTGGAAGGTAGATGATCACTTCCACAAAATAATGTGTGAGTGATCATAGAGAATGCATAGAGACCTTTAGGATGTCTTCATGCTTTTTTTTATATCCTACGATTTGGTTACATTACAACTATACATCTGGTTAGGGATTTGACTTTTGTTGACCTTAGTTTCTCTTTAAGGATATGTGGCGCTTACTCTCTGCCACAGCCGGCCGCTGAATGATGATATCATCTAGCGGCGCTGCTGTAAGAGGAAGCGCGGGCGCCCTGCAGGCGCACCCTGGATCCCGGAGCTGAGGAGGCACGGGGAGAGGTAAGTATTGTGCTGGTGAAGATCCTTTGAAGTGTTCCAGAGTGATAACCTCATAAAGAGACAGTGGTCAGAATTGTAAAAATTGGCCCGGTCATTAACGTGCAAACCACCCTTGGGGGTTAAGGGGTTAAAAGGGGGATGCTACTAGGTATTAACCATGCAGGGTGCCCAAATTTTTGCGTTGGCCCATTTTCCTTTTTGTACTTTTTAATACTGTATGGAGGACTATGTAGTGCCCATAATATTGTATGGAGGACTGTACTGTCCAGTCTGTACTGTACGCTGTGAGGATTTGGCGGTTTCTGAGCTATTGTAGAATTTACAATAGATATCACTCATGTAATGGAAGAAGAGAAGTGTTTGGCATTGTACTATACCTATATTTCTCTGCAGTATCTGTGCATCGTGAATCATGGTCTGTGTTGAGACTCTTTGGCCGGGGCCCATAAAAAACTGGAGCTGGCCCTAGATGTCAGCATAGGTTACCACAGCCCCAGCTGCAAGAACACTCCATTAACCATCGCTGAACCCTCAGAGACGTCTTGAAGAATTCAGGTTGGGACAATCAGGTCTCCTGGTCGCTTACCTCACTGCTCTCGGTTAGATTCCTAAGCTTGTCGAAACCCCCTCTCTGTGCATGACACAGGTGTGAGTAGTCGGCCCTGGAAGCTGTGAAGTTACAGCTGCTCTTATCCCGGCGAGTCAGGGGAAGGACAAAACTGTAATTTTTACCATCTTGGAAATTTTGCTGGGGCTGTTCTTTGTTTTATTTGCCGGTTTTGTGGTTCAATAAAGTAATGCCACACTGTTTTACCTTTATCCTCTGTTGTTTGAGTAGTATTATGCCCACGGTAAAAGGAGAGCAAGCGTTCGGTGGCAGGAGTTCTGGTCCATGCAGTTTATGGCTAACAGACTAGAGCACCTGCTGACCCCCGTGACTCCACATTTTGGTGGCAGCAGTGGGATACTACTCAGCCCGGAAGATCCATGAGAGCCACAGGGGACTAGTTTAAATTGTAATCAACATATCAGCAAACATCATTGTTCAGTGACCCTGCGTCCCTGTTTTGCAAAGATAGCAGTACCATAAACTGTAGGAGCTGATATAAGAGGTAAATAACATCCATTCATCAATTTACAAATATCAATTCAATCTACAAGAAGAGTTAATAATTCAGACAATTTTCTATGATTCTGGGATTTACGTCTGTCATAATTAAGAAGAAATGCTGTGTCGTCACAAGTGAAATTCCACAACTATTTTTTTTTACCATGTTCACCAAATGTGAAAACTGACCTGGCAATATGATTCCCAGGTTATTATCAGCATCTTTATTTTTCAGGATCTGTGACTGGGTGGAGTCTTATTTTTTGTGCGCCGAGCTGATGTTTTTATTGATATACTATTTTGGGATAGATACAATGATTTAATTGCTTGTTATTGTAATTTTGGTGTTTTTAATTTTTTTCTCATTACGCTGTTTACTGATTGGATTAATTATTTTAACCCCTTAATGACGGGGCCAAATTTTTGAAATCTGACCAGTGTCACTTCATGTGGTAATAACTCTGAAAAGCTTCAATATATCCCATTGATTTGGAGATTGTTTTTTTTCATGACACATTATACTTTATGATAATGGTAAATTTCAATCAATATGTTTTGTGTTTATTTATGAAACATATCAGAAATTTGACAAAAATTTAAAAAAATTGCAATTTTCAAACTGTGAATGATTATCCCTTTGAGGGCTCATACCCACTGGAGACAAAAACGGACGATTGCAAGCCGATAAAAAATCGGCTTGCAATCGGACCAATGTTATTCAATAGGGGACTTCTCATTTGCGATTTTTTTCTCAGCTGAAATCGGTCTGCGATTTGCAGCGATTTTGCTATGATAATCGCTAATGCAAGTCAATGGATGCGCTAAAAAATCGGACAGCACTCGCACCACGCGAGTGCTGTCTGATTTATGCGCACCAGTGTCCTTTGAAAAGCCGCCAAATCATCCCCGACTGCTGTAAAATCACACTGGCAACTCACAAAACGCTACATATATACACATATAATACATTCATATATATACATGTCATTGTGACATATATATATATATATATATATATATATTTATAGTTCATGCAGTTCTACATAGTATAATAGCCTTTAATTCAATTGCCGGCTTTTGTGAAATTACAGACCCGACATGAAATGACACATGGTTTACATACAGTTAACCATGTCAGGTCAGGTCACCCGGGGACTCCCTCTGACGTCACTGCTGCTGTGCGGTGTCCCCGGCTGACCAGAACTGAAAGTGGGAAGCAATGAATTAAGCTTCACACACTAATCACTTCCTCTCCTGTCGCCGGGAGAGGAGCTCATTCATTCCGGAGCTTACAACTGAGCAGGCAGCATTAGCTGCCCTGCTAGTTGTAAACCACTTAACCCTTTGTGAAGGATTACAGCGTGGGACATGCCTGTGTGTCGGATAGGTAAGAATAATGCTGCTTTTTTATTTTTATTACAGGCGAACAAGGGAATCGAGGATTACGTGAGCAATAAAATATGGTCAAAAACCGTGTCTTTATTTCATTAAAAGGATTAATAATTAATGTGTGTGTGTTTTTTTCTATTCATACAATAGGATTAATAAATTGATAGTTGTCAAATTGACAACTCTCAATTATTAACCTGGCTTAAAGTCACCTTTCAATAGCAAGGTGGCTTTAACCCATTATTAACCCATTCGCCACCGCTACAGGGCAATGGGAATAGACGGGCAAAGTGCCAGAAAGGGCGAATCTAAGTATAGATTTGCCTTTTCTGGGGTGGCTGGGGGCAGATGTTAGTAGCCAGGGGGGGCACTAAATAAATGCACCCTCCCTGGGCTATTATTATCTGCCCCCACTCGCTTGCTTTGTCTGTCTGGTTTAGAAAATAGTGTGGGAGCCCACGCATTTTTTTTCAACGAATTTACACCTTTAATTAACCCCTACATGTGTGAAATTTTGCACACAGCCACTCATGTAATTGTTAGTGAAAACCATATATCAAACTACATGAAATGACATGGTTAACTGTATGTAAACCATGTGTCATTTCATGTCGGGTTCTGTAATTTCACAAAAGCCGGTAATTGAATTTAGCGGGCATTACAGTATGTAGGAGTGTATGAACTATAAATATATATATATATGTCACAATGACATATATATATATACATATACTAGATGGTGGCCCGATTCTAATGCATCGGGTATTCTAGAATATGTATGCGGCCGACACAGCGGTGTTTAAGTTTAGTGGCAAGATCGTTGATTGGTCGCGGTGAAAGACCGCGACCAATCATCGAATTGTATTGTGAGGACCGGAGAACGCCGCTGCCTATGTGGCTACTTCCGCTGCGAGAACCCGGGACATGAGCGGGCGCTCGCAGCAGAAGTATCCTGACCCGCAACGCCGCTCCCGGTCCTCTCTTGACATCCTAGCCGCATGGATGTCAGCGCCGCTGCCTGTGCGGGTACTTCCGCTGCGAGAACCCGGGACATGAGCGGGCGCTCGCAGCAGAAGTATCCTGACCCGCAGCGCCGCTCCCGGTCCTCTCTTGACATCCTAGCCACATGGATGTCAGCGCCGCTGCCTGTGCGGGTACTTCCGCTGCGAGAACCCGGGACATGAGCGGGCGCTCGCAGCAGAAGTATCCGGGCCTGTGCACACGTTGTGGATTCCTAGCGGTTTTACCGCAGTTTTTCGCGGCGCAAAAGCCGCAAAACCGCGGCAAAACCGCTTACACAATACAACTCATTATGGCCTATGGGATTCCGCAATGCTGTGCACATGCTGCGGGTTTTTCCGCGGCGGAATCGCATCGCGGGAGAATCTGCAGCATGCTCATTCTTTTTTGCGGAACCGCGGCGATTCCGCCGCCATAGGAATGCATTGAACCGATTACTTTTACGCATGTGGCTGTGCCCACCATGCGCAAAGTAAGCGTTTCATGTGCGGATGGTACCCAGGGTCTGGAGGACAGGAGACTCTCCTCCAGGCCCTGGGTACCATATCCATGTAAAAACAATAATTAAAATAAAAAATAGTGATATTCTCACCTTCCGGCGGCCCCCGCAGCTTTCCCGCCTCTCAGCGACGCTCCCGGCCAATCCCGTTCCCAGTAATGCATTGCGAGAATCACCCCAGATGACGTAGTGGTCTCGCGTGATGCTACGTCATCGGGTGATTGTCGCAAAGGACGCCTGGGAATGGGATTGGCCGGGAGCGTCGCTGAGAGGCGGGATAGCTGCGAGTGCCGCCGGAAGGTGAGAATATCATTATTTATTATTTTTTTTTATTATTTTTACATTAGATCTTTTTACTATTGATGCGACATAGGCGGCATCAATAGTAAAAAGTTGGTCACACGTGTCAAACACTTGTTTGACTCGTGTGACCAACCTGTCAGATCACTTGTAAAACGCTAGCATTCTGCAAGCTGATTCCGCTTGCAAAACGCTAGTGTTTAGCGGGAATACGCATACCTATAATATGCGTATTTCCCGCGGCAGGGAGGTGCGGAATTGCCGCGGAAATTTACATGGCAATTCCGCAACGTGTGCACATAGCCTCCCGGTCCTCCCTTCCGCCTCCCGCCGGTCATCTCCCCGCTGCCTCGCCGCTGACCTCCGTCCCGCAGATGAGCTGCTAACGGCCGCCATTTTTTTGTGAAATCCCGCGGCGCTGATTGGTCGCTGCCGGACCAATGAGCGACGCGGGATTTCCTGGACAGACAGACAGACAGACGGGATAAGACAATTATATAGTAGATGTATTCTATGTGTGTATATGTATTGTTTCTATTCTTTATTAAAGCTGTCAGTGTGATTTTACAGTATAGCCGGGGATGAATTAGCGCTATTATACTATGTAGAAGTGTATGACCTATATATATATATATATATATATATATATATATATATATATATGTCACAATGACATGTATATATGTAAATATATATGTATTTTATGTGTGCATATGTATTCTTTCCATTCTTTATTAAAGCTGTCAGTGTGATTTTACAGTATAGCCGGGGATGAATTAGCAGCTATTATATTATGTAGAAGTGTATGACCTATATATATATATATATATATATATATATATATATATATATGTCACAATGACATGCATATATATATATATATATATATATATGTATTTTATGTGTGTATATGTATTGTTTCTATTCTTTATTAAAGCTGTCAGTGTGATTTTACAGTATAGCTGGGGATGAATTAGCAGCTATTATACTATGTAGAAGTGTATGACCTATATATATATGTATATATAATATTATGTCACAATGTCATGTATATATGTAATATATATGTATTTTATGTGTGTATATGTATTCTTTCCATTATTTATTAAGCTGTCAGTGTGATTTTACAGTATAGCCGAGGATGAATTAGCAGCTATTATACTATGTAGAAGTGTATGACATATATATATATATGTATATATATATAATATATATATATGTGTATATGTATGTTTCTATTCTTTATTAAAGCTGTCAGTGTGATTTTACAGTATAGCCGGGATGAATTAGCGGCTATTATATATGTAGAAGTGTATGACCTATATATATATATATATATATTTATATATATATATGTCACAATGACATGTATATATGTAAATATATAATGTATTTTATGTGTGTATATGTATTCTTCCATTCTTTATTAAAGCTGTCAGTGTGATTTTACAGTATAGCCGGGGATGAATTAGCGGCTATTATACATGTAGAAGTGTATGACCTATATATATATGTCCAATGACATGTATATATGTAAATTATATGTATTTTATGTGTGTATATGTATTCTTTCCATTCTTTATTAAAGCTGTCAGTGGGATTTTACAGTATAGCCGGGATGAATTAGCGGCTATTATACTTTGTAGAAGTGTATGACCTATATATATATATATATATATATATATATATTGTCACAATGACATGTATATATGTTTATATTTATATTGTGTATTTTATGTGTGTATATGTATTCTTTCCATTCTTATAAAGCTGTCAGTGTGATTTACAGTATAGCCGGGATGAATTAGCAGCTATTATACTATGTAGAAGTGTATGACCTATATATTGTCACAATGACATGTATATATGTAATTATTGTATTTATGGTGTATATGTATTCTTCCATTCTTTATTAAAGCTGTCAGTGTGATTTTACAGTATAGCCGGGGATGAATTAGCGGCTATTATACTATGTAGAATGTATGACCTTATATATATATATATATATATATATATATAGATTATTTGCTTTTTGTGTACATTTTTTTTTACAATCTGATTTTTACATGACTTTTTACATAGAGATAACTGCTCTATGTAAAACGTCATGTTAAAATCGCATTGCATACAGATGGAAAACAGATGGAAAATGGATGGTGCGATTAAAAATCGCATACAAATCGCATGACAATTGCATATATTCGGACTGTTTTTTCCATCCAGAAAACGGACTGCTTTTTTTTCCACAAATGGGTATGAGCCCTAACCAGATAGTCATACCACAGCAAGACATTAATAAATAGCATTTCACTCATGTCTGCTTTACATCAGCACCATTTGTAAAATGTTATTTATTTTGTTACCATTTTAGGAGGTTAAAATGTAGCAGCATTTTCTGTTCCCAAGGAAATTTACAAAATAGTTTTTATTGGGGACCTATCCAGGTTTGAAGTGATTTTGGGGGTCCATATTATTGGAACCCTCCCAAAAAGTGATACCATTTTAAAAATAGCACCCCTTGACATATTGAAAACTTCTGTCAGGTAAGTTTATTAATTCTCCAGGTGATTTTCAGGAATTAATGCAAAGTGACATGACAGGAATGAAAAAATGTATTTTTAGCACCTAACTGTGGCTAACTTCTGAACAGGCCGCTGTAGCCGGCAGACTCTAAGGCTGTTATTTGGTCATGAACTTCCACGGCAAACATCAGGACCACACAATCATGATCTCAGGGTGCCGATGGGCATAAAGAGAAGCGCCCACCCTCTGTAACCATATATGATATAGTCACTATTTACAGCAGCATCTAAGGGTTAACAGATATGGATGGTGCCAACACAGACCGAGGCTGATACAGCAAGAAGTCAGCTATAGTGTACAGCCGACAGCGGCCGGATTGTCACCTGTACGGGGATGCTACTCTCTTATTTCTCAGGTCAGTAAAAAGACGTATGGCGGTCATTAAGGGGTTAATATTTCGATAGATCAGGCATTTCTGAATGCAGCAATAACAAATATGTGTATTTTTTGTTGTTGAATGGGCAAAAAGGAGATGATTTGAACTTTTATAATTTTTTTATATTTGTTAAAACTTTTTTTAGACTTTTGCTTTCTTCAGTAGTCTCCTTAGGAGATTTGAAGCTGTGATCTTCTGTAGCCCTGCTATGTGTAGCAAAAATCATCATTTTGCTATGAACAGCAGATCAGCAATGACAAGCACGGGGTCTACTGCAGACTCTCGGTTGTCATGCCAACCCATCTGTGCCTCGATCATGTGACAGGGCGCGATAGGCGGGTTTATGATGTTTTCCAGCAGGATCATGTGAATACCGCTATCAGAAATTGACAGCGCATCTAACATGTCAACATCTGTGGTTGGATTGTGATTCCCACCCACGGCTGTTGGGGTCATATGTGATCAGCTGTCATGTGCAGGAAAAGATGTGACTAGGGCCGTAGCCCGATTCTAAGGGGGATACAAGACCTATGAGGTATTTATACGCCACAGGTCGTGAAGGGGTCATAGTCTGTTGGCAGTTCACATGTCTGTGCTTTTTTATGAACCGAGTAATACACACCAATATACGGACACGTGTCTGATTTCGATCCGAGTCCCGACTCAAACTCACAAATGCAAGTCTATAAGTACAAGAAAAATATCAGACAACACTTGGATACTATGCGTGTGACATCTGAGGACTGTATGATTTTAATGTTTGATAGGAGGAGCTAGAGGAAACTTCTTGTGCAGAAAAAAATAAAGAAACTGATGAAACTCTGATAGTAGAACTGGCACATTGAGCAAACCATGATGAAAATCTGATCGAATACACTGGTGGAAATCAGTCATGGTTTTTTGCACATAGGACCCTTAGGCCTCATTCAGACATCCGATTTTCACGTAAGCGTTCTATACATGGTTTTCACGGATAGCATTCGTACCTGAGATATTCTATGGGGCCATTGACATGTCCATGCTTTTTCCCGATTCACGGAAAATAGCGGAGATATGTCCAATTTTGAGTTGAGGGTCAGTTCAAAATTGACAATGCAAGCCTATGAAAATCTGAATTTTTCATGGACCGTCACAGAAAAAGGTGGAGAAACTCTTTTTTTCTCCACGTACAAGAAAAAAGGATGACAATTGGACTGCACTCTGATCAAAGTCTATTCAGAATAATGGGTACATTTTTCTCGTACGTGACAAAAATGGATGTCTGAATGAGGCCTTAGGCTGATAGCAAAACATTTCCAGACATTAAAAAAAAAAGATCTTGAGTCAATGGCCCAATATTATTATGAACTTCTGGCTACCAAGTAGTGATAATTGGAACAGACAGAAAATTCCTTCCTTACTGATATCTGAATGTGTCATACTCATATTGTATAACCCAGTCCTCATAGTAAACTGTTCACTGTTTATATAAGGTATAATGAATCAGAACTGGCTACCTACATATAAGTAATGTTATATGAAATGATAATCTCTAGTTTGGAGGCTAAATATCCAGTAAATAATCTATATCCATGAAGGCCATTAGTATTCAACCTGAGGCTCTGCGGATTAGAAAACTACTACTCCTGGCATGTCCTGACAGCCCTGCTGAGAGTGTCATCAACGCTCCGACCACACTTATCTAGCTTCAATTGAGTTTCACGTTCACGTTATCATCTAAATGTAGCCAAGAAAAAAAAAAAGTCCAATAATAAATGAAGCTTTGTAAGAGAAAACCAATGCAGTTTACGTACCTGGCAGCAGCGTTCTCACCATTCCAGCTCCTTCTCATAACTGGTCAGTAATGCTCCTTGTATTAGTGAATGCATGTGTGTGTTTGGTTAGCTTTTACTGCCCCGCAGTGTGTAGCGTTACTGCTCTGTGTATAAGGGGTGCAGGAGGAGCGCACACAGCTAACAGGTGAGCGACACTGATAAGTACAGGATGTTGTGATAAGCCATCTCCGAAACTGACACATGACTATCTTATTATTCGTTATTTTTGAAGTACCATTGATTCTATGGTCCTGAATAATTGAAGAGCGTTTATATACAAAATACATATATAAATATAAATTGCAATGATCAAACTAACAAGAGACAGACTGGTACCAAGGGGGCGAGGGTTTACAGTCTACACGACTAAAATGTTAATCCTTTAGACAATCTTTACAAGTATTTTTTTTCAGGAAGTGGTGGTAAGAGGCAAACCTTACACCCAATGCCAATGGGACTGTTATGAGTATGTACGTACATGTGTTTACTGCTGTCTTTCTGTAACCTTTTATATATACAGTGCTTTATAAGAAATAATGGTACAATATTAAAGTTGTCATCTGATCAGAAGATATTGATGATCTATTCTTATAAAATGTCAGCAATATGAGATTGTTCGGGGTCCGAAACCCTGTTGCAAACCGGACAAAACCTAAGACAGAAGCAAAATAAATCCATACCCTATATAAGCAATAGTGCATATAAATAAATAGGGTACTAAAGTAAACACTGTATAAAAAAAATGCGTTAAAAGCCACCCCACTAGCTTTATAGTGTACCCAGGGGCGGAACTATCGTGGAAGCAGGGGAAGCAGCTGCCATAGGGCCCGGGCTAGCAGGGGGCCCGTCCCTGCTGCAGCTGTCTCCCCTGCGGCTGTGTTCCGCCGCCCATGGCCTGAGAGTCGGCGGTTCCCTGTGCTGGCTGTCATGCTGACAGCCGGCGCAGAGAAGCTGCTGCGTGCCGTCTCCCAGGAATCAATTGCACTGGTGTCTATACAGACGCCAGTACAATTGAAGCTCTGACCCGCCGGGTCAGAGCGACGTCTGCAGCGTGATCATGTCATGTGATCACGCTGCTGACGTCACTCGTCGGCGGCGCCCAGAAGGGTGAACACTGGTGGTGAGTGTGCTCCACTGTGGAGCTGAAGATACCACCGAAGATTAACGGGGGCACATACTGTGTGAGTGATAACTCTGCATTCTTGGCTGCATTACTACTTGAGGGCACATTACTACTGATGGGAGAATAAGAGGGCTTATTACTAGTTATGGGGGCATAATGTGCCTGCATTAATAGTTATGCGGGACATGGTTACTAGTAATGGTAGCATAAGGGGGCTGCATTGCTACCAGTCCATTATATTATATTGTGTTTCCATAATGTCTGCTTTAAATACAGCTCTGATTTGGGCAAAAAGCTGGCCGTTATGAGACTGAAGAGTATTTTTTGGGCCTAGAGAATTGCTGTGATTTGCTCCGCCCACTGCTATTGGCTCCGCCCACTATCAGAACCCCGCCCCCCCCCCCGCCGCCCATTTGGGAGAGGGGGCCCCGTTCAAAATTTTGCTGTGGGGCCCCACCATTTCTAGTTACGCCACTGAGTGTACCCAAATTTGGGATGGTCCTAACCTCTAGTATTAAAACCTTACTATGCGTCATATTGACGTCTGTGTGACTAAGGGCCGAGCAGGACCTGATCCCGAACATGGACACACAGCAAATGGGAAGCTATATAAACGTAATGTCCACCTCAAATAAAGGGAGGCCACAGTTTAAAGTGCAGAACCGGAAACTAAACCGAAAAAAATTAACTGGAGTATAAGTTGGTATGCATGCAAAATAGGAGCATTGTCAACAATGAGACATAGCACAGAAAAGTTTGTAAGGCATGGAAAAAAAATATAACTTTATAGTGAAAATTTCCCCCCATAAATCATACAGTTAATCAGGTGATGTACTCCTACAACAATTCAACAAAAAAGAAAATGAAGTAAACTGGACTCACCAAATATGCATAAAAAGCACATATTTATTGATATTAAATTAAAAACATATTAAAGTAAAAGAGAGGTCTACATAAGTGACACAAGTCATGAAAAACAGGTAGGGATACAAAAGAATCAAGTGTTGATGATAAAAAATAACACAATGTGTTTACAGAAAGGGAAGTAATGGGGAAAGACATTATTTAATCAAAAACAGTTACTTTTGACCATTTAAATAAATGCAGTCATTACAAGTTATTAAAGGGTAACACAGACAGTCAAAATAGACACTGTAAAGTATCGCTGGAGTGCCATATAGATTACCAGCAGAAACAACACATTAAATTATCCACTTTGCAATAAGGATACATATAATAATTAATAACAATAAAGTGCAAGTATTAATATTGCAGTCAGTACTGTGTAAATCCCCACATAAGATGTAAGGCCATAAGTGTAGATATCATTATAAAAATGGTAAACAGTATGTAAAAGAAGATGATTATTACTGACCCATAGTGATAGAAAAAGGGTGTTCGCCTCCCGTGAGCCCCAACGTGCGTTTCAACACTGCTTTTACAAGGGGTGTCATTCTAATCATCCTAGACAGTATGGATGCGCTTACATTCCACAATCCCAAGGTGGTATGCCATTTTCCTGTGGGTAACATCAGCGACGCATGTGCTGCATATTCAGGAAGACTTCCACCCCACATTTAAGATACTCACATCATCTAACTCACATACATGGCATCACATGCTCAATTCTTTTGATTTAATTTTGTCAGCCTACTCCCCAACACACGCCTTAAGGCTGGGTCTCATATAGCGATACACCAGCGATCCCGACAACGATCAGGATCGCTGGTGTATCGCTACATTATCGCTGCTGAGCTGCCAAACAGGCAGCTCAGGCAGCGATCAGTACAAGCGACACTGCGGGTAACATCGCTTAGTTACCCGCAGTGTACCTTGGATACCAGCGCCCTGATGCAAGGAGCTGGTAACCAAGGTACACATCGGGTTTCCAGGCGCTGCGCCGTGCCTGGAAACCCGCTGTGTACCTTGGTTACCAGCGGATCGCTGGTCTCCCGCCTGTCACACGCAGCGATGCGTGCCTGTCAGCGGGAGACCAGCGATCAAAAAAATGTCCTGGCCTTTCAGCGACGATCAGCGATACCCAGCAGGGAGGCTGATCGTCACTGAATGTCACACACAGCGATATCGCTGGTGAGCTCGCTGCTGCGTCACAAAACTAGTGACTCAGCAGCGATCTCGGTAGCGAGATCGCTGTGTGAGACGGGGGCTTTAGAGCAGGGTTAATTGCATTATAGTCCTTGATGCTGTTATGTTAAACCAATAGCCTTTTTCAGGGCTAATTCAAATAGATTCTATTCTCTAATAATAATGCTTTTATCTGCAATTTGTTTAGGGTTAGCTGGCAGAGTAGGCATATCAGCTCACATGCATCTAGTCAGGGTTGATTGCATTACACTCCTTGGTAGAGATGAGCGAAAACGAACAGTAACGTTTGGTGTCCATACCAAACACCTACTGTTTGGACACGGACACTGAACTTGGACTTCGACAGGGAGTCCATGTTACTGTTCAGGTTCGGCCCCCCAAACACTGGATGTTTCTCGTGCTGTTACATGCACGTGACAACATGGCAAACACTGCCTATGATCAGTGGTAAAATCATTACCGCCAGTCAGATAGCAGTGGTTTTCATGCTGTCGCCCTCAGCTGTGATCAGAGGTAAAAAGTTTACCTCTGGTCACTGGTGTCGGCTGCTGGTACTGCTGCTCACATCAGGCTAAGTTCACACGTTGCGGAATTGCCGCGGAAATTTCCGCGGCAATCCCGCACTTCTCCCGCGGGAAATACGCATTTTTTTTTGTATGCTTATTCCCGCCAGAAACTAGCGTTTTGCAAGCGTAATTAGCTTGCAGAATGCTAGCGTTTTCCTAGCGATCTGTAGCATCGCTTGGAAAACTGATTGACAGGTTGGTCACATGAGTCAAACATAGTGTTTGACACGTGTGACCAACTTTTTACTATTGATGCCGCCTGTCAAGTATAGTGTACAGTTCCTATAGCGTCTTGTGCTTGGGTGCGAGGAAAACACATGAGACATAGGTTGATATGAAATGACTTGTATTACTTCATACAAGCATGCAGAAAAGGTCACACAGTTTGCAGGAACAGAGGCAGGAGAACACAGCAGGCCAGAGTAACTTCAAGCTCTACAATAACTCTCCAAGCAGGTTCAGGATCTCTTCTCTGTACCGTAATTCCTCTGCAAACATGGATTCACCAAACAGCAGGTTTCCAAAGTCCAAAAGTGTTCCAAAGTTCCTCAGTAGGAAATAGCTGGAGTCCAAAATCCTAGGTTTCCAGGAGTCAGGTCACAGGCTGACTGAGGCTTGATTCAGGAGCACTGATTGTTCAGCTGAGGCTGCTTAAGAAGCAAGAGGGAGAGAATCAGGGCGGGAACATGAAAACTGGAAACTCCATATTAACTGAGGGCAAGAGCTGCAGAAAGACAGAAAGCAAAATGGCCGACGGAAAACTGAGTTTCAAGGAACATGTCAAAAGAGACAAAGAACCTTACATTACTCCCCCTTAAGGACAACCTCCGGTTGACCTCAGACCAGGCTCGTCAGGGTACCTCTGATGAAACTGGCGGAGCAGGCGAGGAGCATTTACATTATTGACTGGTTCCCATGAGTTGTCCTCCACTGGGTAGCCCTGCCATTTAATCAAATATTGCAACTGATTTCTGTACAACCTGGAATCTAGAATCCTTTTCACCATAAATTCTTCCTGACCATCGACCAGCACTGGGTCAGGGCAAGGAGAAGAGCGTCCAGGAAACGTATTGGGTGTTGCAGCCTTTAGTAGGGATACATGAAAGACAGGGTGGATTCTCATAGTTCTGGGCAGTTGAAGACGACAAGCAACAGCACTTATAATCTTACTGATCTTATAAGGTCCAATGTACTTATGTCCCAATTTAGACGATGGAATCTTTATTTTAAGATTTCTGGTTGACAGCCAGACCAAATCTCCTACCTTGAAAGCTGGTGCAGGTTTACGAAATTTATCTGCTGCTTTCTTGTACCTTTCCTGAGCCAATTCTAGATTTTCCTTTAGAAGATCCATATTCTTTTGTAAAGAAGTGATTCTTTCAGCCACTGCCGGCAAGGGCGTATCTATGGGAAATCGAGGAAGAATGTTAGGATGATAACCTAGATTGGAGTAAAAAGGAGACTGCTTAGTGGAGGCGCTCTGAGAGTTATTATAAGAGAACTCAGCCAGTGGAAGTAGATCCACCCAATCATCTTGTAGGTGGCAGATAAAGCAGTGGAGATACTGCTCCAGGGTCTGATTGGTTCGTTGTCTGTCCATTAGTCTGGGGATGAAAAACAGAAGAAAGGTTTACTTTAATGTCCAATGCGGCACAGAAATTTTGCCAAAACCTTGAAGTGAATTGCACCCCTCGATCCGAAATGACCTCATCCGGTACTCCATGTAAGCGAAACACATGCTTAATCAAGTCTGATGTCTGTTTTGCAGTGGGTAAGGCGACACAAGGGATAAAATGAGCTGCCTTTGTTAGACGATCAACCACCACTAGAATGGTGTTCTTCCCTTGAGAGGTTGGTAACTCCACAATGAAGTCCATAGAAATGGATCCCCACGGGCGGGACGGGGTGGGAAGAGGTTGTAACAGACCAGTTGGTGAGGAGCGAGGTGTTTTGCATCTTGCACAGACTTCACATGAAGTGACATAGTTTAAAACATCTTTCCTGTAAGTGGGCCACCAAAAGAAACGAGAAAGAAATTCTTGTGTCTTTAGAATTCCCCTATGCCCGGCTATCTTGGAATCGTGGATGAGTTGCAATACTCTCAATCTGACTGTTTCAGGTATATACAGACGTTGTCCCTGAATCCACACACCATTCTTAAAGACAAGACTTACGTCCCTTGGGGGTTGAGCCAACAAAGAATCCGCATGGTATGCTTCCTTGATGTCCTTAAGTAGGTCTTGATTATGAATCACTCCCAGGAATCTAGAGTCAGGAAGAATAGTCTTAGGAGGAGTAAGTGGACGTGTCTCTGCTGAATGAATCCTAGAGAGTGCATCAGCCTTTCCATTGCGCGATCCTGGTCTATAAGAAATTACAAAATTAAATTGGTTTAGGAAAAGATTCCAGCGAGCCTGGCGAGGAGTCAGGCACTTAGCCGACCTGATAAATTCAAGGTTATGATGGTCTGTCAGGACGACTATTTGCTGTGCAGCTCCCTGAAGAAGGTGTCTCCATTCCTTGAAGGCGGCAATAATGGCCAACAATTCTCTATTGCCCACATCGTAGTTCCTCTCAGCCGAAGACAACTGCTGGGAAAAGAAGGCACAGGGATGCAAGACATTCTTCTCACCTGTTCTCTGAGAGAGTATAGCTCCAACGGCACAGTCTGAAGCATCCACCTCTATTATGAAGGCAAGCTCGGGGTTGGGATGTACTAAGATAGGTGCGGTGGTAAATTTATCCTTTAAACAGGAAAATGCTTCCTGAGCTTGCGGGGTCCAGGAGAACCTAGACTGTTTCCGGGTAAGTTGGGTGATAGGTGACACTACCTCAGAGAAATTCCTAATGAAACGTCTATAGAAGTTGGCAAACCCGATGAAGCGCTGCACCTCCTTCACATTTCTAGGAATTGGCCAATCCTTGATGGCTTGGGTCTTGCTTCCATCCATACTAATCCCTTGCGTAGATAGTACATACCCCAGAAATTGAATTTCGGTCCTATGGAATTCACACTTTTCAAGTTTGATGTAGAGATGGTTTTGTCTTAGGCGTTCTAAGACCATTCTCACATGTCCATGATGTTCCTCTGTGGAGTTAGAAAAAATTAGAATATCATCCAGATAAATCACCACAAATGTATCTAGGAGATCCCTGAAGATGTCATTCACCAAGTGTTGGAAAG
The DNA here is from genome assembly GCA_033576555.1 of Oophaga sylvatica. Taxonomy (NCBI): domain Eukaryota; kingdom Metazoa; phylum Chordata; class Amphibia; order Anura; family Dendrobatidae; genus Oophaga; species Oophaga sylvatica. The sequence goes on from JARQOD010000005.1 coordinate 79,231,114, forward strand.
TGGCTGGGGCGGTACTCAGACCAAAAGGCATAACTAGATATTCGAAGTGTCCATAGCGTGACCTGAATGCAGTCTTCCATTCATCCCCAGGTCTAATACGGACCAAGTTATAGGCCCCACGAAGATCCAGTTTAGAGAAAATTTTGGCGTGCCGCACTCTCTCCAACAACTCAGGGATTAAAGGCAATGGATAACGGTTTCTAATAGTAACCTTATTGAGTTCCTATAGTCTATGCAGGGTCTCAGAGATCCATCTTTCTTCTTCACAAAGAAGATGGGTGCACCTGCGGGAGATGAAGAGGGGCGTATGAAGCCTTTGGCTAGATTTTCATCTATGTAGTCCTTCAAAGCTTTTAGCTCGGGCCCCGCTAGGGGGTAGATCTTACCAAAAGGTATCTCGGCTCCAGGCAATAATTCGATTGGACAATCATATGGACGGTGAGGAGGAAGCTGATCAGCGTTCTTCTTGTCACATAAATCCACATAGTCCTGGTATACAGCTGGTAGTTCAGGGACTGACATGGTTCCTTTAGGAACAGAGCAAGCTGAAACTCCTTGACTCATCTGTTTCTCCGGAAAGTGTAATTCCTTGGTCTCCCAGTTAATCGTAGGATTCTGCGCCTGCAGCCATGGTAGCCCTAGAATAATGGGAAAGTGGGGAGAAGAGATAAGCATAAAAGACATTTTCTCCTGATGATCTTTACCCATAAGGACCCTCAAAGGCTCTGTTTCCTGATCCACTGGTCCAGAGGTCAGCAGGGAGCCATCCTGTCACGCTGTATAGCAGATATATATATGTGATGACGGTAATCTATATCAAAAGGGCAACATACTATATAACATGCGCATAGATATATGATAACATAGATTTACCTGACAGAATGTCCAGTGGGTCAAAACGGAATCCGTTATACGCTGTCTCCGGCTAGAGGGTGACCGGGGTCTAAGCTGACCCTAAACTGGGGTCCTAACTAATCCCTCAACCTGGAGGTACTGTTAAAGGTACAGAGGTCCAGGCCACCAGCGTAAACCCTGTCTCCTATCAATCCCTGCCAACTGTATTCTAGTCCTAAGAAGGACCCTGAATACCACCAAAGGGAATGAACAGGTAACGGTTAATGAACAGAAAGACATACAAGAAAGACAAGAAATAAAGTAAATAAAGTCTTACATACAACACTCACACACAGTAGGAACACCTAAGGTCTCAGAGATAAACTATAAGCTATAAGAGTAAAAACAACTAAGGAGCTCTTAGCTTAAGTATTCTCAGAACCGCTTCAGTCTGCTAGACTACATGAATGCTTTCACCGGCGTCTAACACCCAGACTGGCAGGAATATAAAGGAAACTATTAGAACATAATCAAAAGCAGCCGGGCGAGGCTGGACCTAGTCTTAGCAAAGAGCTAGGTAAAATTAACTCTCTCATTACCAAACACAAAGAAACAGCAGCTCAGCTGTGAGAAGTCAGAATGTGCAATCGCGACGATCTTCGTGGCGATGCACCCATGACACATCCACAGTCTCCATCTGTACTGGAGTAGCCTTCTTCACTGAACGTATCCCCTGTTTCAGAGCAAAGGAGATATCCATAAAATTTCCACTTGCTCCTGAGTCGATCATAGCAGAGCTAGACACCCAGACTGAGTCCACCCAGAGTTTGATGGAAAGGAAGCAATGAGAATTATTTCTTTTACAACTCAGCTGGGACACCGCTGAGGAAACTTGAAAAATTGCAGCGTTTATACCGTCATTGTCCCCAGAACTAACAGAGTTTAAGTCCGAAAAATCAAGATCTCTTGCAGCAGATCTCTCTGGAGTCTGAGGCTCGGACATGACAGAGCTCCTCTCGCAACACTCACAGTGAATGACTGCTGCAGTAGTCTTACGAGAACGGCTGGGGCAGTTTATAATGAAGTGCCCTGACTTACCACAGTAAAAACATAGATTTTCCTTTATACGATGTTCTTTGAGTGCATCACTAACCCATCTTTGTAAAGAGTCCACCTGCATGGGTTCAGGTTCTGGTTCCCTTGTGATCCTACTCAAAGGTTCCTTAGCTGAGGAGGGAGGTAGGAAAAGGTTAGTGCGATTATTTTCGAACCATCTCTCTTGTCTGCGTTCAGTCAGACGAGCATCAATACGGATACAATAGTTAATAAAGTCACCTAACGCAGTGGGAGGGTCGGCACGAGCAAGTTCATCCTTAATCAGTGGAGACAACCCTTTCCGAAAAATAGATTTTTTGGCGGAAGTGTCCCAAGTGGTATCAAGAGCCCATCTCCTGAGATCCAAGGCATATTCGGCTACTGAACGCTTACCTTGGCGCAAAGTTAACATGGCTGCTTCAGCTGTTGCACCTCGATTGGGGTCATCAAACACCTGCCCCATGGCTGAAATAAAAGCATCAAGGTGATTCAAACAATCATCCTCAGTCTCAATCAGAGGGTTTGCCCACATCAAAGCCTTATTGGTAAGCAACATGATTATAGTAAGCACTTTGGATCGTTCAGTGGGAAATTGTGAAGCATGTGCAGAGAAAAATAGATTGCATTGGTTAATAAATCCCCTGAATTTCTCACGTTCACCGCCAAAACGAAAAGGAGGTAACTTGGGGATCCCAGAACTCGGGGTTTAGGCAGGAGCCTGGACTAGTGCCTCTAGAGCCTCAATCCTGGCTCGTAATTCCTGAGTAGTTTGTCCAAACACTTGCAAATTATGATTAGTGAGGTCCTGTAGGCTTGCAAAACGGGTCTTTATAGTCTGTATATCTGCAAGGATTGTATCAGTCACTCCGCAAAGCTCCTTTATGCGGGCCTCCATCTTCCAGATCTTTTAAGGCAGAAGTGCTGGAAGGAGAAGAGGAAAGGAAAAAAAAAAAAACAATAGTGTTTACCTGTGGTAACACTCCAGAGTAACATTTAAGGGAATGCGCTCACCTGGAATGGTTGTGAGAAGTCACAACCACTGTCATCACAGAAGGTATTAAACGGACATCTGATATCCACAGTCACAGCAGACACGGCTTTCCCAGACCCAGCAGACACTAAACATTGGCTCCTGAATCTTGTCAAGTATAGTGTACAGTTCCTATAGCGTCTTGTGCTTGGGTGCGAGGAAAACACATGAGACATAGGTTGATATGAAATGACTTGTATTACTTCATACAAGCATGCAGAAAAGGTCACACAGTTTGCAGGAACAGAGGCAGGAGAACACAGCAGGCCAGAGTAACTTCAAGCTCTACAATAACTCTCCAAGCAGGTTCAGGATCTCTTCTCTGTACCGTAATTCCTCTGCAAACATGGATTCACCAGACAGCAGGTTTCCAAAGTCCAAAAGTGTTCCAAAGTTCCTCAGTAGGAAATAGCTGGAGTCCAAAATCCTAGGTTTCCAGGAGTCAGGTCACAGGCTGACTGAGGCTTGATTCAGGAGCACTGATTGTTCAGCTGAGGCTGCTTAAGAAGCAAGAGGGAGAGAATCAGGGCGGGAACATGAAAACTGGAAACTCCATATTAACTGAGGGCAAGAGCTGCAGAAAGACAGAAAGCAAAATGGCCGACGGAAAACTGAGTTTCAATGAACATGTCAAAAGAGACAAAGAACCTTACACCGCCTATGCCGCATCAATAGTAAAAAGATCTAATGTAAAAATAATAAAAAAAATAATAAATAATGATATTCTCACCTTCCGGCGGCCCCCGCAGCTTTCCCGCCTTCAGCGACGCTCCCGGCAACTCCCGTTCCTAGGAGTCCTTTGCGACAAATCACCCCGATGACGTAGCATCACGAGAGACCGCTACGCCATCTGGGTGATTCTCGCAAAGGATCCCTGGGACCGGGAGCATCGCTGAAGGCGGGAAGGCTGCGGGGGCCGCCGGAAGGTGAGAATATCATTATTTTTTATTTTAATTATTGTTTTACCAGGGATATGGTACCCAGGGCCTGGAGGAGAGTCTCCTCTCCCCCAGACCCTGGGTACCATCGCACATGAACCGCTTACATTCCGCAAAATTAATGAACATGTTGCTATTTTTTCCGCGAAGTGTTTTTTTCGCGGAAAAAAAACGCAACATGTGGCCAAAACATGCGGAATCAATTAACATGTAGAGGATGCTTAATGCTTGCGGTTTTTTTGCGTTTTTACCGCAGAAAATCGCGGAAAAAACGCGAAAAAAAGCAAATATTCCTGAACGTGTGCACTTAGCCTTAGCCTACCACCACTGCCACTAATAATAGCGAGAGCAGGCAGCGGCTGATGGGAGTATTCAACAGCCACCGCATGCGCTCTAAATAAATTTAAAAAAAGGCTTGTCAGTTTTAGCAAGGTTGGTTATCAAGAATTTTTTAACTTATTTAAATAAATAATTTAAAAAAACAGCGTGGGTGCCCAGCATTTTTGACAACCAGCCAAGCTGAAGCAGACAACTGGGGGCTGGTATTCTCAGGCTAATGAGGGGCCATGGATATTGGCCCCCCCAGCCCAAAAATAGCAGCCCGCAGCCACCCAGAAAAGGTGCTTTGCCCATCTCTTCCCAACTGCCCTGTGGCGGTGGTAAGGGGGTTCATATTTGTGGGGTTGATATCACCTTTGTATTGTCCGGTGACATCAAGCCCATAGCTTAGCAATGGAAAGACATGGAAAACACTGGATGTTTGGGACCCCCATACATGTGAATTGGGTCCGGATGCTGTTCTGGTACCCAAACTTTTTTTTAACTGTTTGGCCAAACCCACCAGACACGAACATCCAGGGGTTCGCCTATATCTAGTCCTTGGTGCTGCCCGTATAAACATTTTCACATTTATTTAATCAGGGAGTGAGGTGGAGGGGATATGGTCAAATATAAATAGGGCACACACAGCTGAAGAGATTTACAAACAAGAAATGCCATGTGACACTCACAGTTCATGTTGTGACAGCCAGGTAGCCAATAAAGCAGCAGAACACGCGCATGCACATGACAGCTCACAACATCTTTGCAGCTATGATTTCAAAGGGAAATAGTGATGCTAGTGCCAATACAGAGAAGAAGATATGGCGAAAATTTAACCAAAACTCAATATGTGTGAAAATCAAAGCAAAATATATATATATATATATATATATATATATATATATATATATATATAATATACAGTATATACCTATAAAAAGTGTGTATGTGAGAAATAAAACAATAATGAGTGTTAACCAATAAAAAGTGAATTGTGAGGAAGGATTATGAACCTAAAAAGATAGGTAATGACATATAAGAAAAATGTATTTAAAAAAGTGATGAAATAATATGAAACAAATAATGAACATATATCTATATAAATAAAATAAAAATAATAAAAACAAATGAAAAAAAAAATTATTATTGAAAAATAAAATGAATTGATTATGAATAATGATGGGCGAACCCAAAGAGTAAAGTACGGGGTCCATACTGAACACCTAATGTTCTGGCACGGACTTCTTCAGGAAGTGATTGTTACTGTTTGGGTTCAACACCCCGAACACTGAGTGTTTCCCACACTGTCATCTGCATGACAACATGAGAAACATCGGCAACTCTGATCTGCGGTACGATTATTACCGTTGGTCAGAGCACCAGCAGCTGTGACCGGCAGTAAAAAGTTAACCTCCGGTCACAGAGATGTCGGCTGCTGTGAGTATTGATCAGCTGGTGCCTGTGATATAAATAAATAAACCCTCAGCTGTCAGCTTTATCATGGCTGGTTATCAAGAATAGAGGGTTTTTTTTAATAATTTTAAAATGCAACATAGGACCCCTCTAGTCTTAATAACCAGCCATGATAAAGCTGACAGCTAGGGGCTGGTATTCTCAGGCTGTTAAGGGGCCATGGTTATTGCCCCTCAGCCTGAAATAGCAGCCCACAGCTGCCCCAGAAGAGGCACATCTATTTATTCTCTTTGCCCGGCTCTTCCCTCTTGCTCTATGGTGGTGGCAAGTGGGGTTCATATTTGTGGGTTGATGTCACTTTTGTAGCTGTTAGTAATGGAGAGGCTTCTATAAGATGCCTATTCATGAATACTCCCATCAGCCATGCCTGCTCTCATTGTTATTAGCGGCAGCAGGCGTAGGCTGATGGGAGTAGTACCCTCTCATCAGCCGACGCCTCTGTGACCGGAGGTAAACTTTTTACCCCAGTCACAGCTGCAGGCTCATGCTGTCATCTGACAGCATGGGAACTGCAGCTCTCTGACCGCCGATCAGAGCCAATGTTTGTCGCATGGCAAAAAAAAAATTGAAGTTTTTTTACCTGTTCTGCCCAACCTGCTGGATCCGAACATCCAGGGGTTTGCCCATCACTAGTAATGAATAATTGTGAAAAGAATAATAAAAATGTAAAATATAAAAATAATAAAAAATAAATAAATAAAAAGAAAGCTGCTTCCTATATAAATATTGGTATCATGTCGCCAGATGCAGAAAGCATCTAAGATAATATAATATATCATGAAAAATGCCCAATAATATAGATCCAATGAAAATGGAATAAAAAATACTTTAAAGAAAAAAGGGGGGAGAAGAAAAGGAAAATACTGAAATTACAGTAAAATTAGAAGTGAGGCAAAAAAGCAGTGAATTTACAAAAAAACTAGAGAAACCCCACTGTTCATTGGGTCATACATTTTAGAAGGGTAATCCATTTGCACTCAATTTTCTTGCCAAATTTCTCCTCCTATTCCCAGGATATATGTGATCTATCACTTTTAACCCAAAGCAAATGCCCCTGGTGAGGATGAAAATCCCAAAAATGTCTGGCCAAAGGTTTTAATTTATAGATGGCCCCAACAACATCAGTAGCATAGGATCTATAAATCGCAAAGATGATCCTCTCTGAAAAAATCTAAGTCATCCTGCTCAATTGCAAGTGAATGCTCTAGAGGTCCACTAATAGGTCCATTAATGAATCCTTTGACATCATTAGTCATTACAATACTCGACATGCAGCAACGAAACATAGATTTGCTACCAATAGAGAACAAGAATCCGCAAATGGAGGGACTCTGAAGGTAATTATCTTATCCAATATTGAGTTTACTCCTGCTTAGATTTCGGTTTTATCTCTTCATTTGGGTTTCAGCCCTACAACTAAATTTGATCATTTTATGGCAATTAAGGACACGTTTTTATTTGCGAGGAAACGCCCATTGAAGAAATACCATGCTAACAAATCATCTTGTCATCTTTTTTCAACAGAAGAGAAATTGGTGGAATTAGAAAATTGGAAGATCTTCTAGCAGAACAATTGGAGACGTCAGGTAAATTTCCAGACTTTATAAAGAAATATCCAAGACTTTTACGCAAACTACACTTAGTCTATACATCAAAATTTTTGTTAAAATGATTTTTGAGGACATACAACAGATGTCTCCTCCCAGACCATATGATAATTTGAAACAAGAAGAGAGTATTACCCTAGAAGAGCTCAACAAGATGAAGGAGGTTGTTTTTAAGCCGGCTGATAAAGCTGGTAATATGGTGGGTTGGCCAGTAGCACAATATGAAAAATAAGTTTTCAGGCAATTGAATTACTCTATATGCCATCAACGTTTATCTTGTGACCCTACTTTGGCATTTCAGAAAGATCTATTTACCTTATTGATTCAGCTTTGGCCAAGGGAATTATGTCCAAAATCATTAGGGAGGGCTTGAAGATTGATTTACCATCAGTTTCAACTTTATATTTGTTGCCTAAAGTTCATTAAAATCTTACAGACCCTCCTGGACACCCCATTTTTTTAGGCAATGGCAGTCTATCTGAGCCCATTTCCACATTTTTATATTATTACTTGAAGCCAATTTTTATGGAGTTACCATCGTATATAAGAGACACCACAAAGGCCCTTCACAGATCGGATGGTGTTCACATGTGTCCAGATATGTATCTGTCCACATGTGATGTAGAATCACTTTCTACCTGTATTTCTCATGAACATGGTCTGACTGCCGTCAGACTATATCAGGTCTTGGTGTGGATGCTTTCTTGGTTGATCTTTTGATGATTTTAATGGAATATGTATTATCAAACAATTATTTTGTCTTTAAAGATAGGTAGTATCTTCAGAAAAGGAGTGTGGCAATAGGGGCTCCGTCCTACGCGAACCTTCTTCTTAGATTTTGGGAACATAGATATGTTCAAAATATGGACTACACATAATCTTGTTCGGTGATATCATGGATGAGGTTCATTGATGATCATGGATGAGGTTCACTGATGATATTTTGTGTATTTGGCAGGACTCCAGAACAGAACTTGAGAAATGTCTTCTACATTTGAATACAAATACCAGGAATACTAAATTATAACATCAAACAAGATTCCATTGATTTCTTGGACTAGAATAGTGTGAATACTTTCTTACACTCTAAATTAGCAGATCAAGCACAAATGATCAGAGCCATAGCTACTGGACAGATTCTTAGAGCATGGAGTATTTGTGACCGGGATGAGAATTTTGAAGATCAAGCGCGTTACTTAATTCCTAGATTTTTATGAGCTTATAAGGTGGGCAATATTTACCTTCAAGCAAAAAATACTAAGCAACATATTTTACTGTTTCTAGATGGTACAAGATTACCAAATGGTACATTATTTCCAAATTTTGGCTTATTCTCCAATAGGATTCTAATTCTGTACATTTTTATCAAATTGACCTCTTATAACTGCTAAACACAATAAACACTGCATGATTTATTAGTACATAGTTATTGTGTTTCTCTCACTTCTACTTACATCTTTGGCTCCTAGGTTCCCAAATGAGGTTCTTGGAATTGTGGGACTTTTAAAGCCTGTAGATACATTGATAAAACCAATATCTTTTTATGACTTCTCACATGAACGCGAGTTTAAGATTTAACATTTCATTAATTGTCATACGTCAATGGTCATTTATGTTTATGCATATGTGAGGGGGAGGACCGCGCTGAGGGTACCTGCATGCCGGCGCCAGGGCCGGAACTGTTAAGGCTGCGTCTTCTGTTCCCGGGGGGAAGCTTTACGGCGGGACAACCCTCCTTACCTAGGGGGCATGGCTAAGCGTTACCAGGGGCAGCGCAGCAACAGACAGAGTTGGCGGGAAGGTGTAGGGCGTGGCTGAGGGGAGTGAGAACTCCTGCTTCAAGGACCGTTAGCAGTGGGGATGCGTGCCCGGCCGTGAGAGAAACTGACCGCAGAGACTCTGACGAGAAGCCCGCTGTGTGCAGGTTGGCTCCCAGACATCGAGGTGCCAATCGCTCTGTAACGGTCAGTGCTGTGCGTGTGCCGCCTGACACATATATATAAACACATATATTTACATTTATGTTTGTCCTTGTGGCCAAACATGTTGGCATGACACTCTTGAACATATTATAGATATAAAAGCAGGGGAAAAATACTACTGATGATGTTGGGGCCATCTCTGAATTAAAACCTTTGGCCAGACATTTTTGGGATTTTCATCCTCACCAGAGGCATTCGCTGAGGGTTAAAGGGATAGATCGCATATATAGAGTCTGCCTATGAGGCTGCATTATACAACTGTATATAGAGTCTGCCTGTTGGGGGTGCATTGTACAACTGTATATAGAGTCTGTCTATGGGGGTGCATTATACAACTGTATATAGCATCTGCCTATGGGGGGTGCTTGTACAATTATATAGAGTCTGTCTATGTGGGGTGCATTATACAACTGTGTATAGCGTCTGCCTATGGGGGCTGCATTGTACAATTAAATAGAGTCTGTCTATGGGTGGTGCATTATACAACTGTATATAACATCTGCCTATGGGGAGTGCATTATTCTATATAGAGTCTGCCTATGGCGGTGCATTATACCATATAGTGTCTGATTATGTGGGTGCAATATACCATATAGAGTCTGCCTAAGGGGAGTGCATTATACTACAAAGGCCTATGGGTAGTGCATTATACTATAGAGTCTGCCTATAGAGAGTGCATTATACTATAGAGGCTGCCTATGGGGAGTACATTATACTATATAGAGGCCTATGGGGAGTACATTATACTATATAGAGGCCTATGGGGAGTACATTATACTATATAGAGGCCTATGGGGAGTACATTATACTATATAGAGGCCTATGGGGAGTACCGTACATTATACTATATTGAGGACTATCTGGTACATTATACTATATGAAGGCTATCTAGAGGGCCATCATACAGTGTGGGAATTACAGTGAGGGGGCCATCATATAGTGTTGGAGCGATCAAACAGTTTGACCACGTCCCCTCCATCTAACTCACCGACAAAGTGACTGTGAAACGCGCACTGAAGTGGTGTGAGGGGATCTGTGGTGTGCCATTTTGGTTAGTAATTATGGACTTACATTGGTTACAGATTTATTGAGTGACTCTTTATCCACTGTGATGTGATCGGGATATAGTATAGTTATTACCATACATACTCTCAGCTAGCATTTTTTTTATGACTTATATATGTTATATATATATTACATATTTTTATATATATGCTGTGTATATATATATATATAATATATATATACACACACATATTATATATATATATATAATAATTTTTTGCATATTGCACTTTATTTACGATTTATTGATGTAGCAATGCCTTCTATATCTATTGATTCATGCACAAAGCACTTATTCAGTCTTCTGTGAATGTATACTTTATATTAATGATTTAGTCCTTATGTTTATTTATCATGTATTATATTTATGTATTCATTTGAGCATATATTCTATTTAAATTTATGCACAGAGCACTTTCTATTTGCATATATCTTGTCCATGGGTTTATATATGATGTATTAGCATATTCATTCAACCTGGCACATCTTTTTCCCTTATTTTTATTTTTCGTATTTTTAATTGTCTGTTGTGCACATATGTTTTTTTTAACAAATATCATGTTATTAATTTTGGATCAGTAAAATTATTATATTTGTCGTGTTAGAATACATTTTTTGTAGGATTTATATGTATGGTATTTGTAGGCTGCTATATAGCGTTTTTATTGTTGATATTTCTTTTCTATATACAAGTAGGTTTTCATTTCATTTCAGTCCTTAGTGCTGCCACGTACAAGCAAAACTACTTTCAGGGACAATCTAAATAGAATCTATTCTCTAATAATACTGCTCTTAGCTGCATAAATAATTTAAAATGTGCAAGAAGTGCGGTAAGGGACAGGGAAGTGGACTGTCTACTAATAGTGCACGCAGAGGCCATGGCCATGGTCCATGTGACACTGAGCCTGCTGCGGGAGCACAACAAACACTCTCATCCTCGAGAGCTAGCTTCCTGTCTCACTTTTCAGGGGGACGTGGGGACACCACTGTTGAAGCCTGAACAGTGGGAGTCAGGTTGCATGGCAGATAATGCTTCCAGTCTGTTTCTCAGCACCACTCTCTTCTCCACACGGTCCAGTCTCACTAGCCAAGAGTCTAGACCGCATAATCCTCACCTTGATCCTCCTTTCTACCACCATAGTGAGTCCCAGGGGACAAGTAACCCTATACTTGGACACTCTGAGGAGCTCTTTACCTTTCTATTGGCTTTCTATATGGCTTCTTCTGGTCTATCACTGTGCACGTTTCAAGAGGGACATGAGGAGATTGTGTGCGGTGATGAGCAAATATTTGAGCAGCCACGGTCAAAACAACCCGATGGTGGTGAACGGCAATTACTGTTGAGTCGCACACACCAGGCGGTGTGGGTTCCAGGGCTATGGGGTACTCGGTACCGAGCCCATAGAAGTCTATGGGAGTTGTCACTGGCAGCGGGACTCGGTCCGTGGCCCTGGGCGATCATGCAATGGGGGATATTTACAGGGGAGTTGTAGGATAGGTAGTTCGTGACGCCACCTGTGGTATCTGATCAATTGGAACAGCGCTGCTATAAGGATCTTCACAGGGGATGTTATGGGGCAGCTGGGTGGTAAGTCTCCCACAGGTGAGACTGGTCCCTGGAAGTCTATGGTGATGATGCAGGGTGTAGTTAAGAATTCAGTCACACACAATGCAGCTTCTTTTCATACCTTTACTGGTAGATGGTTCAGGAAGATCCCGGGGAGCTGGTCGGGGTGGAGAATGCACATTCGGGATAACCGCTGAGCAGGTTAGAGGCCTCCTTTACTTCAAATGTATGTGAGTCCAAACTTGCATGAAGCGAAGTTAACTCTTTAATCTCCAGCTTTCTCAATAGCTGCCAAGCCCGGCTGACATTGTGGTGGAGCCTTCTATGTCTCTGATTCTCAGATGTTGAGAGAACTAAGTCCTTACTTTTGCTTGGCCTAGCTCAAAGTCCTTGTTCTCCCTGACTCCGGTTACGTATCAGCGCTTAGGGCTGCTCTCTGCGACCTGTAGTCCAGATAGCCTCCGGATTTCTTATCACTAGGCATGAAGCTCTAGCAATGCTTCGGACTCCGGTGTCCGGTGAATTAGTGCAGGTAGTCCAATACCTGGTGCACTGCTCTCTGTCTTCTCCACTATGCCCTTCGCCCTGCTTCCCGCTCTTAACATAAGCACTTGTAGCTCTTGATGGAAATGTCAGCCTTCTCCAGAGCTCGCTGAGCAGCTCTCAGTATCCTCCAAGTCCAGACTGGACTGCAACTGAACTGCACTGTCCTCAGACAGGAAACAGACTGCGGGATGACTCACTCCTGAGCCACCCGGAGCTTGACTGAACTCTGGCTGAACTGATCTGTCCGAAGACAGGAAACTATCTGTCTCTGCTACGTGTCACTCCCTTTTATACCCCTGATGGGTGTGTCTGAAAGTGTGAGTGAAGTGAATGGATATCAAGCGTTGCGGTTACCTTCCTGTGCATTCTCCTGGATTATTTGTGTGCCTGACATAGCTGGGCCACACACTGTCTCAAGAGGTGGATGATGATGAGACACAGTTGCCAACAAGTCATGTTAAGACAACAAGTCAGGAGGAGGACCAGAGTGAGCAAGTGGTAGGCAAGGTGGTGGATAATGAGGTTACTAACCCAGCCTGGCAAGGTGGCATTCACAGAGAGCACAGCAGCGCAGAGGATGAGGTATCCTCAGCACCACAACAAGCAGGAAGCAGCAGTGGGGTTGACAAAGAGAGAAGGCGGTCACCTGTTTCCCAGAGCACACACACGCAGCCAGATCCCAGGCCAAGGGTTAGGTGTTTCCCAGTCTGACACTTTTTTAAAGAAAGTGCAGAATACAAGTAGTCATTTACAACCTGTGCTGTACCTAGCTCAGCAGGGGCCAGATCTCTACCAGCTTGACCACCACCCGCCTACTCATGAACATGTCATCCAGGCACCCGACTAGCTGGGCTGAACAACTGGGTCTTCAGTCAATGATTGCGGGTGACTCAAATCCCTCTCTCCCTGTGCTACATGATTGCGAATTCCCTGTTCAGGATGCAGGCGCGGATACTTTTGGCCTGCAGCTGTTGTTGCACATATACAACCACCATCAGCAACAACGGCCACTTCCTTGTCCAAGTGCAGCGTTCAGCTGTCCCAACAACATGCCTTGTAACGCAAGGGGAAATACGCAGTCACCCAGAGGTCCAAATACAAAACGGCCACATTTCCAGACTTCTTGCCCTGGAAATGTTGATGTTTAGGCTTGTGGACACTGAGGCTTTCCACAACCTCACTGTGGCAGCCGTCCCTTGATACTCAATCCCCAACCACCACTATTTTACCCGTAAAGCATCCCCACCTTACACCAGCACATGTCCCATAACATAACCCGTGTCCTGACCAACACAATTACTGGAAGGTCCACTTAACCACCATCATGTGGACAAGGGCTTTTGGCCAGGGATAGTACATTTCCTTGATGGAAAACTGGGTGAACAGGCTGGAGGCTGGGACCGAGTCGGACTCTGGGACGGCACACATGCTACCGACACCTAGAATTGCAGGCCCATGTTCCATAAGGGTTTCTATCTTCTCCTACGTCAGTTCCTGCACCCCCTCCTCCTCATCCTCCATCTCAGAATTATCGTCCATATCATTCGGAAGCTGAAAGAACTGCAGCACTGGCTCAGTGAAGTAGCAACAGGCTCAGCTTAAACTCATATCTGTAGGTGACAAACAGCACACAGCAGCAGAGTTGTTTAAAGGTCTAACAAACCAGACATATCTATGGTTCTCGCCGCTGAACCTACAACCAGGCATAGTTGTGTGTGATAATGACCATAACCTGGTGGCGGCTCTGAAGCTTAACAAGTTCATACGTACCATGCCTGGCCCACATGCTCAACTTAGTGGTTCAGTGTTTTCTGATAACCTACTAAAGTTAGCCTGAGCTACTTGTATAGGTATGCCGTGTGTGTGCCCATTTCCACAAGTCACCTACAGCTGCCTCTGGTCTGGCAGTGCTGCAGCAACTGTTGCAATTGCAATCTCACTGACTGGTTTGCAACCTGTCCACGTGCTGGAACTCAACATTACATATGTTGGCAAGGCTTTGTGAGCAGCAGAGGGCAATAGTTGTATACCAGCTACAACATACTCGTCGGCTCAGTCTCCGCACATAACAACCGACAAGTAGCCATGGATGTCCGACATCTGTGCGGTTCTCCAAAACATCAAAGAATCAACCAGTATGGTGCAGGAACCCTGTCAAGTACTTATGGTCAGCAAGGGGAAGAAACTTTTTCCAGGAAGTCAGAGTTAAGTTGATAACATCATAGAGTAAGCAAGTAGAGATGTTTAAGGGTACTTTCACACTCAGCGACGCAGCAGCGATCCCGACAACGATACGACCTGGCAGGGATCGTTGCTACGTCGCTATGTGGTTGCTGGTGAGATGCCAAACAGTCAGATCTTCCCAATGATGCAGCAACGATCTGCGACCTGTAGCGACCTGTGTAACAATGTGTCTCCTATGTGTCTCAGTGCTGAGTCGCTAGTAAGATCGTTGGTAAAAGGTGTCAAACACACCGATGCATGCTACCCAACGGGATCTCAACGACCAAAGAAAGGTCCAGGCATTTCTGACACGACCAGCGATCTCACAGCAGGGGCCTGATCGATGTTATGTGTCAAACTTAGCGAGATCGCTGCTGAGGTCGCTGTTGCGTCACAAAACTTGTGACTCGGCAGCGATCTCGCTTAAGGTACTGCCACACTAAACAATCCCGCTAGCGATCACGATAACGACGCATACTAATGCGATCGCTAGCGGGATTGTTTCTATATCGCTAAGTGCGGCCACATTTAGCGATATAGTTAACGACGCTATCGCCGTTAGCGATCTTCTTAATGACTTTAGCGGTACAAAAGTACCGCTAAATCGCTAAGAAAAGGTGCCACACTAGCGATATATACTTACCCAGCGGGAGCGCCGACGAGAAAATAGGGTCCGGAACGATTCCAGCGACGAGCGAGATCACAGCAGGAAGCTCGTCGCTGGCAGATGCCGCACTGAACAACATCGCTAACGGGATCGCTAAATAGTGACGTTTTTTAGCGATCCCGTTAGCGATATTGTTCAGTGTGGCATACCCTTTAGTGTGATGGGGGCTTTACAGGTTAAGAAAGAAGGCAAATGTTTAGAGGCATTGATACTAGACGTTGCCTCTAGACAGAAGTGCAGTACCGAGTGCTACACTTAAGGGAGTGTGTCGTGGGTAAACCTTACTATTCCTTATCAGAGTGATTTTTCTGACAATGTACAGCTGTTTGTTGCAGTCCTATATAATTAACCATACTAGATATACAGGTACTGTAATATTAACTTTCATCATTAGATGACTCAGATACTAGGAAAATTTTGTAAGGAGCTGTTACCAGGAAGTGAGACAGTGTGTGACTAAGCCACATGGCAGGCAGAAGTCCCCTGCTCTGAGCAAAGAGTTAAGAAGTATTCGGTAAATATATACTTGCAAAAGAGGAGCCTAAGAAGAGCCTTTAAATCAGGGGTGGAGAACCTCAGGCCCTCATTGACCTTTTCTCTGGCCCCCAGGCAGATTCTCGGCCCATTAATTTATTTTTGCTCTGTGAGCACGCGGTGTTCACTGCGAAACGCCGAGACATGTGCAATGAAAGATTACTTCCTGAAAACAAGTGCCAGCGTCAGGACATACTTTGTGAGCAGAGCTAGGGCGCAATTCGTACGGCCCCCAAAAGATGGACTAAATATCCAAATGGCCCTTGGCAGAAGAAAGATTCCCCACCCCTGCTTTAAATAGTGCAACAGGAGATAAGAGGCTTTGGAGCAGAAATATGATTACTTTTAAAAAGGGGAATTCATTCACTTTTCCACACTCTTGCATAATTTATCATTTGTTTTCCTTGTTGCGCTTAATTTGTAGTCCTATGCACACAACTTTGCACATGAATAACCCTGTATTTTGTCACATGGAGGCCCTAAAAGTCCATATTATAGATCTTTAGGCACTCCATATGCATCTTACATCCAACAATATATTCTGCCCTCAAAGAAGTAATATGGCATTTCCGGAAGCATATCAAAAAAATTTTTTCTTAAAAATTAATTTGAAATGTATGGAATATGTTGTTGAGTAGAGCATGAATGCAGTGCATGGGCATGAGTCCTTGCTCACAGACTCTCAGAGTATAAAGTTACTACTGCATTAATACAAATGGATGCAATCAAAATTATTCCACTCCCATGGTAAATTAGGTTTATTAGTAAAATTTACAATTTATCTGCTGCTTGCAGTGAACTGATCAGATAAGAACCCACAAATATACATGTTAGGTCCAGCTCATCAGCACTTAAAATAAAACTTCAGATAACGATATTTACCTACAAATTAACCCTATATCTGCAGGTAAACAGTGTTAAAAAGGTGCCCGGCCGCAGCTCCCTGAGAAAATTAACTTTATTTCTTCTGGTAGCTGCCAGCTTTCAGTCATACAGGCGTGTGGGCACTGCTACAGTCACTGCTCACAGCATTGAGCTGATGCACTGCAGAGCCAGCTGTCAGTCAAAGTGCCGAGGCGTGCGTACAGCTTCTGCTTACTGGGCTGTGAGCAGTGACTCTTGCCACATGGGCAAGCCTGTACGACTGAAAGCCAGCAGCTCCCAGGAGAAATAAAATAAATCTTCTTTCCGTAGCTGGGCTATCAGTATAGCAGTCCAGGCACCTTTCTAATTCTATTAGCCTGCAGATTGATACTATATCTGAGGGAAATAGGTACTATCTAACGTACAGTTTCCCTTTAACCATGTATGATTGCACATAAGGTCCCTGCCCTTCTGAATGCATAAGCTTTAGTATGTTTATTGAGAGGAATCTGATACAAAGATGGCAGGCTAAAGATACAAGCACTACAGAAAGATGTTATCCTGAATAATTCAACTCTAGCAAGTGTGCCACTCATTCTTAAAACCCACAGACAGTGCTCCCAGTCCCACTTAAAGGGTTGTTCTATGAACAAAAGTACATTTTAACCAATAGATCTTGGAATAATAATTTACGTAATTGGATGTGTTTAAAAAAATGTTCCTGTGCTGAGATAATCTTCTAAATGCGCCCTGCTGTGTACTGTGTAGTGTCTGTGTCTGACCGTGCAGGACTATGGTCTAATCATACCACAGCTCCTGGGCAGAGGGGGAAGCAAAAGAGAAGATACAGACAGGATAGCACGGGATCCCAGCTGATTCTTTCTCTGAGATAAAATATTGTTTAACCCCTTAACCCCAGGCCGTTTTCCGCTTTTGTAGGTTTTTTTGCTCCCCTTCTTCCCAAAGCCATAACTTTTTTATTTTTCCGTCAATATGGCCATGTGAGGGCTTATTTTTTTGTGGGACAAGTTGTAATATTGAACGACACCATTGATTTTATCATATTGTGTACTGGAAAACGGGGAAAAAAAGTGCAATTTCCCAGTTGTTTTTTTTTACCATGTTCACTAAATGGTAAAACTGACCTGCCATTATGATTCTCCAGGTCATTACAAGTTCATAGACACCAAACATGTCTAGATTCTTTTTTATTTAAGGTGATGAAAAAAAATCCAAACTTTGGTAAAAAAAAAAAAAAGAAAAAGGTGCCATTTTCCAAGACCCGTAGTGTCTCCATTTTTCGTGATTTGGGGCTGGGTGAAGGCTTATTTTTTGCGTGCTGAGCTGATGTTTTTATTGATACCACTTTTGTGCAAATAGTTCTTTTGATCACCCGTTATTGCATTTTATTGCAATGTAGCGGCGATCAAAAAAAAGTAATTCTGGCAATTTGACTTTTTTCTCGTCACGCCATTTAGCGATCAAGGTTAATTCTTTTTTTATATTTATAGATCGGATGATTCTGAATGCGGCGATACCAAATATGTGTATATTTTTTTATTGCTTTATTTTGAATTTGGGCGAAAGGGGGGTGATTTGAACTTTTATATTTTTTTAATATTTTTAAAACATTCATGGGAGACTAGAAGCTGCAGTTGTCCGATCGGCTCTGCTACGTACAGGTAATTATCTGATCGCCTGTATGTAGCAGAAATGCTCACTTTCTATGAGCGGCGAACACCAGGAGACGCTCACAGCAATCTGGCTATGACAACCATAGAGGTATGCTGGAAAATTCTGGTTGTCATGCCAACCCATCGGCGACCCGTGATCACGTGATGAGATCACAGATGGGTGGGATTTCCGTCACGCCTGCTGGAAGCGCGAGTTAATTGCCGCTGTCAGAGACTGACAGCGGCATTTAACTAGTTAACAGCTGCAGGTGGATCGCGATTCCACCCGAGGCTATTAGGGGCACATGTCAGCTGTTCAAAACAAATGACATGTTTCGGGAAAGATGTGGGCTAGCACCAGAGCTCACATCAAAAGAAGGGACTCCGACATGGGTGCATTATTACGCCCAACGTCGGAAAGTGGTTAAAAACTGGCAGGAAAATGTTTTACTCACAAAAAGAATCAGCTGCCATCCCATGCTGCCCTGTCTGTATACTCTTTTTTGCTTTTGCGTCCTCCCCTGCACAGCAGATGTGGTATGATCAGACATGTACGGTCAGACACAGCCATTACACAGTGCACAGCAGGGGCACATTTATAAGATTATCCAGTTGTGGAAATTATTATTATTCCTTGATCTGTTGATTAAAATATAGTTGTGTTTGTGGCACAAACCCTTTAAAGCATTCAGTTTATGACAGTAATTGTAATAAATCATTTTTTCATAAAAATAAATGACAAGGTGTGACGTCATAGCTGTATTACTGAATTCAGATTACACATTGTATAATTAAAAGTGAGGCTGCATATGACTATGGGATATAGTAGTCCAGATTTCAGATAAGATGACACTGTGTTAGTGTAACCAAAGGATGAATTCATCCATTATTTGTATTGTGCTGCTTTTTAAATTGGGGCATCTAGCTTCTCTGTAAATACTCCCAAAATTCACAGAGGGTCAGGGTTGCCAATTTATTTTGAAAACAAATGGGAAAACAAAGAAAGACCTGAAAGATTATTTTATATTAATATTAAATAAATCTATTAAGTATTTTCCAACTTTATAGTCTCATTTAATTGCATTACTAAGTCAACAAGTGTAAGAGCTAAGCACTCACCTTTCATTGCTCACAAATAGTTCCTCTCGAATGAGGCAACTGTGTTTAGTGGGAACAAATAAGTGTGTTCATTTCTGCATGAAATAGGAGAAGTATCATTGTTTCAGTAGTGAAATCTCGGTATCATGTTTCACAATCTACTGTATATTTCTGCTTTTGTTCACAATGATGTCTTCATCCCAGTAAATGTATTTGACATATTGCAATTAATTATTAACAGGTATTATGTAATCTTCCAGGGTACTGGCACTGGTTTGTGGTAGCCAAAATATAAATATATTATATATTTTCCAATATGAATGGGGAAAGGTATTTTTTGTTGATGTAATATTTGATTTTAGGCCTTTACGTCTTCATAGTGTATGTTCTAATTGAATGGTATAAACCGTGCAGTTGACTGGTATACTACAAAAATGGGGCAGATGGAACTGAACCAGTGCAAGACAAGGGAGGAGTAAAGGGATGGTCTCATCCAAAATATACCTTTTTAATTTCAAGAAGACCTGACAATTTGGTTTACCCTTATCATCTGGGGAAGCTGCATGTGGCCAAACATGTAGTTTTACCGTACTTTCTTAAGATCTAAATTAATGGCCTGGAACCAACAGATTGTAAACTGCTTTTTGTTGGTAATAGATTAGGGCTCATGCAGTAAATCTCCTTCTGTCACATCCATACAACATAAGAGAGTTTACAGAAAAGGGGAAGATTTTCTTCAAAATTTTGTGGTTTTGTGGTTGCTGAGTGAAAATTTGCGGTTGTAGTGCTCAGTATGTTGTAGTGTCTAGTACGTTGTAGTGTCCAGTACGTTGTAGTGTCCAGTACGTTGTAGTGTCCATATATTGTTGTGCCCAGTATGTTGCAGTGCCCAGTACGTTGTAGTGTCCAGTATGTTGTAGTGTCCATATATTGTTGTGCCCAGTATGTTGTAGTGTCCGTTATGTTATAGTGTCCGGTATGTTGTAGTGTTCAGTACGTTATGGTATCCAGTATGTTGTAGTGCCCAGTATATTGTAGTTCACGTATATTATCAGCTAGTGCTTCGGGAGACTTGAGTGGGCTCTCATCAATACAGTACTGACAAACGTGGGCGCTAAGTGTGGATTAGGCACACTGGGGCTCAGAAGGTAGAGGAGCATTTGAATTTGGAAGCGCAGAATTCACTGGATTTCTTTTGGGTGTGAGAAGCAGTTTAACTTTTCCAGAGTGTTTGTGTTACCAGTAACATGGGAGCCCCCAATATTTCCATTGACAGATGATGAACTGGAGTGAGAACTTAATATTTTTGTGGATTGAGTTCAAGCTTTTATTGGGAACATTTTATATAACATTTTGGATCACATTTTTCCTGCACTTCTCACTTACAAAGCGGTTTCAGTCTAAGGGTGAGTTTCCACGATCAGGATTCCTTCAGGAAAGGAAATGCTGCGTGTTTGGCGCTGTGCGTTGGCGCAGCGCCAAACACGCAGCGTCCAGATGTTACAGCATAGTGGAGGGGATATCAAGAAATCCCGTCTCCACTATGCGTAACAACACGCAGGCGGAAGACCTGCGTATCCGGACATGCGGCGCGTCTTTTCAGACCGCAGCATGTCCTAGCGTATTGCGGCGACGCTGCATCGCCGCAACGGAATTTAACACAGGGCTATGTAGCCCTGCGCTCTTTCCGGACGTGTTCCGGAGGTGTCCTGAACACATCCGGAAAGAACGCGCGTCAAAAAGGGGACGGGGCTTAGGACGGAGCGGAATTTCCGCTCCGTCAAATGCGCTGTGGTTCCGGACCGTGGAACCACAGCCTAAATCTTCAAATGATGTCATTCAGATGGAACCCCTGAGGGACCATTCACTATAATGAGGCAGCAGAGTTACTCTGGACTCCGTCTGGCTTCTGTTCAGTGTTGTCCTTCTTTTCAGAGGTGCACAAACCTCTCTGTGCAAATAAGGGTGTGGCCTCGTATGACGACACAGAATTTAATCTTAATTAGCCAGACGTCTATTTTCAGTAAGCCAGGAGGAATAGACTGTTATCTATATGTTGACTTTGAATTTATGTGTTTCTTTCTTCGGTTGGTTAAGGGCCCCGTCTCACATAGCGAGATCGCCACTAAACAGCGATCTCAGCAGCGATCTCGTGATGTCTGACACGTACCAGCGATCAGGCCCCTGCTGTGAATCGCTGGTCATGTCAGAAATGCCATGACTTTTTTTTGATCGCTGGTCTCCCGCTGACAGGCACGCATCACTGCGTGTGACAGGCAGGAGACCAGCGATCTACTGGTAACCAAGGTACACATCGGGTTTCCAGGCGCGAAAAGAATTGTTTTTACATCACTATATTCAGAGAGCTATAGCTTTTTGATTTCTCCCCTGATGTGTTTTTGATCGTGTAACATTCCACATTTGTTCAGTGGTATGATGTAAAAGCATCGTTTTTTTTCCACAGTGTTCATTGAAGGGGTTAACTAGAAGGACATATTTATAGATCAGGTTGTTCCATAGGTGGCAATACCAAATATGTGTACCTTGTTTGTTTATTTTTGTTTTTACATTAAATATATGTATTTATTGGTATAATATTTTTTTCATTTTTTGTTTATTTTGTGACTTTTTAAAAAAAGAAAAAAGTTTTGTCCCAGGATGGGACATCAACTTTCACTGCCCTGATTGCTGATCTAATACTCTGCAATGCGTCGCACACAGGCTTGTTAGCTCCGGCTCCTTGCAAGAGCTTACAGGCCACCGTACTTGGGTGATCCTGTGGTCATCTTTCGGTCTGGGGTCACTATGGAGACCATTGGGTGCCGATCGAAGCAGAGAGCTCTCTACTTCTGCTATGCCTATCGATGTTGCTGTCACTATTGATAGTGGCAACAGAGGTTAAACTCCTGGGATCGGCACTAGCACCGATCGTGGACATTACTGCAGGGTGTCAGCTATAATTTATAGCTGCCACCCACTGATGATCGCGCCGGCTCTGCGGTTGAGCCGACACGATCGTCCCAGTTTGCAGGAAAGCACCTCCTGCAACACTACATATACCGTGGATGTCGTGAAGGAGATAAAGCTGCACAGTGATTGATTGCTATGGGCAACATAGACTCTTTTTTTAACTTTAAATATACTCCTATGTTTTATATATCTATAGAACACACAATGATATTCTCCATGAACATGTTGGTTTATTCCATCTTATGCATGTTACAGAACTCTACACATTGTGATTGTAATATACGACAAAGGATCAGGTTCTATGTCCATATTATCTAAGTTTGGGATCTGCTCATACAATTGCTTAGGTTTAACCTCTTTATGATCTATGACATTTATATATGTCATAGGTCGTATCTCTCCCTTTAATGCAGGCTCTGGCACTGAGCCCGGATCTTTCACGGCATATGACAGCTGATCTGATCAGCTGTCATGTGCCTCATACAGCCGTGGGTGAAATAACGATCCATCCGTGGCTGTTAACATGTTAAATGTCGCTGCCAATCTCTGACAGCGGCATTTAAAGGGAATCTGTCACCCTAAATTGGTGGGATATTTAAATGATGGCAGTCAGGTCAGATGGGCGGTGTTTTGGGTACTTGCCTTAACATGTTGTTCGCCGCTGTCTCCATTATTTCTGGGAATTGTAGTCGTTGCCCTCCATATAACGCGCCTGCGCATTGCAATCTTGAATTGCTGTCACGCTGTATAGCAGATATATATATATATATGTGATGACAGTAATCTATATCAAAAGGGCAACATACAATATAACATGCGCATAGATATATGATAACATAGAATTACCTGACAGAAAGTCCAGTGGGTCAATACGGAATCCGTTATACGCTGTCTCCGGCTAGAGGGTGACCGGGGTCTATGCTGACCCTAAACTGGGGTCCTAACTAATCCCTCTACCTGGAGGTACTGTTAAAGGTACAGAGGTCCAGGCCACCAGCGTAAACCCTGTCTCCTATCAATCCCTGCCAACTGTAATCTAGTCCTAAGAAGGACCCTGATTACCACCAAAGGGAATGAACAGGTAACGGTTAATGAACAGAAAGACATACAAGAAAGACAAGAAATAAAGTAAATAAAGTCTTACATACAACACTCACACACAGTAGGAACACCTAAGGTCTCAGAGATAAACTATAAGCTATAAGAGTAAAAACAACTAAGGAGCTCTTAGCTTAAGTATTCTCAGAACCGATCCAGTCTGCTAGACTACATAAAGGCTTTCACCGGCATCTAACAAGCAGACTGGCAGGTATATGAAGGAATCTAATTAGAACATAATCAAAAGCAGCCGGGCGAGGCTGGACCTAGTCTTAGCAAAGAGCTAGGTAAAATTAACTCCCTCATTACCAAACACAAAGAAACAGCAACTCAGCTGTGAGAAGTCAGAGTGTGCAATCGCGACGATCCTTGTGGCGATACACCCATGACAGTACCCCCCCCTCTACGAGGGGACTCCGGACCCTCAGGGCCAGGTCTGCCCGGGTGAGTTGTGTGAAAGGTCCGAACCAATCGATCTGCGTTAACATCAGACGCAGGGACCCACGTCCTCTCCACAGGACCATACCCCTCCAATGAACCAAGTACTGAAGGGATCGGCGACTGAGACGTGAGTCAATGATTTTCGACCCATGAAATTCCACGTTATCATTGACCACCACTGAAGGCGGAGGTAGAGGTGACGGTATGACTGGTGCCACATACTTTTTAAGTAATGACTTGTGAAACACATTATGAATTTTAAACGTAGGAGGGAGGTCCAGACGAAATGCCACAGGATTAATTATGGAACTGATCCTGTACGGCCCGATGAATCTGGGACCCAACCTCCAGGAGGAAACTTTAAGTTTTATATTCCTGGTAGACAACCAAACTAGATCGTTCACCTTCAGATCTAGACCAGAAACTCTCCCCTATCAGCCATCCGTTTGTAACGGTTCCCCGTAACCTTCAGTCTTAACCGATCTGGAACTATCAGTCTCCCTGGAAGTCCCACCGGGGCGTCCCCCTGAGCCCCCAATACCTCCCCCTCAAGCTCAGAGCATACAGCTGACACTACAACTCCCTCCTGAGGAATAGGAACCGGATCATCCGTCTTCCCGGCCCCTGGGAAAGTACGAAATAAGGCATCAGGAAGCAACTTTATTGAGCAGTCATATGCGCGATGAGGAGGTAACTCTTTACACCCCTCCTCTGAGAACATCTCCCCAAAGTCCTCCAGAAAAGGAGACAAAGTCCTAGGCACAACCGCACCGATGACCGTGCTCATGCAGTTATTCCTGCAAAATTCACCCCACTGGCTTATCTTTCCGGATTGCCAATCAATCACTGGGTTATGTTTAGCCAACCAAGGAAGTCCCAACACAATAGGAGTAGGTAGACCCTCCAACACATAACAAGACAATTGCTCTTTATGTCTTGCCCCTACTCGAAGATCTATGTTATGAACAGCTTGTACCAAGCTACCTTGACCGAGAGGTCTAGAATCAATAGAGACTATAGGGACCGTTTGGCCAATACACTCATTGCATACCATGCACCTGGCAACCGAGCGTCCACCAGATTACCCCGACCCACTATCAAGAAAAACAAAATCCTCTCAGTTCTAGTACCAATCACCACCTCCGCAGGCACGAGAAACGAGAGGGATTTGGGGACGAAATACACACTCCCAGTTAACTCCTTTGCTCAAAGAGCCCTGGATGGACACCCCAACAAAATGTCACATCTCCCGCAAAAGAAACACCTTCTAGTCTTGGTTTGCAACCGCCAATTCCCTCCTACAAAAAGATGTCCCCCCAACTGCATGGGTTCCTCAGAACAGACCAGGGAACCTCAGTAAGGACTTAGTAGTAGGTGAGTCATCACGGAGGCGGAGTTACCTCGCGTCTTCCCCGAATTCGTCTATCCATGCGAATAGCGAGGGCCATAGCAGCCTCCGTGAGGAGTGGAATCATACTGAGCCAAACATCTTTTATTTGTCAGACAACCCTTGACAAAACTGGCTCCTAAGAGCTGGGTCATTCACTGAGTATCTGTTGCCCATCTACGAACTCAGAAGAATATTCCTCCGCTGGACGATTTCCTTGCCGTATTTTACGTAACTTTTTTCAGCAAGGAACTCGATCCGGATCATCATATACCAGACCCAGGGCAGTAAAAAATCGATCCACTGACTGAGATCTGGGAGCCGGGAGAATAGAGAACGCCCAAATTGAGGGCCCCTTGTAAGAGCGATGATAAAATTCCCACCCTCTGCTCTCACTCCCAGATGACCGAGCCGCAGCCGAAAGTACAATTTACATGCTCCCGGAAAGTAAAAAATTGTCCGCCACCATGAACCTGTCCGGAGAGCAACCTTAGGTTCAGATCTGGTTGCTCCGGGGAACAAACCTTGGACTAATGTCTGCA
The DNA here is from genome assembly GCA_033576555.1 of Oophaga sylvatica. Lineage (NCBI taxonomy): Eukaryota > Metazoa > Chordata > Amphibia > Anura > Dendrobatidae > Oophaga > Oophaga sylvatica. The sequence continues at coordinate 79,257,069 of JARQOD010000005.1, forward strand.
AACTCCATGACAACCCCTGCAACTGCCGGGCCACTGGCTACTGGATCCATGACAGCTGAGAGAATCTTAGAAAGGCCGTGAAAATGTCACCTGTATACAGATATAATAATGTGATGACGATAATCTATATCAAAAGGCAACATACATATACATCGCATAGATATATGATAACATAGAATTACCTGACAAAAAGTCCAGTGGTCAATACGGAATCCGTTATACGCTCTTCCGGCTAGGGTGACCGGGTCATGCTGACCCTAAACTGGGTCCAACTAATCCTTACCTGGAGGTACTGTTAAAGGTACAGAGTCCAGCCACCAGCGTAACCCTGTCTCCTATCAATCCCTGCCAACTGTAACTAGTCTAAGAAGGACCCTGATTACCACCAAGGAATGAACAGGTAACGTTAATGAACAGAAAGACATACAAGAAACAAGAAATAAAGTAAATAAAGTCTTACATACAACACTCACACACAGTAGGAACACCTAAGGTCTCAGAGATAAACTATAAGCTATAAGAGTAAAACAACTAAGGAGTCTTAGCTTAAGTAATTCTCGAGACCGATCCAGTCTGCTAGACTACATAAAGGCTTTCACTGCATCTAACAAGCAGACTGCAGTGTATATGAAGGAATCTAATTAGAACATAATCAAAAGCAGCCGGCGAGGTGACCTAGTCTTAGCAAAGAGCAGGTAAAATTAACTCCCTCATTACCAAACACAAAGAAACAGCAACTCAGCTGTGAGAATCAGAGTGTGCAATCGCGACGATCCTTGTGCGATACACCCATGACAATTGCGCACGCGCAGTATGCTTTGCCCGCAGACTGCAATGTGCAGGCGCGTCATATGGAGGGCAACGACTACAATTCCCAGAAATAATAGAGACAGCGGCGAACAACATGTTAAGGCAAGTACCCAAAACACCGCCCATCTGACCTGACTGCCATCATTTAAATATCCCGCCAATTTAGGGTGACAGATTCCCTTTAACATGATCGCGCCGGAAGCACATCACAAAACCTGCCCATCAGCACCCCTGTCATGTGATGGTGGGACGCTGATGTGTTGGCATGACAACCGAGGGTCTGCAGGAAAGCCCTGTGCCTGACATTGCTGATCTGCTATGAGCGTTGCCCAGTGGCCAGAATTCATAGCAGATGAGCATTTCTGCTACACATAGCAGGGTTCAAGCTCTCACACACGTGGTCAAAATTGTTGGTACCCCTCGTTTAATGACAGAAAAACCCACAATGGTCACAGAAATAACTTGAATCGGACAAAAGTAATAATAAATAAAAAATCTATGAAAATGAACAATGAAAGTCAGACATTGCTTTTCAGCCATGCTTCCACAGAATTTTTAAAAACATAAAACTCATGAAATAGGCCTGGACAGAAATGATGGTACCCCTGAAAACAATGTGATAAAAGGGACATGTTAAATCAAGGTGTGACCACTAATTAGCATCACAGGTGTCTACAATCTTGGAATTAGTGAGTGGGCCTGTATAGAGGGCTACAGATACTCACTGTGCTGTTTGGTGACATGGTGTGTATCACACTCAACATGGACCAGAGGAAGTGATGGAAAGAGTTGTCTCAGGAGATTAGAAAGAAAATTATAGACAAACATGTTAAAGGTAAAAGTTATAAGAGCATCTCCAAGCAGCTTGATGTTCCTGTGACTACAGTTCCACATATTTGTCACGCTGTCTAGCAGATGTATAAATATATAATGTCAGTAATCTATCAAGTGGGACAACATTCTATATAACATATAAATAGGTAACATTAACATGTATATATAGCATAGTATTACCTGACATAATATCCTGTGGGTCAATACTGAATCCTTTTCACGCTGTCTCTGGCTAGAGGTGGACCGGGGTCTATGCTGACCCTAAACTGGGGTCCTGACTAGTCCCTCTACCTGGAGGTACTGTTAATGGTACAGAGGTCCAGGCCACCAGCGTAAACCCTGTCTCCTATAAATCCCTCACCACTGTAATCTAGTCCTTAGAAGGACCCTGATTACCACCATAGGGAATGGACAGGAAAAGGTTAACAAACAGTATAGACAAACGAGACAGACAGGGATAAAGTAAATACTGTCTTGCATACAACATTAAAACACAGAGGGAACACCAAAGGTCTAGGAGATAAACTATAAGCAAGGTGAGGAGAAACAACAAAAGAGCTCTTAGCTTAAGTCTTCTCAGAACCGATCCTATCTGCAGTCTGTATGAATGCTTTCACCGGCATCTAACACACAGACTGGCAGGAATATAAAGGAAGCTAATTAGCACATAATCAAAAGCAGCCGGGCTAGGCTGGACCTAGTCTTAGCAAAGAGCTAGGTAAAATTAACTCCCTCACTACCATACACAAAGTAACAGCAACTCAGCTGCGAGAAGTCAGAATGTGCAATCGCGACGATCCTCGTGGCGATGCACCCATGACAGTACCCCCCCTTCTACGAGGGGCCTCCGGACCCTCAGGGCCAGGTCTGCCCGGGTAAGTTGTGTGGAAGGTCCGAACCAATCGATCTGCGTTAACCTCCGACGCAGGGACCCACGTCCTCTCCTCAGGACCATACCCCTTCCAATGAACCAAATACTGAAGGGACCGGCGATTCAGAGGTGAGTCAATGATCTTCAACACTTGAAATTCTAAGTTACCATTGACCACCACTGGAGGAGGAGGTAGAAGTGACGGTATAACTGGCGCCACGTACCTCTTAAGCAACGATTTGTGGAATACATTATGGATTTTAAACGTAGGAGGGAGGTCCAGATGAAATGCCACAGGATTAATTATAGAACTGATCCTGTATGGACCGATGAACCTGGGACCCAGTTTCCAGGAGGGAACTTTGCGTTTTATATTCTTGGTAGATAACCACACCAGATCGTTCACACCTAGGTCCGGACCAGACACTCTCCTCCTATCAGATCTCCGCTTGAAACAGTTCCCCATAGCACTCAGACCATTCAGCACTCCTCTCCAAACTGAAGCAAGTGACGACGAGAATCGTTCCTCCTCAGGAACCCCAGATGGACGGGTATGTGGGGTCTTAGAGCGAGCACAAACTCCACAGGACGCGACAAAAGTTATTACCTCTTTATTTAAGTTAGGCCACCAAAACCGGCGAGAAAGGAGATCCACAGTTGCTTTACTCCCTGGATGTCCTGCTAAAGCAGAACTATGATGTGCCTCGATAACTTTTTGTCTTAACTGATTAGGAACAAACAGTTTCCCTGGAGGTCCTACAGGGGCGTCCCCCTGAGCCTCCAACACCTCCTCCTCAAGCTCAGAGCACACAGCCGACACCACCACTCCTTCCTGAAGGATAGGAACCGGGTCATCCGTCTTTCCGGCCCCTGGGAAACTACGAGATAAGGCATCAGGAAGCAATTTTATTGAGCAGTCATACGTGCGATGAGGAGGTAACTTTTGACACCCCTCCTCTGAGAACATCTCCCCAAAGTCCTCCAGAAAAGGAGGCAAAGTCCTAGGCACGACCGCACCGATGACCGTGTTCATGCAGTTATTCTTGCAAAATTTACCCACTGGCTTATCTTTCTGGATTGCCAATCAATCACTGGGTTATGTTTAGCCAACCAGGGAAGTCCCAACACAATAGGAGTAGGAAGACCCTCCAACACATAACAAGACAATTGTTCTTTATGTATTGCCCCTACTCGAAGGTCTATGTTATGAACAGCTTGTACAAAGCTACCTTGACCGAGAGGTCTGGCGTCAATAGAAAGTATAGGGATCGGTTTGGCCAATACACTCAGTTGCATACCTTGCACCTGGGCAAACCGAGCGTCCACCATATTAGCCCCAGACCCACTATCAAGAAGAACAGAAATCCTCTCAACTCTCGCACCAACCACCACCTCCGCAGGCACGAGAAATTGAGACGGACCTGGGGACGAAATACCTACTCCCAGGTTGTCGTCCACCACACAACCTGGGATTAACAGTTTTTCGGTGACTTTTTTGCTCAATGAGGCACGGGAGGGACACCCCCCAACAAAATGTCCCTCTCTCCCGCAGAAGAAACACCTTCTTGTCTTGCGGCGCACCGCCGATTCCCTCCTACAAAATGATGTCCCACCCAACTGCATAGGTTCCTCAGAACAGACCAGGGGAACCTCCATATAAGGGACTTTAGTAGTGTGTGGAGTAATAACAGGGGGCGGAGTTACCTCGCACCTCTCCCGAAGCCGTCTATCAATACGAATAGCAAGGGCCATAGCGGCCTCCAGTGACGGAGGAGAATCATACTGAGCCAAAACATATTTTAATTTGTCAGATAACCCTTGACAAAACTGGCTTCTAAGAGCTGGGTCATTCCACTGAGTATCTGTGGCCCATCTACGGAACTCAGAAGAAAATTCCTCCGCCGGACGATCTCCCTGCTGTATCCTACGTAACTTCGTTTCAGCAAGGGAGACCCGATCCGGGTCATCAAACACCAGCCCCAGGGCAGCAAAAAATCGATCTACTGACTGGAGGGCCGGGAAGCCCGGGGGAAGAGAGAACGCCCAGGATTGAGGGTCCCCTTGTAAGAGCGAGATGACAATTCCCACCCTCTGCTCTTCACTCCTCGATGATCGAGGCCGCAGCCGAAAGTATAATTTACATGCCTCCCGGAAGGTAAAAAATTTGTCCCGCCCACCAGTGAACCTGTCCGGGAGAGCAACCTTAGGTTCAGATCTGGTTTGCTCCGGGGGGGACAAAACCTTGGACTTAATGTCCGTAAGCTCCATGGACAACCTCTGCAACTGCAGGGCAAGCTGGGCTACTGGATCCATGGTAGCTGGGGAGAATCTTTAGTTTGGCCGGTGAAAATGTCACGCTGTCTAGCAGATGTATAAATATATAATGTCAGTAATCTATCAAGTGGGACAACATTCTATATAACATATAAATAGGTAACATTAACATGTATATATAGCATAGTATTACCTGACATAATATCCTGTGGGTCAATACTGAATCCTTTTCACGCTGTCTCTGGCTAGAGGTGGACCGGGGTCTATGCTGACCCTAAACTGGGGTCCTGACTAGTCCCTCTACCTGGAGGTACTGTTAATGGTACAGAGGTCCAGGCCACCAGCGTAAACCCTGTCTCCTATAAATCCCTCACCACTGTAATCTAGTCCTTAGAAGGACCCTGATTACCACCATAGGGAATGGACAGGAAAAGGTTAACAAACAGTATAGACAAACGAGACAGACAGGGGATAAAGTAAATACTGTCTTGCATACAACATTAAAACACAGAGGGAACACCAAAGGTCTAGGAGATAAACTATAAGCAAGGTGAGGAGAAACAACAAAAGAGCTCTTAGCTTAAAGGTACTGCCACACTAAACAATCCCGCTAGCGATCACTATAACGACGCATACTAATGCGATCGCTAGCGGGATTGTTTCTATATCGCTAAATGCTGCCGCATTTAGCGATATAGTTCCCGACGCTATCGCCGTTAGCGATCTTAACGACTTTAGCGGTACAAAAGTACCGCTAAATCGCTAAGAAAAGGTGCCACACAGCGATAAGATACTTACCCAGCGGGAGCGCCGACGATGAAATAGGGTCCGGAGCGATTCCAGCGACGAGCGAGATCACAGCAGGAAGCTCGTCGCTGGAAGCTGCCGCACTGAACAATATCGCTAACGGGATCGCTAAATAGTGACGTTTTTTTAGCGATCCCGTTAGCGATATTGTTTAGTGTGGCATACCCTTTAGTCTTCTCAGAACCGATCCTATCTGCAATCTGTATGAATGCTTTCACCGGCATCTAACACACAGACTGGCAGGAATATAAAGGAAGCTAATTAGCACATAATCAAAAGCAGCCGGGCGAGGCTGGACCTAGTCTTAGCAAAGAGCTAGGTAAAATTAACTCCCTCACTACCAAACACAAAGTAACAGCAACTCAGCTGCGAGAAGTCAGAATGTGCAATCGCGACGATCCTCGTGGCGATGCACCCATGACAATATTATTCAGAAAATAATTGAGTCATCAAAGGAAACTGGTGTAAAATGATTCAAAATGTTGCATATTTATGCGCAATGAAGGATTGAGCAAAAATATTGAGACTTTTGGTGTCTTTATAGCAGTTTGAAGCAACTCTGCTAAATTGGCAGAGCAGGGAAGGAACCAGGGTGCGGTATGTGGCTATACCAACCCATCAAATTCAGCCAAAATGCCAGTGTTTCTTATACCAGAAATGCGACTCCAGTCTGAATTTATGAAGTGGCATGTGCTTCTTAATAAATTCAAAACATCGTACAACAGTGCGTCTTTCATTAACCCCTCTCTGACATTAGACTTACTATCCCGTCCATAAAACCCGTGCCATTCTGACCATGGACGGGATAGTACGTCATGCCCTTTAATGCGACATCGCGACTTAAGTTGCGGTGATCACATTAAAATTCCGACGCCAGCTTACCTCTTGGAAGTTGGCGTCGGCATCCCGGGCTGCGTCCTCCCCCCTCAGGCCTCCCGATCGCTGTGATTGGCTGTTGAATTCTGAACAACCAATCACAGCCTTTCTCACTGTTTCAGCCAATCAGAGCGGCTAAAACAGTGAGATCGCAGGCTAGGATCGAGTACCGATGTACTCGATCCTAGGCCTGGGCCTAGGAAAGTCCAGACCCCCCCCGGATTGGCGCGATCACATCGATCGCGCCAATCGCAGGGCACAGCTGCGGTATATCCGTGCTGTGCCCTGCCTGTACCTGCCTGGATCGGTGCAGTAATAGCACCGATCCTAGGCCAGGGCCTGTAGGGCATGAAGGAGCTGATTGGCGCGATCGATGTCATCGACGATCGCGCCAATCACAGGGCACAGCAGCGGTGTGACCGCTCTGTGCCCTGCAAGGTGACCTGCCGGTGACCTGCCTAGGAATCGGAGCTGTGAGCTCCGATTACTAGGCCGGTGCCTAGCAACCGGCAATGCAGGGGTCTCCTTTGATTGGTGGGATTGATGTGATCATCGATCCCACCAATGACAGGTCACAGCAGCGATGTGACCGCTCTGTGACCTGTCTGCAAACTGGATCTGACCTGTCTGACCGCACTGCAGGGGTCCTCACACTTGCTGAGGATTCCTGCTGTGCGGTCACACTGCCAGATCTCCTCCTGTGCTGGGCCTTGTGGTGCCACAGTAGCCTGTGACACCACAACTCCTGCTGAAGAGAGAAGAAAGAAGAGAGAAGAAAGAAGAGAGAAGAAAGAAGAGAAAAGAAAGAAAAGACTACAAACGTGAGTTTTTGAGCCCCGATCCCTGCCCGATCCACCCCATTCCCCCCATTCCCCCCTCCCCCCTTAAATTTCCCCTCTTTTTACCCCCCCTTTGCGCCGCCGAGCGTTGATTGGTGACGCAGTTCACCCATCAACACTTTCGCACCCCCCTCCGTGCGCACATCCAGCAGCCGCAAACTTTGATAAGTGACAGCGTCACTTATCAGAGCTCGTGCCTGCCGGTTTTTTTTTCACCCCCCCTTTCCGCCACTCCGTGCGCACATCCAGCAGCCACGGAACTTTGATAAGTGACACCAGTCACTTATCAGAGCTCGTTCCTGCCGTTTTTTGTTTTTTTTCACCAACTTTTCCGCCACTCCCGTGCGCACATCCAGCAGCCACGGAACTTTGATAAGTGACACCAGTCACTTATCAGAGCTCGTTCCTGCCGTTTTTTGTTTTTTTTCACCAACTTTTCCGCCACTCCCGTGCGCACATCCAGCAGCCACGGAACTTTGATAAGTGACACCAGTCACTTATCAGAGCTCGTTCCTGCTGGTTTTTTTTTTTTTTTTTTTCACCAACTTTTCCGCCACTCCCGTGCGCACACCCAGCAGCCACGGAACTTTGATAAGTGACACCAGTCACTTATCAGAGCTCGTTCCTGCTGTTTTTTTTTTTTTTTTCCACCAACTTTTCCGCCACTCCCGTGCGCACACCCAGCAGCCATGGAACTTTGATAAGTGACACCAGTCACTTATCAGAGCTCGTTCCTGCTGTTTTTTTTTTGTTTTTTTTCACCAACTTTTCCGCCACTCCCATGCGCACACCCAGCAGCCACGGAACTTTGATAAGTGACACTAGTCACTTATCAGAGCTCGTTCCTGCTGTTTTTTTTTTTTCCCACCAACTTTTCCGCCACTCCCGTGCGCACATCCAGCAGCCGCGGAACTTTGATAAGTGACACCAGTCACTTATCAGAGCTCGTTCCTGCTGTTTTTTTGTTTTTTTTTTCATCCCCCTTTCCGCCACTCCTGTGCGCACATCCAGCAGCCGCGGAACTTTGATAAGTGACAGCGGTCACTTATCAGAGCTCGTGCCTGCCAGTTTTTTTTTTCACCCCCCTTTCCGCCACTCCCGTGCGCACATCCAGCAGCCGCGGAACTTTGATAAGTGACAGCGGTCACTTATCAGAGCTCGTGCCTGCCAGTTTTTTTTTTCACCCCCCTTTCTGCCACTCCCGTGCGCACATCCAGCAGCCGCGGAACTTTGATAAGTGACAGCGGTCACTTATCAGAGCTCGTGCCTGCCAGTTTTTTTTTTTTTCACCCCCCTTTCCGCCACTCCCGTGCGCACATCCAGCAGCCGCGGAACTTTGATAAGTGACACCGGTCACTTATCAGAGCTCGTGCCTGCCAGTTTTTTTACACCCCCCTTTCCGTCACTCCCGTGCGCACATCCAGCAGCCACGGAACTTTGATAAGTGACACCGGTCACTTATCAGAGCTCGTGCCTGCTGGTTTAGACTTTTTTTCACAGGCCTTTTTTTTCCCTATTCGCTTTCTTTTCTTTTAGCTTTTTCTTTTCAGCTTAGTTTACACCAATCACTATCCCCCCCCCACAAACAAACACACACACAGTTATAAATAAAGTTCACACAAAGCACCACAAAAAAAATGTCCCGCTCGTCACGCTCATCCCAACAGCGCTATTCAGTGGAGGAGGCATACGCTTTCCTTGCCTCCGACACTGATAGCGAGGGAGAGGATCCCACATTTCTTTATTTTTCAGATGAAGATTCTTCTTCCTCCTCATCTTCCTCCTCGGGTCCTGCGGAACCGCCACGCAGACGCCCCAGGACAGAACATGAGGCAGCGCCCGCCCCTGAAAATGAACCAGCGCACCCCTCTTCGGACCCCTTATGGACCCCGGCCCCCGAAAATTACGAGCCACTGATTCCTGATTTTGTGGCAGAATCAGGAATCAGGTTTGACTCCACCGGCTTCACAGAAATAGACTTTTTCAAAGTCTTTTTCTCTGAGGATTTAATTAACCTCATGGTGGAGCAAACAAATTTGTACGCTCGGCAATTTTTGGCGCAAAACCCCCGTTCATCATTTTCCAACTGGTCTCCTGTAGACGCAGTTGAAATGATGCAGTTTTGGGGCCTGGTCCTCCATATGGGATCCTGAAGAAGCCAGAAATTCGGCAATATTGGAGTGTTGATATTTTATACAACACTCCACTGTTCCGAATGGTCATGGCTCGGACGCGTTTTGAGGCCATCCACAAATTCCTGCATTATAATGATAATGCACAGTGTCCCCCACGAGATGACCCCAACTTTGACCGCCTGTTCAAAGTTCGGCCGGTCATCGAACACTTCAACAAAAAGTTTGCTGAAGTGTACGTGCCCCAAAGGGACATCTGCGTGGATGAGTCCTTGGTTCATTTTAAGGGACGGCTCGCATTCCGCCAGTACCTGCCCAGCAAGAGGGCAAGGTACGGAATCAAACTCTACAAGCTGTGTGAGAGTACCTCAGGGTACACACACAGCTTTAGAGTTTACGAAGGAAAGGACACCAGGATTGTACCCCCTGAGTGTCCCCCCGTCCTGAGAGTGAGTGGGAAAATTGTGTGGGATTTGGTGCACCCACTGCTGGATAAAGGTTATCACCTTTACACTGATAACTTTTATTCCAGCATCCCACTCTACAAATCCCTCTCTGCGCGAGGTACCGCAGCCTGCGGTACCGTCCGCAAAAATCAGAGAGGCCTCCCAAAGACACTACTTGGGCTGATGCTCAGAAAGGGTGAGAGCAGAGCCCAATGTAGCGACCACCTGTTGGTGGTCAAGTACAAGGACAAGAGGGATGTCCTTCTCTTGACCACCATACATGGTGATGGCAGCGCCCTCAGCACTGTACGGGGTACCTCTACACAGGTCCGTAAACCGGAATGTGTACTTGGGTACAATAAATACATGGGGGGTGTTGATCTCTCTGATCAACTCCTCCAACCGTACAGTGCTTTGAGAAAGGCCAAGGTGTGGTACAAGAAGCTGTCCGTGCACATCGTCCAAATGGCAATGCTCAACGCTTTCCTGCTGTCACGATGTGCACGCAACAGCGATACGACGTACCTTCAGTTTCAGGAGGTAGTGGTTAAGGCCCTGATGTTTGGCGCTCAGGAAACAGCGGGCCCCAGTACTTCTGGAACTGAAGGTGCTCGTATCATACCAGGTCAGCATTTCCCGGGGGTGGTCCCGCCAACTGGAAGAAAAGGTAAGCCACAAAAAAGGTGCCGAGTGTGTTACAAAAGGGGAATACGCAAGGACACCACTTACCAATGCGACACCTGCCCCGAAAAACCTGGCCTGTGTATGAAGGATTGTTTCAAATTGTACCACACCTCAATGCACTACTAATTTACTTTACAGGAAAGATTAGTTCCAGAAGGGGGGCACATTTAGAAAAGTTCCTTGGGAGTCTACTTTCCAAAATTATGTCACTTGTGGTTTTTTTTTACTGTTTAGGCACATCAGGGGCTCTGCAAACGGAACATGACGCCCGCAGACCATTCCATCAAAGTCTGCTTCCAAAACGTCACAATTTCCCTTCTGAGCCCCAAATTGTGCCCGAACAGTTTTTTCCCACATATGGGTACCAGTGTACTCAGGACAAATTGAACAACAACTTTTGGTGTCCAATTTCTCCTCTTAACCTTGGGAAAATAAAAAATTGGGGACTAAAACATCATTTGTGTGAGGTAAAAAGTAGGAATTTTTTTTTCACACCTGGGCATTATAAACTTTAGTGAAACACTTGGGGGTTCAAAGTGCTCATCACACACCTAGATAAGTTCCTTAGGGGGTCTAGTTTCCAAAATGGGGTCACATGTGGGGGGTTTCCACTGTTTAGGCACATCAGGGGCTCTGCTAACGGAACATGACGCCCGCAGACCATTCCATCAAAGTCTGCATTCCAAAACGTCACTGCTTCCCTTCGAGCCCTGCCGTATGCCCAAACAGTGGATCCCCCCAACATATGGGGTATCAGCGTACTCAGGACAAATTGGACAACCACTTTTAGGGTCCAATTTCTCCTCTTACCCTTGGGAAAATAAAAAATTGGGGACTAAAACATCACTTTTGTGGAAAAAAAATATATATATTTTTTTTCACGCCAGGGCATTATAAACGTTAGTGAAACACTTGGGGGTTCAAAGTGCTCACCACACACCTAGATAAGTTCCTTAGGGGGTCTAGTTTCCAAAATGGGGTCACATGTGGGGGGTTTCCACTGTTTAGGCACATCAGGGGCTCTGCTAACGGAACATGACGCCCGCAGACCATTCCATCAAAGTCTGCATTCCAAAACATCACTGCTTCCCTTCAGAGCCCTGCCGTATGCCCAAACAGTGAATCCCCCCAGCATATGGGGTATCAGCGTACTCAGGACAATTGGACAACCACTTTTGGGGTCCAATTTCTCCTCATACCCTTGGGAAATAAAAAATTGGGAACTAAAACATCACTTTTGTGGAAAATTTTTTTTTTTTTTTCACGCCAGGCATTATAAACGTTAGTGAAACACTTTGGGGTTCAAAGTGCTCACCACACACCTAGATAAGTTCCTTAGGGGGTCTAGTTTCCAAAATGGGGCCACATGTGGGGGGTTTCCACTGTTTAGGCACATCAGGGGCTCTGCTAACGGAACATGACGCCGCAGACCATTCCATCAAAGTCTGCATTCCAAAACGTCACTGCTTCCCTTGCGAGCCCTGCCGTGTGCCCAAACAGTGTATCCCCCCAACATATGGGGTATCAGCGTACTCAGGACAAATTGGACAACCACTTTTGGGTCCAATTTCTCCTCTTACTCTTGGGAAAATAAATAATTGGGGACTAAAACATCACTTTTGTGGAAAAAAAAAATATTTTTTTTTTTCACGCCAGGGCATTATAAACGTTAGTGATACACTTGGGGGTTCAAAGTGCTCACCACACACCTAGATAAGTTCCTTAGGGGGTCTAGTTTCCAAAATGGGGTCACATGTGGGGGGTTTCCACTGTTTAGGCACATCAGGGGCCCTCCAAACGCGACATGGCGTCCGTTCGCAATTCCAGCCAATTTTGGTTTGGAAAAGTCAAACGGCGCTCCTTCCCTTTCAAGCCCTGCCGTGCGCCCAAACAGTGGTTCCCCCCCACATATGGGGTATCAGCGTACTCAGGACATGTTGGACAACAACTTTTGTGGTCCAATTTCTCCTCTTACCCTGGGAAAATAAAAAATTGGGGACTAAAACATCATGCTTGTGGAAAAAATATGATTTTTTTTCTTCACGGCTCTACATTACAAACTTGCGTGAAGCACTTGAGGGTTCAAAGTGCTCACCACACATCTAGATAAGTTCCTTAGGGGTCTAGTTTCCAAAATGGGTCACATGTGGGGGGTTTCCACTGTTTAGGCACATCAGGGGCCCTCCAAACGTGACATGGCGTCCGTTCGCAATTCCAGCCAATTTTGGTTTGGAAAAGTCAAACGGCGCTCCTTCCCTTTCGAGCCCTGCCGTGCGCCCAAACAGTGGTTCCCCCCCACATATGGGGTATCAGCGTACTCAGGACATGTTGTACAACAACTTTTGTGGTCCAATTTCTCCTCTTACCCTTGGGAAAATAAAAATTTGGGGACTAAAACATCATGTTTGTGGAAAAAATATGATTTTTTTTCTTCACGGCTCTACATTACAAACTTGCGTGAAGCACTTGAGGGTTCAAAGTGCTCACCACACATCTAGATAAGTTCCTTAGGGGGTCTAGTTTCCAAAATGGGGTCACATGTGGGGGGTTTCCACTGTTTAGGCACATCAGGGGCCCTCCAAACGCGACATGGCGTCCGTTCGCAATTCCAGCCAATTTTGGTTTGGAAAAGTCAAACGGCGCTCCTTCCCTTTCAAGCCCTGCCGTGCGCCCAAACAGTGGTTCCCCCCCACATATGGGGTATCAGCGTACTCAGGACATGTTGGACAACAACTTTTGTGGTCCAATTTCTCCTCTTACCCTTGGGAAAATAAAAATTTGGGGACTAAAACATCATGTTTGTGGAAAAAATATGATTTTTTTTCTTCACGGCTCTACATTACAAACTTCCGTGAAGCACTTGAGGGTTCAAAGTGCTCACCACACATCTAGATAAGTTCCTTAGGGGGTCTAGTTTCCAAAATGGGGTCACATGTGGGGGGTTTCCACTGTTTAGGCACATCAGGGGCCCTCCAAACGCGACATGGCGTCCGTTCGCAATTCCAGCCAATTTTGGTTTGGAAAATTCAAACGGCTCTCCTTCCCTTTCGAGCCCTGCCGTGCGCCCAAACAGTGGTTCCCCCCCACATATGGGATATCAGCGTACTCAGGACATGTTGGACAACAACTTTTGTGGTCCAATTTCTCCTCTTACCCTTGGAAAAATAAAAATTTGGGGACTAAACATCATGTTTGTGGAAAAAAATATGATTTTTTTTCTTCACGGCTCTACATTACAAACTTGCGTGAAGCACTTGAGGGTTCAAAGTGCTCACCACACATCTAGATAAGTTCCTTAGGGGGTCTAGTTTCCAAAATGGGGTCACATGTGGGGGTTTCCACTGTTTAGGCACATCAGGGGCCCTCCAAACGCGACATGGCGTCCGTTCGCAATTCCAGCCAATTTTGGTTTGGAAAGTCAAACGGCGCTCCTTCCCTTTCAAGCCCTGCCGTGCGCCCAAACAGTGGTTCCCCCCACATATGGGGTATCAGCGTACTCAGGACATGTTGGACAACAACTTTTGTGGTCCAATTTCTTCTCTTACCCTTGGGAAAATAAAAATTTGGGGACTAAAACATCATGTTTGTGGAAAAAATATGATTTTTTTTCTTCACGGCTCTACATTACAAACTTGTGTGAAGCACTTGAGAGTTCAAAGTGCTCACCACACATCTAGATAAGTTCCTTAGGGGGTCTAGTTTCCAAAATGGGGTCACATGTGGGGGGTTTCCACTGTTTAGGCACATCAGGGGCCCTCCAAACGCGACATGGCGTCCGTTCGCAATTCCAGCCAATTTTGGTTTGGAAAAGTCAAACGGCGCTCCTTCCCTTTCAAGCCCTGCCGTGCGCCCAAACAGTGGTTCCCCCCCACATATGGGGTATCAGCATACTCAGGACAAGTTGGATAACAACTTTTGTGGTTCAATTTCTCCTCTTACCCTTGGGAAAATAAAAATTTGGGGACTAAAACATCATGCTTGTGGAAAAAATATGATTTTTTTTCTTCACGGCTCTACATTACAAACTTGCGTGAAGCACTTGAGGGTTCAAAGTGCTCACCACACATCTAGATAAGTTCCTTAGGGGGTCTAGTTTCCAAAATGGGGTCACATGTGGGGGTTTCCACTGTTTAGGCACATCAGGGGCCCTCCAAACGCAACATGGCGTCCGTTCGCAATTCCAGCCAATTTTGGTTTGGAAAAGTCAAACGGCGCTCCTTCCCTTTCAAGCACTGCCGTGCGCCCAAACAGTGGTTCCCCCCCACATATGGGGTATCAGCGTACTCAGGACATGTTGTACAACAACTTTTGTGGTCCAATTTCTCCTCTTACCCTTGGGAAAATAAAAATTTGGGGACTAAAACATCATGTTTGTGGAAAAAATATGATTTTTTTTCTTCACGGCTCTACATTACAAACTTGCGTGAAGCACTTGAGGGTTCAAAGTGCTCACCACACATCTAGATAAGTTCCTTAGGGGGTCTAGTTTCCAAAATGGGGTCACATGTGGGGGGTTTCCACTGTTTAGGCACATCAGGGGCCCTCCAAACGCAACATGGCGTCCGTTCGCAATTCCAGCCAATTTTGGTTTGGAAAAGTCAAACGGCGCTCCTTCCCTTTCAAGCCCTGCCGTGCGCCCAAACAGTGGTTCCCCCCCACATATGGGGTATCAGCGTACTCAGGACATGTTGGACAACAACTTTTGTGGTCCAATTTCTCCTCTTACCCTTGGGAAAATAAAAATTTGGGGACTAAAACATCATGTTTGTGGAAAAAATATGATTTTTTTTCTTCACGGCTCTACATTACAAACTTGCGTGAAGCACTTGAGGGTTCAAAGTGCTCACCACACATCTAGATAAGTTCCTTAGGGGGTCTAGTTTCCAAAATGGGGTCACATGTGGGGGTTTCCTTTGTTTAGGCACATCAGGGGCCCTCCAAACGCGACATGGCGTCCGTTCGCAATTCCAGCCAATTTTGGTTTGGAAAATTCAAACGGCTCTCCTTCCCTTTCGAGCCCTGCCGTGCGCCCAAACAGTGGTTCCCCCCCACATATGGGGTATCAGCGTACTCAGGACATGTTGGACAACAACTTTTGTGGTCCAATTTCTCCTCTTACCCTTGGGAAAATAAAAATTTGGGGACTAAAACATCATGTTTGTGGAAAAAATATGATTTTTTTTCTTCACGGCTCTACATTACAAACTTGCGTGAAGCACTTGAGGGTTCAAAGTGCTCACCACACATCTAGATAAGTTCCTTATGGGGTCTAGTTTCCAAAATGGGGTCACATGTGGGGGGTTTCCACTGTTTAGGCACATCAGGGGCCCTCCAAACGCGACATGGCGTCCGTTCGCAATTCCAGCCAATTTTGGTTTGGAAAAGTCAAACGGCGCTCCTTCCCTTTCAAGCCCTGCCGTGCGCCCAAACAGTGGTTCCCCCCACATATGGGGTATCAGCGTACTCAGGACATGTTGTACAACAACTTTTGTGGTCCAATTTCTCCTCTTACCCTTGGGAAAATAAAAATTTGGGGACTAAAACATCATGCTTGTGGAAAAAATATGATTTTTTTTCTTCACGGCTCTACATTACAAACTTGCGTGAAGCACTTGAGGGTTCAAACTACTCACCACACATCTAGATAAGTTCCTTAGGGGGTCTATTTTCCAAAATGGGGTCACATGTGGGGGGTTTCCACTGTTTAGGCACATCGGGGCCTCTCCAAACGCGACATGGCGTCCGTTCTCAATTCCAGCCAATTTTGGTTTGGAAAAGTCAAACTGCGCTCCTTCCATTCCGAGCTCTGCCGTGTGCCCAAACAGTGGTTTTTCCTCACATATGGGGTATCGGCATACTCAGGAGAAATTGCACAAGAACTTTATCAGTCCTTTTTCTCCTTTTTCCCTTGTGAAAATAAAAAAAATGTTTGTAAAAGATCATTTTTGCGACTAAAAAGTAAAATGTTAATTTTTTCCTTCCATGTTGCTTCAGCTCCTGTGAAGCACCTGAAGGGTTAATAAACTTCTTGAATGTGGTTTTGAGTACCTTGAGGGTGTAGTTTTTAGAATGGTGTCACTTTTGGGTATTTTATGCTATATAGACCCATCAAAGTGACTTCAAATATGAGGTGGTCCCGAAAAAAAATGGCTTTGTAAATTTTGTTGTAAAAATGAGAAATCGCTGGTCAACTTTTAACCCTTATAATTTCCTAACAAAAAAAAATTTTGCTTCCAAAATTGTGCTGATGTAAAGTAGACATGTGGGAAATGTTATTTCTTAACTATTTTGTGTGACATATTTCTCTGTTTTAAGGGAATAAAAATTCAAAGTTTGAAAATTGCAAAATTTTCAAAATTTTTGCCATATTTGCGTTTTTTTTCATAAATAAATGCAAGTTATATGGAAGAAATTTTACCACTATCATGAAGTACAATATGTCACGAGAAAACAATCTCAGAATCGCGAAGATCCGTTGAAGCGTTCCAGAGTTATAACCTCATAAAGAGACAGTGGTCAGAATTGTAAAAATTGGCCCGGTCATTAACGTGCAAACCACCCTTGGGGTGAAGGGGTTAAAAATGGCGTTGCGTAAGCCAGTCTTAATGAATTTGGCCTCAAATAGTCTACAGAATGATTACTCGTTTCTTTATTTTAACCGCTTGTGAGGAGTTGACTCTCTTGGTAGACTCAGGAACGCCTCTTAAGGTAAATGACCCGCTAGTTTATTAAAGCACAGCATATACCTTAGCGGGGTTGAATAGAGTAAACGTGGCCTTTCTGGCCTATCGGAAAAAAACAAAACAAAGATAAAGTGCAAAAGAGTCCTTTCTCTGCAGGATTCACCCGCAGATACCACACAATGTCCTCAGCTTTTCCTGGTGCCACATGGGAGTTCCTTCTCTCCCAAGTCACAACACACACTGACTCTCTAGACAAGCTATTTAAGCCAGACCATGTGATGATCACCAGACCGTGACATCATTCCAGGTCCTGTCAGTACACATGCCAGTGTCGGCTCTGCAGGTGGAGATATGGTGAACACCCTCCCACCCACTCTATGGGTGCCCATATAAAACCAGCTCCTGTATGTAACTTTAAGTTAACCCTCTCAACACTTAGTGTGCTGGTGGAAAAATATCCTGGTTTCACATCACTGACGCCAAGATGCGCAGTGACACGTATCTCCCCTCATACACCCTGTCACACCTGTCATTACACCAGTATAGACTTGCTTTATTCGTCAGCTTAAATTTGAATATTTTATTCCTATGTGTGATAGCAATATTAAGATGTATTTTATTGTCATATTTATCACCTGCAGGAGTGCTGGGAAGAGCCGGCCGGGGTCGGAGTTGTAATAAACTCGCCTATGGCTATGGTCCCTTTTACCAATCTTTAGGGCTCGCTCACACTGGCGTCGATTCTCTTATGCAAGAGAATCGGGCAAATTATGCTAATGACTCTAGGCTCAAATTCTGTCAGAGTTTCATCTGAGTGTCACCTTAGTGTGATCCGATACTCTTGTATGAGAGAATTGCAGCACAGGTGTGGAGAAGATGGAAACCTTAATTTTTCCATATTCTCCAATGTCTCTGTGCGCGTACATTTGAATGTGTTTGGATGACATCTGAGTGCAGTCCGAAGTTTCACACGCACCCATAAACTTGTATAGGTGCACACGGTCCGATTATCAGATGCACTCGCAGCATGCATGTGATTATCAGATGCACTTGCTGATTCGGCATGATAAAAAAATTGCAGATCTGCTTTGCCTCATAGTATAACATTGCGCTGTGTGCTATCCGACTGTCTGTTCACAGTTTCCAACATCTTGTCTTCTCTCTAACTGAACCTATGCAAAACTGCACTGACATCTCCCTCTCCGTGGGTGGCACCACAATAATGCCCCGGCACCAGGCTCGCTGTCTGGGTGTTATGTTTGACACCAATCTCTCTTTCACCTCCCATATACAATCTCTTTCCTGCTCTTGTCACTTGAACCTAAAGAATATCTCTAGAATCCGCCCCTATCTCAACATGGAAACAACAAAAACCTCACTGTTTTCCTGATCCACTCCCGCCTGGACTACTGCAACGCTCTATTAATTGTCCTCTCCCTCACTCGACTTTCCCCTCTCCAGTCCATCCTTAATGCAGCAGCCAGGGTCATCTATCTGGCTAATCGTTTCTCAGACGCGTCCGCTCTTCGCCAGTCCTTACATTGGCTGCCCATTCATTATAGGATCCAATTTAAACTACTTGTTCTCACCCACAAAGCTCTCCACGGTGCGGCACCCCCCTTCATCTCCTCCCTCATTTCTGTTTATCGTCCTACCCGTTCGCTACGCTACGCAAGCGACTTTTAACTAACATCCAGACTAATCCATACCTCCCACTCCTGGCTCCAAGACTTCTCCCGAGTTGCACCAATGCTCTGGAATGCTCTACCCCAACAACTTACACATTTTTAAGTGCTCCCTAAAAACACATCTGTTTAAGGCGACTTATAACATTCCCTAATTGAAGTCCTTATATATATATATAGCCCATTCACTATTTCTCTGATCATAATCCTCCATCAAACTCCACCGTACCCAAAAGCACCACAAATATTGGCTGGTGACCACCTCATCCAGACTTTATCTATCCCCCATTCCCTCAAGATGACTGGACCATCATTGTAAATAAGCCCCTGTACTTTGTGTCTCCCCACCTCATGGTAGATTGTAAGCTCTTATGGGCAGGGTCGTTATTATTTTTGGTTTAATTATTGTATTATCTTTAACGTTGTTACTTATGACTATTGTATATGAACCTTTGAATTGTAAAGGGTTGCGAAATATGTCGGCGCTATATCAATAAAGAATATTATTATTATAAAACATTGCATAATACTCGGCCGTATTATACGCTAGTGCGAGTGTGTCCTTAAAGTACAGTGTATCTTCCATGACACATCAATGCATTTCAGAGAATAGCATACATGGTTGGAATTGTGTGATTCGTAGTGCTCCCGGTTTGGGCATCGAGTCGTCTGACAGGTTCCCTTTAAATATGTGTTCAGCAGAAATCTTCCAGGTTATGGAAACACTTCCGTGACTGGGATGTGATCCTGGAATTTTCTGCTCCCGGATTATGTAAAGTGTGACAGCAGCGACCTCTAGTGGCAGATTCAGTAAATATCTGCTTACAGTGGGAGAAGCAAAATAGGAATCTTGTGGGTATGATACCTTTTAATGGCTAACAAAATATAGTTTAAGATATTAGAGGGCAAGCTTTCGAGACTGCTTACGTCTCTTCATCAGGCTGGTGTAACAAAATATTTGAAGAAACAATTATATACAGTGAAAAGCACAGGGATGGTGTGATACATGGACATTTAAATAAACAAACACTGAAATAAACAAACACTGAGCTTAAAGAGAGAATCCTTAATTAGGTAAGATTAGATAAGTGGTGTGAAAGTTTTATGGACCCCATATATGCATGTGGGATCAAAGGACTGGTGGTGCCTTCATTGTTTTTGGAGGAAGTTGCTCAGATTTGGTAATGGGACATGAATCCTCCTGACAGATTGAGTCCTGTGTGAATAGAATCAAAGATGTTAATGAATTTGCTTTCCCAAACTCTGCGATGTGTTTGCGATTGGAAATTGCCTTTCAAAATGACACTTTTCATATTGTCTATGTTGTGTCCTGGACCACAGAAATGTTTAGCCACTGGTAGATGGTTTTTTTTGTCTGTAATCGTATGACGATGAGACCTCATCCTTGCTCTCAGTCTCTGTCCTGTTTCTCCAACATAGAGGCCACCCACAGGACATATATTGCATAGAATTAAATATACCACATTAGAAGAGGAACATGTGAATGTCCCGGGGATCTTATAGTTTTGCTGTGTGTTGGGGATTTGGATCTTGTCGTTGGTCTCTATATGACTGCAAGTTTTGCATCTTCTCCCATTGCAAGGATAGGTCCCTCTTGGTGAATCTGAGGGCATTGAACTTCGGATCATGATGTTTCTTAAATTTGGAGGTTGCCTGTAACACAGCAAGGGGGGTCTTTGAAAAATGTTTTTAACTGGTCATCCTTGTGTAGTATATGGTGAAGTTTTTTAGCCGTTTTTCTCAGTATTTCAAGCTGTGGGTTGTAGGTCACTACCAGAGGTACACGGTGATTTTCCTCTCTTTTCCTGTATTGAAGTAATTGGCTTCTAGGGATCCTTGTGGCCCTAGTGATCTGGTCATCAATGGAGGTGGGATGGTAACCTTGAATTAAAAATGACATTTTAAGTTGAGTTAGGTGTATATCCCTGTCCTTAGGACTGGAACAGATTCGGTTGTATCTGAGGGCCTGGCTGTAGACAATGGACTTTTTAATGTGTTTAGGATGAAAGCTGTCCCATCTGAGGCATGTGGGACGGTCAATTGGTTTCCGATACACTGATGTTTGGAACAAACCATTTTGGACTTTTATGGTGGTGTCTAGGAAGTTGATTTTTGTTTTTGAGTGGTCCAATGTCAAGTTTATGGTAGGATGAAATTTGTTGAATTTGTCATGGAAATCTAGAAGTTCTTGTTCGGACTCAGTCCAGACTATTAAGATGTCATCAATGTAACGGAAATAGGCAAATGGTTTGATGGAGCAGGATGTTAACCCCTTCCCGACCTTTGACACAGCGTATGCGTCATGAAAGTCGGTGCCAATCCGACCTATGACGCATACCCTGTGTCATGAAAGGATCGCGTTCCTGCGGGCCGGGAGACCGGGGTCACTCAAAGGTCACCCGACCCGCAGTTACAGGACCCTTTGTGCTTCACCACAGGGGGGTTGGCTTAACCCCCCCGTGGCCACGATCGCTCTGATTGGCTGTTAAAAGTGAAACAGCCAATCAGAGCAATCTGTAATATTTCACCAATTTAATTGGTGAAATATTACAATCCAGCCATGGCCGATGCTGCAATAGCATCTGCCATGGCTGGACACCGAGCCCTGACCCCCCCACACGGATTCACGGCGGCGATCGGCCGCCGCCACCGAAAGATGGCAGCGATCGGTCACCGCCGTCACTAACAGCTCCCCTCCTCCTTTGCTCCGGTGCCCCACCTTCCGATCCCCCCCCCAACCTTCCGACCACCCTACTCACCTCTCCCGATCCACCGATGTCCCTGGATCGGTCCCGGCGTCCGCCCGGGCCTCTTCATGGGCGCCGCCATCTTGGAAAATGGCGGGCGCATGCGCAGTGCGCCCGCCGGCCGGCGCATGCGCAGTGCGCCCCCCAGTGTCCAAAAATTTATTTTGATCACTGTGATAAACTGTCACAGTGATCAAAATAAAAAAAAGTAAATGAACCCCCCCTTTATCATAGGTAGGGACAAATAAAAAAAATAAAGATTTTTTTTTTTTTTTCTTCCTTTTTTTTTTCCTATTAGGCCCTGTGCACACGTTGCTGATTTTGCTGCGGATCCGCGGCGGATATCGCTGCTGATCCGCGGCGGATCAGCAGCGAAATCAGCCGCGGATGCGCAGCGATATCCGCCGCAGATCAGCAGCGAAATCCGCCGCAGATTTCGCTGCGGATCCGCGGCAGATTTCGCTGCGGATCCGCGGCGGATTTCGCTGCTGATCCGCGGCTGATTTCGCTGCTGATCCGCGGCGGATTTCGCTGCTGATCCGTGGCGGATTTCGCTGCGGATCCGCGGCGGATTTCGCTGCGGATCCGCGACTGATTTCGCTGCGGATCCGCGGCGGATTTCGCTGCGGATCCGCGACTGATTTAGCTGCGGATCCGCGGCGGATTTCGCTGCGGATCCGCGGCGGATTTGGCTGCGGATTCGCGACTGATTTCGCTGCGGATCCGCAGCGGATTTCGCTGCTGATTCGCTGCAGATCCGCGGCTGATTTCGCTGCGGATCCGCAGCGGATTTCGCTGCTGATTCGCTGTGGATCCGCGGCTGATTTCGCTGCTGATCCGCGACTGATTTAGCTGCGGATTCGCGACTGATTTCGCTGCGGATCTGCGAGTGATTTAGCTGCGGATCCGCGACTGATTTCGCTGCTGATCCGCGGCTGATTTCGCTGCTGATCCGCGGCGGATTTCGCTGCGGATCCGCGGCGGATTTGGCTGCGGATTCGCGACTGATTTCGCTGCGGATCCGCAGCGGATTTCGCTGCTGCTTCGCTGCAGATCCGCGGCTGATTTCGCTGCTGATTCGCTGCGGATCCGCGGCTGATTTCGCTGCTGATTCGCTGCGGATCCGCGGCTGATTTCGCTGCTGATCCGCGACTGATTTAGCTGCGGATTCGCGACTGATTTCGCTGCGGATCCGCGACTGATTTCGCTGCGGATCCGCGGCGGATTTCGCTGCTGATCTGCGGCGGATTTCGCTGCTGATCCGCGGCGGATTTTGCTGCGGATCCGCGTCTGATTATCTGCTGATTCATCTGCGCTAGCGGGTATAGCATAACGCGATCGCGTTATGCTATACCGTCACCAGCCGGTCAACGCTACGTGTTGAACGGGCTGGTAAAACGCAATATGAACCCAGCCTTAGGGTTAGAACTAGGGTTAGGGTTAGCATTAGGGTTAAGGTTAGAATTACGGTTAGGGTTGGAATTTGGGTTAGGGTTGGAATTAGGGTTAGGGTTGGAATTAGGGTTAGGCTTGTAGTTAGGTTTAGGGTTAGAGTTGGGATTAGGGTTATGGGTGTGTTGGGGTTAGGGTTATGATTAGGGTTTGTATTAGGGTTAGGTGTGTGTATGGGTTAGGGTTGGGGTTAGGGGTGTGTTGGGGTTAGGGTTGGAGTTAGAATTGAGGCGTTTCCACTATTTAGGCACATCAGGGGGTCTCCATACGCGACATGGCGCCACCATTGATTCCTGCAAATTTTGCGTTCAAAAGTCAAACAGTGCTCCCTTTATTCCAAGCCCCGACGTATGCCCAAACAGTGGTTTATCCCCACATATGAGGTATCAGCGTACTCGGGAAAAATTGCACAACAACTTTGGGGGTTCTAATTTCTCCAGTTAACATTGGGAAAAAAAATTGGGGACTAAAAATTATTTTTGTGGAAAAAAAATGATTTTATATTTTCACGGCTCTGCGTTATAAACTTCTGTGAAGGACTTGGAGATTCAAAGTGCTTATCACACATCTATAGGAGTTCCTTGGGGGATCTAGTTTCCAAAATGGGGTCACTTGTGGGGAGTTTCTACTGTTTAGGCACATCAGGGACTCTGCAAACGTAACATGACGCCCGAAGACCATTCCATTAAGTGGGCATTTCAAAACGTCACTACTTCCCATCCGAGCCCCGACGTGTGCCCATACAGTAGTTTTCTCCCACATATGGGATATCAGCATACTCAGGACAAATTGGACAACAACTTTTGGGGTCTAATTTCTCATGTTACCCTTGGGAAAATAAAAAAATTGGGGACTAAAAGATCCTGATTGTGGAAAAAATATGATTTTTTTATTTTCATGCCCGGGCGTTATAAACTTCTGTGTACCCTTGGGGGTTCAAAGTGCTCACCACACATCTAGATAAGTTCTTTGCCGGGTCTAGTTTCCAAAATGGGGTCACTTGTGGGGAGTTTCTACTGTTTAGGCACATCAGGGGCTCTGCAAACGTAACAAGATGCCCGCAGACCATTCCATCAAGTCGGCATTTCAAAGCGTCACTACATCCCTTCCGAGCCCTGACGTGTGCCCAAACAGTGGTTCCCCCCACATATGGGGTACTAGCGTACTCAGGAGAAACTGGACAACACTTTGGGGTCCATTTCTCCTGTAACATTGTGAAAATAAAAACAGTGGGCTAAAATAATTTTTTGAGAAAAAAAAATGATTTTATTTTCACGGCTCTGCGTTATAAACTTCTGTGAAGCACCTGGGGTTCAAAGTGCTCATATGCATCTAGATAAGTTCCTTAGGCGTCTAGTTTCCAAAATGGGTCACTTGTGGGGAGCTCCAATGTTTAGGCACACGGAACTCTCCAAATGCGACGTGGCAACCGCTAAATATTCCAGCATATTTCATTCAAAAAGTCAAATGGCGCTCTTCCTTCTGAGCCTGCAGTGCCCCAAACAGTGGTTTATGACACATATGAGGTATCTGTGTACTCAGGAGAAATTGCCAACAAATTTTAGGATCCAATTTTACTGTTGCCCATGTGAAAATGAAAATAATGAGGCTAAAAGAAAATTTTTTGAAAAAAAAGTACTTTCTTTTATTTACGGATAATTTGTGAAGCACCTGGGGGTTCAAAGTGCTCACTATGCATCTAGATAAGTTCCTTAGGGGTCTAGTTTCCAAAATGGGGTCACTTGTGGGGGAGCTCCAATGTTTAGGCACACAGGGACTCTCCAAATGCGACATAGCAACCGCTAAATATTCCAGCATATTTTCCATTCAAAAAGTCAAATGGCGCTCCTTCCCTTCTGAGCCCTGCCGTGCGCCCAAACAGTGGTTTATGACCACATATGAGGTATCTGTGTACTCAGGAGAAATTGCCCAAAATTTTAGGATCCAATTTATACTGTTGCCCATGTGAAAATGAAAATACTGAGGCTAAAAGAAAATCTTTGTGAAAAAAAAGTACTTTCTTTTATTTACGGATCAATTTGTGAAGCACCTGGGGTTCAAAGTGCTCACTATGCATCTAGATAAGTTCCTTAGGGGGTCTAGTTTCCAAAATGGGGTCACTTGTGGGGGAGCTCCAATGTTTAGGCACACAGGGACTCTCCAAATGCGACATGCAACCGCTAAATATTCCAGCATATTTTCTATTCAAAAAGTCAAATGGCGCTCCTTCCCTTCTGAGCCCTGCCGTGCGCCCAAACAGTGGTTTATGACCACATATGAGGTATCTGTGTACTCAGGAGAAATTGCCCAACAAATTTTAGGATCCAATTTATACTGTTGCCCATGTGAAAATGAAAAAAACTGAGGCTAAAAGAAAATTTTTGTGAAAAAAAAGTACTTTCTTTTTTTACGGATCAATTTGTGAAGCACCTGGGGGTTCAAAGTGCTCACTATGCATCTAGATAAGTTCCTTAGGGGGTCTAGTTTCCAAAATGGGGTCACTTGTGGGGGAGCTCCAATGTTTAGGCACACAGGGACTCTCCAAATGCGACATGGCAACCGCTAAATATTCCAGCATATTTTCTATTCAAAAAGTCAAATGGCGCTCCTTCCCTTCTGAGCCCTGCCGTGCGCCCAAACAGTGGTTTATGACCACATATGAGGTATCTGTGTACTCAGGAGAAATTTCCCAACAAATTTTAGGATCCAATTTATACTGTTGCCCATGTGAAAATGAAAAAACTGAGGCTAAAAGAAAATTTTTGTGAAAAAAAAGTACTTTCTTTTTTTTACAGATCAATTTGTGAAGCACCTGGGGGTTCAAAGTGATCACTTTGCATCTAGATAAGTTCCTTAGGGGTCTAGTTTCCAAAATGGGGTCACTTGTGGGGGAGCTCCAATGTTTAGGCACACAGGAAGTCTCCAAATGCGACATGGCAACCGCTAAATATTCCAGCATATTTTCCATTCAAAAAGTCAAATGGCGCTCCTTCCCTTCTGAGCCCTGCCGTGCGCCATACAGTGGTTTATGACCACATATGAGGTATCTGTGTACTCAGGAGAAATTGCCCAACAAATTTTAGGATCCATTTTATCCTGATGCCCATGTAAAAAATGAAAAAATTGATGCTAAAAGAAAATTTTTGTTGGAAAAATTAAAATGTCCATTTTTTCCTTCCACGTTGCTTTAGTTCCTGTGAAACACCTGAAGGGTTAATAATCTTCTTGAATGTAGATTTGAGTAGCTTGAGGGGTGCAGTTTTTATAAAGGTGTCACTTTTGGGTATTTTCTGCCATATAGACCCCTCAAAGTGACTTCAAATGTGAGGTGGTCCCTAAAAAAATGGTTTTGTAAATTTTGCTCTAAAAAAAGAGAAATCGCTGGTCAACTTTTAACCCTTATAACTTCCTAACAAAAAAAAATGTTGTTCCCAAAATTGTGCTGATGTAAAGTAGACATGTGGGAAATGTAATTTATTAACTATTTTGTGCCACATAACTCTCTGGTTTAACAGAATAAAAATTAAAAATTTGAAAATTACAAAATTTTCAGAATTTTCGCCAAATTTCCATTTTTTT
>JARQOD010000005.1:79283908-79344263 GCA_033576555.1 Oophaga sylvatica
ATACCACACAATGTCCTCAGCTTTTCCTGGTGCCACATGGGAGTTCCTTCTCTCCCAAGTCACAACACACACTGACTCTCTAGACAAGCTATTTAAGCCAGACCATGTGATGATCACCAGACCGTGACATCATTCCAGGTCCTGTCAGTACACATGCCAGTGTCGGCTCTGCAGGTGGAGATATGGTGAACACCCTCCCACCCACTCTATGGGTGCCCATATAAAACCAGCTCCTGTATGTAACTTTAAGTTAACCCTCTCAACACTTAGTGTGCTGGTGGAAAAATATCCTGGTTTCACATCACTGACGCCAAGATGCGCAGTGACACGTATCTCCCCTCATACACCCTGTCACACCTGTCATTACACCAGTATAGACTTGCTTTATTCGTCAGCTTAAATTTGAATATTTTATTCCTATGTGTGATAGCAATGTTAAGATGTATTTTATTGTCATATTTATCACCTGCAGGAGTGCTGGGAAGAGCCGGCCGGGGTCGGAGTTGTAATAAACTCGCCTATGGCTATGGTCCCTTTTACCAATCTTTAGGGCTCGCTCACACTGGCGTCGATTCTCTTATGCAAGAGAATCGGGCAAATTATGCTAATGACTCTAGGCTCAAATTCTGTCAGAGTTTCATCTGAGTGTCACCTTAGTGTGATCCGATACTCTTGTATGAGAGAATTGCAGCACAGGTGTGGAGAAGATGGAAACCTTAATTTTTCCATATTCTCCAATGTCTCTGTGCGCGTACATTTGAATGTGTTTGGATGACATCTGAGTGCAGTCCGAAGTTTCACACGCACCCATAAACTTGTATAGGTGCACACGGTCCGATTATCAGATGCACTCGCAGCATGCATGTGATTATCAGATGCACTTGCTGATTCGGCATGATAAAAAAATTGCAGATCTGCTTTGCCTCATAGTATAACATTGCGCTGTGTGCTATCCGACTGTCTGTTCACAGTTTCCAACATCTTGTCTTCTCTCTAACTGAACCTATGCAAAACTGCACTGACATCTCCCTCTCCGTGGGTGGCACCACAATAATGCCCCGGCACCAGGCTCGCTGTCTGGGTGTTATGTTTGACACCAATCTCTCTTTCACCTCCCATATACAATCTCTTTCCTGCTCTTGTCACTTGCACCTAAAGAATATCTCTAGAATCCGCCCCTATCTCAACATGGAAACAACAAAAACCTCACTGTTTTCCTGATCCACTCCCGCCTGGACTACTGCAACGCTCTATTAATTGTCCTCTCCCTCACTCGACTTTCCCCTCTCCAGTCCATCCTTAATGCAGCAGCCAGGGTCATCTATCTGGCTAATCGTTTCTCAGACGCGTCCGCTCTTCGCCAGTCCTTACATTGGCTGCCCATTCATTATAGGATCCAATTTAAACTACTTGTTCTCACCCACAAAGCTCTCCACGGTGCGGCACCCCCTTCATCTCCTCCCTCATTTCTGTTTATCGTCCTACCCGTTCGCTACGCTACGCAAGCGACTTTTAACTAACATCCAGACTAATCCATACCTCCCACATCCTGGCTCCAAGACTTCTCCCGAGTTGCACCAATGCTCTGGAATGCTCTACCCCAACAACTTACACATTTTTAAGTGCTCCCTAAAAACACATCTGTTTAAGGCGACTTATAACATTCCCTAATTGAAGTCCTTATATATATATATAGCCCATTCACTATTTCTCTGATCATAATCCTCCATCAAACTCCACCGTACCCAAAAGCACCACAAATATTGGCTGGTGACCACCTCATCCAGACTTTATCTATCCCCATTCCCTCAAGATGACTGGACCATCATTGTAAATAAGCCCCTGTACTTTGTGTCTCCCCACCTCATGGTAGATTGTAAGCTCTTATGGGCAGGGTCGTTATTATTTTTGGTTTAATTATTGTATTATCTTTAACGTTGTTACTTATGACTATTGTATATGAACCTTTGAATTGTAAAGGGTTGCGAAATATGTCGGCGCTATATCAATAAAGAATATTATTATTATAAAACATTGCATAATACTCGGCCGTATTATACGCTAGTGCGAGTGTGTCCTTAAAGTACAGTGTATCTTCCATGACACATCAATGCATTTCAGAGAATAGCATACATGGTTGGAATTGTGTGATTCGTAGTGCTCCCGGTTTGGGCATCGAGTCGTCTGACAGGTTCCCTTTAAATATGTGTTCAGCAGAAATCTTCCAGGTTATGGAAACACTTCCGTGACTGGGATGTGATCCTGGATTATGTAAAGTGTGACAGCAGCGACCTCTAGTGGCAGATTCAGTAAATATCTGCTTACAGTGGGAGAAGCAAAATAGGAATCTTGTGGGTATGATACCTTTTAATGGCTAACAAAATATAGTTTAAGATATTAGAGGGCAAGCTTTCGAGACTGCTTACGTCTCTTCATCAGGCTGGTGTAACAAAATATTTGAAGAAACAATTATATACAGTGAAAAGCACAGGGATGGTGTGATACATGGACATTTAAATAAACAAACACTGAAATAAACAAACACTGAGCTTAAAGAGAGAATCCTTAATTAGGTAAGATTAGATAAGTGGTGTGAAAGTTTTATGGACCCCATATATGCATGTGGGATCAAAGGACTGGTGGTGCCTTCATTGTTTTTGGAGGAAGTTGCTCAGATTTGGTAATGGGACATGAATCCTCCTGACAGATTGAGTCCTGTGTGAATAGAATCAAAGATGTTAATGAATTTGCTTTCCCAAACTCTGCGATGTGTTTGCGATTGGAAATTGCCTTTCAAAATGACACTTTTCATATTGTCTATGTTGTGTCCTGGACCACAGAAATGTTTAGCCACTGGTAGATGGTTTTTTTTGTCTGTAATCGTATGACGATGAGACTTCATCCTTGCTCTCAGTCTCTGTCCTGTTTCTCCAACATAGAGGCCACCCACAGGA
The DNA here is from genome assembly GCA_033576555.1 of Oophaga sylvatica. Taxonomy (NCBI): domain Eukaryota; kingdom Metazoa; phylum Chordata; class Amphibia; order Anura; family Dendrobatidae; genus Oophaga; species Oophaga sylvatica. Next base: position 79,286,863 of record JARQOD010000005.1, read on the forward strand.
CATATATTGCATAGAATTAAATATACCACATTAGAAGAGGAACATGTGAATGTCCCGGGGATCTTATAGTTTTGCTGTGTGTTGGGATTTGGATCTTGTCGTTGGTCTCTATATGACTGCAAGTTTTGCATCTTCTCCCATTGCAAGGATAGGTCCCTCTTGGTGAATCTGAGGGCATTGAACTTCGGATCATGATGTTTCTTAAATTTGGAGGTTGCCTGTAACACAGCAAGGGAGGGTCTTTGAAAAATGTTTTTAACTGGTCATCCTTGTGTAGTATATGGTGAAGTTTTTTAGCCGTTTTTCTCAGTATTTCAAGCTGTGGGTTGTAGGTCACTACCAGAGGTACACGGTGATTTTCCTCTCTTTTCCTGTATTGAAGTAATTGGCTTCTAGGGATCCTTGTGGCCCTAGTGATCTGGTCATCAATGGAGGTGGGATGGTAACCTTGAATTAAAAATGACATTTTAAGTTGAGTTAGGTGTATATCCCTGTCCTTAGGACTGGAACAGATTCGGTTGTATCTGAGGGCCTGGCTGTAGACAATGGACTTTTTAATGTGTTTAGGATGAAAGCTGTCCCATCTGAGGCATGTGGGACGGTCAATTGGTTTCCGATACACTGATGTTTGGAACAAACCATTTTGGACTTTTATGGTGGTGTCTAGGAAGTTGATTTTGTTTTTGAGTGGTCCAATGTCAAGTTTATGGTAGGATGAAATTTGTTGAATTTGTCATGGAAATCTAGAAGTTCTTGTTCGGACTCAGTCCAGACTATTAAGATGTCATCAATGTAACGGAAATAGGCAAATGGTTTGATGGAGCAGGATGTTAACCCCTTCCCGACCTTTGACACAGCGTATGCGTCATGAAAGTCGGTGCCAATCCGACCTATGACGCATACCCTGTGTCATGAAAGGATCGCGTTCCTGCGGGCCGGGAGACCGGGGTCACTCAAAGGTCACCCGACCCGCAGTTACAGGACCCTTTGTGCTTCACCACAGGGGGGTTGGCTTAACCCCCCCGTGGCCACGATCGCTCTGATTGGCTGTTAAAAGTGAAACAGCCAATCAGAGCAATCTGTAATATTTCACCAATTTAATTGGTGAAATATTACAATCCAGCCATGGCCGATGCTGCAATAGCATCTGCCATGGCTGGACACCGAGCCCTGACCCCCCCACACGGATTCACGGCGGCGATCGGCCGCCGCCACCGAAAGATGGCAGCGATCGGTCACCGCCGTCACTAACAGCTCCCCTCCTCCTTTGCTCCGGTGCCCCACCTTCCGATCCCCCCCCCCAACCTTCCGACCACCCTACTCACCTCTCCCGATCCACCGATGTCCCTGGATCGGTCCCGGCGTCCGCCCGGGCCTCTTCATGGGCGCCGCCATCTTGGAAAATGGCGGGCGCATGCGCAGTGCGCCCGCCGGCCGGCGCATGCGCAGTGCGCCCCCCAGTGTCCAAAAATTTATTTTGATCACTGTGATAAACTGTCACAGTGATCAAAATAAAAAAAAGTAAATGAACCCCCCCTTTATCATAGGTAGGGACAAATAAAAAAAATAAAGATTTTTTTTTTTTTTCTTCCTTTTTTTTTTCCTATTAGGCCCTGTGCACACGTTGCTGATTTTGCTGCGGATCCGCGGCGGATATCGCTGCTGATCCGCGGCGGATCAGCAGCGAAATCAGCCGCGGATGCGCAGCGATATCCGCCGCAGATCAGCAGCGAAATCCGCCGCAGATTTCGCTGCGGATCCGCGGCAGATTTCGCTGCGGATCCGCGGCGGATTTCGCTGCTGATCCGCGGCTGATTTCGCTGCTGATCCGCGGCGGATTTCGCTGCTGATCCGTGGCGGATTTCGCTGCGGATCCGCGGCGGATTTCGCTGCGGATCCGCGACTGATTTAGCTGCGGATCCGCGGCGGATTTCGCTGCTGATCCGCGGCTGATTTCGCTGCTGATCCGCGGCGGATTTCGCTGCGGATCCGCGGCGGATTTGGCTGCGGATTCGCGACTGATTTCGCTGCGGATCCGCAGCGGATTTCGCTGCTGATTCGCTGCAGATCCGCGGCTGATTTCGCTGCGGATCCGCAGCGGATTTCGCTGCTGATTCGCTGCGGATCCGCGGCTGATTTCGCTGCTGATCCGCGACTGATTTAGCTGCGGATTCGCGACTGATTTCGCTGCGGATCTGCGAGTGATTTAGCTGCGGATCCGCGACTGATTTCGCTGCTGATCCGCGGCTGATTTCGCTGCTGATCCGCGGCGGATTTCGCTGCGGATCCGCGGCGGATTTGGCTGCGGATTCGCGACTGATTTCGCTGCGGATCCGCAGCGGATTTCGCTGCTGCTTCGCTGCAGATCCGCGGCTGATTTCGCTGCTGATTCGCTGCGGATCCGCGGCTGATTTCGCTGCTGATTCGCTGCGGATCCGCGGCTGATTTCGCTGCTGATCCGCGACTGATTTAGCTGCGGATTCGCGACTGATTTCGCTGCGGATCCGCGACTGATTTCGCTGCGGATCCGCGGCGGATTTCGCTGCTGATCTGCGGCGGATTTCGCTGCTGATCCGCGGCGGATTTTGCTGTGGATCCGCGTCTGATTATCTGCTGATTCATCTGCGCTAGCGGGTATAGCATAACGCGATCGCGTTATGCTATACCGTCACCAGCCGGTCAACGCTACGTGTTGAACGGGCTGGTAAAACGCAATATGAACCCAGCCTTAGGGTTAGAACTAGGGTTAGGGTTAGCATTAGGGTTAAGGTTAGAATTACGGTTAGGGTTGGAATTTGGGTTAGGGTTGGAATTAGGGTTAGGGTTGGAATTAGGGTTAGGCTTGTAGTTAGGTTTAGGGTTAGAGTTGGGATTAGGGTTATGGGTGTGTTGGGGTTAGGGTTATGATTAGGGTTTGTATTAGGGTTAGGTGTGTGTATGGGTTAGGGTTGGGGTTAGGGGTGTGTTGGGGTTAGGGTTGGAGTTAGAATTGAGGCGTTTCCACTATTTAGGCACATCAGGGGGTCTCCATACGCGACATGGCGCCACCATTGATTCCTGCAAATTTTGCGTTCAAAAGTCAAACAGTGCTCCCTTTATTCCAAGCCCCGACGTATGCCCAAACAGTGGTTTATCCCCACATATGAGGTATCAGCGTACTCGGGAAAAATTGCACAACAACTTTGGGGGTTCTAATTTCTCCAGTTAACATTGGGAAAAAAAATTGGGGACTAAAAATTATTTTTGTGGAAAAAAAATGATTTTATATTTTCACGGCTCTGCGTTATAAACTTCTGTGAAGGACTTGGAGATTCAAAGTGCTTATCACACATCTATAGGAGTTCCTTGGGGGATCTAGTTTCCAAAATGGGGTCACTTGTGGGGAGTTTCTACTGTTTAGGCACATCAGGGACTCTGCAAACGTAACATGACGCCCGAAGACCATTCCATTAAGTGGGCATTTCAAAACGTCACTACTTCCCATCCGAGCCCCGACGTGTGCCCATACAGTAGTTTTCTCCCACATATGGGATATCAGCATACTCAGGACAAATTGGACAACAACTTTTGGGGTCTAATTTCTCATGTTACCCTTGGGAAAATAAAAAAATTGGGGACTAAAAGATCCTGATTGTGGAAAAAATATGATTTTTTTATTTTCATGCCCGGGCGTTATAAACTTCTGTGTAGCCCTTGGGGGTTCAAAGTGCTCACCACACATCTAGATAAGTTCTTTGCCGGGTCTAGTTTCCAAAATGGGGTCACTTGTGGGGAGTTTCTACTGTTTAGGCACATCAGGGGCTCTGCAAACGTAACAAGATGCCTGCAGACCATTCCATCAAGTCGGCATTTCAAAGCGTCACTACATCCCTTCCGAGCCCTGACGTGTGCCCAAACAGTGGTTCCCCCCCACATATGGGGTACTAGCGTACTCAGGAGAAACTGGACAACAACTTTTGGGGTCCAATTTCTCCTGTAACCATTGTGAAAATAAAAAACAGTGGGCTAAAAAATAATTTTTTGAGAAAAAAAAATGATTTTTTATTTTCACGGCTCTGCGTTATAAACTTCTGTGAAGCACCTGGGGGTTCAAAGTGCTCATTATGCATCTAGATAAGTTCCTTAGGGCGTCTAGTTTCCAAAATGGGGTCACTTGTGGGGAGCTCCAATGTTTAGGCACACAGGAACTCTCCAAATGCGACGTGGCAACCGCTAAATATTCCAGCATATTTTCCATTCAAAAGTCAAATGGCGCTCCTTCCCTTCTGAGCCCTGCAGTGCGCCCAAACAGTGGTTTATGACCACATATGAGGTATCTGTGTACTCAGGAGAAATTGCCCAACAAATTTTAGGATCCAATTTATACTGTTGCCCATGTGAAAATGAAAATAACTGAGGCTAAAAGAAAATTTTTGTGAAAAAAAAGTACTTTCTTTTATTTACGGATCAATTTGTGAAGCACCTGGGGGTTCAAAGTGCTCACTATGCATCTAGATAAGTTCCTTAGGGGGTCTAGTTTCCAAAATGGGGTCACTTGTGGGGAGCTCCAATGTTTAGGCACACAGGGACTCTCCAAATGCGACATGGCAACCGCTAAATATTCCAGCATATTTTCTATTCAAAAAGTCAAATGGCGCTCCTTCCCTTCTGAGCCCTGCCGTGCGCCCAAACAGTGGTTTATGACCACATATGAGGTATCTGTGTACTCAGGAGAAATTGCCCAACAAATTTTAGGATCCAATTTATACTGTTGCCCATGTGAAAATGAAAAAAACTGAGGCTAAAAGAAAATTTTTGTGAAAAAAAAGTACTTTCTTTTTTTACGGATCAATTCGTGAAGCACCTGGGGTTCAAAGTGCTCACTATGCATCTAGATAAGTTCCTTAGGGGTCTAGTTTCCAAAATGGGGTCACTTGTGGGGGAGCTCCAATGTTTAGGCACACAGGGACTCTCCAAATGCGACATGGCAACCGCTAAATATTCCAGCATATTTTCCATTCAAAAAGTCAAATGGCGCTCCTTCCCTTCTGAGCCCTGCCGTGCGCCCAAACAGTGGTTTATGACCACATATGAGGTATCTGTGTACTCAGGAGAAATTTCCCAACAAATTTTAGGATCCAATTTATACTGTTGCCCATGTGAAAATGAAAAAACTGAGGCTAAAAGAAAATTTTTGTGAAAAAAAAGTACTTTCTTTTTTTTACAGATCAATTTGTGAAGCACCTGGGGGTTCAAAGTGATCACTTTGCATCTAGATAAGTTCCTTAGGGGGTCTAGTTTCCAAAATGGGGTCACTTGTGGGGGAGCTCCAATGTTTAGGCACACAGGAAGTCTCCAAATGCGACATGGCAACCGCTAAATATTCCAGCATATTTTCCATTCAAAAAGTCAAATGGCGCTCCTTCCCTTCTGAGCCCTGCCGTGCGCCCATACAGTGGTTTATGACCACATATGAGGTATCTGTGTACTCAGGAGAAATTGCCCAACAAATTTTAGGATCCATTTTATCCTGATGCCCATGTAAAAATGAAAAAATTGATGCTAAAAGAAAATTTTTGTTGGAAAAATTAAAATGTCCATTTTTTCCTTCCACGTTGCTTTAGTTCCTGTGAAACACCTGAAGGGTTAATAATCTTCTTGAATGTAGATTTGAGTAGCTTGAGGGGTGCAGTTTTTATAAAGGTGTCACTTTTGGGTATTTTCTGCCATATAGACCCCTCAAAGTGACTTCAAATGTGAGGTGGTCCCTAAAAAAAATGGTTTTGTAAATTTTGCTCTAAAAATGAGAAATCGCTGGTCAACTTTTAACCCTTATAACTTCCTAACAAAAAAAAATGTTGTTCCCAAAATTGTGCTGATGTAAAGTAGACATGTGGGAAATGTAATTTATTAACTATTTTGTGCCACATAACTCTCTGGTTTAACAGAATAAAAATTAAAAATTTGAAAATTACAAAATTTTCAGAATTTTCGCCAAATTTCCATTTTTTTCACAAATAAACGCAAAAATTATCGACCTAAATTTACCACTAACATGAAGCCCAATATGTCACGAAAAAACAATCTCAGAATCGCTAGGATCCGTTGAAGCGTTCCTGAGTTATTACCTCATAAAGGGACACTGGTCAGAATTGCAAAAAATGGCAAGGTCTTTAAGGTCAAAATAGGCTGGGTCTTGAAGGGGTTAAGAAGTCATTTTCCAGTTTAGCCATGAAGAGGTTGGCATACTGGGGTGCCATTTTACTTCCCATAGCGGTGCCGGTGCGTTGTAGATATAGCTCCTCACCGAAAGAGAAAAAGTTGTGTGTGAGGATGAATCTGGTGAGTGTTATTACAGACTCGGACGGGATCCCATTGGCCTCAAGAAACATTCGGCAGGCAGTTAGTCCATCTTCGTGTGGGATGTTAGAATATAAGGATTCGACATCCATCGTGGCTAAGATGGTGCTGTTGGGGAGGGAACCTATCGTGGATAGCTTATTTAGCAGGTCTGTAGTGTCCTGTATATAGCTGGCTGTCTTCCTTACCAGCGGCTTAAGGATGTTTTCTACCCACCCTGAGATTTCTTCAGTGAGTGTTCCCACCCCTGAGATGATTGGCCTCCCTGGGTTGCCTGGCTTATGAATCTTGGGAAGCATATAGAAAGTTCCCATCCTTGGATTCTCAGGTATTAAGTCCAGAAGGTTTATGGAGTCTGTACACAGACATTTGATGACTTTTTTCAACTCCCTCAAATATTTTGGAGTTGGGTCATCGTCCAGTTTGGTATAGTACTGTATATCCATCAGTTGTCTGTGTGCCTCTTTGATGTAGTCGGTTGTATTAAGGAGAACTATGGCACCACCTTTATCCGCAGGCCTAATAGTGATCTCCCTGTTGTTCTTAAGGTCGTAAATGGCCTTTCTTTCCTGCAAACTGATATTAAATATCTTCTTTGCTTTTTTATCCAATATCGTGGACTGCACCGAATGTCTAAATGAGTCAATATATTGGTCCAAAATGATGTTGCGGCCAGAAGGAGGTGTCCAGTCAGAGTTTTTCTTATTCTTTAGTCTGACTTGAGTTTGGCTGCTCAGAAGCCCCAAGTCCTCTTTGACAGAGAAGAACTCCTTCAGTCTAAGTCTTCTGAAGTATTGTTCCATGTCACTACAAAGTTCTGTTTTGTCTAGAGATTTTGTAGGACAGAATGTGAGACCTCTGGAAAGTACATTGAGGTCTAGGTTAGTGGGTTTGTAGGAAGATAAGGTAATAACACAGCTGACTTTACCTGTGTCCTTTTGGCGGTTTTGCCACTTGCTGTGGTGTTCAGGAGGAGCTTGACTGTTGCTGGAATATAGTCCTGCTTTCAGTCGAAGTCTGTGGAGTTTCTTTTTCTTGTTGTATATTAGGTACGACTGCAGAGTAGTATAGTAAAGCTGCATTTTCTTCTGTGTGTCACCAGAAATTGTACTCCTTAAAGATATTATTTCCATTTGGACCTTTTTCTTGGTGCTGTAGAAAACATGAATAAGGTGGTTCCGTAGTCTCTCCGACGTCCTGTAGCAGAGGTGTTGTGAATAATGAGTATTGTAAGTATTCCGAATAGGATTCTTTAAGCTTAGTCCTTTGGGTATTAAGTGTTCCTTCTTGCATCTGGTTAAAAAGAAGATGTCACTGTCCAGTTGTGCCAGTTTCTTCAAACGGTTTTTCAGTTCCATAGATGTACGGTACATTCTGGTATCCTCCATTTAGATAAACGAAAAAAGATTGGTTTGGTACCGTGTTAGCCAGTAGAAAAAAGTGCTTACAGTGGGAGAAGCAAAATAGGAATCTTGTGGGTATGATACCTTTTAATGGCTAACAAAATATAGTTTAAGATATTAGAGGGCAAGCTTTCGAGACTGCTTACGTCTCCTCATCATCCCTGTGCTTTTCACTGTATATAATTGTTTCTTCAAACATTTTGTTACACCAGCCTGATGAAGAGACGTAAGCAGTCTCGAAAGCTTGCCCTCTAATATCTTAAACTATATTTTGTTAGCCATTAAAAGGTATCATACCCACAAGATTCCTATTTTGCTTCTCCCACTGTAAGCACTTTTTCTACTGGCTAACACGGTACCAAACCAATCTTTTTTCGTTTTTCAGTAAATATCTAAGACATTGCATATAATTCTGAAGTGTCTCTTGGCTTTTGTGCACATGGTTAAAAAAATGTACATGAAAAAATTAAACTTTTAATTTACGTCTGCTTCCTGTAAGCAATTAGAAGCATATTTACTTAAATCCAGAGGCTGAAAATGTATCCTGCTCTTGTTCAAGTGACATAGTTGCATGGCTTGTAACAGCGTAACAGGTTAGCCCTGTATCAGGAATGTTTGGAAAGAGCTTCTGTGTGTTGTCTCTCAAACTAAGGGCTCGTACACATGACCGTATAACCTGGACGAGTGCTATCCATCATTTGGATAGATATCACTTGTCCCCATATTACTGTGTGGGGTTGTGCATGTGTCAGATTTTTTCCTCAACTAAGTCAGTCCAAGGAAAAAGTTGCAACATGCACAATTTGCCTCTAAGAATCAGACCACACTCTGATCAAACTCTGATTAGCATAATCAGAGTGTGATTAGCATAATCGGACAGATTTTCTCAAGTTTACAGGTCCTCGAGAATTAGGACACTTTTCGATTCAATTTGCCAGGATAGCAAAAAAAATCTAAAATTTACTCACTTGAAGTTTTCATTCCCTGGAGTCCGTAGCCAGAAACAGAAGATAGGTTAATAAGCAATTAAACAAATAATTAACCACAACAATCTTGACCACTGCCCCATCCTACACAATAAAGGGAGTAAAAACCTCACACATCACATGCGTTCATGCTGCAGTAATTAATGTAATCAATAAGGGAGGGAAGTCTGCGCTGCCTACGGACTCCAGGAAATTAAAATTTCAAATGAGTAAATTTTAGACTTTCCAGGATGTCCAACGGCAGCACATAATGGGACACAAAGTGCAAAAAAAAATTAGGGTAGCGTACAGGAACAAGCTGCTTGCTCCAACACTATTTTGCAAAAGGCAGAATCATCCTTACCCCACAAGGTGAGATCTTGCATGGAGCCCCAGACCAAGAAAGATTGACAGTCACCTTGTATTTCTTCAACTTTATAATAATTGTGCCAATAGTTGTTGCCTTATCACCAAGCTTCTTGCCTATTGTCCTGAAGCCCATCCCAGCCTTGTGCAGGTCTACAATTTTGTCCCTGGTGTCCTTAGACAGATCTTTGATCTTGGCCATGGTGGAGAGGTTGTAGTGTGATTGAGTGTGTCGACAGGTGCCTATTATACAGGTAACAAGTTCAAACAGGTGCAATTAATACAGGTAATGAGTGCAGAGTAGGAGGGCTTGTTGAGGAAAAACTAACAGGTCTGTGAGAGCTAGAATTCTTGCTGGTTGGTAGGAGATCAAATACTTATTTCATGCAATAAAATGCAATTTAATTATTTAAAAGTCATACAATGTGATTTTCTGTTTTGTATCTTTAGATTCTGTCTCACAGTTGAAGCGTACCTGTGATAAAAATTACAGACCTTCCATTCTTTACAGGTGGGAAAACCTGCAAAATCAGCAGTGTAACAAATACTTATCTTCCCCAATGTATATATATATATATGTATATATATACATATTGTGACATTTCCAGGGGATATAGCTCTAGGATCGCTGTCTGGGTAGACAGAATGGCACGAAAACAGTTCATTCAGACAGCAGTTCTGGTGTAAAACTGGCCGCAACCAGCTTTATTAAAGTCCACAGCAAACAGATAAAAATAAAGCATAAACAGAAAACCTAGGCTTGTCTAGCCACTAATTACACATAGATCGATTTCCCTATTTATCCGGGTCCAGACTCTACCAGTCTGTGCCCAAAACAACACATATGATATAGTTTACCAGTATGGAGTTTCACAGATACTCCTCCTTGTGTCTGAAGGCCCCTTCAGCGTCAAGACTTGAGAGAGATCCACTCCTATTCAGCCGCTATTCGCACGGATTCTCACTGAGACTACTCCTGTGGCCGGGGTACTTCCTGCACCCAGACTGAGATAGCTCACACTCCTGGAGACTGCTTCTTGTGCCGGGACACCTTCCTGTGTCCAGACTAAGCCAGCTCCCACTCCTGGAGACTGCTTCTTGTGCCGGGACACCTCCTGTGTCCAGACTAAGCCAGCTCCACTCTTGGAGACTGCTTCTTGTGCCGGGACACCTTCCTGTGTCCAGACTAAGCCAGCTCCCTGAATGTGTTTGCAGACACCTACTTCTGGTCTCCTAATTAACAGCTGAACGGTTTCAGGCTTGAGCTGCAAGTGTGTGCTGAATGTGAGGTGTAGTAACCTTTCTCTACCACTAGGTTTACAAAGCCACACATTTCCCTTATACCTAGGTGAAATGTACACCCCATTCAACACATATTCCTTCACTGTCTCACATATCCCCTCCCTCTTCTCCAGACCGGAGGGCTGGTCATCCAGACCGGAGGGCTGGTCAACAATCCAACAGAGACAGTGAACTCTGGACCAGTCATGGCCCTCATCAGCTTCATCTTCACCACTGTCATAGCCAACATCAGTTTTCTCTTCATCTGAAGCATCCGCACTACCCTGTACCCTCCCAGGCCTATACTCTCTGCGGGCCTCGGGTATCCTGCACGGTTTCATCTTGACCTTAGGGCCGGGCTCAGTTTCGATATAGTGCCTGGCCAGAGAAGTACGACCCGGCACATCAGAACACTTCTGCTGACTCTTCCTCAGAAATTCACGTACCTCCTGTGCTACCATGCCTTCCTCATTTGCACTGGTTGCTTTATGGTCATCAGATGATTCACTATCACTATCTGACCCTCTTCTCTCAGCCACATCTGGCTCACCGTCAGGGTTATACAATTCATTTTCATTCACATCCTGCTCACTGTCAGGGTTATACAATTCATTTTCATTCATATCCTGCCCACTGTCAGGGTTATACAATTCATTTTCATTCACATCCTGATCTGGAACCTTAGTTAACATGTCATCCAAACATTAACTTCACCATCTGGTCCCTCAAGTATGTGACTATGTGACAACCACAGCACTATACTTCTATATAGCTCAGGTACTAGGAGCTGACTCACGACCTCTCCCTGGACTTCAGTGTCCCTATACAATAGGCTATTGTCCATGGCAGCATGAGGAAACCTCTCCTCAGAGCCAGGCTCCTGGGAAACCTCATTTAGAATAATCATATTTTCCTGTGCCGTCCTAAGAGTGGGGTCTCGCCACTGCTCACTCTCAAAATTGTCACAGGACACAGGCAAGTCAGGGACACTCGGTTCCCGAGAACCACCATCCTCGTCTCCCAACATCACCTGCAAAGGAATTTCATCACTATCACAGTCATCATTATTATCAACATCATTATCATGACTATGATCAGTATCATCATCACTATCATGATCATCATCATTATCATTATCAGCATCAGCATCATTATCATGGTCATCATTATCATCATCATCACACAAGTTTAACGGCCCACTAGCATTGTGTTCCGCCCCTCGGGACTGCGCACCCTCAGTAGGAGCTTCATCACACTGTCCATCAGAAACATTTTTCCCCCAGAGATCCTTAGACTGGGGAAAGTCATTACCCAATATGACGGGTTGCACCAGGTTCTTCACTACCCCCACTTCTGTTGTGAATGGGTTTGAGATGAGTTCTGAGCAGAGGCTCCCTCTGGTGGTTACAAGCGGTACTAGTGAGGATTGTGAGGACTGGGAATCAGGTGTTACTGATTGGTCTTATATAAGGGAGTCATTTTCCCATCAGGGTTGCCGGTGATCAATTGTTCTGGTCTGAATCCTTCTTTCCAGTTTCCCTTGTAGCCTGCTGTGTCGTGTCTGCATCTCCTGCTATCAGATAAGACAATTTCTTATTTTGTGTTTTTGCTATATTTTTGCATTTTGTCCTGCACTTCTGTGGGGGCCTTCAGGGTCCCCTCCGGGGGCTTTTGCCCTCTCAGTTTAGTCCAGCCACTGTGTTTTGTACTTTTGCTTTTTCCAGTTTTTTTTCAGTGGCTGCTGTTTTGTTTTTGTTACACCAGAGAACTAATTTAGGTGGTAGAGGTCGTGTGATCTCAGGTGATTTTGAAATTAGTAGAGTTGGTGTTTTTTCAGGGTTTTCTGAGATTGCAGTAAGTACCCTTCCTGTCCTTTTCTATTTAGTTAGTTTGGGCCCCAGCGTTTGCTCATACTATTTTCTTTCTGTGTCTGTATTTCCTCTTGTCTAACCGCCATTACATGTTTGGGGGCTTTCTATTATCTTTGGGGTTCTGCTCCGGGGCAGATAGCTTTCCTATTTCTATCTTTAGGTGTAGTTAGTTTCTCAGGCTGTGACGAGGCGTCTAGGACCAACGTAGGAACGCTCCACGGCTGCCTCTAGTTGTGGTGGTTAGTCAGGGTACTGCAATCTCATAGATTCCAACTGCTCTGGTGTATTGCCTTTTTTACCTGCACTCCTCAGCTACCGTAACATAACAGTATCACCGGCCATAAAAATTGTATGGTACTCACAGAAGGGAAAAAATATTTTGAAGGAAGAAAAGTTGTCAGAGATATTTTTCTGTTTGTTGCATTTTTTTTTTTTTTTTTTCCCTCTGTATCTCTGGGTGCTGGGGAGGATCTTTTCTCCCAATGGAGTTTGCACAGTTGTCTGGCCGTGTGGATCAGCTTGCCACTGAGGTTCAGAGTATTGCTGCATATCTTGCTAGGTTGCCTGTTGTGGAACCTAGGATCCCCATGCCAGATTTGTTTTTAGGGGATCGAGCTAAGTTTCAGAATTTCAAAAATAATTGTAAATTGTTTCTTGCCTTAAAATCTAAGTCCTCAGGAAACGCAGCGCAGCAGGTTCAAATTATCATCTCTCTCCTGCGCGGCGATCCTCAGGATTGGGCTTTTTCCCTGATACCTGGGGATCCTGTTTTGAGTGATGTTGATGCATTTTTTCAGGCTTTGGGGTTATTGTACGATGAGCCTAATGTCACTGATCAAGCTGAAAAAGCCTTGTTGGCATTAAATCAGGGGCTTGATGACGCTGAGTTATACTGTCAGAGATTCCGTAGGTGGGCAGTCCTGACCAAGTGGAATGACGACGCTTTGGCGGCCCTTTTCCGGAAGGGTCTGTCGGATAATGTAAAGGATGTTATGGTGGGATTCCCTGTCCCCTCTGGTCTCAATGATTCTATGTCATTAGCGATTCAAATTGACAGACGTTTGCGTGAGCGGAGAAGTATGCGTGGAGTGGTGTTGCCTTGTGAGCCAGCTTCTGAGCCCATGCAGTGTGATGGAGTGGTGTCTGGGGCACAGCGTCATGAGTTTCGAAAGCGCAATGGGTTATGTTTCTACTGTGGTGATGCCTCTCATGCTATTTCAGTCTGCCCTAAGCGGGGAAGACGTTTTGCACGCTCAGTTGTCTTGGGTAGTGTTCAGACTAAGTTTTTATTAACTGTCACTCTGATATGCTCTCTGTCCTCATTTTCTGCTCAGGCTTTCGTTGATTCTGGAGCAGCTATTAACCTGATGGATTATGATTTTGCTAAACGTTGTGGGTTTCCCTTGATACCCCTACAGAAGTCTATTCCTTTACTGGGGATCGATTCTACCCCTTTGGCTGAGAATAAACCCCAGTTTTCTACTCAGGTGATAATGAGGGTTGAACCTGATCACCAGGAGTGCTGCAAATTTTTGGTTCTATATAATCTGCATGACATTATAGTGCTGGGTTTCCCTTGGTTACAGTCTCATAATCCTGTTTTGGATTGGAAATCTGTGTCTGTAACCAGTTGGGGCTGCCAATGTGTTAATACCAACACTCCTGTTTTTTCTGCCTCCCCCAGGCTGAGGATGTTCCTGACTTTTTGTTTGATTTTTCTGATGTGTTTAGCGAAAGTAAATCTGCATCCTTACCTCCCCATAGGAGCTATGACTGCGCTATTGAATTAGTGCCAGGTAGTAAATTCCCTAAAGGTCGCCTTTTTAACTTGTCTGTACCTGAACATGACGCTATGCGGTCTTATATCAAGGAATCATTGGAGAAGGGTCATATCAGACCATCCTCTTCACCCTTAGGTGCCGGTTTTTTCTTTGTGGCCAAAAAAGATGGTTCATTAAGGCCGTGTATTGATTATCGTCTCTTGAACAATATTACTGTGAAATATCAATACCCGTTACCCTTGATTTCTGACCTGTTTTCCAGGGTGAAAAACGCTACTTGGTTTACCAAGCTTGACCTCAGGGGGGCGTATAACCTTATTCGCATTAAGCACGGGGATGAATGGAAGACAGCATTTAACACCCTGAAGGGCATTTTGAGTACCTTGTGATGCCCTTTGGGCTCACTAATGCTCCTTCCGTCTTCCAGTCCTTCATGAATGACATTTTCAGGGATTTTGTGGACAAGTTTCTGATTGTTTATTTGGATGATATCTTGATTTTTTCTAATGACTGGGACTCTCATGTGAAACATGTTCGAACTGTATTCCAGATTTTGAGAGAGAATGCTCTGTATGTGAAGGGATCAAAGTGTCTTTTTGGCGTACAGAAGATCTCATTTCTGGGATTCATTTTGTCCCCATCTGTTATTGAAATGGACCCGGTCAAGGTTCAGGCCATCTGTGATTGGGTCCAACCTACTTCATTAAAGGCTCTTCAGAGATTTTTGGGTTTTGCCAATTTTTATCGTAAATTTATTGGTAATTTCTCGGTTATTGTTAAACCATTAACTGATTTGACCAGAAAGGGTTCTGATGTGGTGAATTGGCCTCCTGAGGCAGTCTCTGCGTTTCAGGAACTTAAGCAGAGATTCACTTCTGCTCCTGTTCTACGGCAGCCTGATGTTTCTCTGCCATTTCAGGTGGAGGTTGATGCCTCTGAAATTGGGGCAGGTGCCGTTTTGTCCCAAAAAGATCCAGAGACCTCTAAAAGTAACCCTTGTGCCTTTTTCTCTCGAAAATTTTCTCCTACTGAACGTAATTATGACGTGGGTAATCGGGAGTTATTGGCCATGAAGTGGGCTTTTGAAGAGTGGAGACATTGGCTGGAGGGAGCCAAACATCAGGTGGTGGTCCTTACGGACCATAAGAATCTGGTCTATCTGGAATCTGCCAAGCGACTCAATCCTAGACAGGCCAGGTGGGCCTTGTTTTTCACACGTTTTAATTTTGTGGTTTCCTTTCTTCCTGGCACTAAGAATGTTAAGGCGGATGCCCTCTCGAGGAGTTTCCTTGCGGACTCTCCTGAGCTATCTGATCCCTCTGTTATTTTGAAGGAGGGTGTAGTTCTTTCCGCCATCTCGCCCAATTTGAGACTTGCTCTGGAGGGGTGTCAGGAGGATAGGCCCGAGCGCTGCCCTGTTGGAAAATTGTTTGTCCCGGACCAATGGAAAAAGAGTGTGATGTCTGAGATTCATTGTTCCGCATTGGCTGGGCATCCCGGAATTTTTGGTACCAGAGACTTGGTTAGTCGGTCCTTTTGGTGGCCTACCTTGTCTCGCGATGTCAGGGAATTTGTGCAGTCCTGCGGGACTTGCTCTCGCTCCAAGCCTTGCTCTCGCTCTAGTGGTTTGTTGATGCCATTGCCTGTGCCCAAGAGACCATGGACCCATATCTCTATGGATTTCATTTCCGATCTTCCTGTTTCTCAGAGAATCACCACCATCTGGGTAATTTGTGATAGGTTTTCCAAAATGATACATCTTGTGCCATTACCTAAGTTGCCTTCCTCCTCTGAATTGGTGCCGTTGTTCCTTCAGCACGCGGTTCGTTTACACGGCATTCCTGAGAACATTGTGTCTGACAGAGGAGTCCAGTTTGTTTCCAGATTTTGGAGGACTTTTTGTTCTAAACTGGGTGTTCAATTGTCTTTCTCCTCGGCATTTCATCCTCAGACCAATGGTCAAACTGAGAGAACAAACCAGACATTGGAGACTTATCTAAGATGCTTTGTGTCTGCTGATCAGGATGACTGGGTCTCTTTTTTGCCTTTGGCTGAGTTTGCTCTTAATAATAGGGCTAGCTCTGCCACTTTGATGTCTCCGTTTTTCTGTAATTCTGGGTTTCACCCTCGATTTTCTTCAGGACAGACGGAGGCTTCTGTCTGTCCAGGTGTTGACTCTGTTGTTGAGCGTATGCAGCAGATTTGGGACTAGGTAGTGGAGAGGTTGTCCCTCTCTCAGGAGAAGGCCCAGCGGTTTGCTAACCGGCATAGGACTGATGGTCCTCGGTTTAAAGTGGGGGAATTGGTCTGGTTGTCCTCAAAGAATATTCCTATGAGAGTAGCATCTCCTAAATTTAAGCCTAGGTTCATTGGACCTTATAAGATCATGGAGATTATTAATCCTGTTTCTTTTCGTTTGCTTCTTCCAGGGACATTTAAGATCCATAACGTGTTCCACAAGTCCTTGTTGAAGAGGTTTGTTGAGCCAGTGGTTCCTGCTGCTGTGCCTCCTGACCCTGTTTTGGTTGAGGGCAATCTGGAGTATGTGGTTGAGAAAATATTGGATTCTCGTTTTTCTAGACGAAGACTCCAGTATTTGGTTAAATGGAGAGGTTATGGTCAGGAAGACAATTCTTGGGTGTTTGCTTCGGACATCCATGCTAGGAGACTTATCCGTGCGTATCATAGAACTCATCCTGACCGACCTGGTTGCTCAAATGAGGGTTCGGTGACCCCTCCTCAAGGGGGGGGTACTGTTGTGAATGGGTTTGAGATGAGTTCTGAGCAGAGGCTCCCTCTGGTGGTTACAAGCGGTACTAGTGAGGATTGTGAGGACTGGGAATCAGGTGTTACTGATTGGTCTTATATAAGGGAGTCATTTTCCCATCAGGGTTGCCGGTGATCAATTGTTCTGGTCTGAATCCTTCTTTCCAGTTTCCCTTGTAGCCTGCTGTGTCGTGTCTGCATCTCCTGCTATCAGATAAGACAATTTCTTATTTTGTGTTTTTGCTATATTTTTGCATTTTGTCCTGCACTTCTGTGGGGGCCTTCAGGGTCCCCTCCGGGGGCTTTTGCCCTCTCAGTTTAGTCCAGCCACTGTGTTTTGTACTTTTGCTTTTTCCAGTTTTTTTTCAGTGGCTGCTGTTTTGTTTTTGTTACACCAGAGAACTAATTTAGGTGGTAGAGGTCGTGTGATCTCAGGTGATTTTGAAATTAGTAGAGTTGGTGTTTTTTCAGGGTTTTCTGAGATTGCAGTAAGTACCCTTCCTGTCCTTTTCTATTTAGTTAGTTTGGGCCCCAGCGTTTGCTCATACTATTTTCTTTCTGTGTCTGTATTTCCTCTTGTCTAACCGCCATTACATGTTTGGGGGCTTTCTATTATCTTTGGGGTTCTGCTCCGGGGCAGATAGCTTTCCTATTTCTATCTTTAGGTGTAGTTAGTTTCTCAGGCTGTGACGAGGCGTCTAGGACCAACGTAGGAACGCTCCACGGCTGCCTCTAGTTGTGGTGGTTAGTCAGGGTACTGCAATCTCATAGATTCCAACTGCTCTGGTGTATTGCCTTTTTTACCTGCTCTCCTCAGCTACCGTAACATAACACACTTCATATGAAACCTCTCCGAGTTTGGGGACCAAGTCCACGGCAGTCTCTGGGTAGACTTTGGTGTCTCCATGGATGCACACCATACTCAGGTGCTTATCAGGGATGAAATCCCTATCAATCAGGCTGTCACATACGGAAGTCACTGGACTCTCTGAGTCCAAGAGGGCCTGTGCTGGGCAGTCATTTACAACCACCGGGGACACCCGTGGTCCAGTCTCTTCGGCTGCGGTGGTCACACACACAGGTTCCGCGCAGAGAGAGAGGGACCTGCCAACATCACGGCACATAGGCTCCCCCTCTAGTGAACAGCCGGCTGCAATTTCACGACATCTCCAACACTGTCCACCACAATCACCCTCCCATACGACCCCAACAGCTGGAACGCTCTTACCGGGAGAGTTCGGCGTCCAGGAACTCCGAAGTGACGACCTCTCAGACGGCTGTACCTCAGGAGGACGTGCTTGGGTGTAGCGGTCCACTATCACCTTTTCAACTCCATAATCAGGTTTGCTGACTGCAGACTCCCAACTGCATCTCCAGTCATGAACTCCCCTGCCACGGGCTGTCACCGTAACACCCAGCCGGGTACGAATCTCCGCTTTCAGCTTGGCATAGTCTTGGCTGTCCTGCTCGCTCAGGTCAGCATAGGCCACCTGGGGCACTCCAATCAGATAGGGTGCGACCATCATGGCCCATTCAGATAGGGGCAGATTCTCCTTCTCTGCCAGACCCTCAAACCTAGTGAGATATACCTCCACATCATCACGAGGTGTCATCTTTTTCAGGGACCGTCTTACCGCCTTCTTTACAGCGGACAAGGCAGGTGCCTTCACAACATTACTCTGGGACGAGGTGCTGAGAGCTGCAATCTGCTCCAACAACCGGTTATTCTCCTGCTGCTGCTGCTGCTGCAGGAATTGCTGCCGGGCCTGCTGCATGCGCTGCTGGTGCTGCAGGCGCTGCTGCTCCATGCTCTGCTGCATGCTCCGCTGGGCCTGGACCAGGTACTCAAGGAGCTCCTCCATACTGCCGGACTTATCTGTCTCAACCACGGCAGTCTTATGTTGCACATTAACTTGCGCCATTTGTTCAAACAGCGCCTCCATGCTGTCATCCATGCTGTCAGACTTCTCTGTCTCAACAACGGCAGTCTTCACTCAAGACATACACACTCTACAGTCTTTTCCATAGAAAAATTCAGCTCTGCTGTGCAGACACTTTTTTTTTTTTCTCTGCAAACTCTATTAGGGCTACTGTCTCTTTAAGACTGCTCCAATCAGACGTTTCTCTTGACACACTTTTTTTTCTCTGCTGCTATTTCAACAGACTTCACCTTTATTGCTGTCTCTAAGCCACCGTGCTGCATGCACACTCCAGCACTAACTGTATCAGCCACTGCGCTGCCCCAGCATTCTCCGCCAATTGTGACATTTCCAGGGGATATAGCTCTAGGATCGCTGTCTGGGTAGACAGAATGGCACGAAAACAGTTCATTCAGACAGCAGTTCTGGTGTAAAACTGGCCGCAACCAGCTTTATTAAAGTCCACAGCAAACAGATAAAAATAAAGCATAAACAGAAAACCTAGGCTTGTCTAGCCACTAATTACACATAGATCGATTTCCCTATTTATCCGGGTCCAGACTCTACCAGTCTGTGCCCAAAACAACACATATGATATAGTTTACCAGTATGGAGTTTCACAGATACTCCTCCTTGTGTCTGAAGGCCCCTTCAGCGTCCAGACTTGAGAGAGATCCACTCCTATTCAGCCGCTATTCGCACGGATTCTCACTGAGACTACTCCTGTGGCCGGGGTACTTCCTGCACCCAGACTGAGATAGCTCACACTCCTGGAGACTGCTTCTTGTGCCGGGACACCTTCCTGTGTCCAGACTAAGCCAGCTCCCACTCCTGGAGACTGCTTCTTGTGCCGGGACACCTCCTGTGTCCAGACTAAGCCAGCTCCACTCTTGGAGACTGCTTCTTGTGCCGGGACACCTTCCTGTGTCCAGACTAAGCCAGCTCCCTGAATGTGTTTGCAGACACCTACTTCTGGTCTCCTAATTAACAGCTGAACGGTTTCAGGCTTGAGCTGCAAGTGTGTGCTGAATGTGAGGTGTAGTGACCTTTCTCTACCACTAGGTTTACAAAGCCACACATTTCCCTTATACCTAGGTGAAATGTACACCCCATTCAACACATATTCCTTCACTGTCTCACAATATATATATATATAATATATATATATATATATTTGCACTATTCATTGTAACAGACCAATCTTAGACCTGTACAAACAACCAAAATACCTGCTGCAGGTGCTTGCTTTTTGGACATGAAGCTTCCTAGCTTTCCTTGTCCAATGCAATGGTATTTTTATCTGTTTCAAAAAGGTTAAATAATTGTCCAATTTAGCCACTGTACATCCCATAGCCAAACTGCTTGCTGTTGCCGCAAGTTCCTTTTCCGGTATAAGCTTAGCTACGCTGCAATATAGCATTTTAGGGTTACATAACTTACAATAGCAAGTATAAACATTTGGGCATAAGCCCTTGCCAGCTCACCTAACTTCCACCGGAGCACGGATCCGCAAGTCCAGACCAGGACATTGAATGCAGCGAAGAGAGAACAGAGGCAGTCCGGCTTCTTAAAAAGTGAAATACTTTATTTTCATCGGAATAAGTCGTCACAAACGGTGTCCTCCAAAATATACAAAAGACGGAGGGGTGGCACCTAGTGAAAACAGCGACGCGTTTCGACCACCAAGGGGCATTGTTTTCTAGGATTAAGGAATTGTGAAGTGGCGGAGAATTTAAAAAATGTACCGTATATACTCATGTATAAGCCGACCCCCCTAATTTTGCCACAAAAAACTTGGAAAACGTATTGACTCGTGTATAAGCCGGGTGTATAAGTTGCCCTCCTGCTCTGTGCTCCCCCATCCAGCTCTGTGCGCCCCCATTCTCTTCTGTGCTCCCCTCCTCCATTATCCTGTCCTGCTCCGTGCTTTCCATCCTCCCCATCCTGCTCCGTGCTCCCCCATCCAGCTCTGCACTCCCCCATTCTCCTCTGTGCCCACCCCCGTCCTGCTCCATGCTCTCCGTCCTCCCCCCGTTCTGCTCCATGCTCTCCATCCTCCCCCATTCTGCTCCGTGCTCTCCGTCCTCCCACCCGTCCTGCTCCGTGCTCTCCGTCCTCCCCCGTTCTGCTCCGTGCTCTCCGTCCTCCCCCCCGTCCTGCTCCGTGCTCTCCGTCCTCCCCCGTTCTGCTCCGTGCTCTCCGTCCTTCCCCATTCTGCTCAGTGCTCTCCGTCCTCCCCCCGTCCTGCTCGTGCTCCTTGTCCTCCTCCATGCTCCCCCCATCCTCCTCCATCATACTCACCCTTCCCGTGCCATCGATGAACGTCCCGCCGGCAATCCTGCGTTCTCCCCACTTCCTGCAGCTCTCCAGCGCTGAGCGGTGACGTAATACCGCTCATTAAGGCCATGAATATGGAGCCACGCCCATGGGAGTGGCGTCGCGTCCATATTACATGACCTTAATGAGCGGTATTACGTCACCGCTCAGCGCTGGAGAGCTGCAGGAAGCTGGATTGCAGGGACGTTCAGCGATGGCACGGGAGGGTGAGTATGATATCCTCGGCCACCGGCTCCTGCCGCCGCATCCACTCCCCCACTGGTTTCTGCCCTATGACTCGTGTATAAGCCGAGGGGGCATTTTCAGCACAAAAAAAAAGGAGCTGAAAATCTCGGCTTATACACGAGTATATACGGTAGATGGAAAAAATATATAGATTTTTGTATAAGTCATGTACTAGTCCAATTTAACATGCATACACGCAACATGAATACAATTGTTTGTTAACGCAACTTTCTTTTTGTGTACCTATCTGTATAGCGACCTAGACCTAGTTTTTTAGGGTTAAGGAATTTTTGTTAAGAGGGAGAAATTAAAATGAAAAAAATATTTAAAATACAAAAGGGTAATTTTTTTTGCATAGCTGTTCTACTAGTGCAATTTAACAAGTGTAATCATCACAAAAATGCTGCTGTTGCCAAAAATTTTTTCCATGCTTATAACCGCCAACCAACATAGCATTTTGGATTATGTTTTTTTGCCAGCGTTGGTGTGTAATAGGAATGAATCTGCTTTAACTAAATATCTGCAAACTAATTATTACAGCAAATCAAGACATTTAACAGTGCAGGTCTGTTTGGAAACACCTGTTTAAGGCTACTTTCACACATCAGGTTTTTTGTGTAAGGCTGGATTTACACACAATGTCTAAAAAATCGGACCGTTTTAGTTGGTCGATTATCGGACCAAAATGTAAAGAACAGACATCCGTCTGGCATCCTATTTTCCTGGAAAGATGCGATTTAGTCGCATCTGACCATAATTGTAACATCCGCTTTACATCCAACTTGCGAGAATTTCTCGCAAGCTTGCAAAACTGACATATAGTGGATCCAAAAGAATAGTATTTAAATCACAAAAGAAAGAATAGATATACAGTCAGGGCCAGAAATATTTGGACAGTGACACAATTTTCGCGAGTTGGGCTCTGCATGTCCACCACATTGGATTTGAAATGAAACCTCTACAACAGAATTCAAGTGCAGATTGTAACGTTTAATTTGAAGGGTTGAACAAAAATATGTGTTAGAAAATGTAGGAATTGTACACATTTCTTTACAAACACTCCACATTTTAGGAGGTCAAAAGTAATTGGACAAATAAACATAACCCAAACAAAATATTTTTATTTTCAATATTTTGTGGCGAATCCTTTGGAGGCAATCACTGCCTTAAGTCTGGAACCCATGGACATCACCAAACGCTGGGTTTCCTCCTTCTTAATGCTTTGCCAGGCCTTTACAGCCGCAGCCTTCAGGTCTTGCTTGTTTGTGGGTCTTTCCCTCTTAAGTCTGGATTTGAGCAAGTGAAATGCATGCTCAATTGGGTTAAGATCTGGTGATTGACTTGGCCATTGAAGAATGTTCCACTTTTTTGCACTCATGAACTCCTGTGTAGCTTTGGCTGTATGCTTGGGGTCATTATCCATCTGTACTATGAAGCGCCGTCCAATCAAGTTTGCAGCATTTGGCTGAATCTGGGCTGAAAGTATATCCCGGTACACTTCAGAATTCATCCGGCTACTCTTGTCTGCTGTTATGTCATCAATAAACACAAGTGACCCAGTGCCATTGAAAGCCATGCATGGCCCATGCCATCACGTTGCCTCCACCATGTTTTACAGAGGATGTGGTGTGCCTTGGATCATGTGCCGTTCCCTTTCTTCTCCAAACTTTTGGCTTCCCATCATTCTGGTACAGGTTGATCTTTGTCTCATCTGTCCATAGAATACTTTTCCAGAACTGAGCTGGCTTCTGGAGGTGTTTTTCAGCAAATTTAACTCTGGCCTGTCTATTTTTGGAATTGATGAATGGTTTGCATCTAGATGTGAACCCTTTGTATTTACTTTCATGGAGTCTTCTCTTTACTGTTGACTTAGAGACAGATACACCTACTTCACTGAGAGTGTTCTGGACTTCAGTTGATGTTGTGAACGGGTTCTTCTTCACCATGGAGAGTATTCTGCGATCATCCACCACTGTTGTCTTCCGTGGGCTCCCAGGTCTTTTTGGATTGATGAGTTCACCAGTGCTCTTTCTTTCTCAGGATGTACCAAATTGTAGATTTTGCCACTTCTAATGTTGTAGCAATTTCTTGGATGGTTTTTTTTCTGTTCTTGCAGCTTAAGGATGGCTTGTTTCACCTGCATGGAGAGCTCCTGTGACCGCATGTTTACTTCACAGCAAAACCTTCCAAATGCAAACACCACACCTCAAATCAACTCCGGCCCTTTCATCTGCTTAATTGAGAATGACATAACAAAGGGATTGCCCACACCTGTCCATGAAATAGCCTTGGAGTCATTTGTCCAATTACTTTTGGTCCCTTTAAAAACAGGGTGGCACATGTTAAGGAGCTGAAACTCCTAAACCCTTCATCCAATTTTAATGTGGATACCCTCAAATGAAAGCTGAAAGTCTGGACTTCAACTGCATCTGAATTGTTTTGTTTAAAATTCATTGTGGTAATGTCTAGAACCAAAATTAGATAAATGTTGTCTCTGTCCAAATATATATGGACCTAACTGTATACACATAGAACACATATATATATATATATACATGTCATTGTGACATATATATATATATATATATATATACATATATTTGTAGTTCATACACTTCTACATACTGTAATAGCCGCTAATTCAATTGCCGGCTTTTGTGAAAGTACAGACCCGACATGAAATGACACATGGTTTACTTACAGTTAACCATGTCATTTCATGTATTTTTATATATGGTTTAAACTTACAATTACATGAGTGTATGTGTGCACAATTGCAGACATGTAGGGGTTAATTAAAGGTATAAATTCGTTGAAAAAAAATGCGTGGGCTCCCGCTGTATTTTCTCCACCAGACAGACAAAGCCAGCGAGTGGGGGCAGATAATAATAGCCTAGGGAGGGTACATTTTTTTTGTGCCCCCCTGGCTACTAACATCTGCCCCCAGACACCCCAGAAAAGGCAAATCTCTAATTAGATTAGCCCTTTCTGGCACTTTGCCCGTCTATTCCCATTGCCCTGTAGCGATGGCGAATGGGTTAATAAGGGGTTAAAGCCACCTTGCAATTGAAAGGTGACTTTAAGCCAGGTTAATAATTGAGAGCTGTCAATTAGACAACTATCAATTATTAATCCTATTGAAGTAAATAAAAAAAACACACACTTTAAGAATAAATAATTTTAATGAAATAAAAACACATTTTTTTGACCATCTTTTATTTAACTCTTAATCCCTGCGAAGCCCGTGATCTCCTATAATAAAGACAAAATAATAAAACAACATTATTCTTACCTATCCGGCGATCTGTCACGTCCCATGCTGTAATCCTTCACAAAGGGTTAACTAGCTTTCAGCCAAGCAGCGCAAGTAATGCTGCCTGCTCAGCTGAAAGCTCCTGAATGAATAACTTCCTCTCCCGGCGACAGGAGAGGATGTGATTACTGTGGGAAGCTTAATTGATTGCGTCCCACTTTCACTTTAGGTCAGGTAAGGTGTCCTGACCTGAAGTGAAAGTGGCAATAAATCAATTAAGCTCCACTCATTAATCACTTCCTCTCCTTTCGCCGGGAGAGGAACTGATTCATTCAGGGGGTAACAGCTCAGCAGGCAGCATTAGCTCCCTGCTAGCTGTAACCTGTTAAACCTTTCTGATGGATTACAGCGTGGGACCTGACTGTGCATCGGATAGGTAAGAATAATTTTGTTTTTTTATTTTATTTTTATTACAGGAAATGGTTTTAGCAGGAAAATAAAATATGGTCAAAAACTGTTTGATTATTTCATGAAACTTCTTTTTTATTAAAGTGTGTGTTTGATTTTTCATTCATACAATAGGATTAATAATTGATAGTTGTCTAATTGACAGCTCTCAATTATTAACCTGGCTTAAAGTCACCTTTTAATTGCAAGGTGGCTTTAACCCCTTATTAACCCATTCGCTACCGCTACAGGGCAATGGGAATAGACGGGCAAAGTGCCAGAAAGGGCTAATCTAATTAGAGATTTGCCTTTTCTGGGTGTCTGGGGGCAGATGTTAGTAGCCATGGGGGGTACAAAAAAAATGTACCCTCCCTAGGCTATTATTATCTGCCCCCACTCGCTGGCTTTGTCTGTCTGGTGGAGAAAATACAGCGGGAGCCCACACATTTTTTTTCAACGAATTTATACCTTTAATTAACCCCTACATGTCTGCAATTTTGCACACATGTACTCATGTAATTGTAAGTTTAAACCATATATAAAAATACATGAAATGCCCGAGCCCCCGGCGAGTAATGTTTAAGTGTATGTAAACCATGTGTCATTTCATGTCGGGTTCTGTATTTTCACAAAAGCCGGCAATTGAATTAGCGGCTATTACAGTATGTAGAAGTGGATGAACTATAAATATATGTATATATGTCACAATGACATGTATATATATATATATATATATATATATGTATTCTATGTGTGTATATGTATTGATTCCATTCTTTATTAAAGCTGTCAGTGTGCTTTTACAGTATAGCCGGGGATGAATTGCCGGCTTTTCTAAAGGACACCGGTGCGATTTAATCGCAAGTCACACGTGCGGTCCGTTTGTAATCAGATTTTTCATCACTCCCATAGACTTGCATTGGCGATAGTCGACCCACAATCGGTGACAATCGCACTCGGACGTTTAAAACAGACCACAAAAAATCTGATACTGGGAGCTGCTCCATAGATTAACATAGGTCCGACTGCAATGCGATATTTCATCGCATTGCAGTCGTCCGATTTTGTCGCTAGTGTGACCTCAGCCTCAGGCATAATCCGTAGAATTCCTGAAAGGACGGATCCTGGCTCTGATTTTGAAAAAACTGATGCAACGGATCAGTTTTGTTGCCGGATCCGACCTGAACTTTTCAACCCGGAAAATGCAGGTATGCATGTCTGGTACGGAGGAGAGAGAGAGACCTTGTTTTCCAGAATCCGGATCAGTCTTTGAACGGATTGGCCAAATGACAGGTCCGGTACGATAGACTTCTATTATTTCCAGCCGCCTGATGCGCCGCTTCAGGCATTATCAGGCGGACCGCTGTTATGAATGTGCTAGAGATGGTTTCTGAGCAGAGGCTCCCTCTGGTGGTTACAGACAGTACTGAACCTTTCAGTGAGGAATGCAATCTGGGTTCACGGACTGGACTGATATAAGGGAGGTTCCCTCCCATGATGGTCGCCGGTGATCAATTGTTCTTGTCTCAGTTGTGGTTCCTGGTTCATTTGGAAGTTTGCTGGAGTCCTGCCTGCATCATCTGCTTTCAGATAAGATATTTTCTGCTTTTCTTTTTGTGCTTGCTTTTTGCATAGTTTTCTGCACTTTTGAGGTCAGCCGAGTCCCCTTCTAGGGCCTGTGCTCCTCTCAGTTTATCTGTAGCCACTGTTATTTGTTCATTTGCTTTTTCCTGTTTTTTCAGTGGCTGCGGCTTAGTTTTGTTACACCAGAGATCTGATTTAGGTGGTGGAGATCGTGTGATCTCAGGTGTTTTTGCAATTAGAAGAGTTGGTATTTTTTAGGGTTTTTTGTTGGATTGCAGTCAGAATTCTTTCCTGTACTTTTCTTTCTAGACAGATTGGGCCCCAGCGTTTGCTCATTCTATTTTCTGTCTGTGTCCGTGCTCTCTTCTTGTCTAACCGCCATTACATGTTTGGGGGCTTCCTATTTTCTTTGGGGATCTGCTCCGGGCTGATAACTTTCATCTTTCTGCCTTTAGGTGTAGCTATCTCTCAGGCTGTGACGAGGCGTCTAGGATCAACGTAGGAACGCTCCACGGCTACCTCTAGTTGTGTGGTTAGTTCAGGTTACTGCAATCCAATAGGTTCCAGCCTCTCTGGTGTATTGCTGTTTTTTGCTTTTTCTCCTCAGCTACCTAAACATAACAGTCTGCTAAAAAAAAAGTTGCAGTGACCGTCTTGTCCGGCCGCCGGAATGTACATTTCCGCCGGATCAGGACAAAAACGGATGCAACGCAACGACATCAGGCGCGATCCGGCGCTAATGAAAGTCAATGACAAAAAAACGCATCCGGTACCGGATCCGTTTTGTTAACAACACGCCGGATCGCGCCTGACGTAAAAAAACTGATGTGTGAAAGAGGCCTAAGATGTCAAATTGGAGACACATACACACCAATATTACTGGCGGATTGTTAGCCTTAATAGCCGTCATGTGAACCTTTCCTAGCATTTCTGATGGATTCCATGTTTTTCCATTTTTGTCTAAGTGCGGGAAAAACATGAACCTAATCTTTGAGCAACATAAATGGTGGCAGATTATATCATGCAGCAGCCAAATTTGGAGCATGGGTTACGTTGAGATCTGCCATTAACCACTGATAGAGGAATGTCACCTACTAAAGTCCTTGGAAGAGTCAACAAAATTTGTCATTAGGGACAAGTGTGGAATTGACTATATATACCCTGGAAAATATCACTAGAATACAAGAGGGCTGAAGGAAAAACAGCAACTTGCACATGTTCATCACTGCCCTGTGTTTGTTGAGACCTGTAAGGTCCATACTTCATTCTGCAGGGTTTGGAGGAGGAGTATGAGCCCCAGTAAGTGGATGTCGATGGGAACATAGAGTTGGATCACGCAGAGTGAAAATGACAAAGATGACGCTGGCTATGACAACCATGACTCACAACTTTTTGCAGCGCAGTCATAAAAATGAACCAAAAGGTCCTTGATCATACTTAAAAAGTTTATAAAGTCCCTGGACATCTCCAAATGCTATACACAGATGTTATGGGCATTTAGAGGCTTTTCTAGAATTGTGATTTGTGGAAAGTGTATGTTAGGGTTCGAGTTGCCACTGCTGCACAAGGGGAGTCTCAAACCGGTCCCGCTGCGGTCCCCCATTCATCTCCAGCCGCAGTGGAGCCTGCTCAGCAGAGACATCGGTCCCAGCGTCTTGCCCATTCCAGTACTGTGCAGAGACTTGCTGCTGCCTCTCCTGGATCTGCTATTATAGCCAGTACTGGAGCAGACGTCTTTGGGACGAAGTCCTGCGTTTCCCCTTCTGAGCATGCCCAGGGTAAGATCTCTCATTGGAGATCTGGGGTCACATGTTCAGGTACTGCAGCAGCTCCTATTGGTCCACCAGGAAGGTCATGAAACTACATGTGTTTGGAACAGTTTCTCATTGGTCCTTGTTTCTGGCAGGTCCTGTAGCTGTTGCTATAAAAGGGTGGCATGGCTGGGCCGCCATGTGCTAATATCAATCATTATATGCTTAGCGCCAGTGTGGTCATGCGTGTGTGTGGTTAGGGCCCGGCTGAAATAAGCCCCTAGAATACCGACTTAATCGGTGAGGAGTTTGGCATGCTAGCTGGTCAGGGTCGGTGTCCTAGAAGCCCTAGATTGCCGGCATAACCGGTGAGGAGTTTGATTGCCGTATTCAGGGCCTGGCGTTCAGACGCCATAGATTGCGGGTGACTCCCGCGAGGACATTAGCGCATGATCACGTTCTATGTTCGCTTAGCTGTTCACTGTGTACCTGGGTGCCTGACAGGACACAGAAGTTTGTCTCAGCGGCTCTGTGACGTAACAGGGTTCGCTTTCAACGCTAGACAGCACCCTAGCGTGTTTATTTTGCGACTCAGTTGTGTTAAGTGAGTTCGCACACATCGCCATATAGCGCTGCGGCACTCCTTCTTGCGGCTCTGTGGATTCACAGAGTTCGCACATATTGCCACAGCGCGTTACGGCGTTTATTTTGGCGACTCTGCGGGATAACAGAGTTCGCTTCTTGCGCCATTTTACTAGCAGCAGGTTCCGCCTGCACGGTGGACCCCGGGCTGCAAACGCACCTCTCCACATCTTATAATTGGTGCGTTCCGCAGACCCTAACAGTGTATTCATTGCAAATCTAATTTTTATGTAATTCAGTAAAGTTGATGTATTAGAATTTCATATGATCTGCTCATCTCTACTCTGAAAGTAATTCCTACTCAGACGCCAAGAAGATCCTACTGGAGAAGACATGTTCTTCTAATCTGTTTTTCTTCTGAAAGACTCCTCTAACTTATGATTGGTCAATGTAGAACAAGGGAGTAAAACACGCCCTCAGAGAAGAATCTCTGGTAACATCCCATTAGAGTTATCATAAATTGTAACTTAAACTTTACAAGCTAATTGTGACATTTGTGCCAGCTTGTTTTTTGTGGGACTAGTTTAACTTTTGAATGACACCATTGTTTTTATCATATCGTGTACTGGAAAACGTGAAAAAAGTTCCAAGTGCGGCAAAATTGCAAAAAAGTGCAATTCCACAATTGTTTTGTGAGTTTTTATTTAACATATTCACTAAATGTTAAATCTGACCTGCTATTATGATTCTATGATACAAATACGCAGATACCAAACATGTATAGGTTCCATTTTATTTAAGTGGTGAAAAAAAAAATCCAAACTTTGTAAAAAAAAACAAAACATAATGTTGCCATTTTCTGAGACCCGTAGCGTCTCCATTTGATCTGGGGCTGGGTGAGAGCTTTTTTTTTTTGCTCGGTGAGCTGACATTTTTATTGATATTATTTGGGGTAGATATGATGTTTTGAACGCCTGTTATTGTAATTTATGGTGTTTACCGATGGGATTAAATTAGTTTATATTTTGATAGATTTTGTGTTTCTGAAAGCAGCGATTCCAAATATGTGCATACTTTTTATTGATTTATTTTGAATGGGGCAAAAGGGGGGTGAATTGAACTTTTATATTTTTTTAATTTTTTTAAAAACTTTTTTGTACTTTTTACTTTCTTCAATAGTCCCCTTAGGAGACTTGAAGCTGCAATCATCCGATCGCCTGTCATAAACATAGCAGGGCTTCAGCATAACTATGTATAGCATAAACATGATATCCTATGGACACCAGCCATAGGAGATTTACACTGACAGGCATGGGGTTCTTCTGAGGACCACTGGCTATCATTACAACCCATTGGCGTCCTGCGATCATGAGACAGAGGTGCTGATGGGCGTATTGCATAAAGCGCTTCCAGTTTTGTGCGAGTTAAATTCCGCTTGGCATTTAACATGTTAACAGCTGCGGGTGGATCGCAGATGCAGGGAGATGACCTTGAATGTTCCTATACGTCCAAGTTTGTAAAGGAGTTAAACTCCTGACGCTCTTACTTCCACAGCCAGTCAATTAACTACCAGCTTCTTCGAATATTTTGTCCCTGACATGACCTCTTGGCTTTGACCCTGTTTGGTGACACTTCCTACCTGTGGCTTGCTTCTCTAGATGGCAACCCATCCATGGAGGCAACCCTTCCATGGAAGCAACCCAGTGGACACCGTTGTAAGACCAGAAACCTATACAAGGGTTAAAGCCTGAAGGTCAGGGTTCCTCTGGAATCTATCAGATAGAGTGGCTTGTGTCAAGTGTGTCCAATGCAGCCTTTTGAAGCTTGTGGACTCTGACAGACATACCTGATGTGTGGGTGAAAACTGCTGTTTGGGCGCACAGCAGGACTCAGAAGGGAAGGAAATTCATTTGATGTTTTGAATGCAAAATTTGCTGGAATCATTAGTGGACTCCACATCCCATTTGGAGAGCCCCTTACGTGCATAAACAGTGGAAACCCCCTACAAGTGACCCTATTTGTAAACTAGACCCCTCAAGGAATGCATCTAATGTGTGGTGAGCTCCTTGAACCTCCTGCTACTTTACAGAAGTTTATAACGTTAAGCAGTGAAAATAAAAAATCACATTTTTCCCACAGAAAAAGTTATTTTAGTCCCAATGTTTAATTTACACAAGGGTAACAGGAGAAATTGCACCATACCATTTGTTTTGCAATTTCTCCAGAGTACACCGATACCTCATATGTGGGGGAAAACTACTGTTTGGGCACCTGGCAGAGCTGGGATGGAAAGGAGCACCATTTGACATTTTGAATGAAAAATTTGCTGGAAACATTAGCAAACGCCATGGTCCGTTTGGAAAGACCCTAATATGCCTAAACAGTGTAAACCTCCCACAAGTGACCCTATATTGGTCTCTAAACCCCTGAGGAATGTATCTAGATGTCTGTTGAGCACCTTCAAGCCCCAAGTGGTTCACAGAAGTTTGTAATGTTAACAGTGAAGATAAAAAAAAATCACATTTTTCCACAAAAAATGTTATTTTAGCCCCAATTTTATATTTTCACAAAAGTAACAGGAGATATTGCACCATATAAATTGCTGTGAAATTTGTCCTGAGTATGCCGATACACAATATGAGGGGGAAAGCTACTGTTTGGATGTACGGCAGGGCTCAGAAGGAAGGAGTAATGTTTTGGAATACAGACTTTGATGGAATTGTGTATGGGTGTCATGTCGTGTTTGAAGCACCCCTGGTGTGCGTATACAGTTGAAAAATCCCACTAACGACCTCTATTTGGAATCTAGACCCCTCAAGGAATTTATCTAAAAATGTGGTGAGCAACTTGAACCCCCAGGTGCTTCACAGAATTTTACAACATTGAACTGTGAAAATGAAAAAAAAAATTCCCCCACAAAATTGTTGTTTTATCCCAATTTTTTTTTCATTTTACAAGGATAGCAGGGGAAAATAGACCCCAAAATTTGTTATGCAATTTCTCCTGTGTACGCCGATACCCCATATGTTGTTGAAACTACTTTTGAGGCTCAGTGCAAAGCTCAGAAGGGAAGAAGCGCCATATTGGAGTTCAGATTTTGCTGGAATGGTTTGAGGGTGCCATGTCACACTGGCAAAGCCCCTGAGGTTCCAGAACAACAGAAACTCCCCATTTATGACCTCATTTTACAAACTACATTCCCCAATTAATTCAACCAGGGTTGCAGTGATCATATTGACACCACATGTGCCTCACAGAATTTTATACTATTTTCGGTGAAAAAAGAATAATTACACTTTTACCACTAAAATGTTGTTTTTGCCCCAAGTTTATAATTTTTCTAAGGGCTAATAGGAAAAAATGGACCTGTTTGTAGTAAAAATTTGTCTTGAGTATGCCAATACCCTACATGTGAACAGGCAATACTTTTCAGGCACAGTGCAAAGCTCAGAAGGGATGGAGCGCCATATTATAGTGCAGATTTTACTGTTACGATTTGCAGGTGCCATGACACAATGGGAGAGCCCCTGAGGTGCCAGAACAGCAGAACTCTCATAAGTGACCCCATTTTACAAACTACACCTATTCATGAATGAATCTAGGGGTACAGTGATCATATTGACACCTCAGGCATGTCACAGAATTTTATACCATTGGGCAGTGAAGAAAAAATGGTTAAATTTTTACCACAAAAATTTAGTTTTAGCCCCAGATTATACATTTTCACAAGAAAAAATGGCACCAAAATTTGTCCCACAATTTCTGACAAATGTAGAAATATCCCATATGTGCCTGTACAGTACTGCTTAGTCATAAGGGGGTCACTTGGGTAATAGTGATCACAAAATAATAAGCTTTCATGTATCCTTTAATAAGATGTGTAGTCGAGGGGTTACAAGGACACTAAACTTCAGGAAGGCAAATTTCCAACGGATGAGAGATGATCTTGGTGCAATAAACTGGGACGATATCCTGAGACATAAAAATACACAAAGAAAATGGGAGACGTTTATTAGTATCCTGAATAGGACCTGTGCACAGTATATACCCTATGGGAATAAACATGCTAGAATTAGGAGGAAACCACTATGGCTAAATAGAGCTGTAAGGGGCGCAATAAGGGACAAAAAGAAAGCGTTTAGGGAATTAAAGCAAGTAGGTAGTGAAGAGGCATTAAATAAATACAGAAGACTGAATAAATTCTGTAAAAAGCAAATCAAGACAGCAAAGATTGAGGCAGAGAGACTCATTGCCAGAGAAAGTAAAAATAATCCGAAAATATTCTTTAACTACATAAATAGCAAGAAACTAAAAAATGATAGTGTTGGTCCCCTTAAAAATAGTCTGGGTGAAATGGTGGATGAGGATGAGGAAAAAGCCAATATGCTAAATGACTTTTTTTCAACTGTATTTACACAAGAAAATCCCATGACAGATAACATGATCAGAGATAAAAAAATTTCTCCATTAAATGTCACATGCTTAACCCAGCAGGAAGTACGGCGGCGTCTAAAAATCACTAAAGTTGACAAATCCCCGGGTCCGGATGGGATACACCCCCGAGTACTGCAGGAATTAAGTACAGTTATAGATAGACCATTATTTTTAATCTTTAAAGATTCCATAATAACTGGGTCTGTACCACAAGACTGGCGTATAGCAAATGTGGTGCCAATATTCAAAAAGGGGGCAAAAACTGAACCTGGAAATTATAGGCCAGTGAGCTTAACATCTACTGTGGGTAAAATCCTGGAGGGTTTTTTAAGGGATACTATATTGGAGTATCTGAAGCTGAATAACCTCATGACACAGTATCAGCATGGGTTTACGAGGGACCGTTCTTGTCAGACTAATCTGATAAGCTTTTATGAAGGGGTAAGTTCAGGACTGGACCAAGGGAATGCAGTGGACGTGGTGTTCATGGACTTCTCAAAAGCTTTTGATACAGTGCCACACAAAAGGTTGATACATAAAATGAGAACAATGGGGATAGGGGAAAATATGTGTAAGTGGGTTAAGAACTGGCTCATGGATAGGAAACAAAGGGTGGTTATTAATGGAGCACACTCGGACTGGGTCACGGTTAGCAGTGGGGTACCACAGGGGTCAGTATTGGGGCCGCTTCTCTTTAACATATTTTTAATGACCTTGTAGGGGGCATACAGAGTAGTATTTCAATATTTGCAGATGACACTAAACTCTGCAGGGTAATAAATACAGAGGAGGATAATTTTATATTACAGGAGGATTTATGTAAACTAGAAGCTTGGGCTGATAAATGGCAAATGAGCTTTAATGGGGATAAATGTAAGGTCATGCACTTGGGTAGAACAAATAAGATGTATAATTATGTGCTTAATTGTAAAACACTGGGCAAAACTGTCACTGAAAAAGACTTGGGTGTATGGGTGGACGACAAACTCACATTTAGTGGCCAATGTCAGGCAGCTGCTGCCAAGGCAAATAAAATAATGGGATGCATTAGACGAGGCATAGATGCTCATGAGGAGAACATAATTTTACCTCTATACAAGTCACTGGTGCGACCACACTTAGAATACTGTGTGCAGTTCTGGTCTCCGGTGTATAAGAAAGACATAGCTGAACTGGAGCGGGTGCAGAGAAGAGCGACCAAGGTTATTAGAGAACTGGGGGGTCTGCAATACCAAGACAGGTTATTACACTTGGGGTTATTTAGTTTGGAAAAACAAAGGCTTAGGGGTGATCTTATTACAATGTACAAATATATGAGGGGACAGTACAAAGACCTTTCTAATGATCTTTTTACTCTTAGACCTGTGACGGGGACGAGGGGGCATCCTCTACGTCTGGAGGAAAGAAGGTTTAGCCATAATCACAGATGCAGATTCTTTACTGTAAGAGCAGGTGACTATGGAACTCTCTGCCGTCTAATGTTGTAATGAGTGATTCCTTACTAAAATTTAAGAGGGGACTGGATGCCTTTCTTGAAAAGTATAATATTACAGGCTATATTCACTAGTTTCCTAGATACAGCGTTGATCCAGGGAGCTAGTCTGATTGCCGTATGTGGAGTCGGGAAGGAATTTTTTTCCCCAATGTGAAGCTTACTGTTTGCCACTTGGTTTTTTTTGCCTTCCTCTGGATCAACATGTTAGGGCAGGTTAGGATAGGATATGGGTTGAACTAGATGGACTTAAAGTCTTCCTTCAACCTTAATAACTACAGTCAGGGCCAGAAATATTTGGACAGTGACACAATGTTCGCGAGTTGGGCTCTGCATGCCACCACATTGGATTTGAAATGAAACCTCTACAACAGAATTCAAGTGCAGATTGTAACGTTTAATTTGAAGGGTTGAACAAAAATATGTGTTAGAAAATGTAGGAATTGTACACATTTCTTTACAAACACTCCACATTTTAGGAGGTCAAAAGTAATTGGACAAATAAACATAACCCAAACAAAATATTTTTATTTTCAATATTTTGTGGCGAATCCTTTGGAGGCAATCACTGCCTTAAGTCTGGAACCCATGGACATCACCAAACGCTGGGTTTCCTCCTTCTTAATGCTTTGCCAGGCCTTTACAGCCGCAGCCTTCAGGTCTTGCTTGTTTGTGGGTCTTTCCCTCTTAAGTCTGGATTTGAGCAAGTGAAATGCATGCTCAATTGGGTTAAGATCTGGTGATTGACTTGGCCATTGAAGAATGTTCCACTTTTTTGCACTCATGAACTCCTGTGTAGCTTTGGCTGTATGCTTGGGGTCATTATCCATCTGTACTATGAAGCGCCGTCCAATCAAGTTTGCAGCATTTGGCTGAATCTGGGCTGAAAGTATATCTCGGTACACTTCAGAATTCATCCGGCTACTCTTGTCTGCTGTTATGTCATCAATAAACACAAGTGACCCAGTGCCATTGAAAGCCATGCATGGCCATGCCATCACGTTGCCTCCACCATGTTTTACAGAGGATGTGGTGTGCCTTGGATCATGTGCCGTTCCCTTTCTTCTCCAAACTTTTGGCTTCCCATCATTCTGGTACAGGTTGATCTTTGTCTCATCTGTCCATAGAATACTTTTCCAGAACTGAGCTGGCTTCTGGAGGTGTTTTTCAGCAAATTTAACTCTGGCCTGTCTATTTTTGGAATTGATGAATGGTTTGCATCTAGATGTGAACCCTTTGTATTTACTTTCATGGAGTCTTCTCTTTACTGTTGACTTAGAGACAGATACACCTACTTCACTGAGAGTGTTCTGGACTTCAGTTGATGTTGTGAACGGGTTCTTCTTCACCATGGAGAGTATTCTGCGATCATCCACCACTGTTGTCTTCCGTGGGCTCCCAGGTCTTTTTGGATTGATGAGTTCAACAGTGCTTTCTTTCTTTCTCAGGATGTACCAAATTGTAGATTTTGCCACTTCTAATGTTGTAGCAATTTCTTGGATGGGTTTTTTTCTGTTCTTGCAGCTTAAGGATGGCTTGTTTCACCTGCATGGAGAGCTCCTGTGACCACATGTTTCCTTCATAGCAAAACCTTCCAATTGCAAACACCACACCTCAAATCAACTCCGGCCCTTTCATCTGCTTAATTGAGAATGACATAACAAAGGGATTGCCCACACCTGTCCATGAAATAGCCTTGGAGTCATTTGTCCAATTACTTTTGGTCCCTTTAAAAACAGGTGGCACATGTTAAGGAGCTGAAACTCCTAAACCCTTCATCCAATTTTAATGTGGATACCCTCAAATGAAAGCTGAAAGTCTGGACTTCAACTGCATCTGAATTGTTTTGTTTAAAATTCATTGTGGTAATGTCTAGAACCAAAATTAGATAAATGTTGTCTCTGTCCAAATATATATGGACCTAACCGTATGTTACTATGTTACTATATGGCGAGACTCGGGAGGGATGGAGCGCTATTTGCATCTTGGAGCCCAAATTTTCCTAGAATTGTTAGTGGACTCCATATACAGAGCCCCTAAGTGAAAAGCAGAATTCTCACTTAAGTGACCCAGTTTTGGAAATTAATTTGCAGGTGTAGTGATGAATTTGACTCCATGGGTGTTTTCCAGAAACAAGCAGCAGTGGATGTTACTGAGTAAATTGCAAACTGCCATTGTAGTGTCCAGTAAGTTGTAGTGACCAGTATGTTGTAGTGACCAGTATGTTGTAGTGACCAGTACGTCATTCCCAGCTTGTTCTTCTGGAGACATGCACCTGTAAATTAGGCGAGCTCTCATTGGTACAGAAATGCCAAACATGTGGACACTAAAGGTGGTTTAGATTCACTGGGGCTCAGAATGAAGGGGCCATTTGGATTTGGGAGCTCAAAATTCACTGGATTTCTTTTGGGATGTGAGGATCCATTGCGCTTTTCCAGAGCCTTTGTACTACCAGTAACATGGAATCCCCCTATATTTCCATTGACAGGTGACGGACCTGAGTGGAGATTTGCTATTTTGTGGATTGAGTTGCAGCTTTTGTTGGGAACCTTTTTACATAATGTGTGAGATTACATTTGTCCGGCGCTCTACGCTGAGCACTTACTTTGGGATTTCCATTTAAATCTCCGAGTGAGGAATCCATTTACTATAATGAGGCAGCAGTATTAGGGCTCATACTCACTGGCTGGAAAAAAATTGGTTCGTTTTCTGCAGGAAAAAAACGGTACATTTGTTGTAAAAAGGCATGCGATTTTGATGCGATTTTAAATCGCACCATGCGTTTTCCATCAGTTTTCCATCTGTATACAATGCGATTTTAACATGAAGTTTTACATAGAGCAGTTATCTCTATGTAAAAAGTCATGTAAAAATCACATTGTAAAAAAAAATGTACACAAAAAGAAAATAATTATATATATATATGTATATATATATATATATATATATATATATATATATACATATATATATAATATATATATAGGTCATACTCTTCTACATAGTATACTAGCCGCTAATTCATCCCTGGCTATACTGTAAAATCACACTGACAGCATTAATAAAGAATAGAAACAATACATATACACACATAGAATATATATATATATATATATATGTAATTGTGACATATATATATATATATATATTCACATGTATTTATAGTTCATACACTTCTACATACTGTAATAGCTGCTAATTCAATTGCCGGCTTTTGTGAAATCACAGAAGCCGACATGAAATGATACATTGTTTACACACAGTTAACCATGTTATTTCATGTATTTTGATATATGGTTTTAACTTACAATTACATAAGTGTATGTGTGCAAAATTTCAGACAAGTAGGGGTTAATTAAAGGTGTAAATTCGTTGAAAAAAAATGTGTGGGCTCCCGCTGTATTTTCTCCACCAGACAGACAAAGCAAGCGAGTGGGGGCAGATAATAATAGCCTAGGGAGGGTACATTTTTTTTGTGCCCCCCCTGGCTACTAACATCTGCCCCCAGACACCCCAGAAAGGGCAAATCTCTAATTAGATTCGCCCTTTCTGGCACTTTGCCCGTCTATTCCCATAGCCCTGTAGCGGTGGCGAATGGGTTAATAAGGGGTTAAAGCCACCTTGCTATTGAAAGGTCACTTTAAGCCAGGTTAATAATTGAGAGCTGTCAATTAGACAACTATCAATTATTAATCCTATTGAAGGAAATAAAATAATCACACACACTTTAAGAATAAATAATTTTAATGAAATAAAAACACATTTTTTTGACCATCTTTTATTTAACTCTTAATCCCTCGAAGCCCTTGATCTTCTATAATAAAGAAAAAATAATAAAACAACATTATTCTTACCTATCTGGCGATCTGTCACGTCCCACGATGTAATCCTTCACAAAGGGTTAACTAGCAATCAGCTAAGCAGCGCAAGTAATACTGGGTGCTCAGCTGAAAGCTCCTGAATGAATAAGTTCCTCTCCCGGCGACAGGAGAGGATGTGATTACTGTGGGAAGCTTAATTGATTGCGTCCCACTTTCACTTTAGGTCAGGTCACTGAAGTGAAAGTGGCAATAAATCAATTAAGCTTCACTCATTAATCTCTTCCTCTCCTTTCCCTGGGAGAGGAAGTTATCCATTCGGGGTGTTACAGCTAGCAGACAGCATTAGCTAACTGCTAACTGTAACCTGTTAACCCTTTCTGATGGATTACAGCGTGGGACCTGACTGTGCATTGGATTGGTAAGAATAATTTTGCTTTTTTATTTTATTTTTATTACAGGAAATGGTTTTAGCAGGAAAATAAAATATGGTCAAAAACTGTGTGATTATTTCATTAAACTTCTTTTTTATTAAACTGTGTGTGTTTGATTTTTCTATCATACAATAGGATTAATAATTGATAGTTGTCTAATTGACAGCTCTCAATTATTAACCTGGCTTAAAGTCACCTTTCAATTGCAAGGTGGCTTTAACCCCTTATTAACCCATTCGCCACCGCTACAGGGCAATGGGAATAGACGGGCAAAGTGCCAGAAAGGGCGAATCTAATTAGATATTTGCCCTTTCTGGGGTGTCTGGGGGCAGATGTTAGTAGCCAGGGGGGCACAAAAAAATGTACCCTCCCTAGGCTATTATTATCTGCCCCCACTCGCTTGCTTTGTCTGTCTGGTGGAGAAAATACAGCGGGAGCCCACGCATTTTTTTCAACGAATTTACACCTTTAATTAACCCCTACATGTCTGAAATTTTGCACACATACACTTATGTAATTGTAAGTTAAAACCATATATCAAAATACATGAAATGACATGGTTAACTGTGTGGAAACAATGTATCATTTCATGTCGGCTTCTGTGATTTCACAAAAGCCGGCAATTGAATTAGCGGCTATTACAGTATGTAGAAGTGTAAGAACTATAAATATATGTATATGTTTGTGTTACAATGACATGTATATATATATATGTATTCTATGTGTATGTATCTAGTGTTTTGTAAGCTGTCAGTGTGATTTTACAGTAGCCGGGGATGAATTGCCGACTTTTCAAAGGAGACTGGTGCGTATAAATCGGACAGCACTTGCATGGTGCGAGTGCTGTGCGTTTTTTAATCGCACCCATTGACTTGCATTGGCGATTATCATGCCAAAATCGCATCAAATCGCAGCATGCTGCGATTTTTTTTCTCACACCAATTTCTGATGAGAAAAAAATCGCAAATGAGAACTCACCTATTGAATAACATTGGTCAGATTTGAATCCGATTTTTTTTCGTCTGATTATCATCCGTTTTCGGCGCCAGTGAGTATGAGCCCTTACTCTGGTCTCTGTTCAGCGGTTTTCTTCTTTTCAGAAGTGCACAAAACTGTGGCAGACCACGCTTTTATCCACACCTAAAAAGACAGACACAACCACATCACAGGTCAGGTGACATCCACAGTGCCTCCATCTGCCTTATTATAGGGAATCTCCCGCCAGGGTTCCATATGAATCACGCATATCAGAGATTTTCATGGAAATCCTGGTGGAAGTGCTCATCGAAGAGCATAGGATAAATGTGCGCCGAGCCTTACTGCGATCTTTTAGAGGCAGAATGAAAAAAATCAACAGCAGGTGAAGAATTGATTTTGTTTGTTTTTACGCTGCTTCTCATGTGGTATAAGTGATTAGACAACTTTACTCTTCGGGTCAGTACGATTACAGAGATACCAGAGTTATATCAGGTTTTTATGTTTGGCTGGTGTCACACACTAAAAAAAGCTTTTTATTGCAAAAAGCATCGCTACATTTTGAGAGCTATAATTTTTCCGTATTTCTGAGTCTTGTGATGGCTTGTTTTTTGCGGGATGAGCTGATGTTTTATTGGTATAGTTTTTTGTTACATAACATTTTTTGATCGCTTTCTCCTCCGATTTTTGGGAGGAAAAATGAAAAAAAGTCCAGCAATTCAGGAATTTTTGGGGGGGAATTTATGCCATTCCATGCGTGGTAAAATTGATAAGGCAGTTTTATTCTTTGGGTCAGGACGATTACAGCGATACCTCATTTACATGTTTTTTTATGTTTTGGAGCTTTTGCACAACAAAAACTGTTATATAGAAATAATTATTTTTGCATCACTTCATTATGAGAGCTATACATTTTTTATTTTTTTGTTGATTGAGCTGT
Organism: Oophaga sylvatica; assembly: GCA_033576555.1. Taxonomy (NCBI): domain Eukaryota; kingdom Metazoa; phylum Chordata; class Amphibia; order Anura; family Dendrobatidae; genus Oophaga; species Oophaga sylvatica. The sequence continues at coordinate 79,327,826 of JARQOD010000005.1, forward strand.
ATGATAGATGTTTTTTGCTGGACAAGATGATGTTTTCAACAATACCATTTTTATTTACATTCGCCTTAATCACGTTTTATTCCACTTTTAGTTCTGCGATATGTTGAAAAAGCATAGTTTTTTGCCCTTTTTTAATTATTTTTTTACTGTGTTCACTGTATATATACAGCACGATATATATTTTTTAAAATTTTCTGATATTTTTGGAAAAAATATTTTTAGAATTTTTTAAACTTTTTTACTTTGTCAAGCATTGCAATGGCTTATAACTGTCAGTGCTGCGCTGACACAAGCCCCTCAGACCATGCGCAGAGGGTCTGAAGGGCTTGCCTTAGCCTGGTGACCCAGATGTCGTCATGATGACATTGGGTCACCATGGCAACGATCGTGCCCCCATGATGATGTCGTGGGCGCCGATCTCTCTGCAATGCCTTCCAAATTCTGCGATCGCTATCAATGACAACATTTAAGGGTTAAAGTGCCAGGAGCGTTGCTGGCACCACTCCTGCACTGAGTGCCAGGTGTCAGCTGTCAGAATCAGCCAACACCAGGAGGCCATTGCCTGCGCACGGCTCCTGTGCACCAGGTTTTTTCCACCCCATCTGAGAGCAGCACAATGTAGAGTCGGAGACCTTGACTCCAGTGGTGTATCACTTACTTGGTTGCTTGCTGTCATTTTGATAAAATCTCTTTTCCCTGCTGCAAGTTAAGCAGTTATCTGAATGCTGAGCTCTGCATCACCCAGCCCACTCCACTAATTGGCAGGTTTCTGCCTATGCACAGTGTTAACAGAAAGCTGCCAATCAGTGCTGGGGCGGGTTACACTAAGCTCATCCATATGCTTGACTACCAGGTTTAATAGTCCTATAGTGATAATCTCCAGCTGATAAAATAGTGATTTTATCAAAACTACTGTGATGTTCCACTAGAATTTTCTGTGTAAACATTCAGATTTGTTATGTGGTATAACAGCACCATCTAGTGGTCGTTTTATAGAATGTCTTTGGTTGTTGATATTGAGGTTTTTTGACATATCTACCACACCGTAGTTCATGAGTCATAGCTTTGATGACTCAGCAGCCAGCCCCAGCAGCCATGTTTTTTGCTCAGTATACAGCTAAGACAGTTCATTCCTGCGTACCTCCTGACATCAGATCCAATAGTGATCTCTTACATCCAGATCTGTAGCCGCACAATCGGTAGTGTCCTAAACACATTCACCATGAACTTGACAGCCGTATAAATATTGGGATGTTTACATCATGCTGTTATGAAAATGTGAGAGTTGTAGTCCATGCTTTTCCGACTGGTCAGTAAGCATGGGATATACCGCATGTTATATGTAACTACATGTTATGCATATAGTGTGTTCCCTCACCACTGTATATTGTGTATATATTGTATGCTTGCCACATGTTTGTGAGCACATAGTAAAATACTGTTATTTGTTCCACAGTTTTTTACCATATTCGATTCCTGCAATAAACTTGGTAACAGACATCACGTGTCTATCAAATCACTGTTGGGATCAAGGTTTATGCTGTCTGCAAGGATTATGTACACATACACATAAGACGGGCAGAACAACTACAATAAGCAGCCAATTAAGTGACACATTGCTGGACTCAGGGTCTCTGTCTCTACTTAATGCTGCTCTCAGATTAAGTAGCAAAAACCTGGTGGCAGATTTCCTTTAATTTGAAGCTTAGAAGGTAGAAGAGGACATTTCTAGGATTGTCTTTTTCAGCTTTCCAAGGTCTGAACACTGTGGTCCCGATTCATCATTGCTCTTTGTCTAGTTTTGTGCTTTTTTGTTTGCAGTCGGTTCATTATGCTAATGGCGCCTTTTTTGGAGTCTTCTTGCCTACTTTTTTTTTCTGCTTTGTGGATGGAGTTTTGCGTTCGACTGATTTATTAATTACGAAAATTTGTAAATTCACAAATTAGCGAAACTCTACTTCAGTCATTTGATATTTATTGATTTTGGGACTCTAAGTCAAATATTTCTACTTCAGTCCAGTCATCTTCAAAAGTGGCATCTTTTTTTTTCGACATTTTGAAAAAGGTGCCAAAGGTTTGCTCAAAAAGTCGCAAAAAAAAGACCCTGTTTTCATTTTGCGTCAAATTCATGAATCGCATGCAATATGTTGATGAATTCGGCAAAACAAACGTCAATGAATACCTCAGGGCAAAAAAGAAAAAGTGACTTCTAGAAACCTGCAAATGATGAATCGAGGTCTATGCGCGTTCCCTGTGCCAAGATCATAGCCCTCTTTCTTGCCAAATACTTGAAAATGTTGGATAAAGCATGAGTTACATGTTACATTGTCTCGGATCCTGTGATTATTATTTCTTATAGATCTATTTTTGAGATCGTCCACTTGTAGGTCCAATGTGAAGTTTTCTTTTTTCTCCTCGCTGACTGATTTTATTACTTTTTCAGAATGATGAATTTATTGGTTGCAGAAGCCTTTGAGAGAATTATTCTGGCATAAATTAGTTTCATATCTCCTCTGAGATCAGACAGTTCTTCTTTTACTGACTGTACGTTTTTTAAAGAGATCTCGAATACAGTCTGCGGTAGGTAGAACTTTTATATACTTTTTAATATCTTATTGATTTTGTGGATCATCATCTTCCTCACCTTCTGACCAGTTAGACGCCAGAATTTTCTCTTTTGTGCGTTGTTTTATTTTACTGTTTCGATTAGCTTTGAATATAACTTTTTTAGTTGCTTTTTCTGGGTCAGGTTGTTTTTTTGATATGTTACTGCGTTTATGGATCTGTCTCCAGGATTTGCTTTAATTTTCATGCTGTTCCTCTATCTATGATGCAGAGCTGTTCGATTCACTAGTGTGGAGCCCAGCTGTGCTTGGAATCCTAATCTCCAGGAGGGTGCACTGAAGGTAACCACCACTAGAGGTCCTGTATATACATTCACACACCTTCACTAGTGTTGAGCATTCCGATACCGCAAGTATCGGGTATCGGCCGATATTCGCTGTATCGGAATTCCGATACTTAGTTCCGATATTTTTCATATATCGTATACCGGAATCGGAAGTTCCCATAATTCTTTGAGAGGCACTGTGATTTTAGTCAGCCAATGAGGAATCCTACGAAGTGTGGGCACATCCTGTACTGCTGCGGTCATGTTAACTAATGGCATGGCTGTGATTGGCTGCTGAAATGATGTCAGAATGCACTATAAAAGGCGCCGCCGCCATTTTAGCGTCACTGTGCTGTGAACTCAGTTAGGGACAGAACGCTGCTCTGCTGACTCTGAGGGACAGTTAGAGATTGCGATTTTGTGTACTGTGCTTTAGGCAGGCTAGTTTACCACCGGCTGTGTAAAGCTTCCTTTTGCCTTGCAGTGTTGTTTTAACAGCTCTGTGCAAGGTGTGTGTGTGAGAGTGCAGGTGACGCTGCAGTTTGCTCTGCATCCACCGCTGTTTGTAGGCATCTGCACGTGTCACTCACTGACTCTTTTTTTTATTTTATTTTGTGGAATTGGTGGTGCTCCATTCAATTGAAATTAACAGTGATCTATTAGTGTGACGCGCTTCCATCCGTATCCAATACATTGGTTGCAAACACTATAGAAGTACAGAAAGGAGCCTTTCACAGATAGTGAACAGTTGTGTGCAGTGTTCACTGTAGTCTGTGAGGTTTTCATTTTTTGAGTGCAGATCACGCTCCAGTTAGTTCTTCAACCACTGCTGGTTGTAGTCTGCTGAGCGTGTGTCACTGCCTCATCCTTCACATTTTTCTCTAATTGGTGCTGCTCCATTCTATTTTTAAAAAAATATAATCTATTAGTGTGACGCGCTTCCATCCGTATACAATACATTGGTTGCAAACACTATAGAAGTACACAAAGGGGCCTTTTACAGCTACTGAACAGTTGTCTGCAGTGTTCACTGTAGTCTGTGAGCTTTTCATTTTTTGAGTGCAGATTACGCTCCAGTTAGTTCTTCAACCACTGCTGGTTGTAGTCTACTGAGCGTGTGTCACTGCCTCATCCTTCACATTTTTCTCTAATTGGTGCTGCTCCATTCTATTTTAAAAAAATATAATCTATTAGTGTGACGCGCTTCCATCCGTATACAATACATTGGTTGCAAACACTATAGAAGTACACAAAGGGGCCTTTTACAGCTACTGAACAGTTGTCTGCAGTGTTCACTGTAGTCTGTGAGCTTTTCATTTTTTGAGTGCAGATTACGCTCCAGTTAGTTCTTCAACAACTGCTGGTTGTAGTCTGCTGAGCGTGTGTCACTGCCTCATCCTTCACATTTTCTCTAATTGGTGCTGCTCCATTCTATTTTAAAAAAATATAATCTATTAGTGTGACGCGCTTCCATCCGTATACAATACATTGGTTGCAAACACTATAGAAGTACACAAAGGGGCCTTTTACAGCTACTGAACAGTTGTATGCAGTGTTCACTGTAGTCTGTGAGCTTTTCATTTTTTGAGTGCAGATTATGCTCCAGTTAGTTCTTCAACCACTGCTGGTTGTAGTCTGCTGAGCGTGTGTCACTGCCTCATCCTTCACATTTTTCTCTAATTGGTGCTGCTCCATTCTATTTTAAAAAAATATAATCTATTAGTGTGACGCGCTTCCATCCGTATACAATACATTGGTTGCAAACACTATAGAAGTACACAAAGGGGCCTTTCACAGCTAGTGAACATTTGTCTGCAGTGTTCACTGCAGTCTCTGAGGAATAACCACACTTAGGCCTTATAACTTTTCTGACTTTCTTTATCAATCTACCAAGATGAAGAAGGCAGGGAGTAAGGCACGTGGTCGTGGCCGTGGAGTTTCAGCAGGGAGAGGACGTGGGGATTCTGTGACTGCTGCCCCACCCAGTGACACAGCATCCACCAGTTTTCCCCGTGAGCGTTCCTTTATGCGCACTTTTGTAGGAGCTCGGCGTACCCCCCTGCTGCAGGAAGAACAAATTGAAGCCGTTGTTGGTTGGATGGCAGCCAATGCATCGACTTCAATTGCTTCCACCTCCTCTCAGGACCACAGCACTGTTGAACAACCATCTGTCTCTTCACCGCCTGCCAAATTGCCCAGGCAGTCAGAGAGCTCTGTAAAGGAGCCAGCTGAGTCTCTGCTTCTGTTCTCAGAATCTGTTGGCTTGCAAACAGGGCCCAGCCAAGCAGCATTCTGGAATGTGAAGAAGAGGGAGTATGCAGTGATGCGCAACAGCTGTGTCTCTCTGAATCTGAAGAGGCGGGTGAGCCAGTGCCGATGGTCAGCACACCGCAGAACGCATCTGATGATGATGAGACTCAGGTGCCAGTTTCTGTTGAGCATGGTGCTGGCCAGACCACCCAACAGCAGCAGGTGTTGGAAGAGGGTACTGGAGATGATGAGGTCCAAGACCCAACATGGCGTGAGGAACAGGAAGGTGGTGGGAGCAGCTCTGAGGAAGAGATTGCCCCAACGGTCCAAACAGTAGGGAGAGGTAGGCTGCAGACTCGGTTGCCTGTAGCCTCCAGTTTGGCACCCGTTCGTAGCAGTTCTCTTACAACAGCCAAAACGGGCGCTCCCAGGACTTGCACTGCGTGGTCCTTTTTTGACACACTTGCAGATGATATTTGCTATGTCAAATGCAAGCTGTGCAATCAAAAAGTAAAAAGAGGTAAAAGTGTCAGTAACCTTAATACCACAAATATGTGGAAACATGTGCGGACAAAGCACGTGGTTGAGTTACAAAGACACACTGGAGATGTAGGCCAACCTACAGCAGCACCTACATCTTCAGCTCGTGTTGGAGCCTCTTCCTCCAGCTCACACACAGCTGGTTCAGCTTCCTCACAGGATCGCCATGGAAGAACCTCTGTCACTGTTGTCCAGAGACCCAGTGTTATTCTACCCACAGCTGCAAGTTCCCTGTCATCCTCACACTCACAGGCCACAAAACAGCCATCGGTAGCACAGGCATGGGATAAAAGACGGCCATACTCGGCAAACCATCCACGAGCACAGGCTCTGAATGCTGGCATTGCAAAACTCCTGTCCCTTGAAATGCTGTCATTCAGGCTGGTGGAGACTGACAGTTTCCGTAACTTAATGGCATTGGCAGTCCCACAATACAATGTGCCAAGCCGATTTTATTTCAGCAGGCAAGCCGTCCCTGGTTTGCAAAAGCATGTTGAGGGAAAAATTAAACATGCGCTACTAAACGCCGTCAGTAGCAAGGTCCACCTGACCACCGATGCGTGGACCAGTACCCATGGCCAGGGACGATACCTTTCCCTCACTGCCCATTGGGTCAATGTTGTGGAGCCGGGTACAGATCTTGCGAGTGGCGCTGTACGTGTTCTGCCAACTCCAAGGATTGCAGGAATCCAGTCTGTCCACATTGACTCCTCCTCCTACTCCAGTTCCTCAGAATCATCGCTGCAGGAGCCGTCACGGTCTACCTCCACATGGACCCGTGAACGCTTACCTGTTGCGACCGATATGAGCACAGCCGTGGCCAAACGTCAACAGGCCGTCCTGAAATTAATTTCCATGAGGAATCGAAGCCACACAGCGCAGGAGCTCTGGAATGCCATCAAGCAGGAGAGCGACGTGTGGTTTTTGCCAGCGAATCTCCAGCCAGGCTTGGTAGTGTGTGACAATGGCCGAAATCTGGTGGCAGCTCTGGGCCTTGGCAACCTCACTCACATACCATGTCTGGCACGTGTGCTCAACTTGGTCGTGCAGAGTTTTTTGAGGGACTATCCGGATCTTGATGCACTGCTGCACAAGGTCCGCCTAGAGTGCGCTCATTTGCGACGTTCCAGCATGGCCAGATCGCGCATTGCAGCTCTGCAACGCAGATTTCGCCTTCCTGAACATCGCATCATATGTGACGTACCCACCAGGTGGAATTCCACGTTACATATGTTGGAGCGGTTGTGTGAGCAGCAGCCAGCAGTAATGGAGTATCAGCTGCATCAGGCGCAATCAACTCGCAATTTGCGCCGTTCACACTTCACCACTACTGAGTGGGCCTCTATGAAGGACATCTGCCACGTTTTGCGTGCGTTTGATGAGTCAACGCGGATGGCGAGTGCAGATGATGCACTAGTCAGCCTGACTGTCCCCCTTATCTGCCTGCTTCAAAAAACACTGCAAGCACTAAGGGATGAGGTTTTGGAAGAGGTGGAGGATGAGGAGTCACAAATTCCATCACCTTCTAGACAGTCAGCGCAACGTGGTTCCTCACAAAGGGCTGGGCAGGGCTCACTTTGTGAGGAGGATGAGGAGGAGTCAATGGAGGAGGAAGACATCGCTCCAGTGGGAGGTACACAACGCTCTAGTCAGTATGTAGAGCGAGGGTGGGGTGATGCAGAGCAGGCAGAGATGACGCCTCTTGCAGGGGACAGCGTTTCTTGGCCAGTTGGGAGTCTGCAGCACATGGTTGATTTCATGCTGCAGTGCCTGAGAAACGACCGCCGCATCGCCCACATTCTCACCACGTCTGATTATTGGGTGTACACCCTCCTAGACCCTCGCTACCGGGACAACTTACAAAGCCTCATCACACCGTTGAACCGGGAGCGTAAAATGCGGGAGTACCAAGACACACTGGTGCAATCCATAATGTTCTCCATTCCAGCCGAGAGCACTGCTGCTGCTACTGCTTTACAAAGCAGCTCTGTGCGTCGAGGCAGTGGAGACAGCTCTGCAACAAGAGGGAGCACAAGCAGCGCCTCTGCACAGGACAAGACCAGTATGTTCCAAATGTGGCGAAGTTTTGTGGCAGCGCCACAAATGTCTACACCATCCGAGACGGCTCCAGTCAGCAGGAGGCAACGTTTCCGTAAGATGGTGACAGACTACATGTCTTTCCCTCTCAGTGTACTCCCAGATGGCTCTTCCCCATTCAAGTTTTGGGTCTCTAAGGCCTCTTTCACATTTCCGGCGGGCGCCTGGCGGCGCCCCCGGCATTTTGCCGCGGCGCCGCATCTGAAAATCTGATGCGCCGCATGCGGCTTTTTTCGCATTGACATGCATTAGCGCCGGATGGCGCCGCATGTCAATGCGTTGCATGCGGTTTTGTCCGGATGCGGCGCAAATGTACATTGCGGCGTCCGGAAAAAACGCTGCATGTAACGTTTTTTGTTTTTTGCCGGATGGTTTCTTATCTCTCCAAGCATCAGAAACCATCCGGCAAAAAAACGCATTTTGGCCGCCGGAAGTGTGAAAGGTTTTCACATGCGGCGCTGCGGCAAAATGCCGGGGGCGCCGCAAGGCGCCTGCCGGAAATGTGAAACTAGCCTTAGCTGGATACATGGCCAGAGCTTAGCCAGTATGCATTGGAGGTGCTGGCTTGCCCTGCTGCCAGTGTATTATCGGAGCGCGTCTTTAGTGCTGCAGGTGTGTACTAACAGACCGTCGCATGCGACTATCCTCCGATAATGTAGACCGGCTTACTTTTCTGAAAATGAACAAGGCATGGATCTCGCCTGAATTTGTCTGTCCGTTTTCAGATTAAATAACTGGTTCGCAACGTTATCCATGTCTCCTGTTATGTTCATCTTTCTACCACCTGAACTCTACTCCCTGGGCTACAACACTGCCAGTTGCTGCTCAGAAGTGTCGTGTCCACAGACCAATACACAAGCTATAGTGTTAGTGGGGTTCAGTAATGCCAGCTGTTCCCCTGCTGTGTGTCCGGCAAGAAGTCTCCTGTTCCCTACACATGCACAGAAAAACACATGTCGAACATGCTCCAAATAGGGAAGAGCCGTCACCCTGATTGTTATGCTTAAAACAGGAAATTGTGAAGTTTTCCAGGCCTAGAATGATAAATTTTTATAACAAATATGGACAAATAATAATTTGTTATCACAGCGCATATCTGCACATGTCTATTAGAAATGGTAACAAAAACTAAAACATAGTGTTCACTTTTTGAAATTAATGCATAAAAGTACATTTCATACTTATCAATTAATGCTTTTTAAGGAACTTTATCTGTACCTGTAAGATAATGCAGTCAATGGATGTACGAATCATAAACATCCTCATCATCATCATCACGAGTTATATTTATGACAGACATTATAAAATACACAGACTGATGCCAACTGTAACTTCACACACCATATATGAAATGGCCAGCATCTAAACCTGGTAATAATGTGCAATAATAAATTATTACATCTAGAAAGTGCATCATGCATACTGACAATAGGTAGTTATACCTGCAAGTGCTGTTGAAACAACCACAACAGATATAAATTAATAATGGTATATAGGTATCACAGTGCATAGTTACTCATGGACAATGTCGATGTAATACTGTACCTCAATAAAGTCAGCGTCAACCATTATGCTTGTTAGTCTTGTAGATTGTTAAAGAGGGAACGTGCTTTTTTGTTGGTCATAGGTGGAGTATTAGACAGTAAATGATTACTGCTGTCGTATTTTTGGCGTCCCTAGGGCAGAATAACGCTGCGTAAGGTCACATTTTATAGAGAGTCATCTAATAGACACACGCTACCCTACCCTACGCGTGACAGTAGGAAGGTAGTGTTGACGGATAAAGCCTTGCGCAAGCAGACATGCTTTTACCCTCTTCAACACTGTACAAGCAAAAAATGCATGATTGCAGCCGCAGACTTTATTGACGTACAGTATAACATCGCCATTACCCATCAGAGGCTGTCCACTGTCTGATACAGACATAGAATATACCTTTGCTATCCGTAGCCTTTGTTTCGCCTACACTTGCAGGCACACACTTAAATTGTGACAATGCATAATGTTTTTTTAAATGGTTATTTTTTATCGTACATTATTGCGTCATCACATTGATGAGTCCATGCTGGACATGTCATACATGCTGTACAAAGTAACGATTTTATTAACTTAAATAATTGAAATGTCTGTGACTGTCACATATAAATTGCAATGATGATGATGAGTGACTATTACAAAATCCATTGTCTTCACTATGTTATGGTTTAACATAGCGTTCCTTAAGCATTATTCATAAATACAAAAATGGACTTTTATTCTTAAATTTACAACACTATATTTTGTAAACTAATTTTTGGGTGGTGTGTTGTTCCATTTCTTGTTGCCATGTGCATATATGCGTTTATATTTGCAGGGTCTTTATTTTTATTCTTGAAATTAGGAAAGATGTGTATCTTCGTACCGTCTTAGCCAGTAGATAGAAAAATATTTAGACTTGAGAGTCCTCAGTGGTTGATACCTTTTAATGGATAACTGAAAAGATGGTAACAAATTGCAAGCTTTCGAGGATACTCACGTCTCTTCATCAGGCAAAGACTAAAACAAAAAATGAAGAATCACATATTTCTATACACAACAGGACACAGGAATAGTGCAATAGGTAAGACAAGTGACGTGCAGCAGAACTGTCATTATGCCAGAGGGATGAACATAAATATTGGAACAGTTCCTAGATAAGGATAGAAAGTTTTATTGCCCTCTGATTGGGGTCTGGTTTTGTGTTTTCATGCCCCTGGAAGGGCAGAGACGCAGATTCCTTAATTGATATAGAATGACATGAATCCGTGTGATCTATTCATTCAAGCACTAAGAGTGTCAAAGGTCATGATGAGCTTATATTCCGAAACCTTTCTATCTTTGTCAATTTGAAGTTAGATTTTTAATACCAGTAATTCCATATCCATCATGCTATGACCGGGCATACCAAAGTTTTTTGCCACAGGTAAATCCATTATTTTTTCTCTTATTGTGTGGCGATGATAATTCATCCTTGTCTCCAGTTTTTGGCCGGTCTCCCCCACATACAGACCCCCAGTTGGACATTTAGTACATATAATTAGGTACACCACATTAGATGTGATGCAGCTGAAAGTACTGGGATCTTGTAGTCGTGATGGGAGTTGGGGATCTTTATCTTGTCCGTGGTCATTATAGATGCACATGTTTTACATTTCTTCTGTTGCAAGGAAAGGTTCCTGCAGCTGTTGGGGAGGACAGGGAGCTTCTGACAATGATGCTTCTTACATTTGGGGGCTGCCTAAAACACAGTAGTGGGGGGTCTGGAAATATGGATTGTAATATCGGGCATCTTTTTGTAGTAAAGGTTGTAGTTTCCGTGTAGCTCCCCTTAGCACCTCCAGATTTAGATTGTAGGTGACCACTAGAGGCACCCGGTTATTTTCTTCTTTACCTTTGTAATGTAGCAGGTGATTCCTTGATATTCTGTTGGCTCTTGAAATTTGGTTTTCAATTGTTCTTGGATGGTATCCCTGGTTCAAAAAAGTCTTTCTGAGGCGACCCCCCACTACTGTGTTTTAGGCAGCCCCCAAATGTAAGAAGCATCATTGTCAGAAGCTCCCTGTCCTCCCCAACAGCTGCAGGAACCTTTCCTTGCAACCATAAGAAATGTAAAACATGTGCATCTATAATGACCACGGACAAGATAAAGATCCCCTACTCCCATCAGGACTACAAGATCAAAGGTACTTTCAGCTGCATCACATCTAATGTGGTGTACCTAATTATATGTACAAAATGTCCAACTGGGGGTCTGTATGTGGGGGAGACCGGCCAAAAACTGAGAACAAGGATGAATTATCATCGCCACACAATAAGAGAAAAAATAATGGATTTACCTGTGGCAAAACACTTTTGTATGCCCGGTCATAGCATGATGGATATGGAACTACTGGTATTAAAATATAACTTCAAATCTGAGAAAGATAGAAAGGTTTGGGAATATAATCTCATGATGACCTTTGACACTGTTAGTGCTGTAATCAATAGATCACACGGATTCATGTCATTCTATATCAATTAAGGAATCTGCGTCTCTGACCTTCTAGGGCATCAAAACAACACCAGACCCCAATCAGAGGGCAATAAAACTTTCTCTCCTTATCTATGAACTGTTCCAATATTTATGATCATCCCTCTGCCATAATGACAGTTCTGCTTCACGTCACTTGTCTTACCTATTGCACTATTCCTGTGTCCTGTTGTGTGTAGAAATATGTGATTCTTCATTTTTTGTTTTACTCTTAGCCTGATGAAGAGACCTGAGTAGTCTCGAAAGCTTTGAATTTGTTACCATCTTTTCAGTTAGCCATTAAACGGTATCAACCACTGAGGACTCTCAAGTATAAATATTTTTCTATTCTTGGAATTGAAATTCATCATTTTATTGTCCTAGTAAAACTTCATTTATTCTTGTTTGAAGTACATACATTTGCAATGGCCACGTAACAAGGCAATAACTCAATATTTTATTTCAAAACCCTCCTTGACCCTGGGCTTCAACACCGCCAGTTGCTGCTCAGAAGTGTTAGATGCACAGATGAAAACAATCGCTGATGTGTTTGTGGGGTTCAGTAACGCCTGCTGTTCCCCTGCTGTGTGTCCGGCAAAAATTACTGCTAGCTACCTACACATGGTGAAAAAAACATGACATGTCAAAGTGTCTAGTGCTACACAGATATGAGGCTACACCCTGATTTGTAAGCTGTAAACAATTGAAACGTCAGCTTTAAAACCATAAAATGATTAGTCTTTGTCACAAATCTGTAACAAAATAATTGTGACATATTATTTCAGATATGCACATGTCGAAAACAAATGCTAACACAAAAGCCTACTTATGCTATAGGATACTGATGGTCAACCTTGTCACTCCATAGCTTAGACAAATCCAACTCACATCATGACTCAAATGCTGCAATGTTGGAAGTGCATAATGTGGGTTGAACTTTGACAACAGCTGCAGTGCGAAGGTTAGACTTCAGTGTTCTTGGCTTTTAAATAAAAGCATACAAGTAAATATAATAATCCAATGTTGATTAAGGGACTGATGTACACCTGTAATATTGTGCAAACAATGCATGTAGGAATAGTCCTCTTCAACATTACTTATATTTGTGTCATTTTAAAAAATACATATTTAATTAGAAATTTAACAGCCCATATCATAAAGGTCCTTCATGTAAACATGATAATCGGTAACAAAAATCATGCTTTACCTTGTTAAAGTCAATAGTGCATAGTCACAATAGCAAAATATATACCTGTAAGTGGTGCTGAAAGAACGACAACTGATAGAATAGGTGAATGATATCTATTTATCAGACTGAATAGCGACACCTGTACAATGTCGATATAATACTGTACCTTAACAAAACAACTGTGTCACACCTCACACGCGTTTTTCTTGTAGCTTGTTATGTAATAGGGCACATGCGTGTATGTTTCATCATAGGTGCATGTTTACTGAGTAAAGCAGTCATGACAACGCCTTTGTGTTGTCGGTACGCTTGCGATGATGAACGATGCGCACCGTGAATGTTAGTCTGCGTCATAAGAACACAGACGCTCCAATACCCAACGCGTCACAGCAGGAAGCCAGTCTGTGCGTCCAAACAAAGGCGCAACCATACATGCACGTAACCTTTTATAAAGCTATATAAAAAAAAGTATGTAGTAGTAACGCACACTTTATTGAGGTACAGTATTACATCGCCATTCACCATCTGTGGCTATGCAGTCTCATCTATATATACCTTATCTATCCGTTGTCATGCTTGCAAGTCCACAGTCAGGCATAAATAGCTGTTTTCACTATGCACTATGCACTTTTTAAAGGTTTGGTTTGTTAATATAAATGATTGGCACATATTATCAGTATTACATGATGGAAATTTTAGATATTTTTAAAAACTTTTTAGTGATATTATTCAGCAAATGTAAAGTTTTATGAATGTCACAGATAACTTGTAATGCTGATTATGTTTTTAAGTCAGCCATTCATTGTCTATACAATAAAAATGGTGTACATACTGTTACTTATCCATCATTAATGGATTCTGATATGTACTTGTATGCTTTTATTTAAAACCGTATAGCAGATTATTTAACCTATTTTTATTGTGGTTTGCATTGCTTTTCAACATGTTAATGTATGCATTTATGTTTGTAAATTATTAATTTACATATATTTTTTAAAGTAAAATCATCATCTTATGGTACTAAAGGTTATATTTCTCTTGTTTGGAGTATAGACATTTTTAATTGACACGTAACAAGGAAAATACTTGATCTAGTATTTAAACATCCTCCTTGACCCTGGGCTCCAACACCGCCAGTTGTTGCTCGGAAGTGCTGTTAGCACAGTCAACACTTTCTCCTGTGTTACTGGGGTTCAGTAATGTCAGCTGTTCCCCTGCTGTGTGTACGGCAAACAGTCCTGCTGCCTCCACCCTGTTCTCTTCTCATCCCTGGGCTCCAACACCCCCAGTTGTTGCTCGGAAGTGCTGTTAGCACAGTCAACACTTGCTCCTGTGTTACTGGGGTTCAGTAATGTCAGCTGTTCCCCTACTGTGTGTACGGAAAACAGTCCTGCTGCCTCAACCCTGTTCTCTTCTCATCCCTGGGCTCCAACACCGCCAGTTGTTGCTCGGAAGTGCTGTTAGCACAGTCAACACTTGCTCCTGTGTTACTGGGGTTCAGTAATGTCAGCTGTTCCCCTGCTGTGTGAACGGCAAAAAGTCCTGCTGCCTCCAACCTGCTCTCTTCTCATCCCTGGGCTTCAACACCGCCAGTTGTTGCTCGGAAGTGCTGTTAGCACAGTCAACACTTGCTCCTGTGTTACTGGGGTTCAGTAATGTCAGCTGTTCCCCTGCTGTGTGTACGGCAAACAGTCCTGCTGCCTCAACCCTGTTCTCTTCTCATCCCTGGGCTCCAACACCGCCAGTTGTTGCTCGGAAGTGCTGTTAGCACAATCAACACTTGCTCCTGTGTTACTGGGGGTTCAGTAATGTCAGCTGTTCCCCTGCTGTGTGTACGGCAAACAGTCCTGCTGCCTCCACCCTGTTCTCTTCTCATCCCTGGGCTCCAACACCGCCAGTTGTTGCTCGGAAGTGCTGTTAGCACAGTCAACACTTGCTCCTGTGTTACTGGGGTTCAGTAATGTCAGCTGTTCCCCTGCTGTGTGAACGGCAAAAAGTCCTGCTGCCTCCAACCGGTTCTCTTCTCATCCCTGGGCTCCAACACCGACAGTTTGTTGCTCGGAAGTGTCATTGGCACGGGTACTCACTCCTGCCCAGACTGGTTACAGCACGTCATCTGTTTCCTGTCAGTGTAAACGTCACTTAGCCTCCAATAAGTTGTCTTGTCTGTTGCGGTCGGGTTAGCCGACTCTATGGTGCCTGGAGTTTAGGTGCTTCCTATGTGTGCTGCGGGATATGCAAATAAAGGCTGTTTCCGTTGTGACAATAGGACAATCACCCACTGTAGTACTGTGGGATTCGGTAACTGCGGCCGGCTCGCGGCCTGTCAACTTAAATTTCCATGGGTACCTTCTGCTACCCGTCCGGGTTCCAGTACCGTCAGCTGGTTCTCCGCAGTGCCTTTGGCCTAGGTGCCTCCATTTCGGTATCCGAGTTTCAGCAACGTCTGCTGGTCCTTGGTAGTGCTTGGGAGCACAGGTACCTCCTGCTTAGTAACCATGTCCCAGTAACGTCAGCTGGTCCTCGGTTGTGCCATTGGCTCTTTTCCTTCTGCTGCCCCTCCGGGTTCCAGCACAGTCAGCTGGTCCTCGTTACTTGCATTGGCTCTTGTACCTTCTGCTACCCGTCCGGGTTCCAGTACCGTCAACTGGTTTTCCGCAGTGCCTTTGGCCTAGGTGCCTCCATCTCGGTATCCGAGTTCCAGCAACGTCTGCTGGTCCTTGGTAGTGCTTTGGAGCACAGGTACCTCCTGCTTAGTAACCGTGTCCCAGTAACGTCAGCTGGTCCTCGGTTGTGCCATTGGCTCTTTTCCTTCTGCTGCCCCTCCGGGTTCCAGCACAGTCAGCTGGTCCTCGTTACTTGCATTGGCTCTTGTACCTTCTGCTACCCGTCCGGGTTCCAGTACCGTCAACTGGTTCTCCGCAGTGCCTTTGGCCTAGGTGCCTCCATCTCGGTATCCGAGTTCCAGCAACGTCTGCTGGTCCTTGGTAGTGCTTTGGAGCACAGGTACCTCCTGCTTAGTAACCGTGTCCCAGTAACGTCAGCTGGTCCTCGGTTGTGCCATTGGCTCTTTTCCTTCTGCTGCCCCTCCGGGTTCCAGCACAGTCAGCTGGTCCTCGTTACTTGCATTGGCTCTTGTACCTTCTGCTACATTTACAAATTGAAGATTTTAATGTTTTTTGGGTAATCACTCTGGATCTCCAACAATGAAGACGACGACCCTGATGACCACCCCGAAGAAGATGACGACCACAAGGACGACGAGCATCAGCCAACCACCTAAACACCATCACAAAAAGAAAAAAAGATTACCCAACAGGACAAGAAGGTTAAGACAAACTACAAATACAGAACAAGAGACTTAAGAACAATAAGCAAAGATCAAAAAGCAGAAGAACATGAAGTATAAGACCAAAAATCAAGCAAAATATATGCTCTAAATTAT